>CM065468.1:39378541-40578541 GCA_032872505.1 Leptopilina syphax | reverse complement strand
TACTACTTTTTAATGATATAAAATGATTTTTCTTTTTTGTAATTAAGAAATGCAAGTAATAAATTAACAACTTTCCCGTCTAAGTCACTAACATTATCTACTTTTTTAACAATTAAACTTGTAAAGAAATTTAAATAACTTTCTAGAATCATTTTAAAAATGCTTGATCTCGTCCTTGAGTTTGCCTTGTTTTATTAAAAAATTAATATAATTTTAGAAATACTTTACATGGTTTAATATTTTTTTAATAAATCTTAAACAAGTACCCAGTTTTTATTATAAAAAAGTTTATGTTGTCTTAAACAAAAAAAGAATATTTTTTATTTCAGTTCAAAATTATAGTCTTGAAGGTAATAAACAGGTGCCATAATAATAAGGTGCTAGTTTCAGAATCATGTTTTTGACTTTTTTTGAAAGTAATTTTGATTAGTGATTTTTAACTTTAAATTCTTAAAAATTGGTAAAAATTTAAAGCTTAGAGTGACCATCTGTACTGTTAATTTCAAAGTATTTTTATAATAGTATTTAATGTTAAAATACTTAAATAAAACTAAAAATTACTTAACTGACAAATATTCAAATTTTTTTTATTTTATAAAAATTTTGTATTTTCTTATAAATTTAAATTTAAAAATAAATTAATATAAATAATATAATTTTTTAATTTTTAAACTTTATTATAAAAATGTTTTTTGTGTAAAAAAATTAGGTAGGATAGTGTTGTATTATTATGATTACTATGAGTAAAAATGAAAAATTTAAAAAAATTTTATATTGTAAATGTTTTGAAAAAGACAATTTTTGTTTTAGCTTGATACTTTTTTAACCAGAAATGGCCAAGCATTTAAGTTAGGATTATACATCAAATTCTGTCATGTTTGGCTTTTTTATTTACATATTTACTTGTAGATTTTAATGTTAAATACTATTAGCATTAATTAATACTATTATCATTAATTGTATTAAAATAAACCGAATGCTTATTTCAGCTTTATCCAAAGAACATTAAAACATGTTAAGTATTTCCAAAATTATATTAATTTTATTAAACAAGACAAAGTCAAGAAATTTTTTCATGATTTTGGAAAGTTAATTAAATTTTACTTTTAAGTTTAATTTTTGAATTTTAAAAAAGTTACATCAGATTCGTAATCAGCGACCCCAAAAACTTCCGAGTAACCATTTTCAAGCAAATTTAATCACTTTTTAAAAAATTGTCCGCTATATTGGATCCGCCATTTTGAATTTTAAAAAAGTAACATCAGATTCGTAATCAGCGACCCCAAAAACTCCCGAGTAACCCTTTCAATCAAATCTAATAACTTTTGAAAAACATTACCCGAAAATTTTTTTCGGCCTTTTGCATTTTGGAAAAATGGCCATTTTTATATCCGTCATCTTAAATTGAATAAAAAGTAATTATGGATTTTTATAGCTGAGAGTTCAAAAACGCGATATTTTGTGCTTCGGAGACCATATTCTTTAGTTTTCCATGTCAAAATAATAATTGAAAATTTTTTTTCATAAAAAAGTGTGTCTTTTTGCAATAAAATTGTTATAAATTTTTTTGAGATAATTATAAACAAATTTTAGCTTCATATTTAGAAAGGGCGATAAATTTTACGTCGGAAATGGTACTTCCTAAAATTTGTAACTAATTATTTCATACAAAATAAGAGTCGTGAAATCTTGGTACATTTTGCGTCTTCGTGGCCGATAATAGGTTAATACATTTTGCAAAATAAAAAAATTATTTATAGCACTAAAATGTAGCATTTACATAATTTTTGCAGATAGTGTACTAATAATTAAAATTGATTTAATAAATGGTAAAGAAATCATTATTTAGAGAATAATTTAATCCCAACAAAAACATCTTTGATGTTTTAATACACGGAAAAAAAAGTTCCCAGATATTTCAGGAATTATTTCCTAAGTCTTAGATACGTGGTAACAGCTCTGAACTCGCGACGAACATTGAATGGTAATCAATGAATGTTTGAAAGGAATTCGGGAACTGTATAAGAAAAAGCTATAAATAGTCCATTAGTCTCTTTTTCATTACTTTCTCATGTAAAGTTCATGGCACTGGCCGCAACTGTTTCTGAAATTTTCGGGAACTCGTCAAGGAATCTTGGTGCGCAGAAACCCAGTGCGCACCAGTCTCAACAAGTCTCACAGTCAGTAAGACTTGCGTGCCTTATATATTTATTTCATGCTGAGGTATTTAACTCGCTTGTTTAGATCAGCTGGATAAGACGCCGGACTTCTATTCTCGGGTACGCGAGTTTTGTTCCAGCCGCCGTTGATTTTTCTCCAATATGGTTTTTTCTATTTCAGAAACTTAATAAAAAATAAAAATTGTATGTGACTTTCCAGGATAAATGTGTGTGTGTGTGCACATGTCAAGGAGGGGAAGTGGGAGGGGGGAAGTAGAATCCATTTTTTCTTGCATTCGCCTAACTTTTCGATTTTCTTGAACAGTTTCCGACTTTTTCAAGAACAGTTTGCCGAGAAGTGGTGAAATAGTTATAATTTGTAGAGATATAGTAAATGACATATTTTAACGAGGCAACCTTTAGTTATCTGTGTACTACCCGCCGTATTCAAGAGTTAAGAACGAAGTTCCCGAATAATCCTCGAACTTTTTTTTTCGTGTATAATGGGTTTTGACCCAATAAGGAAAAAAAAATTGTTCCCTATAAGGGAAACTTTTTAAAAAAAAAATTTTATTATTAAAGTAATTTGGTGTTAAAGTTTTAGATCATTTTATTTTCATGTTATTATTACTTTGAAATAAATAAAGAAACCGCTGCCAAGTTGTATATTTTTTTATAATTTTGGTGCGTTCATTTCATGAACACTATGCTTCCTCATAGAGATAATAATAATAATAGGAAAATATATAAACAACTTTTTATAAATATAGTAAATGTGATTGAATCTTGGGTCAATCAATGTATTTTTAAATACTTCACAATTAGTTATAATAGTTTAATAGTTAAACAAAAATTTTCAAACAAAAAAGTTGAGAAAATGTCATTTTCCACAATTTTTGGTTTTTAAAATACCAATAATTTCGAAATTTATTATCGAATTTGGTTCAAAAATAGGTCAATCGAATCGATTTATAATGCTCTACAAGTTGGTAATGATAATTTTAAGATTACTTTTAGGGTAATGTCACATTGAGTGGACCGCCACTTTGAGTGGACCACCTGGGTTTTTAAGTTATCTGACAGCGGAAACGTGAAATAAATAAAGCGAATAGCAGCACCGCACCTAGAAACCGTAAGAATTTATGTTCCGCGATAATCATATAGTTATCGTTTGATGTAACGCATTTTTAAGAACACAAACCAAAAAAGAAGTCGCTCTTACAATGAGTAAAGTGATTCAGAAGTGTAAAAGTAGTGTAAAATTTAAATTTAAAAAGGTAACTTATTTTTTACCTACTACTTTGGACATTGAAATTGATTGTCTTAGTTTAATTAAGTGATAATTTTGACTCAAAAAAATTTTTTTGTGTCTGCCATAAAAAGTTGCATGTCACCATGAGTGGACTGCCTTTTTTTATATTTTTAATGTCAGTTTACCATTTTAATGGAAATAAATTGATAATAAATTTGTTTGAAACTGTTTTATGTACTTTATTCATTTTTTTGTGATTTTGATGTGATATGTTTCAAAAATTATTGAAAATTGTTTCACTTGTAAACATTGCGATACAAACATGGTCTGAAGCTGCATAAGCATAAATTTTGTTTCAATATATCAGAAATATTAAATACATTAAAGAATTTAGAATAACTTTTACAATTTTTTAAGAGTGGTCCACTTAAGGTTACACTTTTTTCATTCCTTAAAAATGAGCTATTTTTTTAAAGTCAATTGTTTTTCTCAAATAAAAAAAAATCAAAGAGTCAGAATTCCTGAAAGGAGCCACCCAAAACCTTTTAATTTTCTTTTTCGTAGTAATGTGGTTATTTTAATAGTATTTTATATAAGAAATCATAATACCAAAGGATTTTTCAAAAAAAAATTTTTTGTTAATGTTATTAACTATTGAAAATTTTGAACGTATTTAATTAAAAAATTAATTTCTCAAAAACTTATTGATCGATTTTAATGTTTCAAGTTGCATTTTATTTGTCTTGAAATGAAGTATAACTGACATTATTTTTAAATAAAAATATTTAATTTTAGTGAAAAAAGCAATTGTTTATTTATAAACAATTGAAAATAAATAGTGTTCTGGATGATTTTTTAAGTTGAAAAAATTACTAAAATGTTCTTTTTAAACCAGTGAAAAATATCCCGTTGAAAAAAAATGGCACGAGGTTTAAAATTGTTTAAACTTAAGCATTTGTACCGCGGTGCAGGGCGCGACTCTGGTCCTTATTGAGCGTACCGCGCGCGTGACATGGGAAACACGTTCGTATTTTCTCACAGTATAAGGACTGCTTCTAAAACACTGCTTTTACCATTTTTATTTAAATGTTTAATTTTTTTTCTAAAATTATTTCACACATACGGACACAGTATTTTCTACCAAAATATTACAGTCGTAAAGATAAAATTTGGATTGTTTAACTGTTTCTTTAATTGAAAAATTTACAATTAAATTAATGTGAATTAAAATTAATTTTATATTCTTATATACTCACTTACGATTTATTTTCTTGTAGGAATTAAAGCACACGTTAGGTCCTGGTATTTTTAAATAAATATAAACCGATCAAAAATATTTTTTCTGGAAAACATATAGAAATAAGTAACATTAAAATTTTCTATACCCGTATACTAATAACTTTTTCTAAAGAATAGTTTTAAAAAATATTTAAATCCAATTTGAATTTTAATACTTGTCCTCACATTAACTTATTGTAAATGTCTGAAAATAATAAACAATAGAAACCAAAATTGTATTGGTATTAGGTACTGTAATTTTTTTAGTGGAAAATACTTGTACCGTAAATAAAATGTGTAATAATAATAATCCATATTTTCTTATTCAGAGAAATTGAAACAAATAGCTTTCCTCACATAACCACTACCTACAGTTAATTTTAAAATAGAAAATTTTTAATAATTTTTTTTTATTACAATGTTTTTATGTTTAAGGTGTTTTGTTTGGAATGAAACTTTACCAAATTATTAAGTGATTTAAAGGTTATGGTGATTTTTCTATCAAAAAGCATAAAAATTATAATTCGTCTTGGTTATTTTAAAAAGTATTTAAATTAAAAATTCGTTTTTAGTAAATTATTTTCATAAATTTAAAAGTGTCATGTTGATTTGTGAGGTTCTCAAAATATTAACTTCAAGTTTATTTACATTTTTTTTAAATTGATTATCAGATTTTGAAAACTTGCTCCTCAATGAAAAATTTTAACAAACTACGTAAAACATCTGTATTTACCAATCAATAAGAAGAATGAATTAAATATTCCATTAAATAAAATTAATTAAAAAATTATTTAAATAAATGAAGTGTTTAAGAAGCGCAGTTCTTACAGCGAGCAGGAACGATAACACGCGCGCGGTACGCTCAATAAGGACCAGAGTCGCGCCCTGCACCGCGGTACAAATGCCTAAGTTTAAACAATTTAAAACTTCGTGCCATTTTTTTTTCAACGGGATATGTTTCACTGGTTTATAAAGAACATTTTAGTAATTTTTTCAACTTAAAAAATCATCCAGAACACTATTTATTTTCAATTGTTTATAAATAAACAATTGCTTTTTTCACTAAAATTAAATATTTTTATTTGAAAATAATGTCAGTTATACTTCATTTCAAGACAAATAAAATGCAACTTGAAACATTAAAATCGATCAATAAGTTTTTGAGAAATTAATTTTTTAATTAAATACGTTCAAAATTTTCAATAGTTAATAACATTAACAAAAAATTTTTTTTTGCAAAATCCTTTGGTATTATGATTTCTTATATAAAATACTATTAAAATAACCACATTACTACGAAAAAGAAAATTAAAAGGTTTTGGGTGGCTCCTTTCAGGAATTCTGACTCCAAAGCTATTATTGTATAAACACTTTTCTAGGGATCTAAACTAAAGCTTGGAATAGAAACCTTCGATTAATTTACTGTCATAAAGAATTTTTTAGAAAAAAAGCTTAGGCGGTCCACTCAAGGTGACATTACCCTACATTTTAAACCAAATTTTCAAAAAAATATTTTTTTCTAAAATTTATCATTTTTAAAAGTTTAATATCTCCGGTAATTATGGACGAAAAATATTCAATTAGGACTCAAAAGATGCGTTTAAAAAACTCTACAAAATTATGGAAAAACATTTATAGGTGTCCTAACATTTTTTTAAAGTTATGGGCAAAAAACGTGTTTTTGGAAAATTAAAAATCCAAAAAAAATTTCGTTAAACTTTATTAATCTATCACAAAGTACTCTCACTTTATGTCTGCAACTCCTGAGGTCAAATAACATAAAGATATATCAAAAAATCGAACTCGAAAAATTTTGGTATTACAATACTTCCTCTATGAGGAAGTAATAATTAAGTAATTTTTTTTAATTAAAGCTTAAAGTCTATACTTTAATGATAAAATAAAGGGATTGTTAAAAAATTAAATTTTAAAATTATTATTAACAATTCTTTAAAACAATTGCAAATTCAAGAATGTTCTGAATATTTTGGGGAAATTAAATTACCCTGTATTGATGTGCAAAACTCCAAGTATTAATTTAAAAAAAATTTCGCCTGTATTTTGACAGAAAAATCTACACAATTTCTATAATATAAAAGGTTACTGATTTTTCTTTTCTTAAATTAATCCTTGGTGTTTGTACATAATGTTTCAAGTCATTTGATCAATATTTTATTTAGACATTTTTAAAAAATGATAATTTTCAATGTTTTACAAAAATTTTAATGACTTCTAAAATACTGAATGCTTTTTAATGATTTTAGGCTTATTTTAAAGGTGATTTGCTCCAGAATGAGAATTTTTTATAAGCATTAACGTGTAATTTTTTATAGAAAATTCAATTCGTCAAACTTAGATTAAAAAAATTAAAAAAATTTAAAACAATCTTATTAACATAAAAACAATTTTTAAAATATAAACATATGTTTTTATTAAATTAAGATTTAATTTAAGGTTACATTAAGGTTTTATTTTGTGTGTTAAACGACCAGGAGTGGGTGCGCAACGCGCGCCCTTTTGGTTCTAGTTAGATATGAAATAGAGTGTTTACCTGATCCATAGAAATAAAAGCAGATTCTCCAATAGGACTACATGCGCACCTGATATACCCACGCGATAAACTAAATACTTATAAGTAAACATCAGGTGTAAAAAAAACTAAAAAAAATTTTAAAATCTAAAAAAAAATACAAAACGGGATCTTTACCTATAACCTCCTCGTGGTAGATTCTGGAAACTACAGTAAGGGAAGTGTTCCGGTTGTGGGCACCCTTTTGTTTTTGCCTCATAACATTTGTCCATGTGCATATTATACAAATGTATGTGTACGAATTTAAAGCTGGAGGTCTAAGGTGACTGTCAGTGAAGGAATTAAATTGATTCCTTTAAATAAAAAAGTTTTATTAGAAATTTAGTGAAATGGAAATTTTTTGACAAAAAAATTTTTGTACCCGGTTGTGGGCACCCTTGAAAAATCCGCTAAAAATGAAAAAATATTAAAGGAAACTAACACAAATAAAGAAAAAATGAAAGTTTCTTTATTTTAAGAGACTTTGCCGGGATAAAGAACAAAAATGATGACACGTTTTCACACTATGCTCATCGCTAACAAAAGCATAATGCTTGCATGTGAAGTAGCTAGTACGCATACCATAATGCACTTCTAATGCACTGAACGGCTATATTCATCGCATTTAATGGAGTTTGCGGCTGTCACTTTCCTTGGCAGAAAGTTTAGATAGATGAGACAGTAGTCCACATCATTGTCAGATGGTAGAGCCTCCTTAACATAAAGGTGCCCACAACCGGGAATGACAGTCATTTCTTAAAAAGACCAACACATTTTGTGATGCAGAATTTTGGTTAAACACGAAGGTTTATCACAAAATATAATAACAATACTGCAAAAAAAAATTAAACCCTTTTTTTCTGAACGAATCTACACCCATATGTTGCTCTTTGAAAACAATACAAAATTACTTTTTTATTTATTAAATGCAAATTTTCTTTATTATGCTCACAGCTATTACACAAATGCATATATTTGTTTCGTTATCAATACGGAAAGTTCGTATTGTCAACGAACACGACTTGCAATACTTAGATCAGTAAAATCTGCTTGCTGTCAAAGTTTACGTAGGGGTGCCCACAACCGGCGCACTTCCCCTACGTTTTATTTTTGTAGGCTAATAACAGGAAATTTTTTTTTATTTTCTGAATTGTATGGACACTAGTTTTGTAATCACCAAACTTAAAAACTCCCAAGACAAAAATTGTAAGCGAATCTCACCCATTCTAAAATCCACTTAAATTCTTACATCAGATTCGTAATCAGCGACCTAAAAAACCCCTAGATACAAAGTTTCATAAAAATCGATTAATTTTAAAAATTGTATATCCGCCATATTGGATCCGCCATTTTGAATTTTTGAAATCTGACTTAAGATTCGTAATCAGCGACCCGAAAAACTGTATGTAGCATACTTGTTATTCGTAAATATCTAGTTTTTTTAAATTATGATTTTTGGCCAAAAATCGACAATCCTGGCCCACTGTGTGATGAACAGTGGTATTTAATGGTTTTTTGTGTCGCTGATTACCAATCTGATGTTAGATTTTAAAAATTCAAAATGGCGGATCTAATATGGCGGACATAAAAATTTTAAAATCAATAAATTTGAATTAAACATAGGTATATATGGGCTTTTTGCATGGAGTTATTGAAATAGAGTGCGCGAGTTATACCTTTTACCGTAATAGGCATTATTAGGCGCATAGAAAGATACAAAAGCATAAAAGTAGACCCCTTATCTTACCTTGTTAAATGGCGCATGTGCAAGAATAAAAATTTTTGGTTAGGTTTTTGTCTAAAAAGATCGTATGAAAAATCGTTTTAAATATAATAAAATTAAATGCAAAATAAATATTTTACAATAAATAGGGTAGAGTGGGATTAAAAAGTCATGTTGAAAAAAGCTATTTGGCTGTTATTTGAAGTTAAGACGCAACTTTTGATTCTAGTTTGGATGTCGTATCGATAATATTATAGAAATTGGAATTTTTAATTTTGAGCTGCTTATTTCGATGAGTATAAATTGAAAGCAGGTAAACTTAATATAAAATACCATTTTTCCTGCCAAAAATGTTTTTAAATTATTTATTTGTCACGTAAATAAAAGAAAAATATAATTGCCAGCAAGCAAACAACAATTGTTTCGATGCATCAGCTGTTTCACTATCGCGCATGCCTTATTAAAGAAAGGAAGAAAAGGGGTCTACTTTTCGTATGGCTGTCTAACATTTTGGTCGCTTGCGCACTCTATGCCAATAACTCTATGGTTTTTTAGGTCGCTGATTACGAATCTGATGTCAGATTTCAAGAAATGAAAATGGCGGTCATAAAAAATTTTAAATTAATCAATTTTAATGAGACATAGGAATGTAGAGGTTTTTCGGGTTGCTGATTACGAATCTGTTGTCACATTTTAAAAATGTAAAAATGAGCACTTTCTTTCTGAAATCAGATTTAGATATGAAATGGAGTGTTTATCTGATCCATGGAAATAAAAGCAGATTCTCCAATAGAGCAATTCCACGCCAAGTGATCATAAAAATTTTCGATGATTTTAGCAATATTAAAAATACTTTCAGAATTTCTTTCTTTTTATACATGAAATAAAAGTGTATAAAAGTTTTTTTAAAATTTTCAAAATTTTTTGAGTTACCTCTTACTCAAAATTTTGGTCGGTTTTTCAAAAAATGCACATAACTTTTTTTCTTGTTCACCGATTAAGATAATTTTTTTTGGAAAATACTCATAATAAGAAGTACTTTAAAGAAAAAAAATAAAATTTAATAAAAAAATTTTTTTTGCCCGAAAAAAATTTCAAAAAATTTTTTGAATTCAAATTTTGAAAAAAATATATCTTCGATTTAAAAATTTTTTTTTGGTAAATATTGTCAATTAAGTAAAGAATACTTCCTGTAAATTTAATTATGGGACAAAAATAACTTTACGAGAAAAAAAATAAAGTGTGCAGCGCGGCGTGCCGGGACTTGTGCTTATGGCGGCGCAAGTTTCGTTTCAAATCACTCTAATAGGTCACAATTCTTTACCAAAACGCTTTTTCTTTTTTTCAAAATCTTCGTAATTAAATTCTCTATCAATCTCTCGAGCCTTATTTTTAAATTTTTGTTTTTAAACATTTTTTAAATGACAATAAGTATTAAAAAAATCATAAAATCGTAAAATATATTTTTTTAGTTTTATTAATTAAGAAAATTAATCAAAAAACTTATTAAAATAATTTTTGATTGATAAAAAATAAAAAATTCTTTAGTCAAAAATTGTTATACAATAAAAATTTATTATTTTGTCATAAACTGTACTTAGGGTTAAAAATTTCTATTTTTTCTGAATTGTGCAATTTTTCATAAGTAAAGTATTCAAGTATAAAAGAAAAACTAAAAATTTATTATTTAACCCTTGTTTAAACAGTTTATAATTTTCAATTTTTCAATTAATTGATTAGAAAAAATTAGAAATTTCTAACCCAAATGAAACTTATGAAAAAATGAAAAAAGTACATAAGAAACAAATATAAATTTCTTACCCTAAGTATAAATAGTTTATGAAAAAATAGCAACAATTAATTGTTTAAACAATGTTTTAATAAATAATTGTTTTTTATCATCAGTAGATATATTACTCATGAAAAATTGTACAATTGAGAAGAAACTAGTAATTTCTGGGTCTAAGTATACAGTTTATAAAAAATAACAACAATTAATTAATTAAAAAGTGTTTAATTAATTTATTCTTTATCAATCAAACATTATTTTAATAGGTTTTTTAAATAATTTTCTTAATCAACAAAACTAAAAAACATATGTTTTGCGATTTTATGATTTTTTTAATACTCATTGTTATTTAAAAAATGTTTAAAACAAAAATTCAAAAATAAGGCTCGAGAGATTGATAGAGAATTTAATTACGAAGATTTATAAAAAAGAAAAAGCGTTTTGGTAAAGAATTGTGACCTATAGTATGATTTGAAACGAAACTTGCGCGGCCATAAGTGAATACATGCACAAGTCCCGGCACGCCGCGCTGCACACTTTATTTTTTTTCTCGTAAAGTTATTTTTGTCCCATAATTAAATTTACAGGAAGTATTCTTTACTTAATTGACAATATTTACCAAAAAAAAATTTTTAAATCGAAGATATATTTTTTTCAAAATTTGAATTCAAAAAATTTTTTGAAATTTTTTTCGGGCAAAAAAAATTTTTTTATTAAATTTTATTTTTTTTCTTTAAAGTACTTCTTATTATGAGTATTTTCCAAAAAAAATTATCTTAATCGGTTAACAAGAAAAAAAGTTATGTGCATTTTTTGAAAAACCGACCAAAATTTTGAGTAAGAGGTAACTCAAAAAATTTTAAAAATTTTAAAAAAACTTTTATACACTTTTATTTCATGTATAAAAAGGAAGAAATTCTGAAAGTATTTTTAATATTGCTAAAATCATCGAAAATTCTTATGATCACTTGGCGTGGAATTGCTCAATAGGACTACATGCGCACCTGATATACCCACGCGATAAACTATATACCTATAAGTAAACATCAGGTCTAAAAAAAACCAAAAAAATTTTAAAAATTTAAAAAAATACAAAATGGGATCTTTACCTGTAACCTCCTTGTGGTAGATCCTGGAAACTACAGTACTTTTTATTTTTGTAGGCTAATAACAGGAAAAAATTTTTTATTTTCTGAATTGTATAGACACTAGTTTTGTAATGACCAAACTCAAAAACTCCCGAGTAAAAAATTGTAGGCGAATCTCACCTAATCTAAAATCCACTTGAATTTTTACATCAAATTCGTAATCAGCGACCTAAAAACCCCTAGATACAAAGTTTCATAAAAATCGATTAATTTTAAAAATTGTATGTCCGCCATTTTGGATCCGCCGTTTTGAATTTTTAAAACCTGACATCAGATTTGTAATCAGCGACCCAAAAAACCCATAGTTAAACCTATGTTTAATTCAAAACCTAAAAACCTAAAAACGTGGAAATAGAACTTTTCCATGTTTCAAACGGTTGAGTGTCTCACCGAAACATTTTTCATAAAAAGCCTTGCGAACGGAAAAATAAAATTAACAGAAAAATGAATTCTTTTCTAATTTATACTTTTCGTGACCAAGCCCGGACTCACTTGACATATTATTTGTAAATTATACCTAAATGGGATTTCACGGCAAACCGAATTTATAATTTGAATTTACAATTTGTGTATTAAACCTGAGATCAACACTTCAAAAATATATTGTAATTTCGCCTAAGTCATAACATGATCAGGGGCGAGAATTATAAAAGCCGCCTAATATCAAACCGAGGGGCCAGTGACGAGAAGTAAGTTGTCAACACGACCACCGAAGCACGGATGGTTAGTGTCTCCGAGGTTAGTGTGCGACGGCAGTCTCCTTGTTCCTGGGTTGGTCTCACCCGTAGTGGGAGAAAAGACCGGAGAGTCGTGCTCGGCGTGAGGACCGCATGTTCGCAAACGAAGGCCGCCATTGTGGTTTTCCCCCTGATCACGACGGTAAATCACCCGAAATTTGGAATACTTGACAGTGTTTTATGTGTAAAAAGTCAAATAAATAAAAGTAATAATTTGGTATTTGTCAGTTAACCGTCAGTTAATAGTTAAATTTATTTATGTTTGTTGGTGAAAAGTTAACCTCACTTTCTCTCTCTTCTGAGTACGGAACTCGTTCCCGAAAAATTTTTTTCATCGTCGAGCTAGTCCACAGGGCCGTACGGAACAACCGAGATCCGGGTAGATTTTTCTACCTGGCGCCAGGGAAGCTCCCTAAAATAAATAAACGGGTCATCAGGGGTTGTCAGGAAGTTCGAAGTGTGGAAATTGCCGACCCAAGTTTTGTTCCGGACATCGTCGCCATTTTTGTAGTAAATTTTCTTTGAAAAATAAGAAAAACGCTACAATGTGAAATTTACTATGTAAAAGAATTGAACACATAAACAAGATTTTATTTTTTAGGTTATGTTATTATTCAAATTTATTATCATTTACTTATTTTGCAAAGTAGATACTTTTTATATCAAAATAAGGTGATTATTGCACATATTAAGATTTTTAAATATTCTCTTAATAGTATTTTTCTGAAATTTCAAACTTTTTAAGAGACATTTATAGCTTTTAAAATTTAAGCCTCTATTTATAATTGCGCATATATGTTGAAAAATTTTACTGCATGGAATTTTTTTAAAAATTTGTACAAGTTTTAATAATTTACATTTTTTTATGAAATTACAAACTTTGTTTTCTTAATTTTTTGTTTCCTGAAAAACATTTTAAGTAACAGTTAATCGCAAAGTCCTAGAAGAGTATTTTAAATATTTTGGTTTAAATTTTAACTCTTTTTATATTATTTTTTCAAGAGTAAATTTTAATTTATAAATTCATCTTGATGTTATTATATTAGCCGCTATACATCTCTGTCAACTTTCTGTTTTTAAAGCAGGTAATTGAATTCAATCACCTGCTTTGAAAGTGGTAAATTTAAAATAAAGTGAAAAACTTCATAAATGTTTGATTTTTTCAGATATTCTGTAAAACAAGTTTCTTCCGTCTCTGATAATTGCAATGAGCCAAGTTCATCAATGGATTTTTCTTCATACCCCGGTCGAAAGTACGTACTTCCCGCTTAGACTTCGCAGCAGAAAGTCAAACATTTACGCTTTGGTGAATGCACAGGCCTGCCCTCTATTGTACGGAGAGCAAAAGTTTCTTAAAACAATACTCGGTTGATAACTCGTGACTTTAATTCGTTTCACGAATAAAGCGCTACCGTTGATTTTTGACACATAACCTCAAAGTTGATGAAATTCGTTCGTTCGTTCTCTCAATGTGCATTTAAATTTAAATATTAAATTATAATGAACCAGTCATTTTCATCGGATGATTCCAGTGATGAAGAGGAAGTGTTAAGAAATTTTGATAATGAAGCACAATTAATTATTGAAAAGGACTCTTTGCCGAAAAAATCTGGCGACAGGTACCTGCTGGTCTATGACACATATCAAAAGTGGAAAAATGAACACAAAGGTTCTGTGTCCAACTCTGAAGAAAGTAACTTAATTGTTTATTTTAAACAATTAAGTGAAAAAGTGAGACCGAATACCTTATGGAGTGTTTGGTCCATGTTAAGAAAAACTTTAAATACAAGACACAATCTGGACATAAATAAATTTCAAAATTTAAAGAGTCTTGTTAAACAAAATTCCAAAGGTTACAGACCAAAACAGTCGTTAGTTTTGAAATGGGCAGATATAATGAAGTTTATGAGTGCTGCGTCGGACTTCACATATTTAGCTGCAAAGGTTTTTATTTAAATAAAGTTTTGCATCTACTCTCATTAACTCTTCTATTAATATATGTTTTTATATTTAAATTCATTTTAGGTTATCCTTGTTTTCGGAATTTGTGGTGCTTTAAGGTGTGCTGAACTTACTAATATTAAGGTGCAAGATGTTGAAGATCTAGGAAACAAGTATATTGTTTCAATCAATGAGACAAAGAACGACGTACCTCGCCAATTCATCATCGGAGAACTTTTTTATGCGACCGTTAAGCAATACACTGCCTTGAGACCAAGTGATAATTTTACTGAGAGATTTTTTATTCAATTTCAAAAAGGAAAATGTCATCGTCAGGTCATTGGTCGGAATAAAATAGGAGAAACACCTCAAGGTATAGCTACATATTTAAATTTGCCGGATCCGAAAAAATACACAGGACATTGTTTTCGACGCACTGCAGCTACTCTCGCATCTAACTCAGGTGCAAATGTCACACAGCTCAGGCAATTAGGGGGGTGGAAATCGACAGCTATAGCACAAGGTTAGTTATTTATTTTACTTCCTTAGAAATAATAAATTGAATAAATTAATAATAATAATAAATTTAATATAATTATATTGATTTATTTGTGTAACAAATAATTTATTTATGAATAATTGCTTTATTTAATAAGTTATGTGGAAAATTCGATGGAAAACAGAGAAAGAATTTATGAAAGAATAACCCACGAAGCAGTATCGCAAGCTCAATCAAATCCAACGCCTAGTAAACACTGTTCGACTAAAGCAGTCATTAAGGATAAACAAAATCACACAAATCCAGCAGTTGATTGGAACGATATGTTTGAGAATTTTGATGTAACTGACGAGGAATTAAATACAATTGATAAATTAAATAAGCCAAAAGTTCCTGAATCATCGACACCTTATTTCACTACTGCGAACAAAAAGAAAATAAACATTCCGCGCGATAGGCCGTCAAAATCAGCTGAGCATTTTACATCAAAACCACCACTTCGACTTTCTTTTCATACTTCACAAAATGAACCGCCGTCTAAAAAAATCAAAATTGCAGAAAGTGAAACAAGTAGACAGGCATTACAATCTACAATGGATCATCAAGAAAAAAATACTAATTTGATTTCAGCTCCCAACAAAAATTCATTTGTTAAGTATGAAAATTGTGTTTTTCATGGAAATATAATAAACAATTTTTATTGTTCGGTAACCGATTGTAAAAAACAAGAAAAAAAATAAGATGTAATCTTCGCAATACATACTATTTAATTATGTTTTATTAACACTAATAATAAATAAAATTTGTTATAAAAATAAATATTAACTTATTTTTGAATCAATGCAATAATAATAATTGTCTTTTTATGTTTTGATTTTTGCCGGCCCCGACCAGCAGCACTCGCTTCGCTCGTGCAGCAAATGTCGGGCAGGCATTGAAAGTAAAAAAGAGTCATGATTGTAGGAGAGAGACAGAGAAAAAACCAAAGCTTCACGAGTGTCCGCTAGAGGCGTTGAAGCGGGGCCGAAAGTAAATAAAGATGGCCGGCTGTCAAGTGAAACACAGTTTCAATTTTCTTAAAACATAAATTACGAGCGTACTTTCGACCGGATATAAAGAAAAATAGTATACATTACACGGGCAGAAATGATGATGATCCTTCAGTAGACATGCAGTTGGAGGATGGACTTACTTTTTGCAGGTTATTTTTGTAGCAATTAAATGATAGAGATCACACTTGGTTCTCATGTTTAAGAATATCACTCATAATTCCCAAAAGCTTAACATTTCTTCATTTTTTGAAATTAATGTTCGTTAAACAAATTTTTTTGATATTTATTATTTATTCTAATTGAGACTTTCAGTGACTGTATAACAAATTTGATTTATTTAATAAGTTTATGCAATCAAATTTATTAAACTAAAATATTTCATATAAAAATTTGTTCTAAAACAGATAAAAAAATTATATTCATGAAAAAAAGTATTCCTAATTTCCTTTTCTTGGAACGTATTTATTCTGAAATACTAACGGCAATAGGTTTTTTTTAATAACTCACGCACAACGATGATAGATGATAGATGATCGTTTTATTAATAATAAAATTTGCTACTTGGATAAATTATTCTGTTAGTCACAAGAAAGCGACTAATATTAATAACACAAATTTTTACTAGTAAATTTTAATAAAATCTTCTATTTTATGTAGATATCTAATCTCAAAATTGTAGTTTTCATGTTAGTACTTTAAAATTTCAGCAATATACATCAGTGCGCAAGCGTTGCCAGACAAGGTAACAAAGGGTTACAATCTACTTTGCACTATTTTAAAATCCGTTTTTTACTCTTTTCAGGCTTCACATTCATTTTCTAAAACCTACCATTTACTACATTTTTTAGATTTGTGTTACTGTAAGCTACATTTTTCTTTATTTAGAGAACTTATACTACTTTAAAATTGAAAAATTG
This sequence comes from Leptopilina syphax, assembly GCA_032872505.1. Classification (NCBI taxonomy): domain Eukaryota; kingdom Metazoa; phylum Arthropoda; class Insecta; order Hymenoptera; family Figitidae; genus Leptopilina; species Leptopilina syphax. The sequence continues at coordinate 40,561,477 of CM065468.1, read as the reverse complement.
ATATTAATTTTTTTTTAAATAATAATAGATTAAGGAATCGCTTAATCATTAATATTTACAAAGTTAAATTGATTTATCTATCATTTCTTTAACACTTTTTTAATAATTATAGTAGATGGCAACCGAAATTTTATCGGTTTCGGTTTCCTCTTTTCGGTATTCTTCTAAAAAACATTCGGTTTCAGTATTTCGGTTACGGTTTTTTTTTCAAAGAATTAGGGTTTCTGTATAAGGGTTTCGGTTTTTAAAGTGAATAATTACGGTTACGGTTTTTTGTTTCGGTTTCTTAAAAATTAAGGTTTTTTGGGTTAAAGGTTTTGGTTTTTCGGTTGTTTTCCCCGGAAAATATATGAATGAAAATATTTGTGTGCATTTTAATTACTTCGAATGAAATACGAGTATTAATTACTCATAATTTATTTATAAATTTGTTTTATATTTTATGAGATGGTCACATCGTTGTCAAGGAAAAACTAAAATTTTTTTGAAAGAACGTTTTTCTCCTTAACTTCTACATTATTTAACCTAATTAACTAAAAATTGGTACAGTGTATTTTTACAGGCTGATCACAAATAATTAATTTAAAAAAATTTGTTTCTAATTTTTTTCAAAAAAATTTTTTTTATAAATTATTTGTAATCTGCAAATTTGGTTCCTCTACTTATTATTTGCAATATTAGACATACCATACTTCAATATTTTTTGTACTAAAAGATTTTAATATTGGTGTAATATTCAGTTTTACTTTTATATTAAAAACCGAAAAAACGAAATTTAGGTTTTGAAATAAAGGGTTTTAAATTTTTATAATACGGGATATTAAAAAATTTTAAATTGTTAAATAAATCAATTCGAGAGAAAGAATTGTGCAGAAATGAATTTGAAATCAATTCAAAGTAAATATTTCATGTGCTTATTACTGGGTATACACATTGTAGATAACAATACTCTTATTTGACTTTTTACAACATTTTGGTTAATTATTTAATGAAGAAATGTTTTTACAGTGCAGACATTTCTCCAACTGAAGGACATCAACGTTGTGACCTGCCCGATGATGAATATACGAATGACCAGCTATACTCGAATGGAAGCAGTGAAGACTTATCTATGGATAGTGAATTTTACGAAAGTAAACATGAAGATAATTTAGAATTCTCTCACAGTGAAAATAAAGACATTTTGGACGACAATACAGAAGATGGTTAAACTTTTGGTAAAATTTTTAAAAATAAATTGCGCCAGTGGGCTTTAAAATTTTACATAACCTTGATTGCTTTAAGTGCCTTACTGATTCTTCTGCAACCATTTTTAAGTTTTCCATTGCCTGTAGATGCACGGACCCTATTGGGAACTTTGCGAAAAGTAAATATCTCTGAAATCAGTAGCGGTCAATATTATCATTTTGGGTTGAAACGAGCTGTTAAGGCTATTCTCAGAGAGTATAAAAGAATGGGAAAATCAGCAGAGGAAATTAAATTGATTTTCAACGTGGATGGTTTGCCAGTTTTTAAGTCTACAAAGGAGAGTTTTTGGCTGATTCTTTGTTCAGATGTAAACGCACCAGGTGTATATCCTGTTGGATTATATTTTGGCGAAAATAAACCTGACGATGCAAATGAATTCATGAGTGAATTTGTTTCTGAGTTGATCGATCTTATTAAAACAGGGGCGGATCCAGACAAGGTTCTTGGGGGGGCCATCTGCTAGACGCTAGCTTGATGACCTTTTATGAATGAAATTTTTATTTAAAAAATTCCAGGAAGTTTGAATTCTCGGGGGGGGGGCATTCCGCTGTGCCCCCCCTGGATCCGCGCCTGTATTAAAAATGGTTTAGAGGGTAAAGATGTGCGTATAACGTGTTCAGCTTTAATTTGCGACGCACCAGCTAAATCATTTATCCTCTATTTGAAGGGCCACACTGAATATAATAGCTGTCCGAAATGCTGCATAAAAGGAAAACATTTTGTGCCGAAACAAACGAAAAAAAGGAAAAAAACGAAGAGGGAGAGTTTGTTTTCCTGGCATTGGTCCTTTTATCATGAAAACTGATGAAACATTTTTTGAATTTGATACGGGAAATAAAACAATTTTAAAGCAATTTCCTGATTTCAGCTGTGTTTCGTCAGAACCACTTGACTACATGCACCTGATATTATTAGGTGTGACAAAAAAGTTGATTCATCTATGGTTAATGGGACCACTTAAATCTAGATTATCTGCAATAAAAGTTGGTAAAATTTCCAAGAAATTGTTAAGTTTAAGATACAGTATCCCTAGAGAATTCAGTCGGAAGCCCAGGTCTTTAACAACTTTCTCTCATTGGAAAGCAACTGAATTCCGCACTTTTTTGATGTACACTGGTCCAATGGTGTTAAAAAATATTTTACCTACAGAACAGTATGGAAATTTTATACTTTTTCATAGCGCAGTCACAATTCTATCTAGTGAATTTCATATTCAGTCGTTCAGTAACATTGATTGCGCACAGAAAATGCTAAAACAATTTGTAAATGGATTTTAAAATATTTATGGGAAACATAATTATGTTATGTTTCCCATAACGTACATAATCTGTTACATATATGCACTGATGTGAAAAAATTCGGATCGTTAGACAAGTTTAGTGCATTCAGATTCGAAAACTACATGACGACTATTAAGCGAATGCTTTGGAAAGGAGACAAACCGCTGGAACAACTTGCACGACGGTATTCTGAAAGTGAGGCCGCTGAATAGTATATTTCGTAACGAGTGCGAGCAGTTGTCAATTTTTGAATGAGCCCTTTTTATGGAACAAACTGAAGGCGAAGCGAAGCTTCGCCTTCAGTTTGTTCCAAAAAAAGTGCTCTTTCAAAAATTGGCAACTGCTAGCACTAGTTACGAACGATATTTTTCATAACAAGGTGCAAAAAAGTGCCTTTTTTTGCACCGCGTTATGAAAAGAAAATTATTAGTTACAGGTCAGACTATTTGCGAACGACCCCGACCCCATAATACCGGACCTTTATCGACAGATTGCCACGAGGTTTGGCAACAGAATAAACTTATAAAACACCAATCCTACACTATTGTTTGTGATGAAGCTAAAGACAGTTATGTTTTATTAAAAGATGGAATGTTTGCTAGAGTTTTAAACATTGTAAAATGTAAAAACAATGATATTCGATTAATTGTAAAACAAATTATTTTTGCTGACAAACTATATGACAATCCAGATTTTCGGCTTCTTAACATACACATAGGAAATATTAATGAGAATAATACAATGTTCTCAACTGCTGCAAACAACGTGCTGTGTAAAATCTGGAGAGTGCCAACTGACACAGGTTTAATCATGTGTCCTCGTTTACATTAATTGTCAATTAATAACAAATCTAACAGCGTTAGAAGCATTAAAATTAGTATTATGTTATACTGCAAACTTTATGCTTAATAGTAACGATTTCTGTAATTATACTTGTAAGATATATTTCAGATAATTTTATTAATTTTAATCGATTCATATTATGTAATAATCTGTTGATTATTTATTTTAAAGGTTCAGTTATGTATTTGCAATTACATTAACATTTTATAAACATTAATATTAACATATTAAATTAAAGCAATATATTTTCCTTCCAAATTAACGATGTACTTAGCGTTTGTAAAGTTTTTAAAAAACAATTTCAGCAAATCAATTAAGTAATTAAATGTATTTTTCTGAAAGTCTTCATATTAGCAGTTTATTTAAATCCTTTGAAACAGATTTATTTTTTCTATCCAAACAATTTTTCAAATGTTTTTACATTAAAAGTATTTTGAAATTAAAATTAATTTCTTTATTAAAGTAAATGTAGATCAATAAGTACTTAAATATTTATTTTACAAAAACTATTGATATTTGAAACATTTAATTTGTAAATTCTGAAAAATTAGGTTTTTTAAAAATAGTAATTAATAATTTTTAAAAAAATATAATTGAATTCCCGAAAATAGTTTTTATATAATTTTTAAAAAATTGAAACAATTAGAAATTTGGTAAAATTTTATATTGTAAAGAATTGATTTAATTTTGATAGGAATAGATAAAAACACCATTTAGTTAAAATTTTAGAAAATAATTGATTATTTTAAGAGTTATAACAGAAATCGTAGGAATTAATTAAATTCGAAATGATGTTTAAATTAAATTTTTTGAAAAGTTAAAGGAAGCAAAAGTATATTTCTGAAAATTATTGCAATTGAAACAATTGAAAGTTTTGTAAAATTTTCTATTTTAATTAATTTTCTTTTAAAAATTATTTTGCAATATATAATTGGGACATTCCATGTCAACACGGACAGAGCTCTAAACAAAAATTGTTTTGATGAATTTAAACGTTCTAGGGCTTAAAAGATTTCTACGTTCATGTACTTTAAGATGCCGATGGGCGTTTTTTAAAAAATTATATTTCCGATGCCAATAGAACTGTCAAAAGTCAAAAGGTCCAAAAATCTCAAAATACTTTTATGAATTAAAAGCAAAAAACGAGGTAAATAATTCTGTAACTCATTCTTTATCAATTTTTATGGTTCCCGAATATAAATCTAAAGTTTTTTTTAATAATTCAAAATGGCGAATTCAATATGGCGGAAAAAATTCAAATTTGATCAGATTCGATTAAAACTTGTTACTCGGGGGTTTTTAGGGTCTCTGATTACGAATCTGAAGTCACCTTTTAAAAATTCAAAATGGCGGATCCAATATGGCGGAAAAAATTTTCAAATTTGATCCGATTCCCTTAAAACGTGTTACTCGGGGGCTTTTGGGGTCGCAGATTAAGAATATGAAGTTACTTCAGTGTTGCCAGAGTGAGCGCCCTCAACTTCCCGTAATAGAACTAAGAAATTCCCGAATTTTCCCGGACGAGTTTCTTAAATTTCCATGAAATTTCCCGCAATGTAATCTTATATATATATAAGCCCTAACATAAAATTATTATTTTTTTAAATATTATTATTATCATTATTTATATTGGGATTATAAATTTTTATGTATTCTAATTTAAAAAATTAGAATTAAATTTCAAATTTATTTAAGGGGGTACACCAGTTGTAACGTTAAAAAGAAGTGTCTTTTTCAAGAATTTTTTCCTAATAATCTATAAAACTTTTTTAAAAATACTGTTTATTATCTAAAAGTACATATATAAGGCTTTAATTTAAGATGAAAAATTTTTTTCATCCAAAACTTTCTGAAATATGAGCCATTTAATGATAAATCGTCCAAACGCCCATCCTGCCGGAAGGACGTTCCGAAAAAAAGGCTTTTAAAAAAAGGGAATTCAACTTTTCTTTTCTGGCACTCTTTGGGATTAAAGTAGACGAAAAGACGAAAAAATCTATATTTTTGACTTTTTAAAATAATAATATTAAACCATTTTTCAAAGCCTTCAAACTTGCTATGTTTCTAAACAGTGAAAAAAACATTTTTTCGTAAATTTAATGTAAAATCCCCAAAAATCAATATTTTTTGACCGGACAAGTCTCTTTCTCTTCAGAAACGTTCAAAGAATGAAACCTAATTTTTTAATTAAAAAAAATTCATTTTTAATATTTTTCAATATATTTGAGTAATACTCAGGCGCGAGTCCCTTAGAAATTGCTCTATAAAATTAATATGGAAGCAGATAAATATAAAACTAAGTATATCGTTGGAAAGGTAATGAAACAAGCTTTCAAATGATGTAAATATCGAGTTTTTAAATTTATAAACCTGGGCTAGGTAGTCTCTTAAATAAAGCGAAAAGCGTCCTGCCGGCAGGACCGGGCTTCGTCATTCTGTGACTAAAAATTATGTGAATTTTTGGAAAATTGAACTTCTTCATACTACCCAACCCTTAGTTTTGAACTTACAAGCTCGATATTTATATGCGCTGAAAGCTTGTTTCGTTACCTTTCCAGTGATATATTTCGTTTTTTATTTATCTGAATCCATGTTAGTTTTCTTTAGTGATTTCGGAGGGACTCACCTGAGTCTTTTTCGTCCTGCCGGAAGGATGTTGGACGATCTATCATTAAATGGCGCCTTCGGAAATAAAACATAAATTGCGGTGACAAGCATTCCGTAAGTATAGTTCGTCTAAAATGCAAAAATAAAATTGATTTACATTTATTATAAGTTTATCTAGTTCTCGATAAAGGATTTCTTTTTTTATGAAAAACTTGTATTCCTAAAGCTGAAAATCGACTTTTATTTTTAATCAAAATCATTCTCATGACTTTGACACTTCTTTTTAACGTTATAACTGGTGTGCCCCCCTTAAAACTCATAATTTATTATTTAAAAAATTAGAATTAAATTTTAAATTTACTTAAAACTCTTAATCGCTCAACTGAGGCATTCGAGAAGGGCAAAACCAAAAGGAGTCGGATAACTATCTTTAAATTATTAAATATTTTTGTGTTTGATGCATTTGTTAATTGGAAAACTTTACACCAGTAATATTCACAGACCAGTCCACGGTTATATTTATACACATGCCGATAAAACAAATTTGATTGGTTTTGCCAATAAAAGTTTCTAAAATTTGATTTTAGTTAAACATTATTAAAATTTGTGTTCTATTAAAGAATTTCCCGGAATTTCCCGTAATTTATCCATTTCCCGTAAAATTTCCCATTATAGTCAAAATTTCCCGTATTCCGGGAAATTTCCATGTCGTTGGCAACACTGAGTTACTTTGTGTTTGAGACTTCAAATTCATAATCAGATACGCTAAAAATCACCGAGTAACACTTTTTAATTAAATCTGATCAAATTAAAAAATTTGATCCGCCATTTTGAATTTCTACAAAGTAACTATATATTCATAATCTGCGACCCCAAAAGCCCCCGAGTAACACGTTTTAAGGGAATCGGATCAAATTTGAAAATTTTTTCTGCCATATTGGATCCGCCATTTTGAATTTTTATAAAGTGACTTCAGATTCGTAATCAGCGACCCTAAAAACCCCCGAGTAACAAGTTTTAATCGAATCTGATCAAATTTGAATTTTGTCCGCCATATTGAATTCGCCATTTTGGATTTAAAAAAAAACTTTAGATTTATATTCGGGAACCCTAAAAACTGATAAAGAATTAGTTACAGAATTATTTACCTCGTTTTTTGCTTTTAATTTATAAAAGTATTTTGAGATTTTTGGACCTTTTGACTTTTGACAGTTCTATTGGCATCGGAAATGGAATTTTTCAAAAAACGCCCATCGGCATCTTAAAGTACATGAACGTAGAAATCTTTTAAGCTCTAGAACGTTTAAATCCATCAAAGCAATTTTTGTTTAGAGCTCTGTCCGTGTTGACGTGGAATGTCCCAATTGTATTTTTGAATAATTAATTCTTCCTCAAAATTTGGACAAAATGATTAAATTTAAACAAATTTAGAATGATTCTTATTAACATGATTGTTTCAGTGGAACTCGAAAGTTAATTTATTTAATAAAAAATATTTTACATTCAAGTTGATAATTATTTTTTATCAAATTCATTCTATAATTAATTAACAAAATTTATTAAAAATATGCACAGTGGGCCAGGATCGTCGATTTTTGGCCAAAAATCATTATTTAAAAGAGAACAAGATATTTACGAATAACAAGTATGCTACCTACAGTTTTTGGGGTCGCTGATTACGAATCTGAAGTCAGATTTCAAAAATTCAAAATGGCAGATCCAATATGGCGGACATACATTTTTTAATATGAATCAATTTTAATAAAGCATAAGTATCTAAAGGTTTTTTGGGTCGCTGATTACAAATCTAAAGTCAGATTTCAAAAATTCAAAATGGCGGATCCAATATGGCGGACATAAAAATTTTAAAATTAATAAATTTAAATTAAACATAGGTATCTATGGGTTTTTTGGTCGCTGATTACGAATCTGAAGTCAGATTTCAAAAATTCAAAATGGCGGATCCAATTTGGCGGACATAAATTTTTTTATATGAATCAATTTTAATCAAGCATAAGTATCTAATGGTTTTTTGGGTCGATAATTACGAATATGATCATAGTTTTTAAAAATTCAAAATGGCGGATTCAATATGGCGGACATAAAAATTTTTAAATTAATAAATTTGAATTAAACATAGGTATCTATGGGTTTTTTTGGTCGCTGATTACTTGTCTGATGTCAGATTTTAAAAATTCAAAACGGCGGATCCAAAATGGCGGACATACAATTTTTGAAATTAATCGATTTTTATGAAACTTTGTATCTAGGGGTTTTTTAGGTCGCTGATTACGAATCTGATGTAAAAATTCAAGTGGATTTTAGATTAGGTGAGATTCGCCTACAATTTTTTGCTTGGGAGTTTTTAAGTTTGGTGATTACAAAACTAGTGTCTATATAATTCAGAAAATAAAAAATTTTTTCCTGTTATTAGCCTACAAAAGTAAAAAGTACTGTAGTTTCCAGGATCTACCACGAGGAGAGTACAGGTAAAGATCCCATTTTGTATTTTTTTTAGATTTTAAATTTTTTTTTGGTATTTTTTAGACCTGATGTTTACTTATAGGTATATAGTTTATCGCGTAAGTATATCAGGTGCGCATGTAATCCTATTGGAGAATCTGCATTTATTTCCAAGGATCAGATAAACACTCCATTTCATTCATTTCTAAATCTGATTTCAGAAACAAAGTGCTCATATCATAAGATGGTAAATGGGTTTTTTCCGTGATAATAATTATTATAAGATGGTAAGGTGTCAATTTAGCGGATATATATTTATTTCGCTTATCATCGATAAGACAGAAATCAATATTTCAAAATTAATACTTCATTAATATTTGAAAATATATTTTATTAATTAATTAATTAATTAATTTTTATTAATTTTATTAATTAATTTTGAATGATATTATGATATTACAATAAAATTTGTACTATGCGTTGAAAAGTCGTGTGCTTGGTTTCTGAAATTAATGATATCGGATCTTTCTGTAGCTCAATTGGTAGAGCATCCTATTGGCAATAGGAAGGTTCTGGGATCATACCCCAGCGGTGAGAGACGATTCATTTTTTTTCAGAAACCATGCACAAAATAAAATATATTTTCAAATATTAATGAAGTATTAATTTTGAAATATTGATTTCTGTCTTATCGATGATAAGCGAAATAAATATATATCCGCTAAATTGACATTTTACCATCTTATAACAAAGTGCTCATTTTTACATTTTTAAAATCTGACAAAAGATTTTGTTATATCCCGACATATTTCAAAATTTATATATTTTTCATAAATTTAATAATTTCTTTAAATAATCAATTAAATAATATTATAAATGTAATATTTAGCCATGCCTAAAAACATAGTTTAAAGACATTACATTGTCATTTTAAATTTCAAATTAGAAAAGCATAAAAATAGAAATCATAATTAAATATTTTAATATTTCATTCATGTGAGTCATTAACACTTGTTACTACTCATATGAATGAAAGAGTAAGATGAATCTACAAACTATGTTTTTACGACAAGTGTAAAGCCACGAATGAAAGAGATGACGCATGATAAAAAGAAAATATAAAAAGAATAAAAGCGTTCATAATGCATATACTTAATATTAATAAAAATAATTGGTGATTGATTTATTGGTTCGTTCAGTTGTCGATATGTAACATTATTACTAAATTATAAATATAAATACATTCAAATTGGTCGAATCAAGGATAAATCGATTATCGACAATCGATTAATCGATTGTCGATTGTCGATTGTTGATTCGATTAATGAACTAAATGTGCATATCGATGTTTGAATTGGACGAATGGTGGATCTATTAACAATTATAAGTTTAAAAATCAATAAAATGAAGATATAATATAATAAAAAGATCATATTACATATCGTACGTGACTGAAATCGTGCATGGCGTACGTGACTAAAACGGTGCATGGTGTACGTGTCTAAAACGGCGCGTGGTGAAAACATCCAAAACAAAATGTTTCCACCACTTAACATCCCCAAAATGCATTAGATTAGAAACTATATAAGCTGCTGTAAAAAGCAGAACGATTGTCAAAAGTTCCGGTGTAGTTCAGTGCGGACAGTATCATTGTAGAGCGACCCTTCGGTTAAAACGCGAATTATTGTATTCTTTCCCGTAAAAAGGTGCAAGTTAGATTATTTATCACTTAGAAACAAGTTTCTTTCCCCTAAAAAGGTGCAAGACAAATAATTTAACACTTAGAGTTGATAATTTTGTTATTTTAACTGTCGTATTTGTGATTAATAATTAATAGTGTAAATTTCACTAATTCTTTCCATAAAGGTGCAAGTTATATTATTTGTCACTTAGAAACAAGTTTCTTTCCCCTAAAAAGGTGCAAGATAAATAATTTAACACTTAGAAAACGTGAAACTGTTATTTTAGCACAAAAACTGTTATAAAGTTGTGAATATTACACAAGTGTAATAAAACAAACTTTCAGTTTCATTCAATTGAAACGAGTTCAAACCAAGAAAACCAATTATAACAACCCTGCGATAATCTCGTCAACGAATCTGTAATTAAACGTAAGTAACAATTTGTAACAATTGTAACTTTCTTCTTACTATAAACAAATAAATTAAATAAAAGGAATATTTATCTTGTTATTAACGCAAAACCCATAGTTTTGACAAGTGATCACGATCCTACAATAAAAATAAAGATCAGGCTTTACCAACCTGATTAATCAGCTAACTGGTTTAAAAATCAATTTTAAATAAACAATTTAATTTTATTTAAAAGCCTCGCTCTTGCTCGGAACGTAACAGCTGATTTGGTGGCAGCGGTGGGATTGTCACTTTTGTTATAAACAAATTAATTATTCTAAAACAATTTAAAAATTTTTGAATAATTTTGAAAACAATTTTGAATTTTGAGAGCCTAAATTCCTTCTAAATTCAATAATTATACTTAAACCCTCATTCAAATCAAACCAATTCCTAATTGTTTATAAATTTTATAAACAATTTCCTTAATTTCATTATAAAATCCTGTAATTTGAGCTGCTTTTGCGCCGTTCGGCGAATCTCGGCTTGAATTAAGAACAGTTTGCGCCGTCCGGCGGAGCCGTTCAATTAAGGATTTTCCTTCATTTTAATTAAGATAAAATTGTGATATTATTGTTGCGCCGTCCGGCGAATTTTAATTGATCAAACGACATTTTGCGCCGTCCGGCGAACCTGTCATTTTATCTGTTCCTTTCATAATTTTTCTAATATTCTAAGACTCTACAAATTGTCAATTGTTTTTGAAGTATTCAAATCATTTTTAAAGACATTAAAATACAAAAATGTCTTTTATTTACAGTTAAATAAATAATGTGTGATAAAACTCCAACAACAAAGAAAATTAAGAATCGAGGAGGAGTGAAAGCACAACGAAGATTCAATATTCAAACATCATTAGAATCAGAAAAATTCTCAGAAAATCTAAATTCAATAGCAATAAAAGAAATAGAAACACAAGAAGAATTTTCCAATTTCTTTGAAAATTTATTAAATAAAACCGAACAAATTTTGAAAAACAAGTAAATGTACTTAAAATTCTAATAATTAATAAAATAAAACCTTACTAAAACTAATGTGTTTCGTTTATTGTTGCATGCTCTTAGTATATGTAATATTAATTGCAGTAATTTGGTATACCAGTCCAAAAAGGAAAAATTAATATTAATTCATAAAAATCAATAAATCTAGTAAATTTTAAACAAACAAAAATTCTGATATTTATTGTAAATGAATAATTATTTTAATTTTAATCGATTTAACTATCCACACATCGAATTAATCTCAGGCGATTTAGTAGCACACAAAGGAATTTTTCTAATAGATAATACTAATCGATTAAACTTAATAAAAGAAACAAAATTATCATCATTTGTCAATATCAATAGAAATGTTCGATATACAGGTCGACATAATTCGTTTCATACTAAAGGTAGTACTACATTAGAATTTCATGATTTTTCCTTAAAATTTGAAGTTATCGATTTCGAAAGCAATTCCGAAATTATTGGTATTTTAGGCGCACCATTTTTAGATCAGTTATTTGAAACTAATCATTTCAGTCGAATTGCTATAGATTACGATAGAAGAGCGCGAAGACGTGAAACATCTATTCGACAACGATTTATTAGACGCGTTTGCGGAATTTTACGAAATTCGTCTTTCCGAAAATTTCCATGAATTGTTACGTCAATAATATCGAATTTAATACCGATATTTTTCCAAATATTCATATATCTTCACCAAGTTTAAAAGAAAAGAGAGGTCTTTTCTTAATAAATCCTGCTTTAAACATTAATTTAATAAACGAAAGAAAATTAGCATCAGGTATAATAATCGATAGAACAGAATTGATCACTTTAAATTCAGGCTCATTTGTTACTTCTGGAACAACAGAAATAATAATAGCTCAAAAACCAATCAAATTTCGAACTTATATTAATAGCAGACAAAACGAATTGACAGGTATATTGGGATTGTCTTTCCTAAATACCAATCCTAGTGAGTTTACATTTTAAACTGCTATCGATATTAATATATGCAATATTTTTCATTAATAACAACAATTTTTGTTATTGCAATATTTTCCCTAATTTGGTGCCTAAAAATTTGGCATATCTTTCAAAATTTTAAAATCAATAATTTACAAAATATATTGATTTAAACAATTCCTCGCGCAAGAAAAAGATTAGGAGAATATATTAATATAAGAGGTCATAATTAAATTCGCGCGGTTAATATAATTAATCATCGTTTCATTGACATAAACTACTCATTGACTTCGCGCGCGGAAGCTACAAGTAGTACGCCACGAGACAAGTCAGACGTCCACTTAAAGGCAACTCTCACACGTATCTTAAGCTGGTCGCGATTCCTCCAATAATCCGCCATCTTGAACTTCTTTATGAATTCATATTTTCACTTCTTAATCAAAAATAACGAATTATATCCTCAATTATTATTAAATTCATCTTTCTTCATCGGTAACGAAGGTCGATTTATATTAGATCCTTCTTTACCAATAAATTTAATCAAAGAAGACGAAATTAATCCTTTCCTAGGAATAAATCGTGTACTAAAATACTTTTTAAGAGACGGTACTATACGAACACACGGAGAAGCAAAAATCTGTATTAATTATACAGTAATAGAATTTCAAACAATAATTTGTGACGACAAATCAGATATTATTGGAGTTTTAGGACTCCCATTCTCATTTGATATTATTAACGAATTATTCTAATTAATAACAAAATGACTCGTAAAAATAAACATCAAAAGAATTATGCAGACAGAAGTGATGATGATGATAATATTACTCACACCCATGGTGCAACCTTTGCAACCTCTATGAATAGAACCCTTCATGACACTATGGTTAATTCTATGGCAGAATGCTTTGCGTTACAACAAGGTATAATAAATATTCCTTTTTACGATGGGCATAACATGCCAGTCAAAGATTTCATTGAAGATATTTTGAATGCTGCATCATCTATTCCAAAGAATTGCGAAGATCAGTATTTGAAATCTATTCTTGCCAAATTAAAAGGTGCTGCTAGAAGTAGTACTCAAGGTAAGTCTTTCGGAACCATTAATGAATTAATAGATCACTTAAAACAAAGATATTCCACTCATAAATCATATGCATGGTATTTGCAAGAAATATCCACAATTCGTATGAACCGTAATGAAAATGTTAGCGAATTTTATGACAGATTGTCTCAATTATTAGCAGGAGCAAATGCAACCCTCGCAAATTCATATGGAGCCCCTAATGCTAAAATTCAAATGGAACCCTTAAATTGTTGCGCCATGGAGTCTTTCATTAAAGGACTTCCAGACTCAATGTCCACTGTAATAGAGGCACGAAATCCTCAAAAACTTAAAGACGCTTTTGAAATTGCCCTACAATGCGAACAACGTCACGAAAGTTATAAGCCTGATTATAATGCTTATCATTATTCACGACATCAACCACAAGATTATAGATATCGAGAAAGAAGTCCTAGTAACAGAGTACAATTCTCATATCCTTACGATCAAACGAGATATCGTTCTCAATCACCTACTCCTACCGGAATATTGAGAAACCCGTATCCCCCATATATGCAAAACAATCATTTTCCACAACCATATCCAAATCAACCTAATTTTCATCTTCCTAATGCTTATATGCCTTACACATCATATCCCTTTTACCCATATCCTCCTCCACAAGAAGGATATTTAAATAAAAACCAAGATGGAAGTAGAACACCACCACGTTCTCAATCCCCATATTCATTTGAAAAGAGTAATTTAAACTCAAACACGACTCGACGAACAGACGCGACGACGAGTGCAGATCCCAAAGAGCGTCCAGCCAATGCGAGAATCCTATCGTTACAAAACACATCTTCCACGCCAGAAAATCAAGAGAATCTCCATTAATAATTATAAATTCTCCAAGCTTTCAAACATCCTCAGCAACCTTATTAATAGACACAGGAGCCGATGTAAACATAATTAAGGAGAATATATTATTGCCAGAATTAAACATAATTCAAGAAGAAGCCATACATATAGCTGGAATCGTTCCTATAAAAATTTTAACACTAGGAACAGTTCAAATTGAGATAAATGCAAAACAAATAACCTTCCAAGTAGTATCCACAGATTTTCCTATAGAATCTGATGGTATATTGGGTAGAGAGTACCTTCGTGAAGAAAAAGTTGAAATTTCTTTTTGGCATAATACAATAGTCACGCATTCAAATCCTATAAAACCAATATTTTTCGCAGATAAAGAATCAACTGAAGCTAGAGATGCATTAACCGAAAATAAGGCTAACAAAAGAAGAAATGTAACTATTAAAGCTAGAACAAGACAAGTAATACCAATTGATGTTCTAGATACAGAATTAAAGGAAGGATATTTGCCCTTAATAAAAACAGCAGAAGGATTACTAGTAGGTGAAGGAGTAGTAACGAACCATGATGGAGTTTGTCATATTTACGCTATAAATATGACATCTGAAGACGCAGAAATCGAAATACCACCTCAAGAGTTAATTCCTTTTGAATTTTACAAATTACCTGGTGAAGATTCAGATGATTATTCGACAGAAGAAGAATACACACCACCAATAGATAGGGTTTCAGCCATATTAGAATATCTAAGATTAGATCACTTAAACAAAGACGAAAAAGAACATGTAATACAAATTATTAAAGAATTCCCAGACAGTTTTCATCTCCCAGGAGAACAACTCACCCCAACTAATATGGTTCAACATAAAATCATTACAAAAGACGAAATACCAATCCACGTTAAACAATATAGATTTTCACCAACTCAAAAAGAAGAAATCGATAAAGTCATCGATAGAATGAAATCTGAAGGAGCTATAGATTCCTCTTGTTCACCATACAACTCACCATTGTTAATAATTCCAAAAAAGATCGACGGAAGTGGTAAGAAAAAGTGGAGAATAGTCATTGATTTCCGAGCACTAAACGAGAAGACAATTGGTGATTGCTATCCATTGCCAAATATTACTGCTATACTTGACACCATCGGAGGCGCTCAATACTTCTCTGTATTTGATTTAGCCAGTGGATTTCATCAAATTGAGTTAGACCCTAACGATAGGTCAAAAACAGCATTTTCTACTACACATGGACATTATGAATACATAAGAATGCCCATGGGACTAAAAAATTCACCATCCACGTTTCAAAGATTAATGGATCAAGTTCTAACTGGACTTCAAGGAGTTGAATTATTCGTGTATTTAGATGACATCGTAGTGTACGCAAATGATTTAGAAGAACATGGCAAGAAGGTAAGAAGATTACTACAAAGATTAAAAGGTGCCAACCTTTCATTACAACCAGAAAAATGCGAATTTCTTTTCAAAGAAGTAGCATACTTGGGACATATAATAAGCAGTGAAGGAGTAAAACCTAATCCAAAAACTGTAGAAGCGGTAAAAAATTTTCCAACTCCTAAAACACCAAGAAATATAAAACAATTCTTAGGATTAGCAGGATATTATCGAAGATTTATCAAGGACTTTTCAGCAAAAGCCAAACCATTGTCTAATCTACTAAAAAAGGATGTAAAATTCGAATGGAAACAAGAACAGGAAGCTAGTTTCAAAGAGCTAAGAGAAGCTCTATGCACTAACCCAATTTTACAGTATCCAGACTATGAAAAACCTTTCACATTAACAACTGATGCATCTGATTTTGCTATAGGTGCAGTATTAAGTCAAGAAAAAGATGGATTTGACTTGCCTATTGCTTATCTTTCCAGAGTATTAAATGCGCCAGAATTAAACTACTCCACAACTGAAAAGGAATGTCTAGCAGTACTATATGCAGTTCATCATTTTAGACCTTATATTTATGGAAAGAAATTCACTTTAGTCAGCGATCATGAACCATTAAGGTGGATTGCCACTATAAAAGATCCAGGACAACGACTTATAAGATGGAGATTAAAATTGAGAGACTACGAGTATGAATTTCAACATAAATCGGGAAAACTAAATACAAATGCCGATGCTCTATCCAGGAATGTCATAGAAGACGAAATAAATGAAAATTCCCAAACCAACATCGATAAAAAACAAGTAAAAATTTTAATCAATAAACGTGTTGACAAAATTCCAAAGAAACCAACTAAACCATCAACAACCGCTCTGTCTAATCCTCAAAAATCAAAAATACAACCTCCAAAATCAATATTAAAACCATCTACTTTAAAATCTACTTTAGAACAAAGTACTATTGGTTCAAGACTAGCACAAAGACGAGCTTCACAACCATCTACTTCAAAATCCAATTTTAACCAAAGCACTATTGGATCGAGAGTAGCACAAAGACGAGCACTACAACCTAGAGTAAAAACAATAGACGAAGAAACAATTGACAGTAGCACTGACGAAGAGAGAGAGATACCAATTCCTCCTATTCAAAAGGCAAGTAAAAGCTTGCTTCCCAGTTTGAAACTTCCACCAGCGGCTATAAAAAATATACCAGGTCCTAAAAGTGCACCCCCACAAATACAACCCAAAGTTGTAAACTTCCCAATCCCAGAAACCACTGTAATAACAATAGAACCACCAGTTAGCGAGAGTGAAGAAAGCTCTGACGAAGAAGAAGCTAACGCAATGAACTTAAGCAGAAAAGAAATAGCTAAAGATCTAGGAAATTCCATATCTCGTTTTAACGAATATGTAAAACAACATGAAGATTGGCTAATAGACTCACCACAATCCCCTAGAAATTGGCTCACTCTTTCTGACGGAAACGACGATGAAAGTATTCATAAAGCGGCTAATGAATTAATTCCAGGAGACCACACGGAATTTTCACAAAAATTAGATTTCCAATGGGATTATGCCAAAGGCGAATCTATATGGGAAGACAAACAAATAAACAACTCAAACAATGAAACATGTACTAAAGAAGTTGTAAATCCGGAAGAAACAATACACTTAACACCAAAGAAAGCTCACACGGATATAAACAAGAACAAAAATGTAACTTTTAGATCCACTTCATCAGAACCCAACACACCTGTAGTTTTCAAAACTCCAAAGGCTATGTCAACACCTTATCACACTTCATTACATGAAATAGATGTAGAATCAGACGACGAAACCAACGAAGACGACGAAACTAACGAAAAAGATGAGACAGATATAGAAACGAATGACGAAACAGACGAAGAAAAAGAAACAGATGAAGAAGAAGAAAGCGATACTACAGAAAATGAAATTGAAGAAAATAAAACTAAGTCAAATTCAATATCAACAACACTCCTAGATAGTATTCCTCCAAATTTGCCTTCATGTTATTCAAGAGTACCAGAAAAACCATCAAATATTACAAGTCATAGAGAAAATCTAACTTATCTTCGGAATAATTACGTGCATTTTCTATCCGCTGATTGTGAATTTACTACTCCAATAAGTAGATTACTTATTGATATTGCAGTAATAGATCCAGAAGAAATTAAAAGCAAAAAGCCCATTAAAGGACAAATTCTAGTAACCCCAAGAGGAAGACACAATGTATATTCCGTAATAGTAAAAGACAACTATTACGATCCATTATTAAAGAAAGACATCATTTCAGGAATACGGAACTTAAAAATTCTCCTGTATAAAGAAAAAGTAAAAGAAATCAGAATTTCTCGACACGGAGACTTCACTGACGAATTAATGAAAGGAGAATTAATGCAAATGATTGAATCAATCTTCTATAACAGCGATATTAATGTAACTATTTGTCATGGACAAGTATCTGTTCCAAAGGAAGAAAATAGAGAAGATATTATCAGTGAATTTCATAAAAGCAAAATAGCAGGACACAAAGGAATAGTAAAAACTTACAGAAGAATTCGCGAAAAATTTTACTGGCCTAGAATTAAAGAACAGGTAACAGAATTTGTAAGAAGATGCCCCACATGTCAAACTCAAAAATTGGTTAGGGCAAAAACCAGAGAACCAATGATTATAACAGACACACCCTTAGACTTTTTTGATAAAGTTTCTTTAGACACCGTAGGAAAACTCCCTACAACCCCAGACGGAAATTGTCACATTTTGACCATGCAAGATCACTTATCTAAATATTGCATAGCAGTACCAATACCAGACATTTCAGCAACTACAATTGCCCATGCAGTTGCCAAAGAACTATTTTCAGTCTATGGAGCCCCCAAAGTAATTTTAACTGATAAAGGCACTTCATTTATTGGCAAATTAATGTCAAAATTATCAAAAATATTTAAAGTCAAACAAGTAACAACCTCCGGCTACAGACCCCAAACTAATGGAGCATTAGAACGTAGTCATGCAGTATTAGCCGATTATATAAAACAATACGCTACGGACTGCGACGACTGGGACAGATTATTACCCTTCGCAATGTTTGCTTATAATACTTCAGTACATGAAGCAACTAATTTCACTCCTTATGAGCTAGTTTTTGGTAAAACTGCTCGTAC
Source organism: Leptopilina syphax (assembly GCA_032872505.1). Taxonomy (NCBI): domain Eukaryota; kingdom Metazoa; phylum Arthropoda; class Insecta; order Hymenoptera; family Figitidae; genus Leptopilina; species Leptopilina syphax. Next base: position 40,542,443 of record CM065468.1, on the reverse strand, counting down.
TCCTAGCTCTTTTCCCCAAGAAGAAAAATTAGAAACCTATGGTTCCTATTTAACAGAGCTTATAAACAGACTAATCGAAATAAGAATTTTAGCAGCCAAAAATTTAATAGACTCCAAAACAAAATCCAAAGAAAGATACGATAAATCGATTAAACCTTTCTTAGGAAAAATAGGCGACAAAGCCTATGTCTTAATAGAAGGTATGAAAAGAAAATTTGACCCCCATTACCATGGCCCATACACAATTGTGGATATCCTTGATAAAAACAATGTAATCTTAATAAATGACAATGGAAATAGGTTTCAAAAACATGTAGATAAGTTAAAATTAGCATATGAATAAAATAATAACATGATTTTAATTTTTAGATGTCAGAATCAATCATTTTCACTCCACCAATCCAAGGAGAATTGGTAAGAAATTATGTGTTCCCCAAAGGAAACATTGACAATATTAATTACCCAAAGGGAATATTGGAAGAACTGACTGCAGAATATAATTTGGATAAACCAACTTATACCGTGGACAGGACCACTGGTCCTGAATTAGGTAGACTTTGGAGAGTAAAATGCATCGTCACAGATAATAAAAACAGCAACGCATTTATTGCAACTGGCGATAGTTGTAGAACTATTCGAGAATCGGAGCATTCAGCTGCGAAAATTATATTAAAAGAATTAGACAAAACATATTATTTTAGCGAAGAGGAGAAACCACGATCATTAAAACACAAAATTCATGTTATGACACATGAAGAGCCTTCGTTAATAAAATTGAAATTGTATAAATGGGAAAATTGCTGCGAATATTGTTACAAAAGAGGACATACAAAAGATCACTGCTATAGCGTGATTAGGAATAAGAAAATCCTCAATAAACAAAATCCATTTAACGATAAAGATAATGATTCAGATGATTTTTGGGATATACCAGGTCCCACTTGTTCATGGGACTAAGCACCCAAAATACAAAGTTTCTCTTTAACAGTCTGTAAAACAAATCTTTTTATTTTTACACCATTAACATGAAAGTTGAAGCTAATTTTCACGATGAAGATATTATTTTAGCATGTTGATGATACGTAATTCAATTGTTACAAATTACATTAGCTTTCGATCAAATGCCAAATGAATAAATTCTATCAATAACTTTCCGAAATAATCAAGCTTTACCCTTGCTAACAAACCGAAATATTTAAATTCGCACAAATAATTTAAAAATTATTGTAAACCGACCATAATTTACAACACAAATTAAGGTCAGACTATTAAAAACCATAAACAAATTCCTAAAATAATAAATAATAACCAATAATAGCACTCATTCAAACAGAAAAACGAGAAAACAAGGTATATCTATCCTTCTCTAAAAAGTTAATTTCTCATAAATAAACAAATTTGTTAAGTAAAAATTCAAAAAATATAACCAAATATAACCAAATAATTATGAACTTAATAAATCAAAAACAAAAACACAAAATTTTATTGTAAGTATTCTAACAAATAATAAAGAAAAACGGAATATCTCCATCCTTTTCTAATGATACGTATAACGTATAAGTCACGGAATATACGTATTATTAGCAAGAAAACTTTGAGTTTACATAAAATAATAATATTAAACACTAAATTTTAAATAGTTATATAGTTAATTGATAATTAAACAATAACTAACAAACAATCCCACATAAAAATATCAAACATAAAGGTACATTCATAAAAACTACTGAAAACAAAAGTCCCTAAAAAAAAAAAACACTAGATGATAAATATCAATAAATATATCATAGTGAATTTAAAGCTAGTGATTTCACAAACTACTTAAAACAAAAGTCCCTATATTTGAAAAAAAAAAATTAAAAAAAAACCCCACCTCAAATTCAAATCGTGCATATAAATATGCACGTATATATATAAAATTATTATGTAGCCCATAATTATGGGCTCAGCTACTAAAGCCCATATTTATGAGCTTCATTATACAAGCCCATAAATATGGGCCCTTCTTAAAAATTATACAAAAAAAAAAATATATAATTAATAAATAAAACACAAAAATTATAAAGGTAAAAAGTTATTTATTATAAAACCTTAATATTAAAATACAATTATAAATTTAAAATACATATATATATATATAAAATTTAGACATAAATTTAACAACTGGGACCAAATCTCCCTTGCCCTGGCAACAGGACATACCGGGTTCCATCCGACCCAACAATAACCCGTAAATTCAAACAAGGGGGTCGGATAATGACCATTCCCCCATTCATAAATCGGGTAATTAATAAATTTTGATAATGATATTCTGAAAACAAAAATAATAATTTTTATTAATAAACATAAAATAAATAATAAACACTAAAGTAAAGACAAAAAAAAAAAATATATATATTAACTCACCCGCCTCAAAAGGGCCCACATACGCCCTCCTCCGGCGAAATGGATTGTTATTACTTTCTGAAAAAAAAAAAAAAAAAAAAAGGTTAACAAATAAAATAATTCAATAAAGATAAATTTCCAAATTCAAGATACAAACACACTAAAATAACCATAAATAAATAAAACAAACAAAACTTACCTCCGTTCATTTTGCTGCTTTGTTTTGAAATGAATCACTGTCAAAATTGCTGATCCTTGCAAAATTTTAAAAGAGATAAAGCCCTTAGATGAGATCATAGAGAATCACTACACAAATCAACATAATAACTAATAAATAATTTTAAATAAAAATAAAATATAAGATTAATATGAGACATATTAAAATTCAATTATCTAATGTATTAAATAATCCAATAACTTAAATCTAATCAATTATGCATATTAATTAAAAAACTACATTATCAACACTCACAACAATACCATACTACAGTAATATAATCGTTAATTACCTAATGTATCGACTGTTAATGAGAAATATAAATTATAACCATACACTTATAATAATCGAAATCATATAAATAAATATTTTCATAAATAATGTGATTATTAAATTATAAACAAAATGTTTATCAAGTTGTAAATAATTATGAAAAATCGCATTATTTCAAACTTAAATAATCATAAATATTATACTTATATTAATCACTCTATTAAAATAATAATCATATAATCAATACCATGCTTAATAAATAATTACAATAATTAATATATTACACCAAGAATTACATATTGATATTATTAAATAATCAATTAATATAACCCTTATTACTTTTGAAAAATATAATTAAAAAAAAAATAATAATATTAAATAATTATACTATATTATTACCTACATACTATAATCAATATTTAATTAGTTATTAAAAATCATGAAGTAGAAAAAAAAAAACACTTGGATCAAATAAAAACACTACTTCAAAATTTTATTAAAATTAAGAAATATAATAATCAATTATAATAATACCTATGTAATCAATCGTCCAATATTATAATCAATTATATGTATAAATATTATAATCAATAAAACAAACAAAAAATTTATAAAAGAAGGACGAAAGAAAAAGAAGGAAGGGGATTTGGCGGTCGCCTTCTTCTTTCCTCCTTATTTTAATAAAAACCTAAAATAAGAATAAAAACTAAAATACAATTGATGTTGCAGATGGAAATTCCATTTTTGGGACATATATCTGAAGCTGTTAATTATATGTCAATAGCTTTCAAAATATTATTATTATTGATAGCATTGATAGTGGTTAAAAACCTATACGTACTTTATAAAGTCGTAACAATGAGAAGACAAAGATCAAATAATCGATCCAACGTATAAGCAACAAATATGGATTATTGGCCCAATTGCAGCCCACATACATTGGGGACAATGTACACTCTAAGGAGGGAGGACCAGGCCCAAAAATCCCGAAAAATTTGGAGAAATAAGGCCACTATAAGAGTTAAAACAACCAGGCTACTATAAAACTACAAGAAGCAGCGCGATTCAAATCAGCGCGCCGAAAACCTCAAGCCTACAACATCGATCGCATGAATAGATCTAAAGCTATGTATATATAGCGCATGCTTGATTCGGCAGCCATCATGAAAAAGCGGCAAATAATTTAAATTCAAATTAAAAATTTCGTAATTCATGATGGAAATCGAATAAAACTGCAAGAAAATTAACATTATTGCCTATAAATATTCTTTAATAATTCTTAACTAACCTACAATTACTAAAATATTAACGACTAATCCTTATTAATCAATAAATAATCACTAATTATTAATTACAAAAAAAAAAAAATATATATAAATTATATCTATATCAATAAATATTATATCATTCAATTTAATAAAACATAAACTATAATAATTAATGATTAATTAAAATAATACTATATTAACAAAAAAATTTTTAAATTAATTAATTAAGTAATTAATAAACGCTAATAATTAAGATGGGTTAATTAACAATAAACAAGTTAATAAATAATTAATTGGTTAACTAAAATATTAACAACATACTAATAAATTATTAATAAACAATATAACAATTAATAATTATTGTTGCTTTAAAAGTCATATTTTGATGAAATTAGTCATTAAAAATTTAAATATACAATAATTATGTGTAAAAGGGTAGAAAATGGATTAATACATTAGCCTTTGTTATTATTAACAGTTATTGTTAATAATAAATGGCTTTAAAAGTCCCAACGTTGAGCTGAGGGTATCAGAGAAGCATGAAAGTGTAGGAGGATCTCTCGCGACACAGTGTGTGGTCAGGCCCACGCCTCCTTCCCAATGATTGTATAGACAGTCCCACGCCTCTCTTATACGGTAAGCGAGATCGAGCGGCATTAAAGTCTCCAGCTCATGCACCACCCGATGTCGCTTACACTCTTAGTATACGTGAATTCTTGATACGACTCTCGATAGACGGTCTCAATATTATCGAACCATCATCGATTATTGTTAAAATATAAATGTAAAATTAAGCAAAATTAAGTGTCGTATCATATATTCGTGAATAAATCAATAATTATTGAAAATATCAATGATTTTAAGTCTTATTAACAAATTAAGGTTTTTCGTTCATAAAATTTATAATATTATTAATTATTGTTATTAATTATCAATTTAATAAAGACAATAATTAATTAAATGAAAGAAATTATGAGAAAATAAAATAACAAAACAGATAATTAGTTTAAAATTCAATATATCTTTTACTACCAATTATTACGTTCAACTAGACAATTAAATAAAATAGAAATTATTAAATTGATATTTTATTAGCGGCAATGAATAATGAAATAAAAAAAAAAAATTTTTACGGTAAATTACGATGAAATAAATTCAAAAAGGTAAGGAATAATGGGACTCTGGCCGCACAGAAATTCAATGCCGACTTCACCATTTAACCAAGCGTTGAAATCTCTCGATCTCCGCTCGAACACATGAACATACTCCCTGCATACTCATGCTCCTCGGATGCTTTCTTCTTGAAACTGAGCGAAAATAATCGATTTAATCGATCATAGAACCAATAAAAATCTGAATTGAAGTATATGAAATATATATATATATATATATATTTAATGAAAATAATAAAAAGTCAATTATACAATTTATCAACGCAATAACTAGTAAACATAACAAGAAATATTTTATAGTACATAACTAATAGTTTAAAGTAAATTCTGAAATAAAAGAGAAAACAGTTATAATTGATAAATAAATATTGATATTAATAATAGATAATATTAATTTGAGTAATTAAATAAGTTTAAATTATTATTAAATAATCAATGAAATTTAAAATTCAAAATCAATAAAAAGGGATCAAAAGACACAAGGAAACAAAGTAAAACACCGATGATGTCACGTTAAATAAATTTATTATAAAATAAATTATTGTTAGAAAGTATATGTATGTGTGTATGTTTATGAATATGTATATGTTTGTGTATAAAATTATATATGGGCAATTCCACGTGAGATTTCAGTCGACCTCTTAAAATCGGCCAAAAATATTTTTTTTCTATTCTGTATTGAAAAAAAACAGATACGTATTTTTTTATTATTTTTTTGGAGGCCAAATTTTTGAGTTATGAATTTTCAAAATTTTCGCTTTTTAAATGTAGGTATATTTTTAATGTCAGATAACTAAAAAAATATTGCTTCTTTTCATTTTTTGACAAGAAAAAAAAAGTTTTGTTTTTCTCTCTACTTTTGAATAATTATAACAAAAAAATTTTTTTTTCATTTTTTATTAAAAAAATAAAAAAATTTTATAAACAAATTAATTTTTTTTAACTTTGGGTATGATAAATTTTTAATTTTCTTTTTTTAAAACATACCTGGAAATGATAAGAAGGTTTTGCAAAAAGTTTCAGAGTGGGCCTGACAAGTTTAATGGGTCCAAAAAAATAATTAAGCTCTCCGTGCAGGTCGCACGCACGTGGCACAATGGGATTTTTTTACAATTTATTATTAAAAATTGTTTAGAGCCTTAAAATTTAATAATAATTAAAATCCGATAAAATTTGTAGGCTCTAGACAATTTTTAATAATAAATTGTAAAAAAATCCCATTGTGCCACGTGCGTGCGACCTGCACGGACAGATTAATTATTTTTTTGGACCCATCAAACTTGTCAGGCCCACTCTGAAACTTTTTGCAAAACCTTTTTATCATTTCCAGGTATGTTTTAAAAAAAGAAAATTAAAAATTTATCATACCCAAAGTTAAAAGAAATTAATTTGTTTATAAATTTTTTTTATTTTTTTAATAAAAAATGAAAAAAAAATTTTTTGTTATGATTATTCAAAAGTAGAGAGAAAAACAAAACTTTTTTTTTCTTGTCAAAAAATGAAAAGAAGCAATATTTTTTTAGTTATCTGACATTAAAAATATACCTACATTTAAAAAGCGAAAATTTTGAAAATTCATAACTCAAAAATTTGGCCTCCAAAAAAATAATAAAAAAATACGTATCTGTTTTTTTCAATACAGAATAGAAAAAAAATATTTTTGGCCGATTTTAAGAGGTCGACTGAAATCTCACGTGGAATTGCCCATATATAAAATAATTCGTAATAACTAATTCACTACATCTATCTCTTCTTCATCGGATTCAACCCTCGTTAGGATTGCGACGTCACCACCACAAGCACATATCGAATGTCTCCGATCTATCAAAACGAATTTTCCACAACGACAGAAACGTCCGTTTTTACCCCGCAAACTGAAATAAAAGGAGAAAACATGATCTATAAAATTTCAAATAATTCACAAATGAGAGAGAAGAAACAAATATAGATTCATAAATTACCTTATGAGACTCGCCCTATTTTGTGATGATACAATAAGGGCTGTGACCAAACGCATCAATCTTTTTTCCAATTTCGACTTAAGAATTTTCAATTTTTTCGATTTCCTCGAATCCCCTTTCACCACCGACCAAGAGGCTGACACCTTGCGAAAAACAACTTTCAGCTGCGAGTCAGGACATCTTATCATCCGATAATTTGGTAGAAATCCTCGGGTACATCTTAACTCCTTTATTTCCCGGGATATCCTGTGTAACTCAGTAACACCAAAAATTATTTGAGCCAATAGTTCTATTTTGAAGGGCCGACGAGAAAAGGCACTATTGAGAGAATCTGCAAACAACAAAGTAAACAAGAAGGGGTGAAATATAATAAAAACTAACATCGTATCAAGTACACTCACATATACACATATTAAGAAAGAAAAGTCGATATTCACAAATAGTCAATATTATATCCCCGGAATATCAACAACATTTTACAATTAAAAATTAATCGTTTTAAACTAGCAGTCGAGACACGCACTAAAACACCTTGTCGATTCGCGTCTAAGGCACTCACAATTATAAATTCATTTAAAGAAAACTCAATGCCTGTGACATCACTAATTAAACGACGCACTGTTTCAGCTGCTCCCTCGACAGGCATTTTCCATATAGCAAATTGGAAAATGCCCATACGTTCTTCCAATTCCACCATGCGTAGTCCTATAAGTCTTTGTCTGGATACGTTAGCAGTCAATAAACGATCCAACTGTGGAATTATTGGAACACCTATTGGAATATTTGATGCGTGCCAATGTTCTTCTGATCTTGAAGTAGAAGGAACAGGATCAATTTCCCTAACTGTCACATTTTCCACTTGTGGCACCACAGTTGCTTGAATGTTATCAGCATTTCCCAGTGGCTCAAGAACATTGAGATCAAATAAGTCCACATAATCTGACACATCATTGTCAATCTCTTCAATAGAATCACTCATATTATAAATAAAGAATATAAAAACAATGAAAACACACACAATTTAAAACAAAATAAAACTAATCAAGAAACAATATTACCATGAGAAACATCTCGATTTAACAATAGAGGAACTGGTCTCATTGTTTGAACATAAAAATCAACCAAATCAACCGTGGAAGCGTCACTAACTGAACCGTTATCACTCATAGCTAATGAAGAACTAATTACAAAGGACTTCAACAGTATAAGTGGGGACGACAGATCCTGATATCATCAGTAAAAAATTTGATGAGCATGAAGATTCTCACGATTTTGAACAACTCAGCTGGACCGAGGGATACCCGAGAAATCATATTTTGAAAACAACTTACCTTCTTCTTCACCATTTTCAATTTTGAACACGTACTGCACATGATGTATATTTTAAACACTTATCTATTACACTTAACTCAAAATATTCTTCGTCAGCAACACTTCTTTTATAAAAAAAAAAAAAAAAAAAAAAAAAAAAAAATTGTAAAAATTTATGAAAAAATTTATGTACTACAAGTACAAGTCCATCGAGGACGATGAACAATTTAAGGAGGGAGGACTGTTATATCCCGACATATTTCAAAATTTATATATTTTTCATAAATTTAATAATTTCTTTAAATAATCAATTAAATAATATTATAAATGTAATATTTAGCCATGCCTAAAAACATAGTTTAAAGACATTACATTGTCATTTTAAATTTCAAATTAGAAAAGCATAAAAATAGAAATCATAATTAAATATTTTAATATTTCATTCATGTGAGTCATTAACACTTGTTACTACTCATATGAATGAAAGAGTAAGATGAATCTACAAACTATGTTTTTACGACAAGTGTAAAGCCACGAATGAAAGAGATGACGCATGATAAAAAGAAAATATAAAAAGAATAAAAGCGTTCATAATGCATATACTTAATATTAATAAAAATAATTGGTGATTGATTTATTGGTTCGTTCAGTTGTCGATATGTAACATTATTACTAAATTATAAATATAAATACATTCAAATTGGTCGAATCAAGGATAAATCGATTATCGACAATCGATTAATCGATTGTCGATTGTCGATTGTTGATTCGATTAATGAACTAAATGTGCATATCGATGTTTGAATTGGACGAATGGTGGATCTATTAACAATTATAAGTTTAAAAATCAATAAAATGAAGATATAATATAATAAAAAGATCATATTACATATCGTACGTGACTGAAATCGTGCATGGCGTACGTGACTAAAACGGTGCATGGTGTACGTGTCTAAAACGGCGCGTGGTGAAAACATCCAAAACAAAATGTTTCCACCACTTAACATCCCCAAAATGCATTAGATTAGAAACTATATAAGCTGCTGTAAAAAGCAGAACGATTGTCAAAAGTTCCGGTGTAGTTCAGTGCGGACAGTATCATTGTAGAGCGACCCTTCGGTTAAAACGCGAATTATTGTATTCTTTCCCGTAAAAAGGTGCAAGTTAGATTATTTATCACTTAGAAACAAGTTTCTTTCCCCTAAAAAGGTGCAAGACAAATAATTTAACACTTAGAGTTGATAATTTTGTTATTTTAACTGTCGTATTTGTGATTAATAATTAATAGTGTAAATTTCACTAATTCTTTCCATAAAGGTGCAAGTTATATTATTTGTCACTTAGAAACAAGTTTCTTTCCCCTAAAAAGGTGCAAGATAAATAATTTAACACTTAGAAAACGTGAAACTGTTATTTTAGCACAAAAACTGTTATAAAGTTGTAAATATTACACAAGTGTAATAAAACAAACTTTCAGTTTCATTCAATTGAAACGAGTTCAAACCAAGAAAACCAATTATAACAACCCTGCGATAATCTCGTCAACGAATCTGTAATTAAACGTAAGTAACAATTTGTAACAATTGTAACTTTCTTCTTACTATAAACAAATAAATTAAATAAAAGGAATATTTATCTTGTTATTAACGCAAAACCCATAGTTTTGACAAGTGATCACGATCCTACAATAAAAATAAAGATCAGGCTTTACCAACCTGATTAATCAGCTAACTGGTTTAAAAATCAATTTTAAATAAACAATTTAATTTTATTTAAAAGCCTCGCTCTTGCTCGGAACGTAACAGATTTGTAATCAGCAACCCGAAAAACCTCTACATACCTATGTCTTATTGAAATTGATAAATTTAAAATTTTTTATGACCGCCATTTTGATTTTTTAAAATCTGACATCAGATTCGTAATCAGCGACCCAAAAAACCATAGAGTTATTGGCATAGAGTGCGCAAGCGACCAAAATGTTAGACAGCCATACGAAAAGTAGACCCCTTTTCTTCCTTTCTCTAATAACGCATGCGCGATAGTGAAACAGCTGATGCATCGAAACAATTGTTGCTTGCTTGCTAGCATAATTTACATGACAAATAAATAATTTAAAAACATTTTTGTCAGGAAAAATGGTATTTTATGTTAAGTTTACCTGCTATCAATTTATACTAATCGAAATAAGCAGCTCAAAATTAAAAATTCCAATTACTATAATATTATCGATACGACATCCAAACTAGAATCAAAAGTTGCGTCTTAACTTTAAATAACAGCCAAATAGCTTTTTTTCAACATGACTTTTTAATCCCACTCTACCCTATTTATTGTAAAATGTTTATTTTACATTTAATTTTATTATATTTAAAACATGCGATCTTTTTAGACAAAAACCTACTAAAAAACTTTTATTCTTGCACATGCGCCATTAAACAAGGTAAGATAAGGGGTCTACTTTCATGCTTTTGTCTCTTTCTATGCGCCTAAGAATGCCTCTTACGGTAAAAGGTATAACTCGCGCACTCTATTCTAATAACTTTATGCAAAAAAACCCATAGATACCTATGTTTAATTCAAATTTATTGATTTTAAAATTTTTATGTCCGCCATATTAGATCCGACATTTCGAATTTTTGAAATCTGACATTAGATTCGTAATCAGCGACACAAAAAACCATTAAATACCACTGTTCATCATAATTGATTAATTTTGAAAATTGTCTTTATATATTTATTGCATATATTTATATGTTTATTGCAATATTCTTGTTATGTTGAAAAAATATGAAAATATTTCCAAATATTTTGCGGCTCGGAGGAGCTCGACTAACTGAAAGTCGGCACTCTATTGAAAAATCCACTATTTGTTAACTTCAATGGAGCTACATGTGAATAAATTTTATTTTTTTAAAGTAACTTTTGGTTTTTTTACTTCAATATATCTATTGATGAGAAAAAATAAGTACTTATACAAAAATAATTAATTTATTTCTAGATATATTAAGTATTTCCATCAAAAACATTTTATTATTTTATCTCAAATGTTAAACTTTAAATAGTTCTAGAAGACACAATTTTTTATTATTTAACAAATCCTTTATGCAATAAATTCCTTATTTAGTATTAAATACTGTGGATAAATACTTTTGTGTATATTTGAAAGTTGAAAAATTATATTTTTGGCCAAAATTCGACGATCCTGGCCCACTGTAATATGTTTTATCTTATGCATTAATCTTAAGAGATTAAAATTAATGTATACAAAAATATACACAAAAATAAAAATAAAGAAATTTCATAAAATTTAAAGTAAATGCATGATTTTAAATAAAAAAGTAATTTGAAACCCGCTTTTTTCAACCAATAAATGTACTTGTAACTTAAGGGCAAGATTTTTTTTCTTTTGCGTCCGTCGAACCCGTGTTCGATTCCCGGTTCCCCAAATTTATTTTCAAACATATTTTCGTATTTGTTAGGTTCTTAAAAAATGATGAGGTTAAATATGAGATTCGAAACTCAAGAAATAAATTTTTTCATATTTTTTAAATATAAGTATAAACTATGTTAGTTAACATTTATTTTAGGGAAAATTTCCTTATATTTTTTTAGGGTTCTTTACGAATATAAGTTTAGAGAAAAATACAAAATAATGTTTTGGTACACTTACACGTTAAAACTGTATAAATTTCCCCTTGTAATTTCTCAGGAAATTTACGGGGAAAACGTCAAGGAAGTTAACACCGGAAAATAACAATCGGAGGACATTTAGTGGTTCTGAGAAATTAACGGAAAGTTAACCGCTTTAAGTTTCGAATTTAACATGGTTAACTTCCCGTTAACCCATCTAAAAGGGTTGTAGGGAAGATGCTGTTGGCCTTGGTTTCAAAAGGAATTGGCTTCACTACTTCTTCCTCATTCTCAACCCTTTTAAAGTTGACGATAAGTACACCATACACCACAATGGGTCCATTCTTATTTAAGGTACCTCTAATGTGGTCCTGAAACAGTGTGGACGCGTCGTTTAAAAACGAGCTTACATCGACGTGTACTAGGTTCAAGGCCATATTAGTGTACAGTCTACACGCGAAAGCACTCTCACACTCTGCATAGCGAACACGTTTATTAATGTCTGGGTCACCGATTCCAGCGCCATCTATTACGTGGGATTTAAACAATGCGCGAAATCTTATGATGGATTGTAGAATGCTCACGCATCTTTGCTTTTGATGTGTGAAGTACATCGATTTAAGAATGCTCAATAACACGTTTTCATGTTGTGAACATTCTACAACCCATCGTTCAATAAAAGAGCGTCTCTCATTTACGTTACTTAAATAGGGTATCAACTCAAGAGCTTCTTTAATGAGAGTAACAGTGACGTCACTCTCGTCAAGAATTGTACCATAATTCGGATACTTACGTGATGGTCCATCAGTGGTCGTCGCCTTCCGCTTCATCTCTGCACCTGAAATGATAAGAAACACACTTACAAGCTAACACACTTACAAACTAAACAGAACACACTTACAAGCTAACAAAAGAAGACACTTACAAGCTAAAAAAGAACACACTTACAAACTAAAATACTTATACTAAACAAAACGAACTTACAAACTAAAGAACTTAACCTAAAAATGAATACAAAGTAAATGCAATAAACACAGTAAATATAACAATAAATGTAACAAAAACGACAGTAAATATAACAAAAAAGACAGTTAGTAGTGGCAATGGGAATCTGCTGCTGCTGTTGGAACAGCTGAACCTGTGAACAGAACAGCTACTGACTAAACTCGCCAAAATCCCTGAATATATACCCCGAAATCCCCACTCCTACCTTTCACGCATGCGCACTAGACCCACTCCAACAAAAAAGACAGTTAGTAGTGGCAATGGGAATCTGCTGCTGCTGCTGTTGGAACCGCTGAACCTGTGAACAGAACAGCTACTGACTAAACTCGCCAAAATCCCTGAATATATACCCCGAAATCCCCACTCCAACCTTTCACGCATGCGCACTAGACTATTTACCCCACTCCAACCTATCACGCATCCCCAACTCTTAAATTTTTCCCCACCAATTCGCGCATGCACAGAATAAATACATACTTGATTAATTAATATTATTATGAATATTAACCTTAACTTTAATATTAACTATAATACGCCTAGTGGCACGCTGGTGATGACGGCGACGTCTCTGCGCCCGGGGTAGCGGTAGTGTCGTCTCTACCCTGGGCTTAGGAGACTGCGTCCTGGCCTTTGACATCTCCACCCTGGGCTCTGGTCATGGAAGTGCGTCTGGACGATGCCACGGATACCTTAGTAGAGATCCTGGAGGAGTCGTCGGAAAAGGCACCTCGTTGCCTTCATTCTGCAACTAAAAAATATATATTATATTATATTATATTATATTATATTATATTATTTACGTTATACTTGGACACCATCCTCACGACGCAGTGGTAGCACCGGCAGCTCGGTTCCATGGTGGCCTGCTAACTCCGCTGCTGTAAGCTGAATGAGATCTCTACCGTGGACTAGTTACCCTCGTAGGACTCTCTCCCCACCAAGCGGTTCCCCCACTACGCGCTCGATTCTCTGAGTAACGTGTGGCGGTTGACTTGAACTACTGTGAGCTCACCGCTAGTAACGCGCGAAATTCAATTTGAATTCAAAACGCTTGTTGTAGTTTTAAGTAATAATTTCACTTAACTTAATTATAAATTGTTTATAATTAATAAAATAATGATAATAGTAATAATAATATTAATAAATAGGAAGTTAATTAAACTTACCTTACTTAAATAAATAAATACCGTCAACCAGGGCTATTTTGTGCACCAAATACCTATTTTTTAATTAAAGATTTATTTAAATTCTGAATTAAGAGAATAAAGAAAATCAACTTCTAATATATGTTGTGGACATCCTTCTGAAGCTTTCCTATAAATTTGGCAAAGAAAAAAATTTTTTTGTCTTAGTTATAGACATTGAAAATCGTGCACACAATAACTCCCGGGATGGGGCTATTTTGTGCATCGAACTTTGTTTTCCTATAATGTTGAGTAAACATTTTTTAATCGTTTCTGCTTCATAAAATCTTTTGTGTATATATTTGAAAGTAAGTTAAAAAAAGAATGACCTAGTAAAAATTTTTTGTAGATATATTATACAAAAGATGTAAAATAAAGCACTAAAATTTTGCTAAAATCTGAATTTACTAAAAATTAACAATCTTTCTTGAATTGTATATTACGCAGATAGTAAATAACATTTTTTTCTTTTTTAATATATATTTTATAATAATATACTAATATAATTATAAAATGATCGTTTAAACACTTATAAATAACTTTAAAACCTCATTTCAATAGGAGCTTTTTTAATAGTTTTGAATGATATTTTTAAAAAACTTGAAATAAATATTTTTAAGGTTAAATAGATAACAATTTAATATCTAATATGCTTTTCAAGTTATTTTAAGAGAAACGAGAAAATAGTTTTAAAACTAATTTGAAAAACTTATAAATATTAATTAATGTTTATTTTTCAGGTTACGTTGTGCACCGATTGAGCTTTTAATCGTTTTAATGATTTTAATCAACGTATTTACAGTTTTTTTACAGAACAGTAAGACAAAAATGTATTAAAATGATAAACTGAATCTTCTTTACTTACTAAATAAAACATTTATGAAAAATATTTGATTTTTTAAGTGCAAAAAAAAGCCCCATGGAATCCTGGTTTTTCAGTTTTTTCCACTTTTCTCTTAAAATAATGTATACAAAATTAGTGCATTACGTATGTATCATCACAACACAATTGACAACAAATATCTAACTCAGTTTATGAGACACATTAAAAATCTAGAAGATCTGTTATAATTTTTCCGAACTTTAAAAATTTGTTAAACAAATTTTCCGTTTTTAAGAATTTTTTTCTCTTAATTGACAAAGAATTAAATTATAACATTAAGTGCTCTCTATTGTCATGTAATCAAACTTTCATTTTACAAAATAGCAGATTAAAATAATTCATTTTAATAATTTTTTTCATTAAAAAACTCGCGTGCACAAAATAGCCCCTGGATGCACAAAATAACCCCAGTTGACGGTAGTTTTAAGAATAAATAAATATGAATTATAAACAATTGATCATTTTTATATAGAATACATAAATATTAATTATAAACAATTAGTAATCACGAATACTGAAACTCGCTCCGAAAATGTTCTTCCTCCAAATGCAATCATTAATTCTGAAAATAATTCTTCCTTTGCTTCACTTCAAAGAACAAGCAGCAACGATCTAAGTAATTATTGTTATGTTCCTTTAAACTATTGAAAAAAGTAATTAAGTAAAATAATATTGTTAATGTCTAATATATAATAGTAAGAATTTCTAAATTGTGACACCTAAAATTTGAAATTTTTTATTTTTTCCTATAGCTTTTTTCATGAAAAGTCAATATGTAAAAGTATTTTGCAAAATTTTTTTTTACTCTTGTTATTAACAACTAGCTGTCGGACCCGTCTTCGACGTCTTCTACTAATACATTTAAAAAGGTGTCAACTAACCAGAAAATAGCCGGAAATTTAATTTTAATGGAAAAAACTAATAATTAGTTACCATCAACTATTTCGTTAGGAAAATATTACTATTTCAATCAGTGACAGTTATTATCAGTTATCCAGGAACAGTATTAAGTATTTGTCAATATGTACACGGAGAGAAATCTGCTGCTAATATTACTCGAAAGAGCACATTACTTAAATTGCTTAACGTTTCTCTTATATTTTTAGCATGGATTCATATACTTATTGTAAAAATACTTTCAATGCAATAAGCATAAGAGACAGTAGCTAATTTTGCACGAAATATTTATTATAAATACAAAGAGAACGTGCTATAAAAGTATTAGATTCTTCTTATAAGAATCGCTCGAACTCCGACTGATTTTCAGGCGGACTTTATACAACACAATCTTACCTGTGTATACGCACATATAACTCACACACACACATATTTCTCTCTCTCTCTCGATATTTGATATTTCTCTGTCCTGTAAAACATTATATATTATATGTAGTATTTAATACTTGTTGCTGTTATAAAAAGATAATATTTATTTAATAGTAAGTATATTAGTTAAAAATTATTGCTTTTTTATTCGTGTTTGAATGTATAAGCAACATGTGAAAATTGTTAGGTTATGTTGTTGCAAACGTCACCGAGTTGTACGCGTTCCGTTCCTTGAAACCATCCAGAGAAATATATGTGTGTGTGAGTTATATGTGCGTACACGCAAGTAAGATTGTGTTGTATAAAGTCCGCCTGAAAATCAGTCGGAGTTCGAGCGATTCTTATAAAAAGAATCTAATACTTTTATAGCACGTTCTCTTTATATTTATAATAAAGATTTCGTGCAAAATTAGTAGCTGCTTTTTGTTTTTATTTCATCGAACTCTCCGTTACATTAAATAGATGATTTCGTATATAAATTATTATAACCTCAAGCTAAAATTCTATTCAGCAGTGACTAATAAAATTTATAAAGATTCTGCAAGCAATAATAGCAACAGATTTCTCTCCGTGTAGTGCTTTATGCGTTTGTAGTACTGCAATAACACTGGTCGACAAAAAATAACTTTTTTTCTGATTCAAAGATCGGACAAGGATAGTCTTATAGGATTTTCATCGCTGAACACGAATCTGACCTCCAACAGTGCCCATCACGTCGAGATTTTGAGAAAAATGGACTCAAAGTCTCAAAAAAAACCCTCTAATTAGTCTTAAATTAAAGCTTGAACTGTCAACTATAAGAATCAAATCAAAAAAGCTCTGAATCAATAAAAAATTTTCATATAGCACAACTTTTTCACGTGCGCGCGCACTCTATTTGCACTCATAGAGCGGTACACAATGGCACACTTACTTATTCATTTTATTTGCGCTATTTATTGTTATTTATCATTTTTGGGGTCGCTGAACGTTGCTGATTGAATGTAAGGTCATTATTAAAAAATTCAAAATGGCGGTTTCAAAATGGCGGACATAAAAATTTAACCCCTTGACTGCCGATGGCAAAGATCTTTTCCATTTCAGACTTTGCTCTGACTGCCGGAAAACTGACAATCTTTGCCATGATAAAAATTGATGTAAAAAAGTCAAAAATGGCTAAAAATTAAAAAAAAAATAATTTCTAAAAAGTTATATCAATATAAATTTGAAATTAAACTTTGAATTTTATTGAAAATATAAAACGACAATATAAAAGCTAACTTCAGTTTGAAAACAAGTGATAATTTAACCTGTTAAAAGCAGAATCAAAACACAAATTTTAAAATGCGTTTATTTAAAAAACTAATTTCGGGACCAACGTCAAACTTTAGAAGAGAATAAAGGAAGAATTGATTTAATTATGGCAAGAGAATTTGGATTTTTTCATTTTTCTCCAAAAGAGATATAAGGATTTCAAAATTGACAAAACCTCCAAATGAGTGACTTTTTTATCAAAAATTTCCTCGTTTCAGCTGCAATTTAAAAGATAAAACCAAGAAATCTTAAAATTTCAATAAATAATACATCCAAAAAGGTAAAATTCAATTTAAAAAATTATAAATATTGCTCTAAATTAAGCTCTCAAAATATGGCTAAATCGACACTTTAGTCTTCTGCTTTAATTTAAGTTTTCTTTATTTATTTCGTTATTAGAATCACTTTTATTAGTCAAAAATAAAAATTTAATCATTTTTTAATATTATAGTATAAATTAAATTTAATTTTATCTTATTTTAAACAGTTTTAATCTATTGTGAAAATGTGCTAAAATTTGACATTTTTCTAAACCTCCAAATATAAAAAATTAATTTTTGAAGAAACTATTAAATATTTTTAAAAATTAATACCACAAATATAATCTCAAAACATTACTTCTTAATATATTTCAAAACCAAATTTTTTAAAAAATAGGTCGCGACCAACTTAGTTGAAATATAATGGATTGACCCCATAAATTTTTCGAAGAATTTTTTATTGAAATTTTGAAAAGATAATTTTATTTTTTTTGAGTGATAATAATAATCAATTAAATACTTCAGTTGGCGGGCGTGATAGTTGCTACTTATTTATATTACTTAATAAAAAAATTTTAAATACAAATTTCATAAAATTCAATTATTTCTTTAATTTTTAAATAAAAAATTATTCTAAAATAATTCATAAACAATCATTTTTTCTCGACAGTTTTTCAATAATTAAATTATTTTTAAAATATCAATTTTAAATCTGTAAAGTCTAATTATTGTTAAAAAGAGGAAAAGTTTGAAATAAATAAAATCTTTTCAACGCTGAAGAATAACATTCAGAATTTTCATATGAATTCTTGAAATTGAATACTATTCCAGCACTTTTGACAAAATTCTCTAGATTTTTTCTAATTTTCCTGAATAAATTTAGAAAAATAGAGATTTTGTGTAGAATTCTTCTGAATAATGGAATTTTTTAATGTTAATGACATAAAAATAATATTATTTAATTTTGACTAGAAAACTATTAGAAACAAAATAACAAATAAGTAATTAATTGTAATTAAATGTAATTTTTTTTTATAATTAATAACTCAAAAATACTGTAATAAACATATCTTCCATTATCGTCTCATTGGCAATCACGCTTTTCTATAAACTATTGTTCATAAACCTTAAAATATAACATGCTTAACGGAATAAAAATTTAAGTCTTATTCTCATGTAATGTAAAAATTAATTAAATTATTGTTATATATGTTAAAAGTGAAATAAGAAACTTCACGCGCGCGTTTATTGTGCTAGTTAACTATAATAATCTTCGTATTCTGTCCATTCTGTCCAGTCTGTCCACACTTGAAGTTAGACTATTGTTCATGCTTTTGTTTTTTTGATATATTCTGATAGATAATATTATACGTCATTATTTTTTCACTAATTTTTTAATTTAATAATATTATTTTTATTTCTCAAATAATTCAAAAATATTTTTATTAATTTAAAAAAATTATTAATGTTATTATATTATTCATTATTTCCTTTATTTCTAAAAAATAAATACTGCAAAATATTTTCTTTTTTTTATATGAAAAAACTTAATTACTTGACAAAATTTTGACTTCTTCCCTAACCCTAAAGAAAATTCTGATACACTCTAAAAATGATTAGACACTCAAAAAATGTTCTATTTGGTCATTTCGGAGGAGAGTTAAGGTTCATGTCTCAGATTTTTTTTGCTTATTAATATTAATTTTGCTTATTAATAGTATTTTGGTTCCTAAACAACTATACCAAATTTTAATCAAATATTTTTATTATTTTTCAAGATATTAGTAGATAAGCAGGGCCGGTTCTAACTCTAGATCCCTGCACCGACATGTTACCGACACTTTTAGCCCAGACTCAAACCACTTAGCCAAGACTCAAACCCTTGGGTGGGGGGCGGAAATGACGTCATTCTAACTCTAGATCCCTACACCGACATGTTACCGACACTTTTAGCCCAGACTCAAACCACTTAGCCAAGACTCAAACCTTTGAGTGGGGGGTAAGAACTTGATGACTAGGCGGAAATGACGTCATTCACAGATTCCTGTACCGACACTTTTAGCCCAGACTCAAACCATTGGGGAAGGGTGCGATTCTGAGGTGGATATGACATCACGGGGGAGGGTGTGATTCAGACTATGATGCTGAGATGGATATGACGTCACACTTCCTAGAATTTTTGCTTGTGTAATTTGATATATTCTCATCTAAGGAATTTTTACCATTTACTTGTTGTTTATAATGTCTTTGATTTATCTAAGAAATTTTCCCCACGTGTAATTTGATACCTATTTATTTCTTGGAATTATAGTCTTTATTTAAGCTATTGTTTTACATGTAATTTGATATCTTGTTTATTAGATTCTTATCTAAGGAATTCTTCCCATGTACTTGTTGTTTATGATATCTTTGATTTATTGCTTCCGGTCTTATTATACAGTTTATTTATTTTGTTTTGACTAAGTTTTATCTAAGGAATTTTTTTACAAACATTTTCGGTACTTTTCATAAGCTTTTAATCATACCTCAATTCTATGAAATATATAATTAACTTCAAGGTCAAATAGGTCATATCTTGTGTATATAAAGAGAGCAATTTTTCTAAACGAAATCATTCCTTCAGTTTAAGTCGGCTGATAAACATATTATTAGCAAAGCATAGTGAAATTCAAGTGCGATTAAACAAATTAATACAAGAAATTGATAAAGTTAAAAGTTTTATTATAGTCTGATCAGAGTTAATCATTTTAGCAAAAAACTAAAAGTTTCAATTCAAGTGATAAAAATGAATTTCGATAAATTAAACACAGCAATTAAAGTTATGGAAACTGATAAAAGCTTGAGTTATTGTAAAGATTTTGTGAAAATTATGAACGATGCTTTTAAAACATTAGGTAAAAAAACTACAACGGAGGAATTAAATTTTTGGATAAATAATAGTGTAAAGAACATTAGATTGCTGAATAAATTGTTAAGAAATGGATCCGTGTCATGTGGAGAGAAAAGAAAGATTTTGTCAACTATTGGACTACTAAAAGCAAACAGCAGAAAGTTTAAGAAATTAAGAAGAACAGGAACGGGCTTATTTAAAAAGGATGAAAGATGGATCAGGTGGGAAGAATTAGAGAATGCTTTTGAGAATCGAATTAGAACAGGTGTAATTATTAATTTAAAACATAAAAATATAGACAGTTTTCTTAGTGATGCAAAAAAAATGATTATTTCTCGATTAAAAAATGCGTTTAAAAAGACGGGAAACATGAAAGTTAATGTTATTCTTGCAGCAAATTTTAGTGCTCTAGAAGAGGGTAGGGAAATTGAAGATATTAAGTATTTCAATACAAAAAATTTAAAAATTTTAGAATCAACAAATTTTGACGAATGGTTTGATCATAAAATTCGTGAAAAGATTCTAGTTAAGATTGATGATTTTCAACAAAAAAAGTCAGGTTGGTCTTTGAAAGAAATTATAAACTTAAATGTTAATATAAATAAGTATGTCCCTCTTGCGGCTGGGTACTCAACTTTTATAAGAATGCCAAAGTTTATAATTAATAAAAGAGCTGTTATTAATGTTATAAATAATAATAAACACTGTTTATTATGGTCCATCATTGCACAACGTTATCCAGCTGAAATGAATAAGGAACGTACAAGTTCATACCCCCACTTTAAAGATACTGATTTAAAGTTTGATGATTTTGAATTCCCCATTTCTCTCAGCGATATTCCAAAATTTGAAAAATTAAACAATTTAAGTATTAATGTTTACGGAATTGATAAAAGTAATAAAAAGAATAAAATTGTTCCACTTTATTTAAGTAAAAACAAATCATATGAACCTACTTATCATTTGTTAATGATTGAAAATACTGAAATTGATTTAGACGATGATGATGATGATAATAATTTTCAAAATAACAAAGTTTATCATTTTGCATTAATCAATAATTTATCTCGATTAGTAAATTCACAGATCTCAAAAAACAGTCATAGAATGTTACTTTGTGATAGGTGTTTATGCCATTTTAAATATGAAAAATCATTTAATAATCATAAATTGGATTGTGATAAAATAAACAAGTGTCGAGTAATTTTGACTAAAGAAAAGGATAAAATTTTAAAATTTAAAAACTATAGAAATAAAGAAAGTGTTCCCTTTGTCGTGTATGCTGACACTGAAAGTCTCTTAGAACCAATAGCAAGTTCACACACAAACACATCAACATACCAAAAACATATCCCAACAAGTTTTGCTTTCTATGTACATTGCAATTTCGACGAATCTCTTTCAGAATTTAAATCATATCGAGGTCCAGATTGTGTTGATTGGTTCATGGCTGAATTAAAAAAATTGGCTGAAAAAGCAAATACTTATTTTACAAATATTATTCCAATGGAAAATTTAACTATTTTACAACAAATTCAATTTGACACAGCAACAGTTTGTCATATTTGTGAAAAACCTTTTGAAAATGATGACATTAAACACCGCGATCATTGTCATTTCACGGGAAAATATCGTGGTCCGGCACATCAAGGTTGCAATGTAAATTATAAAGATTCACATGTTGTTCCCATAATTTTTCACAACTTGTTAGGATATGATGCACATTTCATTATTAAAGCTTTAGCAACGTCTTTTGAGGGTGAAATAAAACTGTTACCAATAAACAAAGAAAAGTACATTTCATTTTCAAAATATGTGAAGGGTACCAAAGTAGTATTAAGATTTCTTGATTCATTTAGATTTATGCCAAGTAGTTTAGACAAATTATCCTCCTATCTTGAAAATGATGAGAAAAAAATTACTAAAAAGTATTGTAAAAATGTGAACGAGTTTAATTTATTAACAAGAAAAGGAATATCTTACGAATATGTTAGTAGCTGGGAAAAATTAGAAGAAGGTCAATTGCCAGTAAAAGACTCTTTCTACTCTAAATTAAATGACGCTCATATTTCAGACGAAGACTATGAACATGCTTGTAAAGTATGGAAAACGTTTAATTTAAAAACAATAGGAGAATACTCTGACTTGTATTTACAGACTGACGTTCTACTACTTGCCGACATTTTTGAAAATTTTAGAAAAACTTGTTTTACAACTTATAACCTGGACGCGTTACATTACTATAGTGCCCCAGGACTGGCATTTGACGCTATGCTCAAGTACACAGACATAAAACTTGAATTGTTGACAGATGTGGAAATGTTGCTTTTTATTGAAAAGGGAATAAGAGGTGGAGTTTCACAATGCTCCAACAGATACGCGAAAGCTAATAATAGATTTATGGAAAAAGATTTTAATCCCTTAATACCAGAATCTTATATCATGTATTTCGATATAAATAATCAGTATGGTGCTTCTATGAGCGAGAGCTTGCCATATATGTACAGATTTTGAATGGTTAGAAAATTATAGTAATGACTTTTTCTTGAATATTCCAGATGATTCTCCTGAAGGATATATTCTTGAAGTAGATTTAGATTATCCAACTCAACTTCATGATTCACATTAAGACTTGCCGTTATGCCCTGAACATTTCATACCTCCTCTCCCAAAATGTACAATTCCTAAATTAATTCCAAATTTATTACCAAAGAAGAACTATACAATTCACTATAGAAATTTAAAGCTATATTTATCTTTGGGAATGAAATTAACTAAAATACATAGAGTTTTAAAATTTAAGCAAAAGCAGTGGTTAAAACCCTACATTGATTTAAATACTGAGCTTAGAAAAAAATCGAGTAATGAATTTGAGAAGAATTTTTACAAGCTAATGAACAATTCCGTATTTGGCAAGACAATGGAAAATGTTAGAAAACACAAAGATGTTAGATTAATAACAAAGTGGTAGGGAAGGTATTGCGCGAAAAATTTGATTGCTCAACCAAACTTTCATAGTTGCACCATATTCGATAAAGATATGGTCATTATTGAGATGAATAAAACAAAGGTATACTTTAACAAACCAATTTACATAGGATTCACTATTCTAGACATATCAAAAATAATAACATATGACTTTCATTACAATTACATTAAAGAGACTTTCAGTGATTCTGCAAAATTACTCTACACAGATACTGACAGTCTTGTTTATCATATTACAGTGCCAAATTTTTATGATTATATTAAAAGAGATTTACATAAATTCGATACATCCGATTATCCTGAAAACAACATTTATAATATACCACTTGCAAATAAAAAAATCCTGGGTCTTATGAAAGACGAAAATAACGGTAAAATTGTAGACGAATTTATAGGTTTAAGATCAAAACTATATGCATTCAAGTTATGGGGTGATGAGGAAGCTAAAAAGAAAGCAAAAGGGGTAAAATATTCATTTTTAAAAAAAATAGGTTTCGATGATTTTAAGCATACTCTCAATGAAAATGAAAACCTGATCCGATCTCAGCACTTTATACGCAGCAGAGAACATGAAGTATTTACTGTCAAACAAAATAAAATTGCTCTCAGTTGGCAGGATGATAAAAGAATTTTGATACCAGGGAAAACTAACACCCTTCCTTGGGGTTACCAACAGCATGATCCAATGGAAATAGATGAAATTGATGTATAAAATGTAAATATTTATTTAAAATGTTAGTTTGTATTAGTTCTCTACTATTCGCTTTATACAATTTTTACAATAAATTATACTTAAAAAATATTGTAATTTATTATAATAAATGAATGTGATCAAAATAAATGTTGTTGTTTCTTATACCTGAAAATAATAGGGTTAGGTTAGGAATAATAATTACAGTCCAATTGATATTTTGTAATTTTATTGAGGAAAAAAATAAAATACACATTTTAAACTAAAATACTTAAATATTACAGTTTTTGCCGAACCAAGTTTTTAAGTTTATAACATTCTGAAGAGCACAAGTAAATGTTTTCTTGTTGATTAAATGTTTTGAACAAGTTTTAATACATGTTTCAATGTTTAACTTTTTTAATAAAGGACAATTTAAATCATTCATGTCGATAATTTCAATACAATATTTTTCATCGATTAAGCTTTTTAACCATTTTTTCTTCTCTAAACCTTTAACATAAATTGTCTTTGCTTCTTTAAACACATTTTCTAAAATTTCTTTTAAATAAACGTACGGTACATCACCAGCATTCCAACGAATACCATAAAAATTATTTTCTAACCAACGATTGATACAATTTTTATTTGTTTGTGACGCAATTCCATGGACAAGGAGGTTGGAAAACCATATTTATTGGGATTGAATCATTATTTACAGAAACTATAGCTAATTCTTTTAAAACAAATTTATTAATTGGCAATTTGAATCCTTGCACATCCATCAAGTACTGCATTTTTAAATCAACTAATCTCATTACGCGTAAAGAGTTAAATATATATAAGCTTAAAGTTAAACAATTTTTTTTGACAATTCCACTGATTGGTTTATATTCAACGATGCGGTCATGCAAAACTAAGCAATAAGCTAAAGTATTGGCGGGAAAATTTTCTTTTGATTCAAATTCTAAGCGGATATCAACTGGTCCACTTTTTAAAGACTCATTTTGTTTTGAACAATCTACTACAACTAAAGGAGCATATTGTAAAAATTCTTTTTTTGATAAAATTGGTTGAGACTCTACTATAATAAGAAGCTTGAAAATTTGTAAACATTTCATACAAAGTAGAGTACTGGTTTCTACCAATATTCAGATTCATGTTGCCATAAGGATAATATTGTGAATTTAAAAATAATTTTACATCAGATAAATCACAATGATCAAAGTAACTAGAGTTTTGAACTGTATTATTTTTTTCTGTTTCTCTGAAACCCTAATACAATAAATCTAGGTTTCTCTAATTGACTTGAAGTTTTTACACTCCAAATATGCTTAGGAGTAATTGGAAATAAAGGATATTCATACAATTCCCAAGTTCTAAAACTTATTGGAATAGATGGATCTTTTTCAATATATTTTAATAATTTAAACTTTCGAGCATCTGATAATTTTATGTACGGTAATAACCATTCAATTTTTTCAATGACAATTTTAAACTCTTCTAAAGGTGCTACTTGCAACACTGCGTTAGCATCAGTTCTTGATCTGATTAAAATAAGCTCATGTTTAGCGTTAATAATGACTTTTTGGTAATCTTCAGCAAAACCAAAAATCATACTCAGAGGAATACAAACATCAAAATAACCTTGCGCATTTGTTAAGGTTGGTTCATTAGTAAATTCTAACCAGCCAACATTTTCAAGAAATTTATTTTGACTAGAATCGAGAGAAATATAATTTTTCATTAAACTTGTAAGACCAACATTTTTATTTTTATCAATTTCTACACCATTAAGTTCATACTTTGCTTCTTCAAATAAATGACATATGCCATTATAAATTAAATTTGTACGCTCTAGAGCTATTCCATCAGGTTTCACGAGTTTTCCAGTTATGTGAATCGAGCTTTTGCTTGGAAATAAGCAATGATCCTGATTTTGTACCTTGATGCGGATTTCGTCACTATTGTTGTATGTTGATGATGTGTATGGTTGTTGCGCATGAACTTCATAATGAGCAATAGATTCATCAAAAATTACTGGTGAATCAATATTTAAAATTTCCCCTTTCATAGCAAATAATAATACGTTGAAATACAAAGGCACAAATACAAGTAAAAATAAGTTTAAATCTCTTTTTTACTCTCTTCCTTTTTTTACAATCTTTAGACCGAGATTTTTCAGTAGTTGCAGGTTCTGAGGTGTTAATCTCTTCAAGATTCGCCGACGACTGATTTGATTCTGGCATGGTGTCTTAATTTTATAACCAAAACCAATCCTTTTTCTATTATTAAAAACAATACCCATTACTTGAAGGATTTAATATGAAGCCTTATTGTTAAAGTTTCCCCTCGAAAATTAACTAAATTTCCGTCTTGGTCTACAATTCGCAACTGAATATAGTCTATTGTCTTGACAGCGACTGGCAAGTAAATGACGTGATTTGGTACTTCCACTATTTTATATCCTGGTGGAACAATAGGAAAAAATTTATGAATTGTATGCACTTTTTCACCATTAATGTATGCTCCCGTTGTTATATTACATTCTACTCTTAATGAATTTATTTTAATGATTGATACTGGTTGATCAGACTCATGGTATTCTTGAGCTTTTAATTTGCGAGGAGAAAATCCTAACAAACTACCTATAGAATCATTGGGTTTAAAATTAATTTCTTCATCACAATAAACTGTACATTTCAATGTATTATTATTTGATTTGATTCTAAAATTAATTCCTTTATTTTTTAAAATTAAATGCAAAACTTGATCAATATCACTAACTTCATAACTTCCTGTGGGTATAATAATTTCTTCATTTCCTACGTAAAATTTATTCTTTCCAACATCTATATTAGGAATAGAATTAAAAGTTAAAAATTCAACAAGACTAAGAGCATAATTTTTAAAATTAGACAACTCTATTGGTGGAAAAAATTGAGATTTTAAAATGGAAGAATTTCCAGACAACGTTAAAATAAGTGAATCGTACATGATGAGGTCAAATTAATAACTGACATTCAAACCAAGAATATCATTTATTTATATGCAGAGTATACAAATCAGGAATATTCAATTGTTTACATAAAAATTTAAGACATAAATGTCCGCATACATATGTATTATAGTTTTGATATCGTTTATGATTATATTTTATGCTACCAACACCAAAATATTTAACAAGATCCGAAGGTGGTCGAAGATTACCAAAGCTATCAAAATATATGATTTTATCTTTATTCTTTTTATATGCACACCAATGTGTACCGGGACCATTTTTATCATCTAGATTAATAATTGCAAATTCATTTTCTTTAGGACCACGCATAGGTAGTTCATTTCGCATAAAAACTCCTCGAAAATATGGAATTTTTAAACGCTTTGCAAATTTTAATAAAACTAAATCTGTTAGCGCACGGTGAGGTAGCTTTACTTCAAGTTTTTTGACTTGCATCCTTGTCCTACTTTGTATGGTTTTAGATGAAGGCCTAGTCCTGCTTTATATGGTTTTAGAAAGAGACCTTTTCCTAAGGCAATAGATTCCATTGTTTGATTATGTCGCTTGCTTTCCTCTAGTTGACGTTTTGCAGAATTTGCATCATTTACAGCTTTTGCTATGCCAGCTGCTCCCCCTGCTAGAGCCCCTGTTGCACTTAAACCCGCAAACAAAGGAATAAGAAAAGGTAAAATTTCTCCCACTTTAGCAGGTATCGGTAAAACTCGAGGTTTATTAATTTTTCGCCTGCTACCAGCAATTTTAACTGCCAAACGTGCACCTTCAAGTGCTGATTTAATAGTAGACTGGGCATTTGTATCCAATTTCATAGATTTTTTAGCTGCGGTTACAATCTTCCACAACGTTGATTTTTTATTTTCTCTCTTTTTCTTTATATTTTCTTTTGACTGATTCCCATACCCAATTTTGATTTGACCTTCATTGCATTTGTTATTGCGTAAGCTGCAGCTCTTTCACTATAATTTGCGTCAGGAGCAAACACACGATGCCAAGCTTTATCAGCAAGTACTCTATCAGCTGCGTTTCTCGCTTCTACACTTTCCCTATTTTTTGAATAAGAAATATCGTGCTCTTTACAAGCAGCGTCAAGAGGGTTGACTCCTGGATCACCTCGTGCTAATCTCTTTGCTAATTTTGTTCCTGGACCACAGTATTGATAGCCAGGTATATGAAGTTCGAAAGGTAATTTATTGATAATTTTATTTAAGACACCTCTACCTCGTCTTACTCTTTTCGAAGTTTTCTTTAAACTAATTTGTTTTTTATTTACACCCATATTTATATTCTTTTCGGTAGGAAAACTTTTTCAAGACTAAAGTGGAAATCTATATAACCAATGTATTTATAGTTTTTTGTCATTTGACTACAAACAGTCAACCTTTAATGATCTAACAAAAAAATTATGACAGTAATAGTCAATTATCACAGTAATAGTCAATTATCCCAATTGCCTCCGACAGTAGGAAACGTGGACCTTGCCCAAAGCATGAAAGAGTTGACGATCGACACCAAATCGCAAACCTCTCCTAAAAAACTAGACCTAGCAATCAGATGCTGTAAAGTAGCATGGACCTTATTATTGGACTTGCATGCAAACGTTACAAGCGACTACAGTAAACTGACATTGAAACTATTAAAAACCTTGTATTTATAGTTTTAACCTGAGTTATCGTAAGAATGGAGTTTGAAGCACAATCGATTAAATTGCCAGTCTACAATTTTGACACTCTTGTTCAAGATTGTAATAAGAAAACAGAAAATCGTCATGGAAATTTATTGCCAAATAGTGTGCGAGCAATATTTTGTGGACCGTCAAATTGTCAAATACTTGCTCTTCTAATACATCCCAATGGATTAAGATTTGAAAATGTTTATGTGTACTCCAAATCGTTATATCAACCAAAATACAAATTTTTAGAAAACATTTTGCAACCAGTAGAGGGTGTTGACTACTTTCCATTTAATGAACATGCGGATGTTGTAGAACCAAACAATGCGTTACCAAACTCAATATTTATATTTGATGACGTAGCATGTGAAAAACAAGATAATATTAAGGCCTTTTTTGCTATGGGAAGACATAAAGCGGTGGATTGCTTTTATTTATGTCAAACATATGCGCGCATTCCAAAACATTTAATACGTGACAATGTTAATTTATTAGTTTTATTTAAACAAGATGAAATGAATCTTAGACATATTTATAATGATCATGTAAATACTGATATGACATTTATGGAATTTAAAAAACTTTGCAACTCTTGTTGGAAAAATAAGCATGATTTTATAGTGATTGATAAAGATCGTGATATTAACGAAGGTAGATATAGAAAATGTTTTGATTGTTTTATAAAATTAGAGAAATGATATTCTTTGTAAACAGTTTCATTCAAGACATTGGTCTATCAACATGTCTTCTACACACTTGAAACATTTGCGAAAGCAAAAAGATATTCTTGGTCAAATTGTAAAAGCCAGTGATGCTATTCGACGAAAGCATAGACTGATAAAATTGGGCAAGGAAGAAATCGAACAGACTTTAAATAATACGTTTAAACCTATAGTGACACCAATTCAGAAATTAGTTGACGACATTGAAATTGTCAAACAAATGCGACCAGTAAAAATTGAAAGAGAGGGAGACCTTCCTTTAGAGTTTGAAGAAGATCAAGAAGTTAAAAGAGAGAATGATTCATTTTTAAGAGATGACTTAATATTTGCAACAGCTGCTGATGATGACGATAACGGTGACGATTATGATGATGATGGAGATGATGATGATGGAGATGCAGATAAATCAGAGAAAGATTGTGCTATTTTATATCTTCAAATGTTGGATGAAAAGGGAAAAGATTTAGATCCTTCATATGGAGTTCGTAAATTATCTAAAGGGCAATTAATGATTGGTAATTCAGGAATAAATTTTGAACAAAATAATATTAGTGTAGGTAATAAAACATATCCTGCAACGAAAGGTTTACTTGAGCTTTTATTCAAAAAAGTTTCAGAAGAAGCTGTTTTAAGTGTAGTTGATCGAGAAAATTATAAAAATATTGTAATATCAACTAATGCTCATAAAAAATATTACAAAGCAGATGGCGCTGTTAGAGATAAAAAGAGTTTAAAATATCTAAACTATATAGCAGTACATTCTGGTGAAGGTTTAATTCCAGAATATATGACTCAACAAGAAGATACAAAAATTGATTATGTCTATTGGGATGATCCTAATGAATTGGTTGATCGTTTAAGATTTCTCTTGGCATCTCAAGCAGCTGGAAATCCCAGTCATAATAATGAGATTATATCAATTATTGAAGAGTTGAGAGAAGCTGGAATTGTTTATTAATTAACAGTTGTAGAAATTTTTATCATTTTCATGATGAGTATCGACATATTCGGACGTCAGTTTAAAAGCACAGAAACTTCAAATCGAGGTCCACCAGGACTTGGTTTTAAGTTGACTGCTGAAGGAGATTTTAATATTGAAAATAAGAAACTTTGCAACGTAGCTAATGCTGAGAGCAACGATGATGCAGTAAACTTGAATACTGTAAACAAAGTTATTGAATCAAAAGCGAACGCCATCTATGATGTAATCGGTTCTGTGAGAAGTGATGTAAATGATAATGTTGTAAAGATTTTAGATTTAGAAGATTTGATAAAAAAATATTTTAAAAATCTAAGAATCAGTATTGAAAGAAATATAGAGATGATGTCTACCAACAAAGACATTATTTTACAATTAGACAGCAGACTGCGCACACTTGAAGGTAATTAACAATGGAGGATCAAAAACTACAGTTGGTGAAAGAGTTACATAAAGCAGCGAGAAAAAATTATAAGCGAAGAAATGTTGACATTCGTGGTATTGACGAGACTTGGCAAGCTGATCTTGTTGAAATGCAACCTTATGCTAGAGAAAATAAAGGTTACAAGTACCTGTTAACCGTCATTGATACATTTTCAAAGTTTGCTTGGGCTGTTCCAGTAAAGTCCAAAAAAGGTGAAGATGTGACTGCGGCAATGAAATCTATTTTATTTAAAAAACGTATACCAAAAAATTTGCAAGTAGATAAAGGAAAAGAGTTTTATAATTCACAGTTTGAAAATCTCATTAAAAGTTATAACATTAACTTGTATTCTACGCATAGTAATTTGAAAGCGTCAATTTGTGAGCGATTTAATCGTACTTTGAAGAATAAAATGTGGATGCAATTCAGTTTACGCGGTAATTACAAATGGATAGACATACTAAGTGATTTAGTAAATGCGTATAATGATAGTAAACATCGGACAATAAGAATGAAACCGAAAGATGTAAATGCTCAAAATGAAAATAATTTATTGTTAAATGTTTTTAAAAAAGTTGCAGTAATCAGGAAATATAATAAGAAATTTAAAGTTAGAGATAGAGTACGTATAAGTAAAGTTAAGCATGTTTTTGAAAAAGGTTATACGCCAAATTGGACTACGGAAATATTTACTATAAGCGATGTAAAAAATACTAATCCAATAACATATATCTTGAAGGATTATCAGGAAAATCTAATAAGTGGATGTTTTTACGAGC
This sequence comes from Leptopilina syphax, assembly GCA_032872505.1. NCBI lineage: Eukaryota > Metazoa > Arthropoda > Insecta > Hymenoptera > Figitidae > Leptopilina > Leptopilina syphax. The sequence goes on along the minus strand of CM065468.1, from coordinate 40,510,135 downwards.
AAGAACTTTCTAAAGTTAAATATCCAGATGTATATTTAGTTGAAAAAGTATTAAAAAAACGAGGATCTAATGTAATTGTAAAATGGTTAGGTTTTGATAATTCTCATAACAGTTGGATAAACAAATCTGAATTATAATGTATTTGAGAAAGGTTAAAATAAAAATAAATTGAATTGTATGCATTCTTGTATTTATTTATCCTCTCTTTTACAATAAACGACCATTTATACATTGAATATTTGACATTTGATGAATAGTTTCATTTGATAATTGTTTGCAGTGAAATGTGACAAGTTCCAGCAATAATGTCTCTAAATTTAAAACATTAGTTCTTCCCATCACTTTTTGAAGTATTCTACTGTAATGTTTTTTAATAAAATCCGTGGCATGTTTTGTACACTTTATATTATTTTTAAAGATTAATTCTGCAATAGACTTTACAATTATATCTTTACTATACTGCAAATTGAATTTTGATAGTTCTACATATTTTTGTTTGACACAAGGAATAAGTTCATTAAATATTGCAAATGACGTTTCACTAAATGTAAAAGATTGATCTAAACGCTCAATTGATATTAAACGATATGTAACACTAAAACGTATTGTAAACGTTTCACAATCCAGCACTGATGCATCACAATCTCCGTTGAAAAATCGCATTATATGTTTTACTGCATCACACAATAGGCGCCATTCTTGAAGCTCCAAAGACAATGATACTCGTGGATGACTGCTTCTTAGTTGAATTTTTGGTATTATTTTCCCATTTGTGTCCAGTTCTGCTCCAACGACAATTTGTTTTGTAAATGATGGATTTAAGTTGTAAATTTTTGATAATAACATTTCTCGACATGGTAAATATGACATTTTTTTGTCTTCTACTGGTCAACTTCCTCAGGAACAAACTCTATTTGATTGTAAAGTCCCTTACGATTTCTTAAATATACCCCACCTCTTACAGCTTCTGCTTTCAGACTGTTGAAAAGATTTGCATCCTCTTCAAATATTTTTAGCATTCTTGGTGGTAGAAAAATGTTAAATTCATTATTTATTTCAGCAATAATTTTCGGACCAAATTTCGTATCAATTTTTCGAATGTCTGTTACTTTATAGAATTCATCGATGGTTAACTCCTTTATGGTTTTGGTGACCAAGACTTTGCTTGCCTTGTTTAATTTATCGAAATTAATTTTTATCACTTAAATTTTTAAATTTTTTCACTAAAATATTTAACTGTGACCTTTCTTTAATTAAACTTTTAACTTTATCAATTTCTTGTATTAATTTGTTTAATCGCACTTGAATTTCACTATGCTTTGCTAATAATATGTTCATCAGCCAACTTAAACTGCAGGAATTATTTCGGTTAGAAAAATTGCTCTCTTTATATACACAAGATATCACCTATTTAACCTTGAAGTTAATTATAGTTTTCTTAGAATTGTGGTAAGATCAAAAGCATTCTTATGAAAAGTACCGAAAATGTTGACCGGAAGCAATAAATCAAAGATATCATAAACAACAAGTACATGGGAAGAATTCCTTAGATAAGAATCTAATAAACAAGATATAAAATTACATGTAAAACAATAGCTTAAATAAAGACTATAATTCCAAGAAATAAATAGGTATCAAATTACATGTAGGAAAAATTCTTTAGATAAATCAAAGACATTATAAACAACAAGAAAATGGTAAAAATTCCTTAGATGAGAATATATCAAATTACACAAGCAAAAATTCTAGGAAGTGTGACGTCATATCCATCTCAGCATCATAGTCTGAATCACACCCTCCCCCGTGATGTCATATCCGCCCCAGAATCGCACCCTCCCCCAATGGTTTGAGTCTGGGCTAAAAGTGTCGGTACAGGAATCTGTGAATGACGTCATTTCCGCCTAGTCATCAAGTTCTTACCCCTCACTCAAGGGTTTGAGTCTGGGCTAAAAGTGTCGGTAACATGTCGGTGTAGGGATCTAGAGTTAGAATGACGTCATTTCCGCCCCCCACCCAAGGGTTTGAGTCTTGGCTAAGTGGTTTGAGTCTGGGCTAAAAGTGTCGGTAACATGTCGGTGCAGGGATCTAGAGTTAGAACCGGCCCTGCTTATCTACTGATATTTGCATTGCAAATTTCTTGACATTTTTTTTCATTTTATTATAACTTACTTATTTTTAAAAATTTATTAAATTTGTTAAGAACCTTTTTTACGTAAAAACCATTGAAGTTTAATAAAAAAAATTGAAAATGATAAAATATCAATTTTTTCAATTATGTATTTATAAAATTATATTTATTTTTAATGTTTAAGCATGAGCCCTATCAGATTTTGTTTTTAAAAAAAACTTTTTTCAAAGTTTAAGATCTCATTAAAAAACCGTGAAATTTTGAGAATGGCATCTGTCTTGGTTTTTTAGTAATAAATTGTCAGAGTTTTAATTGCACTATCGCGCGCCGGCTCACAGTGGGATTTTTTTACAATTTACTGTTCAAAAATGACTACAGCCTACAATTTTTAACCGATTTGAGTCTTTTTTGTTTTAAATTAAAGGGCACATCCCGGGAGGCCGATTTTTTAAATATTAATTTTGTTTATAACTTTTTATTTAAAAAAAAAATTAATACAATTTTTTTTAAAAGGACGTTTATTTTTTTATTCCGTTACTGCACATGTTCTAAATCAGTTCAAAATAATCTAATATGACCACCAGACAATTAATAAAACATAAAATAATTTATTTGAAATGTTATAAACAATATTAATTAACAAAAAGTTAACTTTGATTCCTGTTCACTAAAAAATGTTTTTTTCACATTTACTTTTATATTTAGGTTCATTTAAAGAATATATGTCCTCCTCGTTTAAAATATAACTTATTTAAATTGTTATAAACAATATAATTAAACAAATAGATAACTTTGATTCCTCTTCACTAAAGAAGGTTTTTTTCCACATTTTCTTTTTTATTTAATTTTATTTCAAGAATACATGTCCTACTTGTTTAAAAAATAAATTATTTAAACAAGGAGAGGACATATATTCTTTAGAGGAACCTAAATTGAAAAGTAAATGTGAAAAAAACATTTTTTAGTGAACAGGAATCAAAGTTAACTTTTTGTTAATTAATATTGTTTATAACATTTCAAATAAATTATTTTATGTTTTATTAACTGTCTGGTGGTCATATTAGATTATTTTGAACTGATTTAGATCATGTGCAGTAACGGAATAAAAAAATAAACGTCCTTTTAAAAAAAATTGTATTAATTTTTTTCAAAAATAAAAAGTTATAAACAATTATCATTTAAAAAATCGGCCTCCCGGGATGTCCCCTTTAATTTAAAACAAAAAAGACTCAAATCGGTTAAAAATTGTAGGCTGTAGTCATTTTTAAACAGTAAATTGTAAAAAAATCCCACTGTGAGCCGGCGCGCGATAGTGCAATTAAAACTTGGACAATTTATTACTAAAAACCAAGACAGATGCTATTCTAAAAATTTCACGATTTTTTAATGAGATGTTAAACTTTAAAATAAGTTTTTTTTAAAAACAAAATCTGATAGGGTTCATGCTTAAACATTAAAAATAAATATAATTTTATAAATAAATAATTGAAAAAATTGATATTTTTTAATTTTCAATTTTTTTATTAAACTTCAATGGTTTTTACGTAAAAAAGGTTTTTAACAAATTTAATAAATTTTTAAAAATAAGTGAGTTATAATAAAATTAAAAAAAAATGTCAAGAAATTTGCAATGCAAATATCTTGAAAAATAATAAAAATATTTGATTAAAATTTAATATAGTTGTTTAGGACCCAAAATACTATTAATAAGCAAAATATAAAAAAAATCTGAGACATGAACCTTAACTCTCCTCCGAAATGACCCTATTACATTTATTTACCAGTTTCTGAAATTATTTGAAAACATCAATAACTTCTTTTCTAAATAAATTTTAATCATTATTATTTTCTCAGAGGAATAAATTATTTTTAATAATTTTTGAAAAAAGTTCTTTGAGAATTTTAAAATCCATTTGTTTACAAATCAATTTTACGAAATTTAAATTATTTAGAAATTCTTCAATTAAATACGAATTAAAAAATAAACACTTGAAATAATTTCAGGATAAAATCCAATTAAACTTTTTTAAAATAATTAATTCTACAGAATTGTTAGTTATAAGTATGAAAAATACAAATTTTTAAAGAATTTGATTTGAAAACCATTTTAAAATTTAATTATTTCTTAAAATTCATGCTATAATGCTTTTAATAATCAATTATTATGTAAAACTTTAACTGAAATTCATTTTGAAATCAATTTTTAATTAGATAATTCAACAATTTAAATGGAAAAATAAATAATTTGTTTAATATTTAAAATTTCTTAAAATTCAAGTCTCATAAAGAATTTTATGAAAACATTTTTAAATCATTGATTTCTTTTAACGATTTTTCATAAAATTTTTAAGAACAATTACATTTTTCGATGAATTTGATTAAAATTGTATTAAAAATAATTTAAACTCTGCGATGAGTTTTATTTATGAAAATAATTGAATTCGTGAAAGAAATTTTATTATTTATAAAAATAATTAAATTATTGCGAAAAAATTTATAAAAATATTGTAAATAATAGATTTCTTATTAAATTTTTTTAAAAATAATTGCCATTTTGACGAGAATATTAAAAAATTCTTGAACATAATTGAATTTCTGCGAAAAATTTTATTACTTTTAAAAATAATTGCATTTATGCAATCAGTTATAAATTTTCAAAAATTTAATTTATTATTGGGAGGCTTAAAAATGAATTTTGTACAAAGTTAGCAAAGCATTCAAAATTTTTGCTCACAAATTTTTTTAGTTTTTTTGTTATTTGTAACAGGAATTTGTCGTAAATTACTGAAGTAACATTTCAAAAAACTTTAACTAATTCAATATCTATTGATACTAAAATAAACTAGACGCGCGCTTTAGCGCGCGTTTGTTTAGCTGTTACCCATACAATAATTTAAAAAGATAACATTTTTGTAACTTTTGATAAATTTTTTGAAGAATTTTTTATTGAAATTTTGTAAAGATAATTTTATTTTTTTTAATAATAACAATAAATTAAATACTTCATTTGGCGGGCGTGACAGTTGCTACTTATTTATATTATTTAATAAAAAAATTTTAAACACAAATTTCATAATATTCAATTATTTCTTTAATTTTTAAATAAAAAATTATTCCAAAATAATTCATAAAAAATAATTTTTTCTCAACAGTTTTTTCAATAATTAAATTATTTGAAAAAATAAATTCTAAATCTTTAAAGTCTAATTATTGTTAAAAACAGGAAAAGTTTGAAATAAATAAAATCTTTTCAACGCTGAAGAATAACATTCAGAATTTTCTTATGAATTCTTAAAATTGAATATTATTCCATCACTTTTGACAAAATTCTCTGACTTTTTTCTGATTTTCCTGAATAAATTTATAAAAATAGTGATTTTGTGTAGAATTCTTCTGAAAAATTGAATTTTTTAATGTTAATGACATGAAAATAATATTATTTAATTTTGACTAGAAAACTATTAGAAACAAAATAACAAATAAGTAATTAATTTTAATTTATTTTTGATAATTAATAAGTCAAAAATACTGTAATAAACATATCTTCCATTATCGTCTCATTGGAAATCACGCTTTTCTATGAACAATTGTCAACCTTAAAATATAACATGCTTAACGGAATAAAAATTTAAGTCTTATTCTCATGTGACATGTAATGTAAAAATTACATTATTGTTATATATGTTACCGGCAAAACCCGAAGTCCAGGCAAAACCCGAATTGCCTAGGGAATTCGGGATTTGCCTATGATTTTAGGAAATACCCGAATTTCCTAGAGATTCATAGGCCAAACCCGAATTGCCTAGGCAAACCCCGATTTCCCTAGGCAATTCGGGTTTTGCCAAGGCCGTTTTAGGCAAATTGAAAATCAAACTAAATTGAATTAAATTAAATTAAATTTATTGCAAAAAATATTACTATAACGCAATTGATCATAAGAAAATAGTCTTAGTTGAAATAATTTCTTTTTCAATTTACCAAATGGCTTGTATTGAGTCATGCATTGATGTAAACAAATAGTAAACGAACTGTTTTTCATAGATCACTATTAATTAGTGTCTCTTCTGACTTTAAATTGTATATATCATTCGAAATGAGTAACGAAAATTTTATTCAAAAATGGAAAAGCGATTTTTATGCGGCGGTTAATAAATCTGCAAATTATAAAATAATTGTGCAAGAGAAATATGATGAGATTTTAAAAGATGTGAAAAGTGGAAAATTAAATGGAGTAAAAAGTAGCCTTAAGTACAAAAGGTTGAAAAGATATGACATTTTAGAAGTTGCGGGAGTTACAAAATTGATTTAAAAAAAATTAACCGCCGCATAAAAATCGCTTTTCCATTTTTAAATAAAATTTTCGTTACTCATTTCGAATGGTAAGTACAATTTAAAGTCAGAAGAGACACTAATTAATAGTGAGCTATGAAGAACAGTTCGTTTACTATTTGTTTACATCAATGCATGACTCAATACAAGCCATTTGGTAAATTGAAAAAGAAATTATTTTAACTAAGACTATTTTCTTATGATCAATTGCGTCATAGTAATATTTTTGCAATAAATTTAATTTAATTCAATTTACACTCTAAATCTGAATCAGTGAAAATTTCACTGATTTCAATTCAGTGGCCCAGTTTTCTTTAATTCATCAGTGGGATTTCACTGAGAATTAGTAAAAACCACTGATAGTCAGTGAAATTCCACTGATTCATCAAAGAAAACTGGGCCACTGAATTGAAATCAGTGAAATTTTCACTGATTCAGATTTAGAGTGTAGTTTGATTTTCAATTTGCCTAAAACGGCCTTGGCAAAACCCGAATTGCCTAGGGAAATCGGGTTTTGCCTAGGCAATTCGGGTTTGGCCTATAAATCTCTAGGAAATTCGGGTATTTCCTAAAATCATAGGCAAACTCCAAATTGCTTAGGCAATTCGGGTTTTGCCTGGACTTCGGGTTTTGCCGGTAACATATATATGTTAACAGTGAAATAAGAAACTTCACGCGCGCTTTAGCGCGCGTTATTTGTACTACCCAATGGGAAGTAAACGATTGGTTCAATAATGGGCCATGCTTTGCGAACTCCGTTCCATTATTGGAACATTAATGGCAACCATCATTGGACCACCAATGGTTTAAACTTGGGATGATCACGCTACTGCCAATGATCGGTAGCCAAGCATCGGGCCAATATTAGTTGCCAAGGAATTGCCAAGGAAACAAAATCGATTTTCAAAAGCTTGATTTTTTATTGGCAGCCAACAAAAAACCAAGGCTTTCAAAATTTATTTTTTAATTATTAATTAAAATTTATGTTAGATTAGGTCAAGTCAATAAGACACACGAAATATATATTATAGATTTAATGTTTATTAAATATAGAACTTCTCTGTACAGCGTCTAGAGACAGAATGAATAGCGCATCGCTATAGTCGCGCAAGTACGAGTAAAGACAGGGCCGTAGCCAAATAAACTAAAAAGGGTTATTGGAGTGTACGCTCACATCTAACACTCCCTCCCGTACATTGCAATAGCGCACTTGGAATCACGTCTTAAATTGGTTAAGCAGGAAGTATCCGTGGTGTTTAATCTGTGAACAAACAGCATATTATTAATTATAAATTCATTGATTTACTAACTAAATAATTATGTAAATCAAAAGGTAAGGCTTTTGTAAATATATCAGCAATCTGATCTCTTGATTTTAACCATTTGACGATGATTAACTTTCTCTTTACACATTCCTTGATGTGGTGAGCTTTTATTTCGACTATGTGTCTGAGCTTATTTCCTCCACTTATTTCTGCACTTATACCTGCAGCTTTATTGTCGCACCATAATGTCATTGGAGTAAGCTCTTCTGTCAAAATCAGTTTTAAGGAGTTGTACAAAGACAGCATCTCCTGACTTGCTTCACTCATAGCAACATACTCAGCGTGACATGTTGACAAAGCAACATAAGATTGCTTATGTGTTCTCCAACATATCGTGTCACCGTACAATTTTATTAAGAAGCCACAAGTTGTCAAGGAGTTTTTACAATCTCCAAAACTCGCATCTGAAAAGGCATGAATTCCTTCTGATTCACCTGAATATTTTAAACTCATCGATTTCGTTCCTTTCAAGTACCTAAAGACCCTTTTCACCATTTTCCAATCTTCTTCTGTAGGGTTCACTTGATGTCTGCTTAAAACATTCACTGCATATGAAATATCTGGTCTGGTTGAACCAGACCAGATAGCAAACTGCCAATAGCTTCTCGGTAAGGAACTTTTTCCTTTGATTCAGTTGCCTTTAAGATCTCGTCGTTGTACTCACTTTCTCTTAATTTTCTTTCCTTATTCATCACTTGGTTAGTGATCATCGGAGTTTGTTGTGGGTGTGACTTATCAAAACCAAATTTCTTTAAAATCTTATCTATGAATTTTTCTTGATTTAATTCAATAGTTCGCTTCTCATAATTTCGATGGATAGAGATTCCTAAGTATTCTTTAGGCTCACCTATAATTGTTAACTTAAATTCCTTACTCAACTTGTTTTTGACTTCATTTAATTTTATTTCGTCGTTGCTAGCAATTAGTATATCGTCTACATATACTAATAAAATCAAAAACTTATTCTCTTCTCGCCAAACAAACAAACACGGTTCAGAGTCTGTGTTTTTCAAATTTAAATTCAAAGCTACTTGTGTGAACCTATCATTCCACTTTTTAGAGCTTATTCGCAAACCATAAAGTGCTCGTCTTAATTTACACACTTTTTCTCTTCTTTTACGATCTGTATGATGTGTGCCTTCAGGAAATTCCATGTAAATTTCCTCATCAATTACACCGTTGAGGAAAGCGGTTTTCACATCGAGCTGACAGACTTTTAGATCGTGCTTATTTATTATAGCTATTACAGCTCTCACCAAAGATAATCTGGATACTGGCGCGTAGGTTTCTTTCAATTCGTAAATATTTTTATCTTTGAAACCTCTGATTACAAGTCTAGCTTTGAATTTCGAGTTACCATCACAATCTATTTTCTTTTTGAAAACCCATCTGGAGTCAATGACGTTTACTTTTAGTCCATTGCTTATCTTTGTTGGTCGTTTTACTTCTTCCCAGACTTCATTTTTACTAAGGGATTCTAATTCGTCTTTAATAGCCACTTTCCACAACTCTCTTTCACTTGTCGACATTGCTTCTTTGTAATTTATTGGATCTAAATTTAATTTAGCCAATAGTGCATGATAAATTTCATCGTTAATTAAATTCGCTTTATTATCAATTTTACCATCTAACTGAGTGGTAAATAAGGCATTAGCCTTCACTGACTCATCTAATTCAAAATCTGAAAAACTCACATCTTCAATCGGTTTTCCTTTGACATTTTCGTTGTCTACTAAAAGATCAGTTGCGTTTTTCGCTTCACTTTTCTTTGGTCTACCTCTCTTTCTTTTGATTTCTCCCTCCGATTTTTTGAACTCATCTTCTTCCTTTCCAAATTCGATAAACCATTTTTCCTTATTAATTTCATCGTTAAGTGGAGGAAAGTATTTGATAGCATTTTTTGAAAACTTGTCGCCATAAACAAGTTTTTTATTAAACCTCACCTCTCTGCTCTCATAATACTTTCCTTCTTCTGGTCTTAAAAACTGATATCCAGTGGGAGTATAACCTACCAGTACAACACGTCTTCCTTCTGCTCTAAATTTGGGACCCGTCTTTCTGTGTACTTTGATATAAGCTATACATCCAAATCTTTTTAGCTGATTTATATCAAAGTTGTGATTAGGAGCGAATCTTTCCAGTGGAGTTACCATATTATTAAACTTGTGTGGCGTTCGGTTATATGCGTACACGGCAGCCGTCACTGCCAAGTCCCACAGATTCTCTGGCAAACTCGCATCATACATATAGGATCTGATTTTCTTTTGGATCGTTTGATTGAATCTTTCGGAGGTTCTATTATGCTCTGGAGTATCAGGGCAAGATAACTGCAATTCCGCTCCTAGTTTCTGCAGTATATCGATTACAGATCCACCCGTAAATTCTGTCCCTTGATCTATGTGTAGGTAACAAACTTTTGCATCGTAACCTAACAAATTTCGAGCGCTTCTCACAAACATTTGAAAACAATTACCCGTCTCGCTCTTAGCTTTCATGGGATAAGCCATTGCTAATCTGGAAAAATCGTCAATAAAGACTGATATATATTTGTATCCTTTTATGAAAGTCACGGGAGAAATTGGACCCATTACATCAGAGTGAATAATTTGTAATGGAGCAGTCGCACGTCTTCGAGTATTAGAAAAAGGCAATTTATTAAATTTAGCAATCTGACACACTTCGCATTCTCTAATTGCTTCATCAAATTTAGCTAAGTTCAGCTCTTTATTATCCGAAAATTTCTTTTGCAAAGCTTTTAAATACTCAAGTGAAGCATGGCCAAAACGAACATGCCATAATAAGGCCTTGTTATTTTTTACAAATTTGTTATTAAAAAGTAAATTAGAGGATTCTTCTTCACTCAATTCTACAATAGGCAGTTCATCTACATTATAAACTGTCGATCCCAAATAGTTACATCAAAGTTTGATTGTTCATAAGGAACATTCTTTTCTTTTATTTTCTCTTCTGAAATAGCTATATTTTTATAGGTCTCGTCTTCAATTTTTTCATTTTCAAAATTTTCTTTTGTAACTTCATCTGTAAATATTTTTTCTAAATTCACTACTTCTGTACTTAATTTCTTTTCACTATTTTTTGTTAGTAATTTTTCTTTTGTAACGCTTCTTGTATTATATATTTTACTTTCCAAGTCATTTTCGGCCAAGTTCGCAAAGTATTTTTTATTACAGATTTTTAAATTTTTCTCGCCATTCAATGTGCCTTTGTTAACTTCTAATTCAATGATCCAATATGGCTTTTTATATACACCTGATAAAAATATTTCATTAGATATTGGATCAAAAATGTCAATTTTTTCATTATCTAAGTAAACGCTAAGACCCAATTCTACAAATTTTCTTAAAGATATGATTTTCTTTCAAAGTTTTCGCAAAAATTACTCTGTCAAATTCTAAAATTTTTCTATCTTTTAATTTGATTTCGACAGTGCCAACTCCTTCTGTTCTTAAGTCGGCTGAACTGTCTTTGTTCGCACATTTGATAATTCCAAAATTTGACTCATCTAGACTTTTGAATATTATTTTAGAATGAGTTAAATGCTCAGTCGCACCTGAGTCCGCTAAAAATTCAACTAAAGTATCATCGTCTTTATTTAAGTTACAAGTAGATTCGTTACTCGCATTAATTAAATTACAATCAATATTCATAGAATATATATCTGGATTATATGAACATTCTAATAACTCACCTTTCTGATTTTTCCTTTCAAATCGTTTTTCTTCGTGATTTTGATTGGCTCCTTTGTTACCATTTCTATTATCAACACTTCTATTTCGATTGGATGCTCCTCTGTAGTTGCCTCCCGCCCTACCTCTAACACTAGTACTACCTCGTCCTCTTTTCGAAGTATTGTCATATTCAAGAGTTGACTTTCTTTTGTTTCCTCGTCTTATATTGTTGAAGGGTTTGGCATTAGAAATAACGTTAGTCTTACTAAATTTGGAGTGACCCTTGTTGAAACCACGTCCTGATGAAGTGTTAGTTGAAGCGAAAGGACAATCTGCTGCAATGTGGTTCCCGAATGTGTTGCAACTGTAACATAGGAAACCCTTTCCCTTATTTGGACACTGTGATCCGATGTGCCCTGATGCATGACATTCATAGCATTTAATTTTTTCGTTTTTCGCTAATAATGCAGCTTTTACTTCTTTTAACTCGCCGTTTAACTGCTTTCGATTAGCCTCATCCTGTAAAACAATTAATTTCAACTCGTCGTAACTGATGCTTTTCCCCTTTGTGTTTTTTGAAACAAACTCTATAGTTTGAATAGTTGGGACTGAAATCATCACAGCGTTATAAAATGCATCCCTTTTCTCGTCTTTCGATAAATGAGTTGCACCTGGCGAGTTCTCATAGTTTCGTATCGTCTCTTCAAACTTCTCACAGAATTAACTTGCAGTTGACTTGCCTATTATATACTGCATGTTGTACAACTGTTTCCTTATTGTATGTGAATTAATATTCACTTCACACCTCTTAATTTCTTTTAATCTTTCTAATATTTCTTTAGGGTTCTTAAAATGCATGACCTTGGAGTGATAGTTCTGATCAATATGGTTTATCAGTATATCACGAACTTTGAATCTTTGTTCTTGCAAAATTCCCTGGTCTATATCATTATTATCAATCTCGTTGTCGACAACATGCAGCAGGCCACAAGCTCTTAACTCAGATGAGAAATAATCATAAAAGTGTTCAAAATTTAAATAAGCAGTTAATTTGTAGTCCCTCTTAAAGCTATTACCCTTATTAATGATTTCAAGTTTTAAAGTTTTATTTAAATTTTTGTTAATTTTTCGAGATTGATTCTCATCAATTTTAATATTAAACCCATTTTGATCAGTTTTAGTAAATTGTTCTCGAAAAACTTCTATTACTTTATTTTTGAAACATGAGCTCTCCTCTGGTGCAACTTTTCCAAAGTCAATTTCATTAGAGCCACTTACTTTTCTTATTTTCGATTTTTGCTCAATTAAAATTGCGCATGAGCATGCGCTGGTAGTACGCGTTTCTCGTGGTCTCTTGAATTTTATTAATTTTTATATGTTTTACCAAATTGTTAACTGTGCTAATTGGTATGTACTGTTGAGTATCCCTTTTGCGCAGTTGTTTGTATTGTTTAAATAACGTTCAAGGAATTTTTAGTGATACTAGTTGAGTTACTTGTGTTCCTAACCTATAAGAGAAATGGCTTCTTCCGATGTCGCCACGAGTGATAAATTGTGTAGAGTTTGTAACTTTGATGTTCAAAGAGAGATTATCAGATGTGATAAGTGTTCCTTACCGTATCACCCTGGCTGCTATAAAAAAATAAAAAAAAAATGCTACTGTTCGTCCGGATCTGCTTCTCCGAATTCTACTGTACCGACTTTCTCAAAGGATGACCTTGCCAATATGATGGCTGAGCAACTTCGGAAAATAGCCCTTCAAATTGACCCTCTTAAGGTTACATTAGATGATGTCTCGGAACGTGTAGGAAAAATTGAAGCAGTAATCAATCGTGTTGATTCCCTTGAATCGGAGGTTGAAGGTATCATAGATAGTATTGACTCTCTTAATCAAAAAGTTGATAATTGCTCTAGCCAAATTATGTCAGATTGTTTAAGAGAATTAAGTGATCGCACCTCTCGTGCATTAAATATAGTTTTCTTCAATGTGCCTGAAAAAATTGTGAATTCTAATGATTCAAATAGCTTATCTGATTTTGATTTGGTTACTGAGTTTCTAAATTTTTTGTTTCCTGCAAATGCTCCCAAGTTTAACTCTTTATTTCGTCTTGGTAAACATCAACAGATGTCACCACGGCCTCGACCACTGAGAGTATCATTCGTGGAAAAATCACATGTCAAACAGGTGATAGATGCCTTCATACACTTCAAGTTGACCAAAGGATCCCCACCACGATTTCTCCCTCCCAATCTTTCGCTGTCGTGGGACAAGACACCGTTACAAGTACTCCAGTACAAGAAAGCCAAACAGCTGATGGCAGAGAGAATAATGGAAGGGGAAAGCGATCTCCGCATCAAGTACCTGCGAGGGGAACCAACTATTGTCAAGACGAGAAATCAACCTTCGACTTAAATTCGAGTGTTGGTAATGGTTTGAGTGACGTTATTACGCCCTGTGATGGTATTTGTGATCTAGCAGCAAGTGTAATCCCTCCTATCAGCCAAGTAGTTTCTCACACAAGTAAAGCCTCTCGCTCTGTAAGTTCTGTTGACATTTCAATTTACTACCAAAATGTGAGAGGCTTACGTACTAAATTATTTTCTTTGCGTGAAGCCTTTAATATTTCTTTTTATGAAATAATTGTTTTTACAGAAACTTGGCTTACACCTGCCTTTTGTTCTCAGTGTTGCCAACGACATGGAAATTTCCCGGAATACGGGAAATGTTGACTATAATGGGAAATTTTACGGGAAATGGATAAATTACGGGAAATTCCGGGAAATTCTTTAATAGAACACAAATTTTAATAATGTTTAACTAAAATCAAATTTTAGAAACTTTTATTGGCAAAACCAATCAAATTTGTTTTATCGGCATGTGTATAAATATAACCGTGGACTGGTCTGTGAATATTACTGGTGTAAAGTTTTCCAATTAACAAATGCATCAAACACAAAAATATTTAATAATTTAAAGATAGTTATCCGACTCCTTTTGGTTTTGCCCTTCTCGAATGCCTCAGTTGAGCGATTAAGAGTTTTAAGTAAATTTAAAATTTAATTCTAATTTTTTAAATAATAAATTATGAGTTTTAAGGGGGGCACACCAGTTATAACGTTAAAAAGAAGTGTCAAAGTCATGAGAATGATTTTGATTAAAAATAAAAGTCGATTTTCAGCTTTAGGAATACAAGTTTTTCATAAAAAAAGAAATCCTTTATCGAGAACTAGATAAACTTATAATAAATGTAAATCAATTTTATTTTTGCATTTTAGACGAACTATACTTACGGAATGCTTGTCACCGCAATTTATGTTTTATTTCCGAAGGCGCCATTTAATGATAGATCGTCCAACATCCTTCCGGCAGGACGAAAAAGACTCAGGTGAGTCCCTCCGAAATCACTAAAGAAAACTAACATGGATTCAGATAAATAAAAAACGAAATATATCACTGGAAAGGTAACGAAACAAGCTTTCAGCGCATATAAATATCGAGCTTGTAAGTTCAAAACTAAGGGTTGGGTAGTATGAAGAAGTTCAATTTTCCAAAAATTCACATAATTTTTAGTCACAGAATGACGAAGCCCGGTCCTGCCGGCAGGACGCTTTTCGCTTTATTTAAGAGACTACCTAGCCCAGGTTTATAAATTTAAAAACTCGATATTTACATCATTTGAAAGCTTGTTTCATTACCTTTCCAACGATATACTTAGTTTTATATTTATCTGCTTCCATATTAATTTTATAGAGCAATTTCTAAGGGACTCGCGCCTGAGTATTACTCAAATATATTGAAAAATATTAAAAATGAATTTTTTTTAATTAAAAAATTAGGTTTCATTCTTTGAACGTTTCTGAAGAGAAAGAGACTTGTCCGGTCAAAAAATATTGATTTTTGGGGATTTTACATTAAATTTACGAAAAAATGTTTTTTTCACTGTTTAGAAACATAGCAAGTTTGAAGGCTTTGAAAAATGGTTTAATATTATTATTTTAAAAAGTCAAAAATATAGATTTTTTCGTCTTTTCGTCTACTTTAATCCCAAAGAGTGCCAGAAAAGAAAAGTTGAATTCCCTTTTTTTAAAAGCCTTTTTTTCGGAACGTCCTTCCGGCAGGATGGGCGTTTGGACGATTTATCATTAAATGGCTCATATTTCAGAAAGTTTTGGATGAAAAAAATTTTTCATCTTAAATTAAAGCCTTATATATGTACTTTTAGATAATAAACAGTATTTTTAAAAAAGTTTTATAGATTATTAGGAAAAAATTCTTGAAAAAGACACTTCTTTTTAACGTTACAACTGGTGTACCCCCTTAAATAAATTTGAAATTTAATTCTAATTTTTTAAATTAGAATACATAAAAATTTATAATCCCAATATAAATAATGATAATAATAATATTTAAAAAAATAATAATTTTATGTTAGGGCTTATATATATATAAGATTACATTGCGGGAAATTTCATGGAAATTTAAGAAACTCGTCCGGGAAAATTCGGGAATTTCTTAGTTCTATTACGGGAAGTTGAGGGCGCTCACTCTGGCAACACTGGTTTTTTTCACTGTTTAGAAACATAGCAAGTTTGAAGGCTTTGAAAAATGGTTTAATATTATTATTTTAAAAAGTCAAAAATATAGATTTTTTCGTCTTTTCGTCTACTTTAATCCCAAAGAGTGCCAGAAAAGAAAAGTTGAATTCCCTTTTTTTAAAAGCCTTTTTTTCGGAACGTCCTTCCGGCAGGATGGGCGTTTGGACGATTTATCATTAAATGGCTCATATTTCAGAAAGTTTTGGATGAAAAAAATTTTTCATCTTAAATTAAAGCCTTATATATGTACTTTTAGATAATAAACAGTATTTTTAAAAAAGTTTTATAGATTATTAGGAAAAAATTCTTGAAAAAGACACTTCTTTTTAACGTTACAACTGGTGTACCCCCTTAAATAAATTTGAAATTTAATTCTAATTTTTTAAATTAGAATACATAAAAATTTATAATCCCAATATAAATAATGATAATAATAATATTTAAAAAAATAATAATTTTATGTTAGGGCTTATATATATATAAGATTACATTGCGGGAAATTTCATGGAAATTTAAGAAACTCGTCCGGGAAAATTCGGGAATTTCTTAGTTCTATTACGGGAAGTTGAGGGCGCTCACTCTGGCAACACTGTTTGTTCTCTTGAACTAGGCTTGTGTAATTATGATGTTTTTCGGTGTGATAGGAATGCCCAGACTAGCGACTTTTTACGAGGAGGCGGTGTTTTAATTGCTTGTGACCCCTCACTTCGTGCTGCGCGATTACTAAGCAGTGTACTTACTGTTGAGCATATTTTTGTTAAATTTTCTAAAAATTCTATTACATATATTATAGGATCATTCTATATTCCTCCGACCTCTAAGTTGGATATTTATTCAAAAGTTTGCTCTATACTAGAGGATCTATATACTTTATATCCTAACGCAGTTTTTTGTATTTTTGGAGATTTTAATTTACCTAATATTTCATGGAAAAAGGACCTCTCTGATGAACCATCATGTGTTCCAAATGTAAATTCTACGCGACTTTGTAAAGATATTGCTGCATTATTGTCTAACTGTATTGATTTTATGGGTCTTTCACAGGTGAATGATATTGTTAATTCTCATGGCTCTGTCTTAGATTTAGTTTTTTATAGTTTGTTAAATTACTCATTAATTGCTTGTGATGACCCAATTTTACCGGTGGATGGTTATCATCCTCCTTTGATTCTCACAATACATAATATTGAAGGTGATAGAAATAATTTGTCTTCAAATCAACATTTCTTTAAATATGACTTCGAGAAGGCGAATATTAATGAAATTTGTAATATGCTTGCTGATATTGACTGGAATTTTGTTCTTGACACTCCGAATTTAGATGACGCTGTTTCTATTTTTTATGAAAAAATTAATCTTGCTATAAAACTCTTTGTACCACTGAAAAAGGTTAGGGATGATAATTATCCACCATGGTTTACTCATCAGCTTAAACGTCTTATATTTTATAAAAAGATAGTGCATAGAAATTTTAAAGTGTCAAAGAACTATCAGGATTATCAAGAATTTTCTAGGCTACGTGCAGACTGTAAGAAATTGTCAAGGGAAGCTCATAGTAATTTTATAACTAAAGTTGAAAATAATTTAGTATCTAATCCGAAGCATTTCTGGAATTATATAAATTCTCTTAAAAGCGATACTCTAATTCCTGGCGAAGTTAAGTATAATGATGTTTCTGCGAATACTCCTAATGAAATTGCCAATCTTTTTGCTGATTATTTTAGCTCTGTCCACACTCTGTCATCAAGCGATGTTCCTGTTTTTCACTTTGATAATAATTTAACTATTAATATTAATACAATAACTAAAGAAATGATTGCATTGAGGTTGAAAAATTTAAAAGTCAATAAGGGTGCTGGTCCTGATCAGATTCCGCCTGCCCTCCTCAAGTCATGCAGTTCGGTATTAATTGAGCCGTTATTTATTCTTTTTAATCGGTCATTGAAATGTGGAGTATTTCCACATGTTTGGAAAAGAGGTATTATAGTACCGGTTTACAAAGAATATGATAAGAAAAATATAACTAATTACCGTCCTATAACGCTTTTGAGCTCTTTAGCTAAAATTTTCGAAAGCCTAGTTTATGATATAATTTATAATCAGGTGGAGCATCTCATTATAGATGAGCAGCATGGTTTTATGAGGCGCAGGTCTGTATTGACTAATTTGGCTTTGTTTACTAACTTCGTGTCTTCAAATCTTGATAGGGGTATTCAGGTTGACGCGATATATACTGATTTTGCTAAGGCATTTGACAAGGTTGATCATTTGGTTTTGCTGGCTAAGTTGGAAGCATTGGGATTTTCTCGTGAGTTCATTGTATGGATAAAAGATTATCTGAATAATCGTTATTCATCTGTTCGTGTTCAACATGGTTTTTCAGATCCTTTTTTAATAACTTCTGGAGTACCACAGGGCTCGAATCTTGGACCTCTCTTTTTTATATTATTTATAAATGACATACCGATTTCTATAAAACATAGTTTATTTCTTTTATTTGCAGATGACCTTAAAATTTTTAATAAAATTACCTGTAATCAAGACCTTTATAATCTTCAATCAGATCTTAATCAACTAGTGGGATGGTCATTTAAAAATAAGCTTTTATTTAACAATAATAAATGTTTCATTATCTCGTTTAAAAAAACTCTGACTTATTAAAATATAATTATACTATAAGCAATAGAATTCTTTCACGGGTCTCCACGATTCGTGACCTGGGTGTTTTGCTTGATGCATCTTTGAATTTTAAATCCCATGTTTTATTAACCATTAATAAAGCAACCAGAACCTTGGGCTTTATTACCAGAAATGCGACTCGCTTTAAGAGCATACTAGCAATGAAGATTTTGTATTTTTCTTTGGTAAGATCAATTATTGAGTTTGCCTCAATCATTTGGTCACCCTATCAAGATTATCTTATGATAGAATTAGAAAGAATACAAAACAAGTTTATGCGTTTTGTTGCGAGGCAGACTGGAATGTCGTTTGATTATTATAGTCATGACTATTCTGATTTGAGACGGATTTTGGGAATACCACTTTTAAGGAACAGATTTCTTTTTTCAGACTTACTTTTTTTGTATAAGACAATAAATGGCATTATAAATTGCTCACCTTTATTATCTTTATTAAATTTTTCAGTTCCATTTAAACCTTCCAGAAATCCGACTCTATTCAAGGAGTCATTTCATAAAACTAGTTTTATACTAAATTCAGTGATCGCTAGATTAACTAGAGAGGCTAATGAGTATCACGATGTTTTAGATTTCTACGGTGTGCCTCTGGTTACATTTATTAATAGCTTGAGAAATCATATTTTTATGACTGTGTGAACTGTGTGCCAGCGTTGGCATTTAATTGCATTTAATTGAATTTAATATCTTTAGGTTATAAGTACTTCTGTACGAAAGGGATTTTCCCGTGTAAATTAAAATAAATAAATAAATGTTTATCGAATTGTCTTATCTTATTTTGCATGGATTTGTACATTTCAGACAAGGCTTTAGCAGTTTCGTTACTCTTGGTGACTTGACTGGTATACTCTTCTTTGATTGCATTAATCAGTTCCTGTATTTTACCTTGACATTCTCTGAGTTTTTTTGATTCTTCGGCTTCTAATTTCACAACATGAGCAATACTATTAATATCATTACCTGTAGAGTGACAAAAATCTTTTACTGATTGGATTAGTTCGCTCATCTTGTTTTCCTGATGTTCAAGGCGTTCCTCAATTGAAATTTCACGTTTTTTGGTTTTGATTTTCTGTTCGGTAGTTTTTGAATTATCATTTAAGTTTTTCTTAAACAATTTAGAATCATATTGAACAGCAATACTACTAATTATTTTAGGCACACCTGCACTTTATTTATTATTTATTTCAGATAACGCATCTTCACTCGATAACATTCTCTTATCTTGATTTTTACTTATCTCTTCTTTTAACATAACCTCATCTTCTTTGACTTTATCCTCATCAGATTCATCCATCTTAAAATTTTTGACTATCTCATTTAACTTTTCATCTGCCTCTTCTTTAAAATCACTCGAGTGAAACTCATCATTCTCATCATTCTCGTCTTTCTTTTCTTTAAACTCATCATTTTCTCCATAGCTTAATTCAGTACTATTTTCTGGAATTCCCGTAACTAGAGGGATCGAGGTAGTCTGTGGCATAATACAAGGGCGATTATTGAGTATATTGTCCTCGTTCCAAGATTGTAGAGCTTTCCATTGTGTTCTGGAAAACATCCTCTTTCCTGTGTAAAAATTTAAAAAAAATTTTAATTTTATTAAATTAAATAATTTATACTATGCCAACAGACTTTTAATCTCGAAATTAGCTTACCGAACATCAAGCATAACTAATTTCTCGATTAGCACAAATGTGAATGTTCGAACATCAAAATCATTCCCACATGTACCATTGATAATGTGAGTTACAATACCGAACGTCAAGTAATTGTTTCTCAATCAACTTTTACAGATAAATATAGACTAAATTTTAAAAACTTGAATTGTAGTATGTATACATAAATTTATTTAAAATTTTTTTTTGTATTAATTAAAACTTCTAAATATTCACATCGTATGAAGTATCAATATTTTCTTTAATCTTACCCGTCTTATATTCGTTGCCTTTTTGCATTTTAAGAATAAGCGACTCTCCTTCAAGTGTTAAGTTGATCTGTTCACCAGTGTGTAGCTCGTCAAGCTTAAAAGTAGTTTTGAGATCTTCCCAAAACTTGGCTAATTCTTCCTCGTCTGAAAGTATTTTAATTTTTTTATATTTTGTACTTTGCAAAGTCCTTTTAATTAATTTTATCTCATCTTTATTTTTATTTTATAATTAGTTTAAATTAATAGGTAAATTATCACGTCTTTAATTTACTGATTTTAAATTTCCCTCACTTTCGCGCGCACTTTATTTAAAAGGAGGTTCCGGCGCGCATGCCTACTCTTTATACCGACTGGGCATCATGGAGGTTATTCCAGTTTGTGTGCCGCTTCCCCATTCGCACGTTTTATTTTATTTCACTTTATTTAGGGTTATGTTTATATATTTATGATCAATTTTAACCTCATCACAAATAAAAATTTACTAATATCTTTTAATAAATTACCACTGTTCAAATATTTTTAAGATTTAGC
This sequence comes from Leptopilina syphax, assembly GCA_032872505.1. Lineage (NCBI taxonomy): Eukaryota > Metazoa > Arthropoda > Insecta > Hymenoptera > Figitidae > Leptopilina > Leptopilina syphax. The sequence continues at coordinate 40,488,917 of CM065468.1, read as the reverse complement.
GATTATTTTTCACATTCTTTTACAATATACTCATTACCACGTCTTTCACGCACCGTCAGATTTATCGACTAGATCAATGAATAAATTAATATTCTTTCCAGAAACTCTTCTTATTTTTCTTTTATTAAATTATTTAGTATATCGTAAATAAATTTGCGGTGCGTCTTCCCGGGAAATTGAGAATTTTTACTCACCGTTCAACAAAAGCGTTTAATCGCTTCCTCTAGTACTCTCGTCACATTCAGATCTGTTTGGCTGCTCATCTTGAATTATTTTAATACAGCACTTTAATCCAACAACTATTTTTCACTTCACGCGGTGGAAACGCGGTTGGGCGATAACCTGTTAGATTAGGTCAAGTCAATAAGACACACGAAATATATATTATAGATTTAATGTTTATTAAATATAGAACTTCTCTGTACAGCGTCTAGAGACAGAATGAATAGCGCATCGCTATAGTCGCGCAAGTACGAGTAAAGACAGGGCCGTAGCCAAATAAACTAAAAAGGGTTATTGGAGTGTACGCTCACATCTAACAATTTATTTTTAAAAAATATATTTTTCAAAAATTTATTTTAAAAAAATATATTTTTCAAAAATTTATTTTTTTTAAATTAATAGAACATATTAATTTAATTTGTCACCTCTGGTAAAACAAAGATGAAAGACTGATAAATTCCCTTACTTTATATCTTACAGTGGAGGGATAACTGTGAATGTCTTTGCAGGTCACAAGCGAGAAGAAATCACTAGCATGCACTTTGGCGGCGCTTGTCGGAACTGTTTTCTGGCGCGCATGCATATCCTGACATTATCGACACAGCGCTTGGCAACCAACGTTGTGCCACTTCCGACAAGCGCCGCTAGAGTGCATGCTAGTGATTTCTTCTCGCTTGTGACCTGTTTCACTGACTCTATAAGTACCTGCTCCTCTCTCGCAAAGACATTCACAGTTATCCCTCCACTGTGAGATACGGTGAGGGAATTTTTATTAGTCTTTCACCTTTGTTATACCAGAGGTGAAAAATTAAATTAATACGTTCTAATAATTTAAAAAAATATATATTTTTGAAAAATACTTTTTTTTTAGAATAAATTTTTGAAAAATATATTTTTTAAAAATAAATTTTAATTAATAATTTAAAAAAATAAATTTTCAAAACATTGGTTTTTTGTTGGCTGTCAATAAAAAATCAAGCTTTTGAAAATCGATTTTGTTTCCTTGGCAACTAATATTGGCCCGATGCTTGGCTACCGATCATTGGCAGTAGCGTGATCATCCCAAGTTTAAACCATTGGTGGTCCAATGATGGTTGCCAATTGTTTTGCCAAGAAAAAACCATTGGTCACCAAGCATGGCCCATTATTGAACCAATTGTTACCATTGGCAACTTCCCGTTGGGTAGTTATAATAATATTTAACATGATAATAATCATCTGAATTAACGATTTTTTAAATTAAATTGACGATAATCTTTTTTTACAGTGAGCATTGGATTGCCTAACGTGGTAAATAATTATGTCGAGATTAAAGATAAAGAAAACTTATTTCTGGAGTACGAACGTGTTGACAATGGAGAAATAATAGAAATATCTGATAACGAAATGGACGAAATCCCAGAAGAGTCTGTATCAAATGATGATCTTTCCTTCCGCGATATAGAAAACTGGATGCAATCTTTGCCAACAAACAATTCTATGGAAACCTCGGCTTTAAAGTCTTTAACATCGCATTCGAATGAAATTCCTCCAACTACAGTAGAGACATCTACAAAGCATTGTTTTTCCTTTCAAAATATTGAACATTTGACACCGTTGTCAGTGACAAATAATTCGACGCATTTAAACTTTCGGAACACCTCGACTACCTTTCCAGATATTGAACATTTGATTTCTTCTTTAGCATCAAATAATTTAACCTATTTAAATCATTTTAGAGAAAGCTCGACTCCCAGGAATGAAGAACAATTCAAAGAAGCATCTTCTTCGAGACTATTTTCTATGCCATTAAATTCTAAGCCGAAAAATAGAAAAAGAAAAAATGATGTACCAACTGGAAATCATTCTCAGGTCAATAATATGTCTTATACACGACTGGCTGACATTAACCTTAACAAAAGACGGAAATTAGTTCCAAAATTCGATCGTTTTTCTATAAAAAAACAAAAAGCTGCTAAAAAGATTAAGGAAGCTGTGGATTTGGCAATTATAAAAACTTCGAATGTTATTGAAGATATTTCAAAACAGTTTACAACTGTAATGAAAATGAAGGAAAAAGTTTTAAAAAAACAATTAATGGCTCAAAACAGTCCACAAAATATAGCTGTACCTATGGTAAAAGGAGATTCTCTTTTTAATTTGTTTTGTCGTCAGTGGCAAAAACTAAGTTCAGAGGAAGAAGAAAAACATTTTCAAAGTGTTCTTCAAATTATAGGGTCCTTTTCAGTTGATAATTAAATAGAAAGAGCAATTACACTTGAAAGCTTGGAGGAAATATGTAGCAAGAAAATTGATGTAAGATTACTTTGCAAATAACACATTATCTTCTCAACTTTAAAACACACAAGCTTGCTACAAGCTGACATGTTCTTGCGTTATAAAGTCATTTTTTTACAAGCATTAAATTTACTACACTGAGAAAACATTATAATTAAATGAAACGCAAAAATAATGTTAGACGATTTTGTTTAATTGAAATTAGTTTGCAAGTTTAATCTCAATATATAGAAAATATTTACTGCATTGATTCAAAAGTATTATTTGTTTAAATAATTATATTTAATTCAAACATATTTTCTGTTACGTTTTAAACAAAAATTATGTTTAAAAATTTTATGTTTGAATCAAACTTAAAAGTTGACTACAGATAATTTAAAATCAATCACAATTTATATTTGATTTCAATATATAATCTCTTAAACTGAACCAGAAAATATGTTTGAATTAAACTTAAATATGTTTGACTGTATGGCAAAGATATTTTAAGTTTGATTTAAACAAAATTTGTTTGAATCAAATAATTTCTTTTCTCAGTGTAGGCGAGCTTACAGACTGTTTGGGTACATTCTTTCATTTTTTAGACATTTTTTATTTTAAAGTAGAGACCATTCAAGTATTACGTAAGCATTTAAGGGGAGGGGGGTCTACCTATTGCTTACTTCCATTCGAAAAAATGGCGCTAATGCATATAAAAAATCTTACGATGGGGGAGGGGGGGTCTAAAAACCTCAAAAATATGCTTACGTAATACTTGAATGGTCCCGTAGTCTATAAAGCAAAAAAGTGAGTTCAATTTTAATTTTAATAATATTTATTTCTCAATCTTATTCAACAGATTTACAAATAATTATTTTTTATTTTCATAAGTTTCTATTCATAAAATTATATTTACAATTAAAATGCGAATTTTCCTTGCAGCGTCTATATAGTTTATAAGTCGATGATAGTTGCACCATGTTTCTTTTTTATGTCAAGTCTTTCATGTATACGTTATTTATATTACAAGCTTTCAGTGTAATTTTTGTTTATCATTTGAGAAGAAAACCAAAAGAAGAAAATATTTTGAAAATGTTAATTTTTTTAAAAAGTAAAAGTTCTTATTACATATTATTATAGTTTAGATAAAGATAAATTTAACTTGGTTTTTGGTATTTCTTTATTATATATTATTACTAATGATGTTTTCAGTTTCTGTATTAATTTAAATTAATAAAATAGATTTTCAAACCTATACACTTAAAAAAATATTTGATTAAAATATATAATTATTACTTCATTCTTATCAAATAAGTATTTACTTGAACCAAATAAATTTTTATTTAATTAAATAGCCTAAAATTGAATTTTATTTCCTTCTAATAAACTTTAGCTGATTAAGAAAAAAAGTTTTTTAATGCAAATAAATATTTATTTTAGAATAATCAAATAATTTATATTTGAATCGCATAAATTTATTTTTATTATTATTATAAAGTCTTCTTCAATTAAAAACTAATTTTTAGAAATTTCATATTATTTTTGTTTTTATTTCTTCAAATTCTTACTAATTCAAACGTAGAAAATGAATTTTATAATACTATTTTTATAAGAAAATTTTGTAAATTATACTATTTTCCATAATTTTGCGTTACTAAGTGCATTTTATTAATTTCAAAAGGATAATATTTCTTTTAAAAACTAATGACTTAATTAGTTAATAAGTAAGTTCATTTAAATTTTGAACTTTAAATTATTGGAAAACTGAATTCAGTACATGAAAATAGAAACTTTTGTAGTTTGCACTAATAACAAATTGAATACATGAGTTTTTCGAGCGAAAATTTTGTTAAACCTAAGTATATATGTGACCTGGACAGTGAGAAGGTACCTTACGTGCGAAAATAAGTTTTCGAGAAAAACAGCAGTTAAAGTTTAATTTAGAAAAACCTTTGTAACTTTCTTAAATGTTAATATTTTTTAATCAATTAAGGCTTATTTTCTTCACTGTGGATCACAGTATCAAAATAAAAAACATACAAGTAATAAAATTTTTTTTTAATAATTATTTATATAAATTAATAACAAACTCCCCAAACATATAAAAAATAATCTAAGTTTTCTAACTAGCAACAATAAGTATAAATAAGTGACACATGTTTGTAAGGGTTTTCGAGGACGCTAATTACGAATATGATGTTAAATTGACAATTTGACAGTTGACAACTGTCAACTTCTCTAAAAAGTAATCGTTTTCTGTAAAAAAGACAGTAATAAGGTTTTTGAGGTCGCTGATTACGAATATGTTATCAAATTTGAATTTTAACTGTTGACAGTTGTCAAAGAAACTGTCAAATTTTCTAAATAATAAAAAATTATCGTCTTCGTTATTTTAATTTGTATAATAACAAAAAATCAGTTTTTCGTATTTTTACTCTTGTTTCTTTTGACTTTAAAATTTCTTTTTAAACTTCTAATTAACTTATGACTTTTTGGTTTTCACCATCTTAAAGAGCGTTTCAAACTCTATCCGAAGTAACAAAAAAGTAAAAAATGATTTTTTGACACGTAAGGTCCTTTTCATAGACCAGGTCACATATATACTTTATAATAATCGTAAGTTTCCTTTCCGTTAGTTTTTGAAAATAATTAAATTTTATAAAGAATTTTATTTAAAAATTTGTCAATAATTGAATGTCTGTGAAAAATTTTATTAAATTTCTAAAAAGCATTTTATTATTTATGAAAATAATTGAATTCTTGTGAACGATTTATTAGAAATTCTTAAAATAATGGAATTTCCAAGAACTTTTTAAAAATAATTGAATTATTGTGATAAATATTGTAATTTATGAAAATAAAATTGAATTTTGAAAAGAATTTCATTAAAATACCTAAAAATAATTGAATTTTCGGGAGTAATTTTCCTTATTTATCTACATAATAATTGAATTCTTTCATAAAGTGATTTGTGTAAATTATTGAATTCTAAGAAGAAATTTTATTAAATTTTTAAAAATAATTGAATTATTTCAAAAAAAAATTTAATTAAATTTTTAAAAATAATTGAATTATTTCAAAAATTTTAATTAAATTTTTTTAAATAATTGAATTATTTCAAAAGAATGTAATTAAAATTTTATTTAAAACAATTAATTTCTTTCGAACAGTTTTATTTAATTTTTTAAAATAATTATTCAATCTTTCCAAAAAATATTAAAAGAACATTTTTTTAAATAACACAGCTCCACAAAAAAAGAAAAGTACCCTGCGCGAAAGTCCACAATACCATACCCTTATGTATTTTGATGCGCTGAACACGAATCCGAAGTCAGATTTGCTCCATCACGTCAGGATTTTTTTCTGACCTCAAAAAACATGTCAGATTTTATGTAATTTATGTAAAATACAAAATTTTTTGTATTCATAAAAGTATTTTGAGATTTTTGGACCTTTTAACTTTTAACAGTTCTATTGGCATCGGAAATTAAATTTTGGAAAAAACGCCTATCAGCATCTTAAAGTACATGAACGTAGAAATCTTTTAAGCCCTAGAACGTTTAAATCCATCAAAGTTCGCGCCTTCACAGGTCTCCTTAGAGTTGGAGAGGTTATTCTAAAATGTAACGCTACAAACTTAATGGGGACTTGTTTCAAATGACTTCTAGATTCCAAATTTTCAAACCGATAAATCGTACCTGATCCTCTTTTCGAATTATCTTTTTTACAGATCTGTCGTCCTGATGAAAATAGTATATTGTGTGGCAAGGGCGGAAAGTTGTCAATTCCTGACCGAGTTCGAAATTTGCCGCACGAGCGAAGCGAGGGCGGCAATCGTACGAGGTCAGAATTGACATTTCCGCCTGAGTTGCACACGATATTTTTTGTCCAAATGCGCGATAAACAAGACGCATCCGTAAATTCAAAAATGAATATGCACTAATTATTAAATGTGTATGAAACATTTTTATTAAGCCTAAGGCGAGTCCGAATATTTTTGATAAATTTTACTTAAAAATTGACTCCGTTTTGATTTGAAGTAATAGAAAGTGATAATATAATAATTAGTAGTATTTATTTAATACTGCTAAAGCAGCGGGCGGAAAAGTCGTTTTTCCGCCCGCTAAGGCCATGGAGGCGGGCGGAAAAGTGATTTTTCCGCCCGCTGCTGGTAAGCGGGCGAAAAAGTAGTTTTTCCGCCCGCTGTTGGTAGTCGGGCGGCAAAAGCTTACTTTCCGCCCGCTATGCATGCACGGAAAGTCGAGTTTATCGCGCATGTAGGACAAAAAAGTAGTTAAATGACATTTTTATGAAAAATGAGTTTTTTTATACCGTTGGATTCGTTATAAAATTTAGAATCTATCTACAGTATTACTTTTTACTGATATTCATTAATTTTAAAGATAATGAGACCCTAATTATCGTACTTGCAGAGATTTTCGTGAAATACTTATTTATAGATCCGTACTTGCAGAAAATTTAACCGTACTTGCAAAGATTCGCCAAAATGATGATGTAAATGAGAACTTCCATTGGAGCTCGAACCGTATTGGCAAGTGCGGCTTAGAAATGTCGCATGACTAGACCCAAAAAAGTAAGGCGTTGAACCGTCTAACACTTATCCACTTTATTCTCAAATTTTATATCCCCAAAATGATCAACTTTCAGAAGCGTACTTGCATTTCTGCATTGTGCTGGTAATAAAATGTATATTAATAAAGTGAAATCTGATTGATTTTTTAATTCGAGACATAAAATTAGTTAGTATCAAATCGAGTAAATAACAAACTTTAAGTGACTCAAAATGATCGAAGCAGTAATTTGTAATAATTAGGTTGGTTGCTTCTGCAAAATAATATTATATAATTAAAATAATTTTTAAAATTATTTTAATAAAACTAGAAAGAAAATTTTTACTAAAATACGAATTGCCTATCAAGAAATACATTAACAATCTAGGTATGTACTTAATTTTTTTACTTTGAATTATCGTTTACCGAAAAAACTGAAACATGCATATGAAATATATATGCTTCAGTCACTATGATCAATATAGCAAATGAAAAACACGTTAATGGGGCGCATGATTATTGCCCAAAATTCAATTTCATAATATTCAAAACATCGAAATTTTTATTATCAAAACGACAATTCATATAATTTTCATATTTCGAAATACCATTCAACATAATTGTCATTTTGTCGAATAATCATTGATTCTAATTTTTAAATAATCGAATAGTTTTTTAACATAATTTTTATTCTGACTAATGTCTATTGGTTAGAAGTATTAAATGTTCGAATTATCAATTCATCGAATGCTCAAAACATAGAATTGTTAATTCGTCGAATGTTCAAATAGTTGAAGCCTCATCTGTTCGAATTGCCAAGTAGTAGAATGGTAAAGTAGTCGAATGGACAAATAGTCGAAATCGTCAATTCGTCGAATGCTTAAAACATCGAATTATATTTTCCAACACTCGGCTATCCTTACTATACTTGGTCCACCAAGTAAATATAAAACATTTTATCATACTCTTACATTTATCATCAACATTATTAAACAATAAAAGAAATTTTATCAAATAAGATACACTCGTAGCTTACATTGTTTCATTTAGATATTCGTAACATAGTCATTTAACTTCTAGGGAACTCGTCTTTCACGATTACTTCGACGAATTGGACCTGATTGAGGTTCAGTCGTGTTTTCTACATTAAAACTTTCGTTCGACGTTGTTGGTTCACTGTTTACAACTTCTAATATTTCAGAATCTTCTCGATCAGAAGAGTGTTCGTTCTCTTCCTCGCTTTCGCTACTATCATCTGAATCTGTATGAAATCCGCGCCAAATTTTGAGCTGACTTACGTGCGCATTCGTAGCTCTTTTCGATTCACCCTTGGCGGATAAATTTTGAATTCTATATACATCGGAAGGTAAAATTCGTGTAATCACAAACGGTCCCTTATAACGCGCTTGTAATTTAATAGACTCTCCAGTAGCGATTTTAGCAGACTTAACTACTACAATATCGCCAATATTAAATCGAACATTTAACACACGGTTCTTATCATAGCGCTCTTTAGATTGTAATTGTACTCGTTCTATTTGATTTATTACATCCCTTCTTATTTCCTAGGGAACTTGATAAATTTCAGACCTTTCTGTCAGCTCTCTGACTCGTCCTTCCCCGAAACGCAGAATGTAACTATAAATAATTTCAAAAGGCGTTTTGCCAGTTGTTTTACTGATAGCGGTGTTTAAGTCTCGTTCTATTTTTCGTACATTATCATCCCATCGACGACCTTCATCGTCCGATAAACTAGTCAAAAGAGCGGGCAAAATGGTCTGGTTTAAACGCTCCACTTGGCCATTGGCCTGAGAATGACGACTAGAGTTGTACGTAATCTTTATTCCGTGCTGAGTACAAAAATCCTGAAATTTCGCAGACGTATAACATGTACCACGGTCAGAAATAAATCTAGTCGGCGCTCCAAAACGTTTTACAAAATCTGAAACTTTTTTAACAGTCGTGGCAGCTGTGGTATTACGAACCGCGTACAGCTGGCAAAACTTTGTCAAATTACAAATGATTGCGAGTATGTACTTATTACCCCTAATGAATGTGACGAAGGGCCCTAAATGGTCTAAATGTACCATATCGAAAGGTTTACGTCCTACAGGGATCAGATGGAGCTCTCCTGCCTGTTTACCCGGTTTATTCTTCGCAAAAAGACACTCAACACAAGAAGCGATATGTTGACGAATGTATCTGCGCATTCCTGGGAAATAATAATGTGCAGAGATTCTAGCGAGAGTTCTATCAAGGCCAAAGTGACTCGACAAATCATAGTTCTTTATTACCAATGCTTTACTCATTGAACGCGGTACAACATATACACGGAAAAAAGAATAGCACAAGAGATGTGCCAAACAGTAGGACAAGTCGTGTGCGTTAATTCAGCGCGTCTGGTGTGCCTTGTTGGAACAGCAGACAAACTTAGTTTGGCGCAGGCGCTGTGCTTTACAGCTTGTACATTTTATAAGCACAGCGTCTGCACCGAAAAAGTTTGTCTGCTGTTCCAAAAAGGCACACCAGACGCGCTGAATTAACGCACACGACTTGTCCTACTGTTTGGCGCATCTCTTGTGCTATTATTTTTTCCGTGTAGCTCCTTGTTTACATTTTTTCACATATCTTATACAAAATTCCATCACGCAGAACAAAATTCAAGACTTCACCTTTTTCTTGTCGTGTACGTTGATTTTCATCTTTCTCTAAGATTGAGATTTTTCGCTCTAAAAGATCATCTTTTCGTTGAAACATTAGAATCTCGTCTTCACGAATCATGCTAATTAAAACTACCGCTTTTTCTACAGAACTGATTTCTTCGTCAACCGGTGCACGGGATAAAGCATCCACATGCTTCATGTTTTTACCCGCGCGGTGGTGAATTTCAAAATCGTATTCGGCCAATAAATTCAACCAGCGCACGATCTGAGGTGTTTTCATTTTCATGGTATAAATATGCGTTAGAGCTTGACAATCAGTTATAACATGGAAATGGATGCCAATGAGAAAAATCCGCAATCTCTCCATGGCCCATTTTATCGCTAAAAGCTCTAATTTCGTTGAATGGTAATTTCTCTCGGGCTCGGATGTCCTTCGACTTATAGCGTAAACTAATCGGAGTACATTTTTATCGTCAGCTTGTAACAACATCGCCCCCAGGCCTAAAGAGCTGGCGTCTGTATGTAACTATGTAGACCCTATCGCTTGTTTCAATTGCTGAAACGCAAGTTCGCGGCGTTCATCCCAAATAAAAGTTTGTTTATCTTTAAATAATTCAATGATCGGCGCAGCAATCGTCGCAAACTGTGGAATAAATTTTCGGAAAAAGCTAGCGAGTCCATGAAAACTTCGAGCTTCATGAACGTTTGTCGGTTGTGGGAAATTTAAAATCGCCCTTACCTTTGATTCACCTGGTTTTATTCCATCCCCTTCGACTGAAAATCCTAAATAATCAACTCAATCTAATAAAAAATGACACTTTTTGAGATTTATTGTCAATTTAGCATCTCTAAGTAACCCGAAAATTGTCGCTAATTTCTGTAACAATTCTGACCAAGATCGCGCGTGAACCAATATGTCGTCAAAATATGTAATTGCCAATTTGTTTCCATAGGGCCCAAAAATTAGCTTCATAAGCATGGCAAAGTAGAAGGGTGCGTTCATTAGCCCGAACATGGCTCGTTCAAATTGGCCCGTCTCGTCCTGTGTAATGAACGCAGTCTTCTCTTTTGCCTCGTCTGTCAACGGAATCTGTAAATATCCGAGTTTCAAATCAATAATCGCAAAAATAGTAGCTCCTACAAGCTCTTCTAGACATTCGTCGAGATTAGGGATTGGGAAATTCATCCGCACGGTGTTTTTATTTAACCGACGATAATCAATTACGAGACGATATGTACCATCAGCTTTTCTTACTAATATACAAGGACTTGCATATGGCGAATTAGTTTCGGTTACTAGTCCTAATCTCTTCCATTCTCGAACTTTTTCTTTAATAATTTCACGACCTTCAGCATTTGTCGTATATGGCTTTGAAAAAGTGAGCTCTGTTCCCGGTTTTTCCCTAATATCCATTTCAATGACATTTGTGCACCCTAATTCTGATACATCTACCGCGATACAATCTCGATATTTATTAAGTAATTCTAACAATTCGTGCAACTGTTCAGGATTTAATGCAAGATTTTCCGCGAGATCTTCTTTCGAAACCGGATTTTTTATCGGTTGTAATTCGGGTACATTTTCGTTAATGTTTACAGAAATTTTCAAAGTATCTCCTTTATTAAGAGTAATCTCCTCACTACAATGATTTTCAACGGGTAACATCATTTCTTGATATTCTAATTTAACACGAATAAAATTAGTAGTCGCGGCTGGTAATTTCGTGGTTTCCAAAAATTCTGGATTCATTTCATTCTGTTTACTTGTTTCAATTTCCGGTTTTGATTGAAAAGGAAAATGCTTTCTATATACAAATTCGAATTTACTATCGTAACGGCAATACGCGAGCGCTTGTAAATCCGTATAATTCCGCCCTATTATAATATCATATCGTTGAACACTGTCATTGACAACACGAAATCGAATATTTTTAGCCTCACACCTATCTACTATTAAATTTTCATAAATTATTCCCGTCGATAGAGTTTCACTACCGGCAAAACCTTCAATTTCGCTCACACAATCTATAATTTTAAATCCGGACCTCATGACAGCTGATTTACGGATCAAGCAATCTGAACTGCCGCGATCAGTAAAAGCAAGGAATTCGAATTCACCTAACTTAATTTTCTTTTCGTAGTACTTTTTTTTTGAATTTTCACCAATATTCGGAACAATAACATTGGCTTCTGCCCTATATAGAGATTAAGGTTTTGGACATTTTAGCGCTATGTGCCCTATCTCCGAACAATTATAACATTTTGGTTGAGGTCTTACCGTACAGTCCCTGGCAATGTGGCCCTTTTCATGGCAACGATAACATTCTCTGCTTACACTTCTTATCTTAGAGTCCCTGTATTTTTCATCCGCTTGTTGAGTCCAATTGTTGCCTTGTGTTGAAGTAGATACTCGTTGAGAAGAATCCGATGAATTCTTTCGTTGATCACTTGCAGGTTTCTGGTCCTTTTTAGATCCTATTCGATGCTTTCTCGCTCTCTCCAAACTTTCCAGCTCGATGATATTTCTTAATAAATCGTCAACATCAAAATGGCTTCTTCCCATGATCGCTGTACTTATTTCTCGCGACCACAATCCAATAGCCATTTGTGTTTTAATTTCGTCGAAAGAAAATCCCAAAACTTTGCACAATCGTAATTTGTCAAAGAAATATTCGCGCGTATCTTCGCTAGCGCCCTGACTTCGATCAAGCATTTCCTGAAATCTTTCTGTCACTGATTTTTCGATTAGAAAGGTATTATTAAAAGCGTTCTGAAACGACTGCCAGTCTCCAATTTCCGATAAATTGGCCAAGTACCAATTTTTGGCAGCTTTGACTAGATGATTTTTCGCTGTTTCGAAAGCCACTTGCTCTGTCCAACGATGCAGACTAGCAGTAGACTCCAACTGCTTAAGCCAAACACGAGCACTTGATGCTCCACTTAAACCATCAAATTTGTCAATATTGTGTAAAAGGTCCGGTAAAACACTATATTGCATGTGGGTTGCTTGTGTATTTAAAGTAACTTTTTCCATTAAACGGGCATTCTGATTTAACATCGCACTCATTGCTGACAAGAATTGTGACATTTGAGTAGGTGGAACTTCCATTGTTTGTTGCGGTACACTAGGTTGTTGTTGCCCTGTTCCAGCAGGGTTGTCATTTCTAAGCTCCTGTAACGCGAATTTTCGTCCATCAGGGAACTGAAAAGATCCATCAGGTAAACCAATACTACCTTCTGGAAATTTGCCAGACAGTGCCAACAGAGCATCAGCTGCTGATTTATCTTTGTCAGTCATTTTGTCACCAACTGATGGCAGCACTTCTCGAAAATGAACTGTATCACGTGATAGTAAGTTTTACGCACTTGCGCACTATGAGAATGAACGAAAGAAGCCGACTCGCGTTCCTTGGCAGCCATTATGGCTTCGAAAATTATCCATGTTTCCACAAACGAAATGAAAAACGTTCATATGACCAAACACCATCACTTCACGACAATCAAAAACAAAATGGATTCAGACAAACTAGAATCCCACTTCTGAAGTGTTATCTATTTTCCCTTTTTCAAATTTATATTCTTTGTTTTCACGACTCTGTTCGAACGTAATTATAAATTCGTGGGCAGGTTAAACTTAAATAAAACCGATAGCATTTTAGATTAGAACAATAATAAGAGTTTATTATAATTAAATATTATTCTCAAATTTTACCAAAACATTACACATTTTTACTGAACACTCAATATATAAAAATCTCGCCACTCAGGCTTAAATGAGAAGAGAACACTCGACGACCATGCGTACTCTCTCAACGTCACACAAACACTCCTTCTCTCACACTCCACCGCATACACTGTTACCAACTGTTCAGTCCGAAACTCACCACACCCACACACTTTTACATTCGAGAATTATATTTTCCAACATTTCGAAATGTCAATTCGTTGAATCGTCAAAACGTCGAATTGCCAAAATTTCAAAAAATTCGTTTGATTTAAGTTAACATTTGTTTGTTTTAAGTTTATGTTTGATTAAATCAAACAAATTTTTCGAAATTTTGGCAATTCGACGTTTTGACGATTCGACGAATTGACATTTCGACATTTTAAGCATTCGACGAACTGACAATTCGATGTTTTAAACATTCGACGAATTGACGATTCGACGTTTTAAACATTCAACTACTTTACCATTCTACTATTTGACAATTCGAACAGATGGCGTTTCGACTATTTGTCCATTCGACTACTTTACCATTCTACTACTTGGCAATTCGAACAGATGGCGCTTCGACTATTTGAACATTCTACTTCTTTACCATTCTAATACTTGACAATTCGAACACATGGCGTTTCGACTATTTGAGCATTCGACGAATTAACAATTCTATGTTTTAAGCATTCGATGAATTGATAATTCGAACATTTAATACTTCTAACCAATAGACATTAGTCAGAATAAAAATTATGTTAAAAAACAATTCGATTATTTAAAAATTAGAATCAATGATTATTCAAAAAAATGAAAATTATGTTGAATGGTATTTCGAAATATGAAAATTATGTGAATTGACGTTTCTCAAACATACAAATTATATTAAATGGCGATTAGTGTGAATGATTTTTAGGTTATGTAGTCATTCGGAGAATTAATAGTTATGACAAATAGTCATTAAGAATAATAAAACATATGTCAAAAGATTTTTCGACAGAATAAAAATTATGTTAAAAAACAATTCGATTATTTAAAAATTAGAATCAATGATTATTCGACAAAATGACAATTATGTTGAATGGTATTTCGAAATATGAAAATTATATAAATTGACGTTTCGATAATAAGAATTTCGATGTTTTGAATATTATGAAATTGAATTTTGGGCAATAATCATGCGCCCCCACGTTAATTTTGCCGCTGAAACTGATGCGCAGCAATAATAAATAATATTGTTTATAATAAATTCATTTAATATTTCTTTAATATTGACTGTTATCAAATAAAAATTTACTTCAATTCAATAATTATTTGAATCATATAAACTGTGCACAAATATCGATCTCGCGTAAACACGCCTGAGATGTGCACCGAACTTTCTTAAGCGTGAATTTTCGCATTCTGATATTTTTCTGTTAATTTTTAGTAAAAAAGGAAGGTTTAAAAATTAAGTTTTGCAATTATAAATTTGTTTTTAAACAATTTTGAATCTCAAAATGTGTATGTAATAAATAAGGGGCAAATTTTCTCAATTGTACTAATGTCAAAATTGCAAGTTGTTAAATCGGGCTAATATTTTCACAGTACTTAGAACTATGAATGAGTACTTAAAACCACCAAGTAATTATGAAATTTTATAAAAAATTGTGGGGGGGTTGAAGATTTTGGATAAGTATAAACAGTGAGTTTAATAAAAAATCGTAGCTAGTACATTTTTTTATAATTTTTACATTTTTGATGTAAGAAGAGATGATTTATTTTTATCAGAATAATTTTTTTTTATTTTAATATCAATATCAAGCGTGATACACGCATAAGGTGTTGAATATATTATTTCAACAATCGTTGCAAATAACTGGAATATATTTTTTTAAAGTAGAATTATATAAACATTTGATTTAAGAAAAAACGAACACTTTATCTTTATTTTAATAAATATTTATTTGTATAACGTCAATTTAATCAAAATACTTTATATTGTAAAATATTTCAATTTTTAGGAATGAATTAAATAATAATTCAATAACAAAATAATACTTTCTCATGTGATGAGAATGTAAAAACGTCATTTTTTCGTTTTACATACATATTGAAAATACACATCATAAGCATTCTTTTGGTACAAGAAAAAAAGGGGGCTTTTTTGAAAAAAAATCAAAGTACTTTTTAATTTTTAAAAAGGGTTAAATTTTGAATTTAAAAAAAAATTCTCACTATTTGAAAGAGCAGAAAAAACCTACCAAAAACATAAAGGTCACAATTTTTTTCTTTATTATATAAAAGCTACCATTTTTTATAAAACTCAGTGTTTATACTTAACCAAAATTTTTAACCCCCCCCCTACAATTTATTATAAAATTTCATAATTACTTGGTGGTTTTAAGTACTCATTCATAATTCTAAATACTGTGAAAATATTAGCCCGATCTAACAACTTGCAATTTTGACATTGGTACACTTGAGAAAATTTTCCCCTTATATATTACATACACATTTTGAGATTCAAAATTGTTTAAAAACAAATTTACAATTGCAAAACTTCATTTTTAAACCTTCCTTTTTTACTAAAAATTAACAAACAAAATATTAGAATGCGAAAATTCACGCGTAAGAACATTTGGTGCACATCTCAGGCGAGTTTACGCGAGATCGATATCTGTGCACCTCGAGACAAAAAATTCGATATTTCGGTTAGTTTTAAAGTCTCCAAGGATGTTTTTTGCAAAAAATTCTGAAGAAGATAAGAAATCCAATTATTATAGTTACAAAAAAATCGAAGGGGTGCTTATGCCCGAAAAAATGAAATCAAAATTTTTTTTGACATTTTTCCGAGCAAATTTTGGATTTTTTTTGTTTAATATTGTAGTTTAAATTGTTAGTTAATCAACTATTATTACCTAAGATATAAACAAAATCTAACTAAATGGATAAAAGTTATTCGTTTTTCAAAAAAATGTGCTTTAATGTCTAATGCCCGGTAAAATCCACAATTATCAAAATTTTCAAAAATCTTTTTTTCCTAAAATCTTCTGTCATAAAACACTACCTTCATACCAAGATTCACAAAAATTGAAAGACCCATGACCAACTTTGATTTTTTGAGAAAACTTGACCCCCCTATAAGTCCCAAAAATCACTTTTTACTTTTTGTAAATACAACTTTTTTAAAAAATAATTGGATTGGTTTAAAATTTTTCACTCAGGGGTTTTGGGGTCGCTGATTGCGAATATGATGTCAAAATAAAAAATCTGTGGACAGATTCCTGATCAGCGACCCCGAAACCCCTCGAGTAACGAGTTTCAGGCAAATTGAATCGATTTTTAAAAGTTTATCGCCATATTAGATCCAACATTTTGAGTTTTTAAAATCTGACGTCATATTCGTAATCAGCGATCCTAAAAACCCCCGAGTAACAAATTCTTAGCGAATCCAATCATTTTTTTAAATAGTTGTATTTAGGTCAATTTGTATGCAGGACAACTGTTAAAAAATCAATTTTGACAGTTAATTTAGTTTGTTGTTGTCAATATCGCTATATTTTCGTAAAGTAGAGGGTTCAAGCTTTAATTTAACTCACATGACAAGTCGGATTTACCTAGTAGAAATTTTCAAAAACTACTAAAAATGATTTTTGGGTATTTTACTCCCAATTTTCTCAAAATCCTGACGTGATGGGAGGTTTTAGTTAAATGTTAATTCGGATATAGCGCACCAAAAGCTACGGTAAATGACTTCTGGATCTCAGACAACGGAAATTTTTATTTTTTTGCAGGCTTCTGAAATTATATATACAGTCGAACCTGGATAAGAGAGAACTGGATAAGCGAGAAACCTCTATAAGCGAAAGTTATTTGCTGGTCCCGTGACTTAGACTTCTGTAGTTAAGAAACTGTATAAGCGAGAAATCTCTATAAGAAGAGACAATTGGGAACCATAATTATCTATAAAATTTTTGTCTAAAAAATTTTTAGTAACGAAAAATCAGCAGTCTTCTGAATCAAAGCTTCCACATTAAGATAATAAATTTTTTAAGTTTTTGACTATCTGTATAAGAGATAATTCGAAAAGAGGATCAGGTACGATTTATCGGTTTGAAAATTTACAATCTGGAAGTCATTTGGAACAACTCCCCACCAAGTTTGTAGCGTTACATTTTGGAATAACCTGCTTACCTCTGAGGAGACCTGTGACCGGCGCGGTACTAAACAAGCAGCCTATTTCTGTCGACAAATTTTACAAGTAAAGGTTGCATCTTCATCTTCGTCATTGGCACCAGCACAACGGTACAAAGCCCATTGGCCGCAGACAGAAGAAGCAGCCCAGCCTTCATTTGAGTCTAAATAATAACCATTACAATTTATAGAGACAAGGTGTATTTTTCACTTTACCATCGCTAATTATTGATTTAACCTGACAAGCATTTTTCTTTTTGGTTACTCTTATTTTATTCAGTCTTGATTTTAGTAGTTTTCGTAACTTCTCTTATTTCTCTTTTTTTGCTTAATTTGTGAACCCCGTCTTGCCCCACTCTCCCCTACCTTATCTTGCCCGCACCTACAAAATTAAATAAAATGATTAATTATTGCAATTTACAATTCAACAAAGAAAAAAACATATGCTTCCCTTCTTCTGTAACCCAAACATATGCTTCCCTTCTTCTGTAACCCTTGCCAGTTATAAAAAATTTTATATAGTTCATTAACTGTTATTATTAAATAATAAACACCTCCTAAAAGAAGTAAAATATTCACAAGAAAATCGTCGAAAACAGTTTTTTTAGTTAAACAGATAAAAGATTTGTTCTCATGGCTTTTAGGTTTTGTAAACAAGAGACTATCGTGTCGGTGCAGTATTATGTAAAATATAATCGTGATTGGTTAATTCGTTTGTTAAAAAGGGCCGGTACCCCGTCTTGTTCCACTCTCCCCTATAAGTCCCAAAAATCACTTTTTAGTTTTTGTAAATACAACTGTTTTAAAAAATGATTGGATTGGTTTAAAATTTGTTACTCAGGGGTTTCGGGTCGCTGATTGCGAATATGATGTCAAAATAAAAAAATCTGTGGACAAATTTCTAATCAGCGAAACCCCGCGAGTAACGTGTTTCAGGCAAATTAAATCGATTTTTAAAAGTCGATCGCCATATTGGATCCAACATTTTGAGTTTTGAAAATCTGACGTCATATTCGTAATCAGCGATCCCGAAAACCCCCGAGTAACAAATTCTTAGCGAATCAAATCATTTTTTAAAATAGTTGTATTTAGGTCAATTTGTATGCAGGACAACTGTTGAAAAATCAATTTTGACAGTTAATTTAGTTTGTTGTTGGCAATATCGCTATATTTTCGTAAAGTAGAGGGTTTAAACTTTAATTTAACTAATATGACAAGTCTCTAGCACGTCGGATTTACCCAGTAGAAATTTTTAAAAACTAATAAGAAATGATTTTTGGGTACTTTACCCCCAATTTTCTTAAAATCCTGACGTGATGGGAGGTTTTTGTTAAATGTTAATTCGGATTTAGCGCACCAAAAGCTACGGTAAATGACTTCTTGATCTCAGACAACGGAAATTTTTATTTTTTTGCAGGCTTCTGAAATTATATATATATATATATATATATATATATATATATATATATATATATATATATATATATCTTGAAAAAGAGACAATTCGGAACCATAATTATCTATAAAATCTTTGTCTAAAAAATTTTTAGTAACAAAAAATTAGCAGTCTTCTGAATCAAGGCTTCCACATTAAAATAATAAATTTTTTAAGTTTCCGACTATCTGTATAAGAGATAATTCGAAAGGATGATCAGGTACGATTTATCGGTTTGAAAATTTGGAATCTGGAAGTCATTTGGAAAAACTCCTTACCAAGTTTGCAGCGTTACATTTTAGAATAACCTTCTCACCTCTGAGGAGACCTGTGCTTCTTTACGAAGATTAGAACTAGAATCTACACTCAGAACGACAAATGACGAAATCTGATAGTATATGAGCAAGTTCGAGTGAAGCTTGTTGTTATCATTTTCTACCGTGGGGACAAGAGAGGGAGAAGTATAATTGCCATATATAAGAGGCACAACACAGTTTAAGTTTGGCTCGTCGATGGCGGAGTGGGGCGAGTCCGTTTCTTTGCGTTGACAATGCGTGGTTCCCCATTCCAGTAAGAGATTTGCAATCCAGTCTCTCCTTTCGACAACCGATCGTTCAACAGGATTTTCATTTCCTTGAAATGTTGAAGTTGTTGCTGTGTGAAAATCTGTGAAAGATTTTGTGGCATAGAGTTCGGCAATGTTGTCTTGCTTAATTTTAATTTAACGAATGCAGCTATCACCAATTTGACAGCTGCCTCGTCTATCAAAGAAACTCGTAAAGGACGGAGCTGTGGTGACATCTGTAGGCGTTTACCCAGACGAGTTAGCGATATTATTTTTGGAGTATCTTGTGGTAATAGCGCTTTCAAAATATTATTTGCTAAAGATGAATCGTGATTTAAATTTAATTCCTGTTGACTAACTTCTTCTTGTAAATTAAATAATACTAGAACCAAAAGAGCGCGCGTTGCGCGTCCACTCCTGGTCCTTTGACACACAAAATAAAACCTTAATTTAGGGGAGACTGGGGCGAAAAGTTAAATTGTGAAAACAGTTAAAATTCATTATCTTTCGAACGGAAATAGTTAGAGCATTGCAATTTTAACTATAGAAGGGTGTTATCACCCTGAATAAATGTCCGGAGTTATGTGACATTCTGCTAATTTTTGTGGTGTCCATATTTAAATTTTTTTTCACCCTACTTTTGAAAATTTTTTCGTAAAAGAAAATATCAACTTTTAAGTATATTTTTTGCATTTATTCTCACCGTGACTTTTTTACTTCATTATTTGGGTCCCCTGAAGAGATACCAAAAGGAATTTGCTAAATATCTTTAGTCAGATTTTTTATATTTGTTGTTAAAGCCAAAAACGCATTCTGGGGCGAAAAGTTAAATAATGGGTGGGGCGAAAAGTTAAATGTATTTTTACATGTTATTAAAAAAATTTTTTTATTTTTCGTTTTTTTGGGTTTATTTGTTTAAAATTGATTTATTTGACATTAGGCGAGTACTCTATCGAAAAACAAGACCGCTCACGTGAAATAAACAAAAAAAAATTTTTTTTTTTTTGAAATTTCAATTTATTAACTTTATAACTATTCTAAAGCTTTTGTTAAGTAAACAAAGATCTTTTATTAACTAAATTACTTGTTTACGTATACTTTAACTTATCTACTACTTAACACCTATCAGAAAATAGTTTTAGTAGGCTAAAAATAGAATTTAACTTTTTGCCCCAGCCATTTAACTTTTAAAAGTTAAAAAAAAACAAAATTGTCAGAAAAGGACGAAACATGTATTGTTTGCGAAAATATCAGAAACTTTTTTATTGAAAGTTGTAGGGGACATGTTGCCCTACAATATTGATGTATAAATATTTGCATCTAAGAGGATTATATTGTCTAAAAAAAATCATTTATGCAAAATTTAACTTTTCGCCCCAGTCTCCCCTAACCTTAAATTAAATTTAAATTTAATAAAAACATATGTTTATATTTTAAAAATTATTTTTCTGTTAATAAGATTGTTTAAAATTTTTTTAATTTAAGTTTGACGAATTGAATTTTCTATAAAAAATTACACGTTAGGGTAGAGTGGGGTAAAAATGCCACATTTTTACTTTTGATGTTGTAAAATCTGTATTTAAAATTTTTTTTCTCAAATTTCCAATTGTTATTGAAAGTTTAGTTATTAAGCTTGAAAATTCTTGACGGAAATATTTTTTATCTCATGAAAGGACTAAGTTATAAGAGTTTTACGAAAGCACTGTAAGTGGCTTTTTTGCACCACCTGGTGGGGTGAAAAAGCCACCCTACGATTTTAGCAAAACATGTTATCAATTTAGGTATTTTTATAGATTCCCTTTATTTATATGACAAATAGTCTTATTTGAAAAATATTCTAATAATTATGAAAGAGTTTTTACCAAGCAAAATTGAAAATTATATTAAGTTTACCTGTTTTCCATTTGCACTGCCAATTTTTCGTACCTTTTTTAGAAGTTCTCTTTAAGTTTTACCACAGATAACATATTTCGTTGCAACCGTTTATTCATTGTTTATTTTTTTAATGCACTTTGAACTACTTTTTCGTCATGTTTAATTTATTTTATTAAATAAACACGAGAAATTTTGTAAAATAAGAAGGTTAGTTTAAATAGAAAACAAGTGAATTTCACAAAATATTCAATGGATTTTTTGCCCTGGCTTTTTTACACCCAAGACCAGTTATTAAAAAAAGCAAAAATAACTTGTTAATTCAGTTTAATTTCCAAAAATTAACATTGTATACGTTTTCGGTATACTTTTCTCCTTATGTACAAACATTTACTTTTATTATTCGTTCACTTAATCAAATTGTAATATGTTTGAAAAGTTCACCAAAATGTTTTCAAAAAAGCAACAAAAAATTAAAATTACAATAAAAGCAATATTAATCTAGGTACAACATTCAAATAAGATTCAAAAGTTGCGTATTACCTAATACTATTTATATTCTAAACAGCTGATAAATCGGCTTAATAGTTTTTAAATAAAACTTAAATGGCTTTTTTACACCATGGCTCTTTTACCCCACTCTACCCTAATGCCTATAAAAAATTCTCATTCTGGAGAAAATAACCTTTAAAATAAGTCTAAAATCATTAAAAAGTATTCAGTATTTTAGAAGTCATTAAAATTTTTGTAAAACATTGAAAATTATCATTTTTTAAAAATGTCTAAATAAAATATTGATCAAATGACTTGAAAAATTATGTACAAACTCCAAGGAATAATTTAAAAAAAGAAAAATCACTAACCTTCTATATTATAGAAATTGTGTAGATTTATCTGCCAAAATACAGGCGAAATTTTTTTTAAATTAATACTTGGAGTTTTGCACATCAATACAGGGTAATTTAATTTTCCTAAAATATTGAGAACATTCTTGAATTTGCAATTGTTTAAAAGAATTGTTAATAACAATTTAAAAATTACATTTTTTAACAATTCCTTTATTTTATCATTAAAGTATAGACTTTAAGCTTTAATTAAATCAAATTAAATTTTTTAAGTACACATATGACTTTTTATTTCACATGAAGATTATAAAAATTACACAAGCCTGCAAAAAAATAAAAATTTCTGTTGTCTGAGATCGAGAAGTCATTTCCCGCAGTATTTGGTGCGCTGAATCCGAATCTGGCAACGATAACCTCCCATCACGTCAGGATTTTGAGAAAAATGGGGGTAAATTTCCAAAAATCATGTTTTTCGCTGTTTTCGAAAATTTTTACCGGGTAAATCCGACGTGCTAGAGACTTGTCATAGGAGTCAAATTAAAGCCTAAACCCTGTACTTTAAGCTGATATAGCGATATTGCTAACAACAAACTAAATTAGCCGTTAAAAATGATGTTTTTAACAGTTGTCAAGTATAAAAATTGACTGAAACTGTCCGTAAATAAAACTATTTGAAAAATGATTGCATTCGCTTAAAATTTGTTACGCAGGGGTTTTTGGGGTCGCCGATTACGAATATGTTGTCAGATTATTAAAATTCAAAATGTCGGATTCAATATGGCGGACTTATTTTTAAGAATTGATCAAATTTACTTAAAACTTGTTACTCGGGGGTTTTTAGGGTCGTTGATTATGAATCCAACTATAGATTTTTTATTTTGACATCATATTTGTAAGCAACGACCCCGAAAACCCCAAAACAATAAATTCTAAGCGAATCCAATCATTTTTTAAAATAGTTGTATTTACGGACTGTGTCAGTGAATTTTTATGATTGACAACTGTTAAAAAAATCATTTTTGGCGGCTAATTTAGTTAGTTGTCAGCAATATCGCTTTATTTTCTTTAAGTACAGGGTTCAGGCTTTAATTTGACTCCTATGAAAAGTCTCTAGCACGTCGGATTTACACGATAGACATTTACAAAAACAGCGAAAAACATGATTTTTGGGAATTTACCCTAACTTTTCTCATATTCCTGACGTGATGGAAGGTTTTCGTTGCCAGATTCCGATTTAGCGCACCAAATACTGCGGGAAATGACTTCTCGATCTCAGACAACAGAAATTTTTATTTTTTTGCAGGTTTGTGTTATGGTTTTATTTTATTATTCTGTTATATATGTTATCCAAGAGACATTGACATTAAAAAAAATTATATAATGTTAAAAAAAATTGTTTAAATGAGGAGTAACATGAAATCACACGGTTCCGTGGATTCGCCCATATGCCACATTGAATGCACAATTTTTGTGTCCTTTTGTTGCACTTTGCATGATAGTGGCTATATTTTTCGAGGCAAAATACAAAAAAAATTGTAAATAAAATTTAAAAACAACTGGCTTTTTGCACTTCGACCTCCTGGTGGTAAGAGCAACGATAAACATATTATTGTTCTGATGTTAGATTCGTAATCAGCATCCTCAAAAACCCGGAATGACCATTTTCAAGCAAATACAATCACTTTTTAAAAAATATGTCCGCCATATTTGATCCGCCATTTTGAATTTTGAAAAAGTAACATCAGATTCGTAAACAACGACCCCAAAAACCCCCGAGTAACCATTTTCAATCAAATCTAATAACTTTTGAAAAACATTACCCGAAAATTTTTTTCGGCCTTTTGCATTTTGGAAAAATGGACATTTTTCATATCCGCCATCTTGAATTTAATAAAAAGTAATTATGGATTTTTATAGCTGAGAGTTCGAGGACGCGATATTTTGTGCTTTGAAAGCCATATTTTTTAGTTTTCCATAGTCAAAATAATAATTGAAAAAAATTTTTTTTCATAAAAAAGTGTTTTTTGCAATAAAAAGGTTATACATTTTTTTGAGATAATTATAAACAAATTTTAGCTTCATATTCAGAAAGAACGATCAATTTTACGTCGGAAATAGTATTTCCTAAAATTTTTAACTAATTATTTCATACAAAATAAAAGTCGTGAAATCATGGTACATTTTGGGTCCTGGTGGGCGTTAATGGGTTAATTAACATTTTTCCCGTCTAAGACACTAAAACTGAATATAAGTATTCAAAAATTAAACTTAAAAGTAAAAAAAAAAAAATTTCTTGACTTTGTCTTGTTTAATAAAATTAAAATAATTTTGGAAATACTTTACATGTTTTAATGTTCTTTGGATAAAGCTGAAATAAGCATTCAGTTTATTTTAATACAATTAATGTTAATAGTATGAATTAATGCTAATAGTATTTAACATTAAAATCTACAAGTAAATATGTAAATAAAAATGCCAAACATGACAGAATTTTATGTATTATTCTAACTTCAATGCTTGGCCATTTCTGGTTAAAAAAGTATCAAGCTAAAACAAAAATTGTCTTTTTCAAAACATTTACAATGTAAAATTTTTTTAAATTTTTCATTTTTACTCATAGTAATTATAATAATACAACACTATCCTACCTAATTTTTTTACACAAAAAACATTTGTATAATAAAGTTTAAAAATTAAAAAATTATATTATTTATATTAATTAATTTTTAAATTTAAATTTATAAGAAAATACAAAATCTTTATGCAATAAAAAATTTTTAAATATTAGTCAGTTAAGGGGGGAAACCACATTAGAACGCTGTTTTTTTGCCGTTTTTTCGCGAATTTTTTTTTTAAAGTAAGAATTTTTTTTGAATGAAATAAAACATTTCCACTATGTTGTTCATATTTTTTATAAGCGTTTATATCAAAAATCTTCCAAATTAGGAGCTATTGCATATAGAGCTGCTCCGCCGGAGTTCATGACTGCCGTGCAGTCCTGAGCCCACAAATTTTGTCCGAAAGCAAAAAATCAAGTTTATTCATATTTTATAAATATTTTATTATTAAGTGAACTAACTTTTAAGTGAAAATATTAAAAATTAAAAAATTGACACTACTTTTAAAAAAAATTCGATTTTTTGCCTACTTTTTTGCAACTTTTTTATTTTAAAAAAGGTACTAAATTTTTTTTTCTTTTCAAGTTTAGTTCACTTAATAATAAATTTAATAACGAACAATTTCCAATTTTTCAATTTAAAATCGGTCAATGTCTTTTTGAGCTACACTGCACGGCAATTTTAAAAATCCTGTTTTGAGAAAAACGCATTTGAAAAAATAGTATAAAAAATTGATATTTATACAAAAAAAATTTTTTAAAGTGATTACACTTTAATCGGCTATTCCAACACTATATATGAGGTATTTTACGTTAAATGTCCTAAGTTGAAATTTCAACTTCTTGAAAAAAACTATAGTAAAGGAGAATGAAACGAAAACATTCGGACAAAAATTTTTTAAAAATTAGTTTAAAAAATTTGAAAAAAATTGAAGCTTGAGGAATTTGTTGTTCTATGAAGTAGAAATGTGACCTAAAAAATATTTTTGATTTTTTCGAAAAATTGGAGGGGGTAGAGGGGGGTTAATTTGGCCAATTTTGCCAACACCGGCTACTTTGTGAATTTTTTCTGAACATACTTGTAATGGGAAAAATTTTTTAGAATATGTTTCTGAAAGGTTTTTTCGTCCTCTTTCTAATGGTGTATTTTATTTTTTAATATTTTAAAAATTTACCCTAATTTTTGATAATTAATAATTAATTTTCAATTTCTCAAAAATCGGTCCGTTTTTTTTAAATAAATTATTCTAAACGAAAGCTGAGGTTTTTTCCTATCGGCATGTAAATTTTCCGAATACCCTTTTTTATTTTTGAGTTATTAAATTTCAAATTATATTCTTTTTTTGTTCAAGCCAATATAAACTTTTTTATAATAAAAAACTGGGTACTTGTTTAAGATTTATTAAAAAAATATTAAACCTTGTAAAGTATTTCTGAAATTATATTAATTTTTTAATAAAACAAGGCAAACTCAAGGACGAGATCAAGCATTTTTAAAATGATTCTAGAAAGTTATTTAAATTTCTTTACAAGTTTAATTGTTGAAAACTGTAAAAAAAGAGAGTTAAATTTTAACTCCCCAGGGGATTCTATAAAAATCGAACCCCTTGGGGAGTTAATGCCAGGGGAGTTAAAACTTCACACCCAAATGCTAACTGCCCAATGAAAAAATAACTCTGTTTATAACGCAGAAAATCTAACGCTATTGCTTTCTTTCTCTTTCGAGGATAAGTAACATTAGGCTGTCTCTCTTTACCTAATTTGCATATCTACTCGTTTCATATTAAGGATTATATTTGATTTACGATTAAATAGTTCATTTAAACATGTTGTTACCACATTGTTAGTACACTTAGTAAATTTTTTATTCAATACTTGCATGTTTTCATTGATACCTTGCACTTCCTCCTCTAGGGCATCAACACGAGTAATGGTCCCTGATATTGAATTCTCAATTGTGGTAATTTTGTTTGAAACCTCATTTACGGTTTCCCTGATTGGATTAATTTCTCGAACATACTGCTTAAGTTGCTTAGCCATCATCTCAACCATATGTTCTCTCGTCAGAGCTTTGGCCAGAGAGGATGGCCTTGATCCACAACATTTTTTCTTTTTGGCACAACCAGGATGGTACGGTGCATTACAAAAGTCGCAACGAGTAATATCCCTTTGAATTTCGTAGTCACATACACGACAAAATTTATCAGAGTCAGGAACCTTTAGTGAGTTAGTCGCCATTGTCACTTTAAGGTTAGAATGTTCGTTTAACTCAAAAATCTGCTAATTTATAAATCACAGAGAGAAAAAAGAATTGTTCACTTGTTCAAAAAGAATATCACAAGAAAATTGTAGTCAACCACAAACGAAATCACTCGTAAAACCAAAGTACTTTGTTCTTATAAAAAATCCTGAATTCCCAAGTAAACGCTCCACAACTTTTCGCCCAGATACCTTTTAGAGTTCCTCGTCCTGCTTCTAGAAATCTACAACCCTTTTACCTTGATCGGACCTCAAATGCAGTCGCAGAAGTCGCACCCTTGTATTTTTCGTGCAACCACATAAACTTGATGTTCACACAAATCAAGCCCGACCTTGATTTGTTTTTCTCATCTAGAAAAACTTTCCAATTTGCTCTTGATATTTATATTGACAACTGTTGTTGACAATGTCGTTCTTAAATTCTACTATCAATTTAATTTTTTGTTTTTTAGACTTAAGTATTGTTAAATAATTAATTTTATTTTTTTTTCGTAACCCATGTATGGTCCATCTTGGACTGCGGGAAAGATTATGTAAATAAATAAATAAATAAATAATAATTTGAATTTTTTATATTGATAAATCTCATTTCTAATTTAATTTTAATACGTCCAGTTTTAATACTGTAATCAAATTTTAGTTTAATTAAATTTGTTATAATTTTTAAGCAATTTATATTCATTTAATCAATTTCAATTAACTTCCAGGGTGGTCGCAAGTCAGAGAAAAACTGAAAATCAGGGGAAAATCAGGGGATTTTGAAAATAAAATTTTGTCGACACCCTGACTTAGAATTTTGCATCAAATGAAAATTTAATTTATCCAAATTTTAATCATATAAAACAAATTTTCGGAAAATTTTTATTACATCTTGGTCACATATTTCAAAAAATTCTTTACCTTCTCTCCTTATTAGAAAAAAAGATACTCTTATCTCTTTAATTAAATATCAGATAATAACAAGTAATAAACAATAAGAATTCATATTTTTTGGAGAAATACTTTTATTGCAATTAACCCTTATTAATATTAATTAACATTTTAAATACTTAAAATCACAGAAGATTATTAATATTAATTAACATTTTAAATACTTAAAATCACAGAAGATTTTTTCATTTACAAACTAGTCAGGTACATGGATTTAGACTAGTTAAAATAACTAATAATAATCAATCTCGTTAATCGTTAATTGAAATCATTATCAAAATGATCGATTAAATCTGAAGCATCAGATACATCTAAATCTTTCCAAAATTGGTGCCAAGTTTTTGGCATCATGGGAAGCAATTTTTTTATAATATCTTCTTTTTTAGCAAGTGGTATTCCGCGATTTGTTTTAACAGTTTCGGGAAGGGTGAATCCATTTTTACAAATTTTCACTATCAGAAAATTGAATTCTTTTAAACTTTCGTTTCCATCATAAGTCAATTTGTAAAAAAAATTGCGACAACCACGATTAACCCTGATTTGTTTAATTGCTTCCTCATAAAGGAAGCCTTATAGTGATGTCGATTTCCGAATTTTTTAGAATCAATTATTTTTACAAATTTTCAAGTGTAGTATATATAATTCGTCGAGAGAAACAAATGTCCGGATGTATGTGTGTATGTATGTGTGTGTGTGTGTGTGTATGTATGTGTGTGTGTGTGTGTGTATGTCACCGATTCTTGTGGACAAATTTTCTCTTACACGTCTTGACGGATTTTGATAAAATTTTGTAGGTGTATTACGGTCATGAATACTAAAAATCAGACAGAAGGATTTTCAAAAATATCTAAAAAAAAAAAAAATTTCAACAATTTTTTAATTTTTGAAAAAATTAATTTTTGGATTTTTTAAAATAACTTTTTTCTATATTAAAATTTTCATTAATTCTTGTCAAAATTGCATTCCTGACATAAAAACGAATCGATTGATGTATATAAAGTATATATTTTATCAATATTTATAGAATTAATAAATATTTTAGATTTTCATAAAAAATTGAAATTTTGTATTTTTTGAAATTTTATCTTAATACTTTAAAATAATTATTCTATAATAAAAAAATTGAATAATTAATTTTTTTATAGGGTACTTTACCCGGTAGAAACTTTCTATTAAAACTATTATGAAAATGACCATAACGTTCACATTTTTTTACCTAGAGAGTTAAAAATTGGCACACTTGTATTTTACGCGTAGATCACACTAGAAATATAGCTAATGCGATTAAAAATTAATTTTGTTCGATTTTCGTAAAAAGGACATATAGAAAATAAATATATATATATATATATATTATAGGAAAAATATTTTTTGAATTAATTTTCATAGCGTTTTCAGTGAAAAAATAAAATCTCTTTTTGTGTACTCAAAAGTATTTTAACTCCAGCTGGTTCTCACAATTAGTAGATTTGCGTAGATCACACGAGAAATATAGCTAATGCGATTAGAAATTAATTTTGTTCGATTTTCGTAAAAAAAGACATATAGAAAATAAAATAAATATATATATATATATTATAAGAAAAATATTTTTTGAATTAATTTTCATAGCGTTTTCAGTGAAAAAATAAAATCTCTTTTTGTGTACTCAAAAATATTTTAACTCTAGCTGGTTCTCACAATTCCTAATCTAGTGGTCAATTCTTTTCAATTAAAATTCAGAATATAAAAACTATAAAAATTTGTTTTTAAAGAATTAATTAGCAGATATGAACAGAAGAAATTAATTTATAAATAATTATTTATTCAAAATTATGTTTTTATAGGTTTCTATAATATCCTTCGTTACATATATAGTGTAACTAATACTTGTTTAATTTAATTTTTTTATTTATTGTAATTAATAAATGTTTTTATAAAATAAATGAGAATACATAATAAAGTTTTTAAATAAAATTAAACTAAATTTAAATATTTATTTATTTAAAATTTTTTAATTTTATAAAAATTATAATATATTCAACATATTTATAGTTTAACATTGTTCTCCTTTTCCCACTGCTCAATTATATTTAGAAACTCTTCATCAGACTCGGTCATATCTAAAAAAATAGTAGCTGTTTATTTAAATTGAAGATAATTAAATTAAGTTTTAAATAAATAAATTAATTATTATAATCAATTTATTTAATTTAAAATTTAAATTATCATAAAATATATTTAATATAATTAATTAATAAAAATTTTTTAATTTTGACGAATATTTTTTTATAATTTTAATTATTTATTTTTAATTATTTTTAATTAATTAATTAAATTATATTTATTTATTAATTTATTTAGTATTGATATTTTTTATTTAATACAATAATAATATAAAATTTTTTCAATAAATTGGAGGTAATAGAATTAATTTTTTTATTAATACTTATTTTTATACTTATTTTTTTTTTAAATTAATGGAAAATTTTAAAATGCACTTGCTTTTAAAATATATAAATTTTAAATGACAAGAAATGTTTTTAATTTTAATTAAAATTTTAATGAATTTGAAAAATACCATTCTGATTATTTCTTTCTTTTTCTGGAGCATTTGATTTTTTCTTTTTTATTTCTATAAAAAAATTATAAAGTCGAATTAATATTTTTTTAATATTATAAAATAAATTTTAACTTATTTTCATTTTAAATAATTAAGTACTCAAAAATTGTTATTTACAATTATAAAACAAATAATTATTTACAATTAATTTAATATTTAAAAGAAAATATAAAAAGATAAGCGATGCATCTGCAATAATACAATAATAAAAATAAAAAGAATTAAATTCAATTCATAAACTACTGAAATATAATTGTTTGATTTTAAAATTATAATTTTTTAACTGTTATTATTTAAATATATATTTATTCAGATTATTTATCTGTATTTAAAAAAAATGATAGAATTTGACTTTAAAAAATTTAAAAATATAAATACCAGTCTTTATTTTTTTATTCTCTTGATGATTTGAATCCTCTTCATTTTTTCCTACATAAGTAAATAAACATTTAAAATTTTAGTATGGGTAATATTATTATTTTTTGTAAATATTATAATTTACAGTATTATTCTGTAAATATTTTATAATTCTCTTTTTTTAATTTTGTCTTACTTTTTTCTTCATTCATTTTATTTCAATTTTATTTATTTATTTTTTTTTGTTGTTTGACATATATTTTTGATAATTAAAATAATTTGTGGTTGTATTTTTCAAGTTCAACTTCACGATTGTCTCGCTCATTTATTATTTTTCATATAACTTCACGGCATGCCAACTTCACATATCTGAAGGATTGACATTTCATAAATCAATTGAAGAAAACATAAATGAAATAAAGAAAAATAATAATTTCATTTAGAAAATTATTAAATACAATAATTTAAAAAAATCAGAAGACTAAATTATATTCATATGTCATCATATATGAGGTTATTATTTGAGTTTAACTCATATTTTTACGGTTTTTATTGATAAATTAAATTTATTTTTAAAAATACACCAAACAACAAAATTTTAAATTATAAAGATAAAAAGTGAAAACTTTAAATATGGTAACCTAATTTTTTTTAAAATTCTTTTCAATTTTTTTTATAAAAAATTCATTTTAAATAAAAAAAAGTAAAAAAGTAAATGTTAAACAATGTTAGATTTAAATCAAATTGAATTGTGTTTATTGTATTATTTTAATTAAGATTATATAGTGGAAAATAAATGTTTATATTAAAATATTTGAACCAAGTCGGTCGAATATTGTTTAGAGTATTAAATTAAATTTTATAAAAAATTAGGTTAAGAATAATGTTCTGTACCTCTAAAAATTCATATAACCCTAAAAATTCATATAATTTTTTAGATATTTTATTAATTTACTTAAAAAACTATTTTTAAAAATATTTATATTACTTATTATTAAAAAAAAATTATTGATTAAAATTTTTTTTTATATAGTAAAGAATTTTATTTGGAGTGATATTCTGACAAATCATTTCTGAGATAAATCTACAAATACGAAATACTATGAATTAATAATTCTTAAAAAAAAGAAGAGTAGAATTTTAAAAGAAAATGGTTATTATAAAAAGAACAAGTGCCACAGTTAGACGAAAACGAAATGCGGATTACATGAGAAATAATAGAGAGAAAAAAAAGCAAATTAAGTGCAATATTCAAATTGAAACGACATCATTAATTTCAAAAAATGATAACGAACATTTTTCATTGGACATCTTAACTAAAAATGTTTTTAAAAAAAGGAAACAAAGGTTAAATAATAATAAATATTTAGAAGAATTGAAAAGAAACAAGGAATATATAAAAAAAATAAGAGAAAGAAATGGTTTATATAAAATATCTGAAAATATTAAAAATAAAAATCGAAATAAAGACTTAAGGTCTAATACTGAATACCTAAAAATGGAAAAAATTAAAAATATAAATCGCAATAATGTCTTAAGATCAGATGTTAATTACATTAAATCCGAAAACGTTAAAAATAATAATCGCAACAAAGTACTAAGATCAAATAAAAATTATAAAGTTAATGAAAATATAAAAAATAAAAATCGAAATAAAGTTTTGAGGTCGAATAGTGAATTCGAAGAATTAGAAAAAAATAATAATAAAAATCGTATTAAGCTTTTA
This sequence comes from Leptopilina syphax, assembly GCA_032872505.1. Taxonomy (NCBI): domain Eukaryota; kingdom Metazoa; phylum Arthropoda; class Insecta; order Hymenoptera; family Figitidae; genus Leptopilina; species Leptopilina syphax. The sequence goes on along the minus strand of CM065468.1, from coordinate 40,456,109 downwards.
AGATCAAATAGTGAATACAATAAATCTGAAAACATTAAAAATAAAAATCGAATTAAATTACTAAGATCAAATAAAGATTATAAAATAAATGAAAATAATAAAAATAAAAATCGAAATAAAGAATTAAGGTCTAATATTGAATACGAAGAAATGGAAAAAATTAAAAATATAAATCGCAATAAAGATTTAAGATCAAATGTTCAGTACATTAAATCTGAAAACGTTAAAAATATTAGTCGAAATAAATTATTAAGATCAAATACTGATTATAAAATTAATGAAAATATAAAAAATATATATCGAAATAAATTTTTGAGATCGAATAGTGAATACGAAGAATTAGAAAAAAATAATAATAAAAATCGTATTAAGCTTTCAAGATCAAATAGTGAATACAATAAATCTGAAAACATTAAAAATAAAAATCGGATCAAATTAATTAGATCTAATAAAAATTACCAAATTAATGAAAAATTGAAGAATCAAAAACGAAACAAATTATTAAGAATCGGTGATTATATTGAAAAAGAAAAAAAGAAAAATTCTTCTAGAATAAAATTATTAAGACAAGATAAAAAATATCTACAAAAAGAAAAAGTTATTAATAAAATATACAAAGAAAATTGCATTGTTGAAAACAACAAATTGAAGGAAAAAGATAGATTACGTAAAAGATTCACAAGAATGAATGACCTGTTAAATTATCGTGAACAATATCGAAAAAAAATTTATCAGTTTTTGAAAATTCATAGTAATGATCAACATAAATTAATAATTGATTTTATGGAAAACATGAAGAATGGTCCAGATATATCATGTATATGTTGTGATAATTTATTTTTTAAAAAATCAGTAGTTAAATGGTCTGAAGAACAAATTAAAATGAAATTATTAAAATACAATTTAGATATAAACGAATTTTTCTCATCAGTCGTAAACAATAATTCAAAATTTATTTGTAACACTTGTAAAAAACATATTTTGAATGGTATAGTTCCAAAAATGGCAGCTAATTCTAATTTAAAATTTCATGATGTACCTGAAATTGTAACAAGCTTGTCACCTCTAGAAGAGCGTATGGTTTCACCAGTATTACCTTTTATGCAAATAAAACCTTTGCTACCTTATTCTGTAAATCCTCAACTATCATTAAAGGGAAGTATTGTAAATATAAAAGTAGAAATTAATGAGATGATTAATATTCTACCAAGAAACTTTGACGATCTATCGACCATACAAATAAAATTAAAGAGACACGAGAATCATAAATCACATTACATGTTTGAAACTATTAAACCTTCAAAAATTTGTAAAGCTTTGGAGTATTTGAAAGATAAACCATTGTATATAAATAATAATATAGAAATAGATGAAGAGTTTTTTAAAAGATATAATTCATCTTCTGAAACTGAAGTAAACTTTGTAATTAGTCCAAGAGATAAAATTGACGAATCACAGCCTGATAATACTAAAATAGAAAATAATATAAATAGTGATGATGAAGATTCAGATTCAGAAAATATTGTTATTGACAATAATGATGAAATATTAATTATTGATAGAAACAAAACACTCATTGAAGAAAAAAAAGATATTATACCCGGATCAGGAAAATGTCCTTTACCATGGCATGTTATTAAAAATATTGATGAACTATGTTTCCCTTGTATATTTGGTGGTTTCCCAATGGACGAAAATGAAAAATTATCATATTCAGAGCGTGTTAAATCTGAATGCCGTAGAACAGATAGAAGATCCTGCATTCCACAGAGAATTTTATTTATGGCAGATAAAAAAATTGAATTGTCTGTGTGGTCAAATCTAAATGTTTGTTTAAGAAAACATAAATCGAAAAATTCGTTGCAAGCTAAACATGTAAAAGATCCTGAAATTCTTAACGAAATAATAAAACACGATGATGGTTTTAGATTTTTAAAATACGTGAGAGGTTCTCCAGCATATTGGGAATACAAAAAAAAAAGTTTATTCTCATTATTAAATTTATGTGGCATTCCAACCTTTTTTATTACCTTTTCTGCAAATGAACGTGAATGTCCAGAGTTATTAAAAATATTATATACTTTAAAATATAAAAAAATAATTAGTGCAGCAGATGCACTCTTTCTTGATAACGATTCAAAAACTAAGTTAATACGTGATGATCCAATAACTTGTGTCAGATACATTGAAAATAAATTCCATGAAATTTCAAAATTATTAGAAAATAAAAACGGACCATTTGGTGAGAATTTTGTTATAGATTATTTTGAAAGAAGAGAATTTCAAGCAAGAGGATCTGTCCACACACATAATTTAGTTTATTGTAATAAAGCTCCAATCTTTGAAAAAGAAAATAAAGAATCACATTTGGAATGCACAAAATTTGTTGATAGATTTATAACATGCAAGTATGATTCAGAAAATCCATTAATTGTTCTACAGCGCCATAGACACACACAAACATGCAATAAAGGCTTAAAAAATAAAAATAAATGTAGATTTCATTTTCCTATGTTTGTTATGGATGAAACAACAATACTTTATCCACTTACAGAAAATGAAAAAATAAATTTAAAAGACAAATTGAATAATTTGAAGAAAATAAAAAATTTAATGAAAACATACTTTGAAAATATTACATCTGTACTTTATGAAGACATGTTAAACACCTTAAATATGTCTAAAAATGAATACATTAATTCAATTAGATGCACTTTAAAAAGGCCGAAGTTATTCCTGAAACGTAGAAGTCAAGATGTATCCATCAATCCATATAATATTACTTTACTAACTTTAATGGAATCGAATATGGATATCCAGTTTGTATTAGATCCATTCTCATGCGCCTCTTACATGATAAATTATATAACAAAAATTGACGCAGGTTTATCTAAATTACTAAATGAAGCAGCTACAGATATAAATAATGGAAATTTAAACTTAAAAAACAAATTAAAAAAAATTGCCAATGTTTTTATTAATGGACGCGTTTTATCAAGTCAAGAAGCCGCATATCATGTGTTATCATTACCTTTATGCAAATGTAGCAGAGCGGAAATATACGTTAATACTGTTCCAATTGAAAATAGAGTTAGAATGCTTAAAAGGAAGAGAGATTTAGATAATTTAAGTGAAGACAGTATTGACATATATTATTCCAATATATTTGATAAATACGCTAATCGAGAAAAAGAATTTGAAGATTTATGTTTAGCAGATTTTGCTTCAGATTTAAAAAATGTTAATTCTGTACCAGAAAATAGTGATGATGATTTTGAAAAAGAAAATATTAATAAAACAAGATTAAAGAAAAGAATTCTTAGATACAGAAAGTATAACAAAGTTAAAGATCCTTCAAACTATTACAGAGAACAATTATTACTATTTGTTCCTTGGAGAAATGAAGAATTAGAAATTCAAAATTTAAATGTAGAAGAAGAATATAATAAAAATTTAGCTACCATTGATATAAACAGAAATAAATTTAATATAATTGGAGACGAAAAAATGGAAGAAGCATTGATTGAGGCAGAAGCAGTTATTGATAGTGACGAAGAAAACAATTCTGAAATCGAAATTGACTTAAACAATAAATTTGAAGTTGATATTTTTGATCAAACAAACAACAACAATAATAATATAAAAAAATGTTTACATGATGAAAATAGAAAACAAATAAATAGAATTGCTGTACCAGTAGTTAATAACAAGGAAACAATTTTCCAACTTATGACTGAATTGAATAAAAAACAAAGACTTATTGCAATGCACATTTTAAATTGTTTTAAAACGGACAAATTACCTTTAAGAATATTCATTAGTGGATCAGCAGGTGTGGGTAAAAGTAAACTTATAGACACAATTTATCAATTAATTTCTAACTATTTGAATGAAAATCCGAATTTCAATCCTGAAACAATTAAGATATTGTTATGTGCGCCATCTGGTAAAGCAGCTTTTTTAATTAATGGAGTCACATTACATACAGCATTCGCTTTACCAATAACTCAATATGGAGGACAAATTTCAGAGCTTTCTTCAAATGTCGCAAATAATTTAAGAGAGAAAATTAATGATGTAAAATTAGTTATAATAGATGAAATTTCGATGGTAGGAAGTTGTACACTGTCAAGAGTGGACTTTCGATTAAGGCAAATTAAAGGTATCAATGAAAGTTTTGGAGGTATTTCGGTCATTCTTGTTGGAGATTTATATCAATTACCGCCAGTGATGGACAGAGCTATATATTTACCACCAAAGGATTTGACATTAAACGTTTTTGCTCAAAATATTCTGTGGGATGAATTCTATTATTTTGAATTAACAGAAATTATGAGACAAAAGGATGACGTAAAATTTATTAAAGCTTTAAATAACCTAGCAAATGGACAATTATCGACAGATGATGTAAATCTTTTTTCATCAAGAATTGTTAAAGAAAACGAAGTTCCTGAAGATGCAATTCGATTGTATGTAGAAAATAAAATGGTTGACATGTATAATGACCAAAAAATAAAGAAAAGTGATAAAATTTGTTATGTATCAACAGCTATAGATCATATTTTAGGTAAAATAGACTCAAATAAAATGAAAAATTTAAAATCAATTACAAAACAAAAAAAAAGAACTGAATGTGGTGGATTGTCCTATAAAGTAAAATTTAAACTTGAAATAAAGTACATGATAATTACAAACTTAAATGTTGAAGATGGATTGGTAAATGGAGCTTGTGGGATTTTAAAAAATATAACTTTAAATGATGCTGGTCAATTGTGGATTTTATGGTTGGATTTTAATAATGTAAAAGTTGGTAGTAAAATTCGATGTGAATATCATGAGTTTATGATTAAAAATAATATAAATTTAAATTTGGTACCAATAATCAAAATTTGTTTACCTATTTGTGAAAATGAAAGAGTAGGGTATAGAATCATAAGAGAACAATTTCCATTGGTTCCAGCGGAAGCACTCACAATCCACAAGAGTCAAGGTCAAACTTATGATAAAGTTTGCATTGACTTTAGCAAAAATTACAGAGTTACCAAACCTTTATTGTATGTTGCTTTCAGTAGAGTTAGACATCTTAATGACTTGTATATTATAGGAAACTTAAGTATCTTAAATTTAAAAACTGATCAAATTTTGAAACAAGAGATTATTAGACTAAAATCAGAGAAACTTTTAAGTTTGTCATACATTAATGAAATTCCAGGAAATCCTAAAATGATTTATCATAATTCATGTTCACTGAAAAAAAATTTTAAGTATGTATTGTGTGATGATTGGTATCAGCAGGCTGATATTTTAATATTTTCTGAAACTAGAATGAAAATGAACAATAATAACATACAAATTAATGGATATAAAATTGCTTTTATGTCAGAAATTGATAGTCCTACATTACCAAGAGGAATTATTTGTTTCGTAAAATGGAATATTCCTTTTCAAATTGTTAAAACTATAAGAAAAACAGAAGTGGTTTCTGATTATCAACATCACATAGACTTATTTTATATATGTATAAAAGATTTAGACATTATCAGCGGTTATAAATCACCACGCACAACAAACCAAATGTTTATAAAACATTTAACTGAACTTATTAAAGAAACAAAAAACAAACAAAAAATTATAATAGGAGATTTTAATATTGATTGTTATCATGATAATTCTTTTCTAGAAAGATATTTATCAAATTATAATTTCAAAAGAGGAATTAATACAAAAATTTCTACTACTAATTACAACACTCAAATTGATGTCATATTTGTTTCTAAAGAGATAAAAAATTTTTCATCAGGCGTATATGAAAGTTTTTTTTCGGACCACAAACCTGTTTTTATTGGATTAAATGTTGATAAAAACACAGAAAGCATCTCAAGTTTCAACAAAACGAAGAGTAATTTATGTGCCAACAACTCAAATATTATGGATTCTATTGTTATAAAAAAAGAGTTTTTAAATAATAATAGTCTTTCATTAGAAAATATGCCACCACTAAAAAAGGAAAGATTAAGTAAGAAAGAACAATTTGCAAATACTTCATCTTATTTGAAGATTCAAGAAATTAAAAAATCTAATGAATCTCAAATTTTATCAATGCAAGAGAATAGCATCATTTGTATAAATGACACAGTTAACTTATTAAAACATAATTTGTCATTAAAAAAAAAAAAAAAATACAATTACAGGACGATGTAAAAGATAGAATTTTAAATATATCAAGCTATTTACAGGATTTTGAATTAGATATAATAATGGAAATTATATGTTTAAATACAATTTACGACCCGATAACAGTATTAAGTATACAAGTTCCTGATAATATTAAACAAACATCAATGAAAGATCTTCAAATTTTTGGTGGACTTGAATCATTTCATTGGAGATGCCTTTATTATGACTTAAGTAAATTACATATTTATGACAGTTTATACTGGAGAACTTTAAAATATGATGATTTATGTGACGATGAAAAAGAATATATACTATACCGTTATGGAATATATAATAGTAATGATATAATTATTGAAAAAATGAATGTAATTCAACCTGACTTTATATCATGTGGAGTATATGCAGCAGCTTTTGCTACATCAATTATTTTAAATAAAAATCCATGTAATATATGTTACTCGCTAAATGTAAAATCGATGAGAAAACATTTTTTGAAAATATTAAAAGACGAAGCTCCTAGTGATTTTCCAGAACAAATATAACATATATTTTAATATAGATAAAATGTATCTGATTTTAAAATTAAAATAAATATAAGCATTTAAAAATTTTGTGTTTTAAATTTTGTTATTTTAAATATTAAGATAATTTTGAAAATTAGTAAAATTTATGATAAACTTTATAACATTAATTTTATTTTTTGATTTATTAAAAAGAAGATTTATTAATTATGTTTAATAAACTATTATAATTATTTGACTTTTAAAATTATATATAAAAATATATATTGAGGAAGCTTAATGGTCATGAAATGAACAACTTGTTTTATTGATCAAAGGTCGATTTTTACTGTGTAACTTTTGAGCCGAAGAATGATCGGGCCAATTTCTAAAATCAAATGCACTCAAATGTAAAACTTTTACTCGCTCTGAATATGCATTTTGCACTGCCGTTTTAAAATCCTCGAAATCATAAATTTTCCCCATTTTTTTCATAGATGCTTCCACTTGATGGTGGAAGCTATCGGCGGACATGAATGTATGACCCTTCTCAAAATAGTTTATTTCTATACATTCTGCTTCAATTTCGTCTGAATTTATAATATATGTAAAAAATGTCACAAGACACCAATTTTTATTTTGCGCAGAGCAGTTGTCTACACAAAGGACAATATTTTTTGTGTCGCGATTTTGTAAAAAAAGAATGATATGCACTTACAATTTGCTCTTTCTTACGCCCGGAAATACCTTCGTGTCAGATAGCAGCAATTAGTTTATTGTGATGTTTGATGATCCTAAAGGAACAAAGCTTTGGTTAAACCCAATGATTCTACGAGTAAACACAGAAATTTTTAATTCGTCCATTTTTGGCAACATTATTACTTTCTGTAAATCAGATAAGTAATAAACTGTGTCTACAGATTTAGAAGACTGCTCAACGTGTAAAGCATATGTTTCTCGTGACTTTTTAGCGTTTGCTTTATGAATTATCCACGACTGACATGTTGCACATTCGGGAGACAAAGAATATTTCGAATGTTTATTATTATGAACCTCAAAAGCTTCACATATTTCGCACTCTTCGTGTCCTAATTTTGTAAAAGAAATGTTCATTTCTTGAAGAGAACTGCGGTAAAGTTGATAACAACATAATTGTGATGGATTTTTTGTTAAATAATCTTTATGCATGTCAGTGATGGTCAATTTATTCGACAAGTAACGTCTATTTGGCGCGTGACTACGACGACTACGACGATAGTGAGAAATCGTTGGATGGAAAGACTCAATGTGGTTACGAATATTTTCATGCAATATTTCCGATTTTGGAATTTTTGATTTTCCTCAACGATCTTCGATATTCGTTATTAACGTAATGGGATCCATTGATTTCATCGTATTTCTAATAATACTGTCATTATTTGCTTTGTAACCTAATGTCCCTAAGAAAAATAATTTACAAACTTGTTTTTTAAAATTTCATCGGAGTTTGACAAATAATAATTATAATTAACGCTGCGGGTAGAATTTGTGTCAATTTTTCGTCGTTTTATTTTAACTGATTTTACATGATTAACTATGAAATTTCTTTTTCCTGTCCATTCTAATTCTAGAAATTTTTTATTTATTCTTTGTCTAACTTCAGGGTCAATAATATCCTTACATTTGAATCGACCTGAATTTTTACATAGAGGACGAACGCAATTTTTTTCTGAAATTTTATCAGTTGTTTTTTCTTCAATTATGACATTTTCTCTACTCTCATTAAATTCTACGTTTTTTTCTAATTGACAGCTATTCATTTCTTGTAACTTGACATTAACTTCATCGTTTATTAAAAAATCTTTATTTTCGAAAGTTGAATTATGAGATTCAGCTTCAGGAAAATTCGTTACTGCAGATACTTCGTTATTTGACCCTGAATAAGACTAGTAGCTAGAAACACCTGCAATGTTATTTTGCACACTGTTATTACTAATATTTTCAGTATTAGAAAAACCGGTCGATAAAAAATTTCCTGAAGCTGGTGTTTCGCTACGTGGTAGTCTTTGATAATTTGAATTACTACAAAATTGTTTATTGAGAGGCTCAAAAGTTGAAGTTGAAGCTATTTGATTGTACAATGGTGAAGGGTTTATAGTCATAAATTTTGATTGATTCGAAAAAGAATTGTTGGAAAATGCTTCAGAAGTATTTTGTATTAAATTACTTGTATTATTTGTGTTCAAATAAAACTGATTTCTTTCGTCGCTACGAAAAAAATTTTCTGAAAAATAATTTTCAGAAAAGGTTTTATCATAAGTTAGAAAATTTGTTTGATAATCAGAAGTACTGGGAGCCTTGTCCATATTGCTATAATATTTTGCATTTTCCTCGTTGAAACCCCTCGCCAAGTTAGATGATGATTCCATTGGAAGTGTCTGATACTCAAAGTAAGAGGAGTCCATATTTATATTATGTATAGTTCCAGGTGGGCTATCCATATTAGGCTTTTTCTTTTTCCCAATTTCATGAATCAAGTATTGCTCAGGAGCACTATTTTCTGAGTGTGTTGCTGAGTTTTCTTCATTGAGATGTTCACCACAGATTATTTTGCCAACAGCCACAAGTGAACCTATGTTTGAGTATTCAGGATTTGCTGAAAGAAGTAAATAAATTATCACTTCGAGTTTATTAAAATTATTAATAATTAATAATTAAATATTTATATAAGTAAATTTATATAAATAAATAATAATAATAAATAAACTTGTTTAAACTAAATACTTCTTACTAACAGGTTATTTTACTTACAATAATTTTCTCCCCACATCGTGTAAATCCAGATTCTGTTGAAAAAAAATAATTTACATTGTTTATTTAGACTAAAATGTTAAAACAGTTTCTTTTACACTTTTAAAAAATCTTTATTGAAAGTGAAATCAAAGGATGATTTAAAAAAAATCTTTTTATAAAAGTTATAGATAATAAAATAGGGAATAATTTTCATTCAGGTCTTTTTCTAATACAATCAATACTTTCCGAGATAATCGGAAAAATAACATTTTACACATTTTTAAATCTAATTAGCTCAAAATTGCGGGTACCTTCAATTTTCTTGTTGATTTTGATAGTATCATGTAAACATATGATTTTCCAATAAAATAGAAATATTTTCCCCAGCCTGTTTTGAGAATAGTCGATTTAAAAGTTTATTTTAAGAAAAACAAAATGTTTACGTGAAACAAAATTCATAGAAACTAGCTTTACAAGTAAAAAAATAGGCACATTGGTTTTTAGAGGCCAAAAGTATTTTTTCCAAAATTCAGCAGATTTGTTTGAAATGTAAAATATTTGTCAAAAATGTAATCACACACTTATTTTTTGCCACAACAGGTACATTTTTTACAATAAAACACTTTATTAAAAAAGTATACATTTAATGTGGACAACCAAGGCAGTTTTTTAAAGCTTAATCCTCATAGAATTGATATTTTTTAAACATATTGCAGAAAGTTCGTACATAAAAACTGAAAATTTTTCCTTTGGGAACCTCATTTCTACAATTCACTGTTTCTGAAATATTCCATTTGTAACAACTGCACAGCGTAATAACCGCACCTAGTCTCCCCTGATAATGTATAATAATAAAAATTTACTAAAGTGGAAATAAATAAGTAAAATGTCTTCCGAGCGAGCGAGGAATATGACGCTAGTTTCTATGAATTTTGTTTCACGTAAACATTTTGTTTTTCTTAAAATAAACTTTTAAATCGACAATTCTCAAAACAGGCTTGGGAAAATTTTTCTATTTTAATGGAAAATCATGTTTACATGATACTATCAAAATCAACAAGAAAATTGAAGGTACCCGCAATTTTGAGCTAATTAGATTTAAAAATGTGTAAAATGTTATTTTTCCGATTATCTCGGAAAGTATTGATTGTATTAAAGAAAGACCTAAATAAAAAATATTCCCTATTTTATTAGCTGTGACTTTTATAAAAAGAGTTTTTTCTAAATTAAAAAATTTTTTAGGCAAATTTGAATTTTCGTTTTTTTAAAAGTAAAAATCGATGTTATCAAAAACGGCTCCGGCGATTATTTTAATTTTCGTTGTAAAATCATGTGTTCAAACTACAGAATCGAAACCAAGAAGAAAATCCCAGATGCCAGGACCTTTGGGTTAAATGAGTTTAAAACCCACCGTGAAGGTTAATAAAAACTATCAAAGCGAAAATTGTAAATTATATTCGTAATAAAAAAATTACAATAAAAATCCCAAATATATAATACAGTAATATAACCATTATTGTATGAAATAATTAAATGTTAATGACCCTATAATTTATATATTATTCATAATATATATTTATATTATATTCAATAAATTTATATTATTTAATAGATTCACATCATAAACGTTATTAACTATTTTAAAAAACTTGTAAATTTACACTTTATTCTTTCTAAACTTCATTGGAATTCCTATTTTTGTTCTATTATAATTTTTAGTCAAATCAAGACGTATAAAAAAATTTCACTTTATCAAAAAAATTTAAATCTGTTAAAATGTATACACGTCTTTTTTATTTAAAGTATTTTACACATTAAACACGAAATTCAATAAAAAGTTTTTTTAATTTAGTGTACAATAAAAGACTTAACCCTCCGTCACACACATGGGAAAAAATTACGACTTTACACACGTTTAGAGAGAATCCCTCACCACATTGTAAAATAAGCAACATTACAACATAAACAAAGGAATCAACAAAAATTTAGTTTTAACACAAACTTATAAATATATAGTAAATTATTCTAAATTATAAAATTAATAAAATTAATTTTCGAACTTAAAAATAAAAATTAATTACATGAATGCACATCTTCGAAGGAATTCCACTTGACATGTAAAAATAATGTAACATTAACAAATAAACAAAAAAATCATTAAATAATTAATTTTAATTATATTTATAATATAATTTTGTCATTAACCAACAGTGGAACAAAAAATATTTTGAAAACTTGATTTTTTTATTTAACATAACCTCACTTTTTAGAGTTGTTTCTGGCATTAAAGCTTCATAATTAAAAATTAATTATGTTTAAACTAAATGTTTTTTTAGAAATGTGTTAAGAAGTAAATTGTCGAAAGGTATAGAAACTGATTATATTTTGCTATGAGGAAAACAAAAGTTATTTAAAAAATACTGAAACCGTAGAGGGAATCCCTCCCTAGGTGTGTGACAAAGGGTTAAAGAATACAACAAATTTAATAATTACATTGTCAAAATTCTAGACAACTTTATGTATTTTGAAAATGACATTATTTGAATAAAATTAATTCTTACATACCTGATATTTTTGTAATAAAATCAGCTAATAGTTATATTAATTATACAATATTATATTATTAATTAAAGAAAATTTCAGGTTAGATTACGTTTTTCTATGACAAGGCGCCATGACACTTGTGTGTTTATCCATGCTTGTGTGTTTACCGGCCGGCATATTTCCGAACATTCGCGAAACACTGTTCCGAGTTAAACCGATGTCGCTTGCGTATAGTTTCCGCTGGACATCTTTGCTCTACTCACTGAGTTTACAAACTAAAAAAATACATATGCGCTCTTGCAGATGTGGTTTCGCAAACGAAGCCCAGCTCGGCAGTATTTACAATGGAAAAAGAACGCAAACGACTTTGTGTGTATTTTCACACTGTATTTTGTGACGTAGTTAATGCCTTTTGCAGATTCTTGACTACGCAAAGTACCTCATGTGTCTTTTTCCATTGCAATTTCTCATTTTTTACGAATTCCGATATTTTCAATATTAATTTTTTACTATAAATAATTTAAATTTTTTATTTTAATTACGATAGATAATAATAATTACGATAGATGCAGTTTTTTATTACGAATCCATTGATACCAAAAACTTATTTTTCACCAAAATGTCGCTTATGTGTCTTTTTCCGTTGTAGGGCAGAATTATGGTCCAATAGGTTAAGAATTGTGAAAAAGAAGGGGGGGTACACACTTTTTTTCTGAATGAAAAAAATTTCTAGTTTTTGGCAAAAAAAATATGAAGATGAACTCCAATAATATTTGCTGTATTTCTTCTGTAATAAACACGTGGAAATAATAAATGAAAAATGCCTAATGTCAGTCTATTAGACTAAAAATTCAGAGAACTAGCATGAGTATAATTATTATCAAAAAATGGAAAATTTTTTTAGGTTTTCGCTCAACACGCAATAAAGATAAATTCTAATTATTTCCACTTTAATTTTCATGTAATCTACACGTGGAAATACAAAAGTGTTCTAATTTTCAGGTCTTTCGGTAAAAAACTGAGCGCTAGAGTGAAACACACGCTTTTTTATGAAGATCAAATCCAATCATGTTGGCTATATTTTTCCTGAAATATACACACGACAATACATAAAATAAGCAAAACTGCAGTCCAATGGGCCAAGAATTGTGAAAACCAAGGGGAGGGTACACACTTTCTTTCGCAAAAAATATGAAGTTGAACTCCAATAATTTTTTCTGTATGTTTGTTGAAATTTGCACGAAAAAATGAATAAAAACATTTTTATTTATTTTTTCGTGAAAAAATGAATAAAAATATAACGCCCCTTTTATAACGCCAGTCCACTAGGTTAAGATTTGTGAGAACCAGCAAGAGTTAAAGAATTTTTGAGCTTATATATCTACGCAAAAAATATTTAAGTCTGCTAATTTTCAGCTCTCTAGGTAAAAAACTGTAGGCGCCAGGGGGGGTACATGCATTTTTTTCTAAAATTTCAAAATTTTCTCTGAAAACACTATGAATATCAATACTAAAAACTGTGAGCGGTGTGGTGGGGCGCATGATTATTCCCCAAAATTTAATTTCATAATATTCAAAACATCGAAATTCTTATTATCGAAACGTCAATTCACATAATTTTCATATTTCGAAATACCATTCATCATAATTTTCATTTTGTCGAATAATCATTGATTATAATTTTTAAATAATCGAATTGTTTTTTAACATAATTTTTATTTTGTCGAAAAATTTTTTGACATATATTTTATTATTCTTAATGACTATTTGTCATAACTATTAATTCTCTGAATGACTACATAACCTAAAATTCATTCACACTAATCGCTATTTAATATAATTTGTATGTTTAAGAAACGTCAATTCACATAATTTTCACATTTCGAAATACCATTCAACATAATTTTCATTTTCTCGAATAACACAGGCCTGCAAAATGAAACTTTTTTTCGGGATAATGAATGCGACAAAGTGTTTCCGAAGGAAAATTTTGCCCTGAACACGAATCCGAAGTCCAAAATGCTCCATCACGTCAAGTTTTTGAAAAAAATGAAGTTGAAACCCCTAAAAACAGCGTTTTTGGCACTTTTTGAAAAATTGTGGGGCAAAATCCTGACGTGATAAAAATTTCGCTATTATTAGAAATTTAAGCTTAATTCATGCCCTTTCAAATGAGCCCTCAGCCGATTAATATCCTTCAACCCTTAAAGCAGGGGGTGTATTTTTGTCCAGGGGTGCAAAAACTTTAAAATACATATACAAAAAAATTATTTAAGGGATTTTTTAGGGGTTGTGAATTGAGAAAAATTTGGAAGCTATAGGTTGAGGTACACGGCTACCCCTAAAAAAACACTTAAATAATTTTCTTTGTATATGTATTTTAAAGTTTTTGCACCCCTGGACAAAAATACACCCCCTGCTTTAAGGGTTGAAGGATATTAATAGGCTAAGGGCTCATTTAAAAGGGCATGAATTAAGCTTTAATTTCTGATAATAGCGAAATTTTTATCACGTCAGGATTTTGCCCCACAATTTTTCAAAAAGTGCCAAAAACGCTGTTTTTAGGGGTTTCAACCCCATTTTTTTCAAAAACTTGACGTGATGGAGCATTTTGGACCTCGGATTCGTGTTCAGGGCAAAATTTACCTTCGGAAACACTAAGTCGCATTCATTATCTCAAAATGATGCAGGCCTGTGTAATCATTGATTCTAATTTTTAAATAATCGAATTGTTTTTTAACATAATTTTTATTTTGTCGAAAATTTTTTTGACATATACACTTCCGTCGTGAATTATCGGTACGGCTGCACGCGCACGGCCCAAAAACATACCAATCTTTACATCACAATTTTTTTGTAAATACAAATGTCAGAAAAATAACTAATATATGATTCGAAAGATTATTAAATTCTGCGATTAATGATATGTAACTGAAAAGTTTAATAATTTATACAAAGTTTGTAGCACTCGGCAAATTTGACAAAAAAATTTTAAAAATAAAAATTTTTTGGAAATTTTTTTAACCCCTGCACATTTTTTAAAAATTTTAGAAAAAATTTGAAATTTATATAGGTGTAATCATTCAAGTCTCATCATTAATTTAAGACCAAAAAAGTTTAAAAATCTTAATCGGTTAGCCAGATATCATTATAAACGTCCGAGCATTTTCAGCCAAAAACCGTTCAAAATCGACTAATTCAATGCATTTGTCAAAAAACATGCTCGAACGTTTATAATGATATCTTACGAACCGAATAAGATTTTTGAACTCTTTTGGTCTTAAATGAAAGATGAGACTTGAATGATCACACTTATGTAAGTTTCAATTTTTTTTACAATTTTGAAAAAATGTGCAGGGGTTAAAAAAATTTCAAAAAAAATTTTATTTTTTAAATTTTTTTGTCAAATTTGCCGAGTGCTGCAAACTTTGTATAAATTATTAAAATTTTCAGTTATTTATCATTAATCGCAGAATTTAATAATCTTTCGAATGGTATATTAGTTATTTTTCTGACATTTGTATTTACAAAAAAATTGTGATTTAAAGATTGGTATGTTTTTGGGCCGTGGTCGTGCAGCCGTACCGATAATTCCCGACGGTAGTGTATTTTATTATTCTTAATGACTATTTGTCTTACCGTAAACCGGGGCTATAAGGAACAAAACTCAGTGTTCGGGTGGAGTTGAAGTTATCGGGGCCGTGTATGAATAAATTGTGTTACATGCTTTTAAAAAATTGTTGCTAGGGTAACTGCGAATACTATTCAATGCAATAATTGCGACTTTTAATAATTTTGTGAACAGTAGTAGCTTATAAGTGAGTAATTGTGTTTTAGTGAAATTTCAAATGTGGAAAACATTTGATTGCTGATATAAGTTGTTTCATTTTTAACATCTCGAAGTGATTGTTTTTTGTTAATGGGATTTCTTATGGTAAATTTTATTGAGTTCACTAAGTAATAAATACGTTTATTTTGTATTTACAGTAAAATTTTAGAAACAAAAACCAAAATCATAAGCAACGGGTATATAAGGGACACAATTATTTCTTCCGAATTGTTAAAGTGTGTTGTCAAAACGTAAGTTTTTCGTAATTTCTTTTGTTTTTTATCACCTAACAATTCGGAAGAAATAATTGTGTTCCTTATATACCCGCTGTTTGTGAATTTTGGTTTTTGTTTTTAAAATTTTACTGTAAATACAAAATAAACGTATTTATTATTTAGTGAACTCAATAAAATTTACCATAAGAAATCCCATTAATAAAAAACAATCACTTTGAGATGTTAAAAATAAAACAACTTATATCAGCAATCAAATGTTTTCCACGTTTGAAATTTCACTAAAACACAATTACTCACTCACAAGCTACTACTGTTCACAAAATTATTAATAATCGCAATTATTGCATTGAATAGTATTGGCAGTTACCCCAGCAACAATTTTTTAAAAGCATGCACTGAGAAAATTTTGGGGACGCTGCGGAATTTCATAAGAGTCGCTGACACTCTCTGTCCACGATTCGCAGCCGCTCCGCAAAAGGCAGCATGTACTCCTCACGGGGCTGATTCTGACTTTGGAAAGGTAAGGATCAGTTCCATGAGCACGGAGTAAAGTCCATGAGAACAGTTTCTTACTTTTTTTCCGGGCGGCTGCGAATCGTAGGTAAAGTTGCGCTCCAGCTCTTGATTTAACGCAGTAGTGTCACCTACCGGAGCAGCATTGTCCCCAAAATTTTCTCAGTGTGTAACACAATTTATTCATACACGGCCCCGATAACTTCAACTCCACCCGAACACAGAGTTTTGTTCCTTATAGCCCCGGTTTACGGTATGACAAATAGTCATTAAGAATAATAAAATATACGTAAAAAAAATTTTCGACAAAATAAAAATTATGTTAAAAAACAATTAGATTATTTAAAAATTAGAATCAATGATTACACAGGTTTACAAATTAAAAACTTTTTTGCCAATCGAACAAAACAATTTTTTTTTTGAATACAGTAAGTTCCCGCAACCTGACTAAAGTCTCGAATTTTTCCTTGGTGGCTTATTCGGTTTATGACCATCCCGTCAAGCGCTCCCCCTCCTCCAAGATCCTAGCAATTTCAGGGACGTAGGACGTAGTCCTAGCAAATTTTAACTTTTTTTTGGCTCTAAACAAAATTTTTATGCCGCCTTGTCACTACAAGTAACCACGAAAAACTAGGAGGCTCTTTCGATACTGAGCGCGCGTCAAAAGTGAAAGTACGGTTGGTCAGGTAGCGAAACCGATTTAAGCTCATTAAGAGTCAATTGACGAAATTCGTCAGATAGCGAAATATTCATATTGCGGGAACTGACTGTAGTAGGTGTTTTTTTAATAAGACAATCATAGTTTTAATTTTTTTCCCTCGTGCAGTTTTTCTTTAGCTTCAAATTTTGCATTTTCGAGGTGCGACGCCACTTAAACTTACCTGTAGAAAAATTAGCTTGTCAAAATATAATAAATGAGGTATCATTGGAAATGTTATTAAATTACCTTTCAATCCATAGGTCACAGAATAAAATTCAACAAAAATTGAGAGAGTTAGAGTCGATTAAAGATGAAATTTCATGACAATTTTGATAATTTTTAGACATTTCAGTAACTTTTACTATTGTTTTACATCAAACAGGAAAGAATGTTCAGGTTTTAATTTTTTTATTGATAGACTATATCATTACACAAATTTTTAACCCTTGTGGACCTCGATTGGATTAAAAATGACAATTCTACACTAAATTTAGTGAACAAAACTACATTCTTTATTTTTAGTATCCCTTAAACATTTGTAGCAAAAATTGAAGTAATAAAATTTAGTTAAGCTCTAAAGTTACTAAAATCACTAATCAAGGATTTCTAAAATCGTAGATTTCGAATCCAATGTTAGTTTTCTAAATTTCAAAATGGCGGATCCAATATGGCGGACAAGTTTTTAAAAATCGATTAAATTCGTCTTAAATTCGTTACTCGGGGGTTTTCGGGGTCGCTGATTACGAATCTGATGTCAGATTTTAAAAATTAAAAATGGCGGATCCAATAGGTGCAAATTCGATGGATTTTAACCCTCCTGCGTACCGTGACGAGTATACTCGTCCAAACTAAGTTGTTACCAAATGCGCGAGGACGAGTATACTCGTCCAAATATTTTTTCTTATAACTTTTAAACAAATTAACTTTAACACACGAGACAAAGTGCAACTTACAGTGTAAGGTTCATAGTTAATGATACATACATAATAAAGTCTCCAATTAAAGTATTTGTTAATAAACAAAGTATTAAATATTTGTTATAAACACTAGAGGATAGGTCACAAAATAAAAGTTGCAAATACATACTTCTCTTAAAAAAATTGTTTGATTCTAATGAAACTTGGTATCTTAAGGTTTTTTGGAGTTGCTGATTAAGAATCTGAAGCCAGATTAAAAAATCCAAAATGGCGGATCCAATATGGCGGATGAGTTTTTAAAAAATTCATCCAAATTTCTTGAAAATTTATAATCGGGGGATTTTGAGGTCGCTAATTACGAATATAAGGTCAAATTTTAAATTAACAAGGCACATTCTCTCTATTATTATTAATTATAAAATTAATATCACATATATTACAAAAATTACATTTTTATAATACTTAAGAGTTAAAATTTATATTTTATTATAATCTGTACTGCGAGGAATAAAAGAAAAGTAAAGTGAAGTGAAAAAGTAGAGTAATTTTAAGCTTATTGTTAATTTGAACTTAAAAATGGTTAATTTTTAACCCTTGGGCGGGCAAGCGGGGTCCACTGGACCCCGCGAGTATGTATTTTTCAAATTTCTCCATATCCGTATGAAAGAATGAGTTTATCCTAGAAATTCTGTTAAATATACTAAAAATACATCCAAATACTTTTACAGTTTTCATATTCCAATTGTACATGATGCTACATGGATGTCTAAACTTTTTACCGGCACGAACGGGCAAGCGGGGTCCAGTGGACCCCGCATTGTCATAAGCATAAAAAAATTGCAATAACGTACACGGTGAAAAATATACTATGTGGACTACAGTACCACTTAGTGGAATAGACCTTTACAAATTGTGATATTAACAAATAACAAAATAGTGTTTTTATTTTAAGAAATTAGAGCCTACACCAAAAAATTCTGCCTTGCACTAAGAACGGTGTGTTGTTTTTTCCCAGGGTATTTTGAAAATCAATCTGTTTGTTAAAATTAAAATCTTAATCATCATTTTTATATTTTAATGCATTTAAATTCATAATATAATAAAAAGAAAACAAAATATACAAATATCTATGTTTTAAAGAGTTATACCTGTTTAGAGGCTTAAAAAAGGGTGTTTTTCAAAAAATTTTATGAGTACCGTTTTAAATTATTGTTGGCAACATCGGCTTTTAAAATCAAAAAAATGTTTTTTATAAACTACATAAGATTATCTAGTGAAAATTTTAATCATGTGTACATGATTATAATTTTAGAATTTTTTTGGAAGAATTGTGAGACTTGCAAAAAAATCGCATTTTCACCCAAAAAAATCGACTTTAATTCTTCATAAAAAAATCCTGTTTATCAATTTTAAAAATCGTGTGTACCTCACTAAATAATCTATCTAAGTAGCTAAAGTTAAATTTTTAGGCCAATCGGACGAAAATTTTTCGAGTTCTACTGCTCGCCGATTTGCAAAACATGGTTAATACGCGTTTGAAGTTTAAATGTTCTATTTTGACACTCCGGAATTGATCCAAAGAAATTAAATTTAAGAAAAAATTCAAATTGTTTTCATGCAAGGACGTTTTTGATTATCAATCTAGGAATATCATAGTATGTTTTTCGCCAATAAAAAAAACATTGTTTTAAAAAAAATGCATTTGAAATTAAAAATTTTCTATTTTTACAATTTAGAATTTCTCCAGAAAACATAATTTTAAAGACATTTCCAAGTTGTTTTCATGCAAAGACTTAATAGATTATTAATCTAGGGATGTTACAGTATATTTAAGCCAATGAAGAAAAAATCGACAAACAAAAAATGCCAAATAGGTATAAACCGGAAGCGTTTTTGAAGCGGGGTCCAATGGACCCCGCTTGCCCGCTTACGTACTTTTTTCAGCTTGCCCACCCAAGGGTTAAACAAAAAGAACTTTTATAAAGCCATTGGAAATCAAGTCTCTATTCCGGTATTTCGGATAATTTGAACTTAAAATGGTAAATTTTTAAACAAAAAGAACTTTTATAAAGCCATTAGAAATCAAGTTTCTATTCCGGCATTTTGGACAATTTGAACTTAAAAATGGTTAATTTTTAAACAAAAAGAACTTTTATAAAGCCATTAGAAATCAAGATTCTAATCCGGCATTTTGGATTTTTTAGGAGGGGGTAACTTAGGAAAATCCTCTTTTAAACTCACAAATCATTTCGAAACATTAGGAAGCTCTTCTGGGCTTTTTAACGTTGATGAATTTTGAGACATTTGAGCTTGAGGGTGGCTTAGTGCTGTTAAGGAATCAAGCTGTATTTGAACTGGAGAAGGGCTTTGAGCCGATGAAGAGCCATTAGATTTTTTAGCTTGAGGATCGCCATTAGATGTTTGACTTGGTGAACTTGCTTTTGGTGGATTTGCGAAACCCTACTTTAATTCCAGTTCAGTTGCTTCAAGTGCATCTGGTATTTCTCGAATGTCGTTCATTGAAGCGATTTGTAATATGGCCGTCCCATGTTCATTTTTTCTTAGTAATCCGTTTAATTTTACAAACTTTCTCTTTGCAGGACTGAACTCCTTATTAAACTGGGTGACGTTCACCAGCAATTTGTAGTGAAGATCCGTTATTGTGCCTAATACGAAAGAGGAATTGTTGAAGACAATAGACTCCAATTGCATTTTAATAAAGCCCGCTATATATCAAAAAAAGGAGTGAATAATAAATATTTAATTGAATAAAAAATTGAATTTTCTTTGTAATCAAAAATATTAATTAATAAAAATTTTATTAAAAATGCGAAACCAATTTATAATGAAAAATCTTTCATGTTTTGAAATGTTGAAATATTTAAATTGTACTTTTAAAATCGTTAAAAACGAATGGCATACATTTTTTTAATTTTGATTAAAAATGATTGTATTATATTTTTTATTAATTAAAAAACATCATAAGGAATATGTAAATTTTTTTTAAAAATTTGTAATATTATTGAATTGTGTATTAATATTTTTACTAATAATATTGCATTTTCATACTAATAGAAATTGAAAGTAATTTATTTTTTTAAATTTTATATTTTGTTACGTCCCAAAATTATGGTTCGCAATGATACTTTTATTAAATTCAAGTAAATATTAAAATTTAATTAAATTTAATTATATTTTATTTATTTTAAGCCTAGACTTGCGTCCAATAGCTTGTGGATACTTCCAATAATTATTTCTCCTATTTGATTTAATTAATGAAGAAACGACAAGAATTTTAATAGAAACGATTCCATACATTCACATAAGACGTATGGAATTTTGTAAAATAAAAAATTTTAATAGAAACTATTCCATACATTCACATAAGACGTATGGAATTTTGTAAAATAAAATATTTTTAAAGAAAGTAGAAAAAGAAAGAACACAGCAAAATTAATTTGTTACTCACTTTTTAATAACACTTTAAAGATGAATTTCAGTTGAAACTGGAACTGGAAGCAGAGATGAAGTTGATATTGGATTCTTCTTTTTATAATTTTAATTTATAATTTGAAAATAGAACTTGAACTTGAAAATAGAACTTGAAATAGAACTTGAAAATAGAACTTGAAATTAGAACTTGAAATAGAACTTGAAATTTGGATAAATGCTTGAAGAATTTAAACTTGAGAGAACTCTAGCTTGAGTTGACAGCTTTTCGAGAACTCTAGTTTGAGTTGACAGCTTTTTGAGAACTCTAGTTTGGGTTGACAGCTTTTTGAGAACTCTAGTTTGAGTTGACAGCTTTTTGAGAACTCTAGTTTGAGTTGACATCTTTTTGAGAACTGAATTTTCCTTAAGGAACACGTATATTTATGTAACAGTTCCCACTTCTGATTTTCTCAAGGGAGGAAAATTTGGGGATGAAAATATTGTAGAAAGGGAAAAAGAGGTTGAGTATTTTTAGGATTGGTTTAAGAAAAAGAAAATGGAGAGAAAATGCATTAAGAAATGGGCCTGATAGGCGAATTTTGGGTCCGTCCAATTTTTATCAGTTTTAAGCGTAGGAGGATCTTTGAAAAGGGGCTGAGTCTTATCGTTCCTCAACTTCATCTCCCTTCCAACTCCAATTTCTAAAATTTACAGAAGTAGCATGTTTTCTTAATTTTAACATATTTCTAAATGTAAAATATTCAACATAATAATAAACGGTTGTTTACAATAATTATTTTAACAATTGCAATTATTATTATTAACAATTATTAAATTATTAATTATTTAGTTAATACAAACAATTCAATGAAATTTACGTTAATAAATAATTATCAAATCAATTTGTTAATTAATACAATGTTTAAATATTAATTGTCAATAATTTGTTTAAACATTCATCATTATTAAAGATTACAACAATAAAATCAATGATTTCAATAATTATTTGTTTATTATAACTAATTCGATAACATTCTGATTATTATTTTATTACTTAATAGTTATAATAATAATTTGTTAATTAATATTTTATTTAACAATAAACTGGATAATTTGTTTAAACATTCTATTAATTAATAAAACAAATAATCAAAAATTGTTATTTAATAATTTCGGACTTTAATATTTTAACTGTTCAACAATTAATTCTAATTTTTGTTAATTGTTTACTGTTAATTATTTGTTTATAATATTCGAAACATTAAAATTAACTAATTAATTTATGTCGATTCTATATAGTTAGAAATATTTTTAATTTGTTAAAAACAATTATTTTGTTAATAATTTGTATTGTTAATTCGTAATAATTAATTAATTTGACATTTTGAATTTTATTAACATTACTTAAATTTAAACAGAATATATTTTAAAAGAATTTAATATTATTTTCATGAAAACATATTTTGATGAAGTTGTGTAAAAAGGGACTGTTGTAAAAAATATAAGGTTTATCTTAAAGGAATTTTATTTTCCTTTTAGCGGTATAGACTAAAAAAACATAGTTTCAAGAAATCTCTATTTGTGTGTGGAGACGAAGATAGTATACTCTAAGATTAAAACTCAAAATTTTAGAGTATTGATTTTTAGGCTTATAACTATCTTCTCTCAGTTTAGATATTTTCTTCAAAATATGTCTTTGTATAAAATACAGAAATTTCTAATATTTAAAATATGACGTCATTATTACAGGACGTTACAATTTTATTTTATAATAAAATTTGGTAAATTTCGAATATTTAAAGTTTATTAAATTATATTATTATGTATTAAAAAGAATAAAAATTGTACTCACTGACGTGCTTCCCAATTGAACAGTAGACATCTTTAAAGGGTATAGGACAATATTTTTCTGTTGGTTCCTTCGGCAAATCGGATAGAATTTCTATTATTGTGTGATTTTGAATTGCTATTTCAATAGGCATAAGACCTTGCTGCAGGCGAAAAAATGCTGGATTGGCAGGTATAACTTTCCCCCTAGATATCTTTATAATCTGAAAATTGAATTAAAAATTTGTTTTTCATTTATTTAAAATATTTAAAGATAATTACTATTAATATATTACAATTATCAAATTTTATATATTCAATTAAATTAGTATA
Organism: Leptopilina syphax; assembly: GCA_032872505.1. NCBI lineage: Eukaryota > Metazoa > Arthropoda > Insecta > Hymenoptera > Figitidae > Leptopilina > Leptopilina syphax. The sequence goes on along the minus strand of CM065468.1, from coordinate 40,432,329 downwards.
AAATAAAATAAGGATACATAGTCATATTTAATTGTAAACTTATTACAATAGATTATTAATTGTTTTGAAAACGTTACCTTATTCGGCAACTTTCCCTCATATTAAGCGTGTAGATCTCGCCAAACCACCAGCCGCAATTTTTTATCCTTTAAATTGGATATGATGTATCTCACCGGAGCATTGGGCAGAATCTTTTTTGTTCGCAGTTCTCTTTAATACGGCAACAGTCACTTTCCTGTAAATATTTAGTAATAGTAGAAGGTTAAAAAATAAATAATTTGAAAATTAAATTTTAATTAAACTTTGAAAATGTTTAATTTAGGTTTTTAATTTTTATTTAACCTTTAAACTGCTACGTGCTGAAAAATCAAACTCAGTGCTACCCCCGGTCTGTCAGACCGCTATTCCCTTTTTTTATGTTTTTTTTTAGTAATTTATAATTTTCTAAACACAAAAATTGTAAATATTTTTTACTTTTTAACATAGAATAGTAATTTCTATATTAATTCAATTTTTTTTATTTTTTACTTATGTTGCAACACAAAATTCAACAAATTTGAAAAAAAATTTTGAAAAAGTTGTCAACTAACAGATTTTTATAAAATATTAAGCTATACTGAAAAGCTCCAGTTCTTATTATACTTTGAAAATAGTTATCAGCAAAGAAAATTTTTGTAATGGTCTGTCAGACCGGCAATGCAGTTTAAAAGTTAAATCAAAATTTAAAAATATTTTGATATCAAAATTGATTAAAACGCAAAGAATTTAATTTACTAAAAAAATTTCAGTTAAAAATTGATTTAATATTAAAAATAAACGTGCTGTAAATTTTGTATTTTTGTATAAAATTATATTATTTTTTTTGCATAAAGAATTTCGGAAAACTACTTACACACAAGTGTCCCCCAACTCCAGGCAGTCCATCTCCTTACTCGATGTACAGCTCATGTTTTCTATAAATTGTGATGGCTTTTGATAAAAGTGAAATAGCTGCTGGCGTCCCTTGATGTTGATTGAATGGCAGCAAACAGCAAAGAGATCGAGGTAGGGAATCGGTCGGTCGAGTGATGCATGACAACCACGAAGTTAAAATACATAGAGTGTGTCACTGACTTATCACGCGCGCTATGGTTATGGCGAGTCTTCAATATGAACCTGGTTTTGGTGCTCGCTCAAAAATATGAAAGTGTGCAAGCATCTTAACATGAGAGTAACGCAGAAGAAAAATTTTCTTTTTTACTTAGGTATAAAGGAATTGTGACCATATCGCTGGGACACATATATTAGCGCCATTTGTGAAAGCCCTTTCACAAACAACAGCGTCGCACAAGCGAGTAAATACTTATGGAGCGTTTACACCTTCTGTAAAAATTGTCCAGAACGGAAAATTTGCATTGGAGTAAAAGAGTCAGATACACAGTCTGTCTCTAACACTCCAATAAAAAATTTTACGTTCTGGAAATTTTTACCGAAGGTGTAAATGATACCTTAAGGTACCGTCCCATGACGGCGTAAAGCAGAAATCGTGCGATAGAAAGAGATGAACAGATATCAGGTTCTCACTCACTCACATGGTTTACGCTTTACGCCAACGCTTTCACGCCATCAGGGGACGGTATCTTTAAACCTCACTTTAGTCCGATTGATTTGTGTCGCATTTCGAATGTTCTACTCGCACAGTCAACTTATATCAGCGTTAACCCATCTTTAGATTAAATTATCCTATGTTTTTCTTTCAGAGAAGTGAAATGTAGACAAATATTTTGTTTAGACTAGAACCAAAAGGGCGCGCGTTGCGCGCCCACTTCTGTTCCTTTCCCACAACTAAAACCTTAATATAACTTTAAATTAAATCTTAATTAAATAAAAACATATGTTTATATTTTATAAATTATTTCTCTGTTAATAAGATTGTTTAAAAGTTTTTTAATTTTTTAAATGTAAGTTTGACAAATTCAATTTTCTAAAAAAATTATACGTTAATGCCTAGAAAAAATTCTCATTCTGGAGAAAATCACCTTTAAAATAAGCATTCAGTGTTTTAGAAGTCTCTAAATTTTAACTGGTAGTGTATATTATATTTTTATTAGAGTTTTTCTTATATTTAATATTGAAATAATATATATATATATATATATATATATATATATATATATATATATATTTATTTATTACAAAACTAATTGTGTTCATAATATGGAAATGACAAAGTAAAAACGATACAGATATTTTCCATTAATTTATAATATTTTTACTTATATTAGGGCCAAAATAAATGAAACCGGCCACTTGAAAAATTATGGCAAAACTCCAAGGATTAATTTAAAGAAAGAAAAATCAGTAACCTTCTATACTATAGAAATTGTGTAGATTTTTCTGCCAAAATACAGGCGACAATTTTTTTTAAATTAATACTTGGAGTTTTGCACATCAATGCATGGTAATTTAATTTTCCCAAAATATTAAGAACATTCTTGAATTTGCAATTGTTTATAAGAATTGTTAATAACAATGTTAAATTTTAATTTTTTAACAATCTTTTTATTTTATCATTAAAGTATAGACATTAAGCTTTATTTAAAAGAAATAACTTTATTATCATTATTTGTTTCAAAGTAATAATAACATGAAAATAAAATGATCCAGAACTTTAACACCAAATTACTTTAATAATAAAATTTTTTTTGAAATTGTTTCACTTATTATGACCCATTATATTAAAACATCAAAGATGATTTTGTTGGGAATAAATTATTCTCTGATAAATGATTTATTACCATTTATTAAATCAATTTTAATTAATTGTGGGGCGAAATGTTAAATTCTATTTCTTGCCTACTAAAACTATTTTCTGATAGTTGTTAAGTAGTAGATAAGTTAAAGTATTCATAAACAAGTAATTTAGTTAATAAAAGATCTGTGTTTATTAAACAAAAGCTTTAGAACAGTTATAAAGTTGAAAAAACATTTTTTCAAAAAAAAAATTTTTTGGCTTATTTTACGTGAACGGTCTTATTTTTTGACAGAGTACTTCCCTAATGTCAAATAAATCATTTTTAAACAAATAAGCCCAAAAAAAACGAAAAATACAAAAATAGTTTAACAACATTTACATGTTGTTAAATTTTTTTAAATACATTTTACTTTTCGCCCCACCCATTATTTAACTTTTCGCCCCAGGGTGCGTTTTTGGCTTTAACAACAAATATACAAAATCTGACTTAAGATATTTAGCAAATACCTTTAGGTTTCTCTTCAGGGGACCTGAATAATGAAGTAAAAAAATCTCGGTGAGAATACATGCAAAAAATATACTTAAAAGTTGATATTTTCTTTTACGAAAAAATTTTCAAAAGTAGGGTGAAAAAAATTTAAATATGGACACCACAAAAATTAGCAGAATGTCACATAACTCTAGACATTTATTTAGGGTGATAACACCCTTCTATAATTAAAATTGCAATGCTCTAACTATTTCCGTTCGAAAGATAATGAATTTTAACTGTTTTCACAATTTAACTTTTCGCCCCAGTCTCCCCTATTAATTAATATTTTTCCTATCTAAGGCACTAAAGCTCAATATAATTATTTAAAAATTAAACTTAAAAGTAAAATTTAACTAACTTTCCAAAATCATTAAAAAGATACTTGAGTTTGTCTTCTTTTAATAAAATTAATATAATTTTAGAAATACTTTACACATGTTTATGTTCTTTGGATAAAGCTGAAATATGCATTTAGTTTATTTTAATACAATTAATGTTTTTTAAAGATAGTATTTAACATTAAAATTTACAAGTAAATATGTAAATAAAAAAGCCGAACAAGACAGAACTTTATGTAGAAGCCTAACTTCTATGCTTGGCCATTTCTGGTTAAAAAATATCAAGCTAAAACAAGAATTGTGCCTTTTTTAAAACATTTACAATATAACATTTTTTTAATTTCTCATTTTAACTCATAGTAATCATAGTAATACAACACTATTCTACCTAATTTTTTTACACAAAAAACATTTTTATAATAAAGTTCAAAAATTTAGAAATTAAAAAATTATATTATTTTATTATTATTTTATTATTATATTATTTATATTAATTTATTTTTATATTTATAAGAAAATACAAAATTTTTATAAATTAAAGAAATTTAAATTTTAGTCAGTTATGACATGGGCGAATTTCCCTTTTTTTTGGTTAGGGGAATTCTCGTCAAATTTTTTGTTTCACGAAAATAATGTGAAACCTTTAAGAGGGCAGTTTGAATTTTTATACTAGGGGATGGAAAGTTTTGTTAAACCCTTATTGGGACTCGTAACCCTCTAGTAAGGTGGAGAAATCGGTGTGGTCGAACTCCGGACTATAGCAAGTGGAGAACGCCGGAGAACTTCGTGGGGAACCAATGCAACCCTCTGAATTGCATTGTGCAGTCACTGCTGCAGCGAAAGCCTTAGCTTGTCGAACCTTATCATGGTCGGCGAGCGAGATAGGGGGAAGGTGCGTGCGGGGCAGAGAGGCGGACAGTGGGGGCCTTAGTACTGCAGGCGGCGGGGGGGAGTTGATTCGGTACGTGGCACCGTGTCGTTCGAGAGCGATGAGCTGGCACCGTAGATAGGAGAGATTTGGCAGGCAGGCGGCGGGGGACCCAGGGCGGCTGGAGAATAGCTTCCTTCCTTCCCTCCTTTCTTCCTTCTGGCTGCTGGTCGAGGCTCGTAGCATGGAAATGTAGGAAATAGGTGTAAGGAGAAAAATCAAGCTAGCTTGTGTGATTTCAAGTTTGCTTTTATTGCTCAAAATCAAACTACATTCGACCTCTCTGCGCAATGAAAGGTCTGACAATAGTTCTCGAAGTACATCGTTCGGTGATCCGCTTATATGTCGACGGTGAGCGAAGTCACATTCGCACGAACCGTACACGCGCACCACACAGCACTTCATGTAATTCATTACTCAATTTTCGTTGCTTTACCGGTAAGTGGCCGAGAACAGGCGCCACCTACGGTGAAAATACCGTAAGGTCGCTCATTTTCCAGGATAGATCAAAAGATAATAATGAGAGGAAAATTCCCTCATGTCAAACCACAGGGTTGATCAATTCTGGAATTTGAGCGGTACAACCGAAGACTTAAAAACTAATGTTATTTACAATGTTGACGCGTCGATGAGCTGGGACCATTAACCTCGGTCGCCTCTACTCAACCTGGAGCGGTGAGGAGGACTTCCCTCGACGAACTGGGACCATTCACCTTGGTCGCCTCTACTCAACCAGGAGTGGTGAGGAGGTCTTCCCTCGATGTCGTTACAGTGGGGTTTTTCTAGGTCTTCCTCGTCGGCGAATCAGAGGATTACCAGAATGATTCACTGGATCGATTACCGCATTTTTCCTTGGGCGTCCTCGTCGGCGGATCGGGGGTGAGAATAAACCGTCCGCTTGATTGACGCTAGGGTTTGGAGGGGGCGGTGCTGATGTACTGTTGACCGTCTGGTTCAACGGGGTTTTTCGTGGTCTCCCTCTTCGGCGAATCGGAGGGATACCATCTAGGGTATTGTTGACCGTCTGGTTCAACGGAATTTTTCGTGGTCTACCTCTTCGGCGAATCGGAGGGACACGAACAGGATCCTCTGGAGTGATCACGATCTTTTTCCTCGGTCGTCCTCGTCGGCGGATCGGAGGCGCTGCAGGGTAGATGTGGGTCACTATGGGATCTGATGGGGGCCTACTTTTAGGCCGCTCTCGACAACTAGTATCAGTTGGAGAGTTTGGGGAATTGTTGCTGATCTCCTGATCAGTAAGAGCGATGGTCCGGGGTCTCGCTGGCCATAATTGTGACGCGTGAGCTTTTGTTGTTCGGCTGAACAGGTTTACTTCATACACTTGCCCTTGTAGATGACGTATAATAGGGTAAGGTCCTCTTCTTAGTGGAGCTAATGAGGCGTTGAACTGCTTTGAAGCGTCTGACAATTGGTAGTTTCTTAAATAAACGAGATCGCCCGGTTTGTAGGGAGAAATATCCGTCGGAGTCGTGGCGGTACTCAGATATTTGCCCTGATTTTCTCTGGCTTGAACAACTCTGTCCTTTGGATTTTGATAATTTGAGAAGGGGAGTGTCCAGTCACCAGGTCTTTTTAAATTGGATCCGAAAAGGATCTCACTTGGAGTGAGACCTGTAGCCGCATTTTTTCTTGTTCGGGTGTTAAACAAGATTTCTGTTAAGTGTTGATCCCATCGTTGGTGTTCAGATGTAGAGAAAAGACGAAGTCGCATTCCTTTTTTGATCTCCTGGTTTCTCCTCTCCGTAGGGTTGGCCCTTGGGTGGTAAGGAGGGGTGGTCCAGCAAGATACTTCCCACTTGTCACACATTTTTACCCATTCGGCACTGGTGAATTGCGTACCGTTATCAGTGAGTAAATAACGCGGAAATCCGAAACGAAAGAAAACTTCTTTTTCCAGAATAGCAAGGATCGTTGAAGCTTTTGTTGAACCGATAGGGAATGCTTCTACCCAACGGGAGAATAGATCTGTGACTACGAGAAGATGTGTTTTTCCACGGGGAGTTCGGGGATATGGACCCATTAAATCTAACGCCACTGTTTCCCAAGGTTTCTTTGGATTTCGAGGACGAAGTTGATCTCGCAGTGGTGTTCGTAGTGGTTTACAGCATAAACACAGATGGCAGCTTCTTACGTTGTTGGTAACTTCTTTTCTCATTTTTGGCCAAAGAAATCTTTCCTGAATTGCTCTGAGGGTTTCCTCGATACCAGGGTGTCCGGCAAGATCCGAATCGTGATATTCAGACAGGACGAGATCTCGTGATTCCTTAGGGACCAAAAATTGGTATTGATCTGGGGAATTTTTATTGCGTCGCCACAAGCCAAGGTCATCCACTCGATGGTCAAGAAAGAACATCTCCTCTGAGTTGGTACGGTTGATGGTGTTCTCTAGTCGTAGCCATTTTGAAACTAGACCCGAGATTTCGGTATCTTGTTGTTGAAAATCAGAAATTCTGTCATACAAACTCGTAGCTTGGATGGAAGTTAATTTGTAGGGTGATCTTCTTTCCCGAATGGTAATAGTCGATCATCTTCAGCTATATCTTCATCGGTGATCTTGACTTCTGGAACCGTTGATAGGGCTATAGCAAGTTCGTCTAAGGCAGTTCTACATTTTTCTTGAGTGAAGCTGTACTCGTTCAACTGACAGGCCCATCGTCCTAGTTTTGCTCGGAGATGTTTGTTGGTATGAAGCCAGTTTAGAGCGTGTGGGTCCACCCGAAGAATAAACGGATTAGATTGCAATAGAACGGTATATTTTTTAAAGGACCAGACTATAGCGAGACAAGTTCGTTCATTTATGTCGTACCGAACTTCTACAGCGGAAAATTTTGCACTAGCGAAGCTGATGACCTTCCGACCTTCGGTAACTGGTTCTTGATAAAGAGCAGCTCCCATTCCTACGTCACTGGCGTGAACTTGAAGAATCAAGGGTAACTCTGGATCAGGCCTATCCAAGTTTAAAGGGTTTCTGAATAGGTTTTTGACTTCCCGGAACGCTTGATCTGCTTGAGGAGGCCACTTCCATTTTCCAACATTTTTTCCAAGGAGTGATGTAAGAGGGGCTGTGATGAGAGAATAATTGGGGATATATTCTCATAACCAGCCGCATACACCCAGAAATCGTTGAAGGTCTTTCTTAGATGATGGAATTTCTGCTTCCAGAATTTTTTTGACGTGATCGGTCTGTGGTTGATTAACTCTATCGGTGACCACATAACCGAGATAGTCAACAGAGGTGACACCGTATCTACTCTTTTCTATTGAACATTGGAGCTTGTGAATAGAGAGTCGTTCCAACACTAATCCAAGGTGGTTCACATGATCTTCCCAGCAGTCGGAATAGATGATGATGTCATCCAAATATACCATGCAGAAGACGTGAAGATAGCCAGTAAGAACAATTTGGGTCATTAAAGTTTGGAAGGTGTTTGGGGCGTTCTTCAACCCAAAAGGCATCACCCGGTATTGATAAGTTCCTCCATCCGGTAAGGTGAAAGCCGTGTATTTTTTGGAAGCTTCATCCAACGGTACTTGCCAGTATCCTTTTTTCAAGTCGATCACAGAGAAGACTGTAGCTCTTCCCACCTCCTTGAGAATGTCATGGATCCGAGGGATTTCCGGAGATGCATCCTTGGTGAACGAATTTAATTTTCTGTAATCGGTACAGAATCTTAATTTTCCGGCTCGATTGGAGGCAATGACGACCGAAGAACTGTAGTCGGCATCTGAAGGTTCGATGATTTTTTGCTTCAGCATTTCATCCTTTTGTTCCATCATGAAGTCTCTTTTTTCCTGACTGCAGCGGTAAGGACGAATTCGAAATGGCTGGTGAGGTAAAAGCTCGATTTTGTGGACCATGCAATTGGTTTGAGTCAATGGACCCACAGGGTTAACGGTTTCCCGAAACCGAGACAAAACATTTAAAATTAATGTCCGGTAATCTGTCGGAATGTCAGATACCGCCTTAATTAAACAAGGATCAGGATCCTCTACCAAGTAAGAAGGAGTTTGGGTTTCAAAATAGATTGTATCTCGGTTTTGTTTTCCCACATGGATACATCGGCGGGATCGGTCATAGACTACTTGGTGCTCCTCTATCCATGGGTCCCCTAAGATCATGGGATTGGAAATTTGATCAGAAACTAGGAACCTTGCTTCCATAGTCCGGTTAGTGGTTTGGAATTTTAATTTAATTTCTCCGAGAATATTAAGGGTTACTCCTTTTTTTGCTACCTCTACTCTCTCGGTAAAAGGGGTTAACTTATTTAACTGTAGGGGAGAGAGGTAAGAGGGTTGAATAAAATTGTCGGTAGAGGCCGAATCAAACAAAACTCTAACTATTTTATCATTAAATTGAACAGAAAAAATTGGAACGAATGTTCTTTAAGTACATATACTCGAAAGGTGAGCTATTGGGGGGCAGCAGGGCCTCGAGTTGCCCCCTTTCGCCAGTTTCCCTGTTGGTCGAACGAAGTCTGCTGTTCCGGAGAAACTCGTTTGGGGCAATCACGAACGAAGTGACGATCTTCACAAAACCAGCACTGGGGAAGTTGATTCTTCTTGCCTTCAATGGGTTGAGAGGTTGTAGCACTGGTAGGATTCGAAAAGGGTTGTGTTCGAGGTTTGTCTGAACGTTTATTAGTACGATCAACATCTGCTTCGTCGAACTCAGCTTCAACTGCGCGTGTCATCAACGTTCCAAGGTCTTGAGGTTGGGAAGCTCTGATCCCCTGCCGAACTTGCGGACGTAGAAGCTCGAGTAGCGTAGCCACTTTGACTGCTTCCGGTGTGTCCGGTTGTAACCGCTGGAGAAGTAGGATCTTCTTTTGTAAAAATACTCCCACCGGCTCTTTCTCGGTTTGACGTTGAGAGTACAGCTGGGATAACAGCCGACCTGTGACAACTGGTCCATCGTATTTGTGCAGGAACAGTTCACTGAACCTAGCCCACTCGAAGGGAATTCCTTTGTAAGTGTCCCACCACTTTTCTGCTGCGCCATGAAGTCCTTCAGCAGCGAGGTCCACCTTCTGTTGATCTTGAGTGACCATAGTTACAAAATATTCCTCCATCCTTTGTAGGAAGTCTCGAGGATCTTCATGTTCCTTGCCGTGAAATTCCGGCTTTACCACGGTGGGATTAGTGGTGATGATCTGTAGTAGGTTTCTCAGCTCATCCCAATTTACAAGGGGTGACTGCCTTGGTTGATTGGCACTCGGATTTACTGGACGTGGATTCCCGACCATAGGGGGTTAATTTCCAAGACTCGGATTTACCGGACGTGGAGTCCTGCCAATAGGGGGTTGATTTCCAAGGTTGCCTGAAGTAATTCGTCTTGATTCTTGAGAATCCAGGGATGAGATCACTGTAGGCTGGCGGTGAAGTTCTCTCAGCTGCAGGTGTACGGTATCCAGGAGGCTGCGTTCCGGACGGGCCTGGTGTCGGTTCTTCCGTTCGCCGAGACATCATGGAATGGGGAGGGGGGGTATTTGCAAATCCCGCAAAATCGGATTGATCAAGAAGAGAATTTGAAATAGAGGTATTAGTTGGAGGTGTTCGTTCAACAGGCATTATTTTTCACCTTTGAAACGAAAAACGAAAAATATTTTAAAGGAGGGCGCCACCAGATTTGATTGGTCTGGACCATTGGAGGTTTAAAAGAAGAAAAACTCCACAGGGTGGAGAGAAAAAGAAAAAAAAAATTTTTTTCTTGCCATGTGCACCACAGGGGGTGATTGGAATTTTATTTTGAGCTAAGTCCCACAGGAGAGGGTGACTTAGAATTTTCTACAACAGGGGGTAGTTGGCATTTAATTTTAAGGTAAGTCCCACAGGAGAGGGTGACTTAGAATTTTTTCCACAGGGGGAAGAAAAAAATTTTTTTAAGAAATAATTGGAAGCCACAGGGGGCGGTTTTGAAAAAAGAAAAATTAATTTCTTCACGAGAGAACATTTGAGAAAAGAAAAATTAATTTCTTTTAAAGGAAAGCAATAGAGACAAGCAGGGTGGGTAAAAGTAACTTTTTTAACTCGGGCCCCACGTTGGGCGCCAATTTTGACATGGGCGAATTTCCCTTTTTTTTGGTTAGGGGAATTCTCGTCAAATTTTTTGTTTCACGAAAATAATGTGAAACCTTTAAGAGGGCAGTCTGAATTTTTATACTAGGGGATGGAAAGTTTTGTTTAACCCTTATTGGGACTCGTAACCCTCTAGTAAGGTGGAGAAATCGGTGTGGTCGAACTCCGGACTATAGCAAGTGGAGAACGCCGGAGAACTTCGTGGGGAACCAATGCAACCCTCTGAATTGCATTGTGCAGTCACTGCTGCAGCGAAAGCCTTAGCTTGTCGAACCTTATCATGGTCGGCGAGCGAGATAGGGGGAAGGTGCGTGCGGGCAGAGAGGCGGACAGTGGGGGCCTTAGTACTGCAGGCGGCGGGGGGGAGTTGATTCGGTACGTGGCACCGTGTCGTTCGAGAGCGATGAGCTGGCACCGTAGATAGGAGAGATTTGGCAGGCAGGCGGCGGGGGACCCAGGGCGGCTGGAGAATAGCTTCACTTCCTTCCCTCCTTCCTTCCTTCTGGCTGCTGGTCGAGGCTCGTAGCATGGAAATGTAGGAAATAGGTGTAAGGAGAAAAATCAAGCTAGCTTGTGTGATTTCAAGTTTGCTTTTATTGCTCAAAATCAAACTACATTCGACCTCTCTGCGCAATGAGAGGTCTGACAATAGTTCTCGAAGTACATCGTTCGGTGATCCGCTTATATGTCGACGGTGAGCGAAGTCACATTCGCACGAACCGTACACGCGCACCACACAGCACTTCATGTAATTCATTACTCAATTTTCGTTGCTTTACCGGTAAGTGGCCGAGAACAGGCGCCACCTACGGTGAAAATACCGTAAGGTCGCTCATTTTCCAGGATAGATCAAAAGATAATAATGAGAGGAAAATTCCCTCATGTCAGTTAAGTAATTTTTAGTTTTATTTAAGTATTTCAACATTAAATACTATTATAAAAATACTTTAAAATGAACAGTACAGATGGTCACTTTAAGCTTTAATTTTTTACCAATTTTTAAGAATCTAAAGTTAAAAATCAGTAATTAAAATTACTTTTAAAATAAGTCAAAAACATGATTCTGAAACTGGCACCTTATTATTATGGCACCTGTTTATTACCTTCAACACTCTAATTTTGAACTGAAGTAAAAAATATTCTTTTTTTTAAGACAACATAAATTTTTTTATAATAAAAAACTGGGTACTTGTTTAAGATTCATTTAAAAAATATTAAACCATGTAAAGTATTATTCTGAAATTATATTTAGTTTTTTAATAAAACAAGGCAAACTCAAGGATGAGCTCAAGGATTTTTTAACTAATTCTAAAAAGTTATTTAAATTTCTTTACAAGTTTAATTGTTGAAAAAGTAGATAATGTTAGTGACTTAAACGGGAAAGATGTTAATTTATTAATTGCAATTCTTAATTTCAAAAAAAAAATTATTTTATATAATTAAAAAGTAGTATTTTACACAATTTTTTAAAACTGACCTTCTTATCCTTATTTTTAATCACAAAATTTTTTTTGTCTTATTTTTTTTTATTTTGAAGAGAGAAAAAAACGTGTTCTTAACTTTGCATTTTTGTTTTTCTGTATTATATACTGTAAAAATCTGTTAATAAACTGTAACTACTGTAAACTGTAACTACTGTTGAAGCTCTTGTAAACAAAGAAAATACACCAATAGCAAGCGTCTCTGCTAGGATTTCTGACCAATAGCGACCGTCACCATGATATTTTCAACCAACAGCGACCGACATCTTAAAATTTTAGCCAGTAGCGACCGTCATCATCGGATTTTAACCAATCACGACCGTCATCACCGTATTTCAACCACTCGCGACCGTCATCATGTCATTTTCACAACCAATCAAGACCGTCACTCTCAAACTCCAGCCAAAAAAATAGCTGTTTTTCTATTAAGGATTACACATAATTAGACATAATAAAAGTGCTGTGTAGCCTAATAAATAGTGCGAAATATTCTTAAGCAAATAAAATTGCTAAATATTCATTGTGACAGATATAAATTGTCAAAGATAATAAAGTTATTAATTACTTTATATCTTTCTATTTTTTATCATTAAAGGGACGTCGTCATTTACATATTTTGTTATCTTTGCTAAAGGTAAATAAATTATATTTTTTAAATTGTAATACAAATTTCTGCTTAACTTTTGTTTATTCTTTTAATATTTTAAATCTTCCAATATTCTAATAGACCTGTCAAAAAATTGACACAAAATATAGATATATAAAATTAAAACAGATTATACACAAAGGCAAATTAAAAATCAGATAATAGAAAAAAACAATTAGATAAATAGACAAATATAAAAATATACAAATTGAAAAATAAACCATCAATTGGCAAAAAATAATAAAATAGACAATTAGAAAAATAATAAAATAGACAATTAGAAAAATAGTCAAATAGAGAAATAGACCAAAAAACAAAAATTGTAATATAGACAAATATAAATATAAACAAATAGAAAAATAGTCAAAAAGGTTATTAAAGATATTGAAAATAAGCGAATTAATACAGTATTCATCCAAAAAATGATGCAAAATCGAGAAAAAAAATCAAACCGACAAAAAAATTAATTTGTTCATGACGTTCAGTCAGATATTCCTACAAAAAGAAACAGAATAGAAACTGATATCGAACCAAGTGCTTTACGTAAAAATAGAGCAGAATACTATATCGACGACACGTTCTTGAGTAACCATTTATTAGAACATGATAATTTCAATTCTTCACAAAATCATGACAGAAGTGCATCTCAGTTTATAAATAATTATCACTTTAATCAACACAGTTATGCTAACTTAAGCCTTCCTTTATTAACTAATGAAATAAATGAGCATTATCTTGGAGCAATGGATATTCTGTGTATTCATTGCAATGCTAAACACTTTGTAGCAGAAAAAGTATCCAATAAGGGAAACTCTTTTAACGATTGCTGTAGCCATGGAAAGGTAAAATTAGATCCATTACCAGATCCACCAGAAATGTTAAAAAAACTCTTTGATGGTACTCATGTTTGGTCAAGTCATTTTTTCAATCAAATACGTTGTATTAATAGTTCATTTTCTTTTACATCTTTTAATGCCAATTTAGTAGAGTTCAACAACAGAAGACCAGGACCCTACTGCTTTAAAATTCATGGTCAAATTTACTATCAATTCAATACAGCATTATACCCAGAGATTGATGAATTGCCAAAATGCGGTCAACTGTTCATGCTTGATGCTAATGAAGCGACAAATCATCGGTTAAATATGAATTCTGATTTAAATGCACAAGTTATCTAAGTAGTTGAAAACGTAATGAGAGAACATAATATATTTGTACACTCTTATCAAATGATAAAAGAAGAATTGGATGCTTTGACCAAAGTAAATGGCGGTAAAGAACCGGAATTGGAATTATTATTTACACTTAAAAAAGGACATGATAAAAGACGTTTTAATTTTCAAAGAGTTAATGAAGTAGCAGCAATCTTTTTAACTACAGCAGATGGTGAAATTTCAGAATCATATGTCACAGTACGTAACAAAAATACAAAAAATTTGCAATATGTCAGCTCAATGAATGCAAATGTCGAACCTTGGACATATCCTTTATTTTATCCTTATGGAAACAGAGGTTGGTATGATGGTATTAAAATGGTTGGCAGTAACCGCAGAGTTACCAGAAACGCTTATGTAAAATATCTAATAGCTATAAGAGACTATTCAAATTACATTCTAATGGGACGTCGTTTATTTTAACAATGGATTGTAGATTTTTTTGTTAAATGAGAGAAAGATAAAATGAATTTCTTAAAAAACAATCAAAAACAGTTACGTGCTGATTCATATAAAGGACTCTTACAGCATTTAGAAAATAGGTCAGAAAATACAAATAGCCGCATTGAAAAAGTTGTTATTCTTCCTTCTACTTATCCCGGATCACCAAGATATATGCAACAAAACTATCAAGATGCAATGACTATAGTTCGGAAATTTGGTAAACCTGATTTATTTATAACAATGACGTGCAATCCAAAATGGAGAGAAATTACAGAAAATCTACTCAGTGGACAAACTGCGTCTGACCGACCAAACTTAGTTGCTCGCGTTTTTGAATTAAAAAAAGAAGAGATTATTAATATAATAGTCAAACAGAAATTATTTGGTGAAGTTCAAGCATATGTATACGTAGTCGAATATCAAAAGCGAGGATAACCACACGTTCACTTGCTAATAACTTTAAAACCAAATTTTAAAATTACAACACCTGAAGTTGTTGATAAGTTTATTTCAGCTGAAATTCCAGATCCTACTGAAAATTTACGATTACATAAAATCGTTAAGACCAATATGATTCATGGGCCCTGTGGAGCTTGGTGTTTAGATAATAAAGGAAAATGTTCTAAAAATTACCCATATATGTTTAATAATGAAACAAATATGGACGAAGACGGTTATCCACATTACAGGCACCGAAATACTGGCACTTACACGCGTCGCGATGGATTTGAATATGACAATCGAAGTGTTGTACCTCACAATAAAAGTCTGTTATTGGCTTTAAATTACCATATCAATGTTGAAGTTGTTACTAGCATTAAAGCAGTGAAATACCTTTATAAATATATTTTTAAAGGACATGACGCTGCGTCTGTTGTGATTCAAGATACACCAAGCAATGACGAAAGAAGTGTTAAATTCAATTTATCGACTTCCAGTTCATTTATTAAATCAACAAACTGTTATAGTCGAAAATATTGATGATTCAAATTCAATTAGATCCGCACTAAACCGATCAACAGAACTTACAGAGTATTTTAGTATAAATGAACGTGATCCAGAAGCTAGAAAATATATTTATTCTGAAATACCATTTTATTATGTTTTTAAAAAGGAGAAAAACTGTTCTTTCTGGCAAAAAAGAAAAAAACAATTTAATACGTTGGGTCGTATGTATTCAGTAAGTCCATCTCAAACAGAATTATTTCATTTGAAATTATTATTAAACATAGTGAAAGGAGCTACAAGT
Organism: Leptopilina syphax; assembly: GCA_032872505.1. Taxonomy (NCBI): domain Eukaryota; kingdom Metazoa; phylum Arthropoda; class Insecta; order Hymenoptera; family Figitidae; genus Leptopilina; species Leptopilina syphax. Next base: position 40,416,667 of record CM065468.1, on the reverse strand, counting down.
TTTCAAGATTTGAGAACAGTAAATGGTATAATACATGAGACTTTTGTATCTGCATGTTTAGCACTGGGTTTAATTAAAGATGATAATGAGTGGAAAAATGCTATGCACGAAGCAGAAGTTTGGATGATGCCTAGACAATTGCGGCACTTATTTGTGCGTATTTTAATACACTGCCAACCTATACATCCTGAAGAATTATGGGAAGAATTTAAAGAAGCATTATCTCATGATTATTTAAGAACAATGCCTGAAAGTTTTGCACAAAGAAATGCATATATTCATATAAATACATTGCTTGCTGCCGAGAATTCAAGTATTACAAATTTTCCTACAATGCCACAAATATCAGAAACTGAAGAAGATATTGAATCTGAAATGATGTTTCAACAATATCAAGCTGTTGGGACTCAACAATATTAAAAACTTAATGAAAAACAGAAAGAAATTGTCGATATTGTTTTAGACACAATAGATAATGAACAAACAGATGATAATAAATGTCGATGTTTTTTCATTGATGGGCCTGGAGGATCTGGAAAAACATTTGTTTACACAACTTTATACTACTTACTCCAAAGTCAAAGAAAAAAAGTTTGTACTATGGCATTTACTGGTATTGCAGCTACCTTACTTCCTCAAGGTAAAACTGTACACAAAACTTTTAAGCTACCAATTGCAATTTACAGAGACTTATCTCCAACTATTAAGGTACAATCCAAAGATGAAGATTATTTAAGAAGTATCGATGTCTTTTTTTAGGATGAAGCACCCATGGCTCCAAGACATGCTCTAAAACTGGTCGATCGAAATTTGAAAGACATAATGAATAGTAATAAGCCTTTCGGAGGAAAGATAATGATACTTGGAGGCGATTTTCGACAATTATTACTAGTTAAACAAAATGCAATTCGCAGTGAGTTAGTGAATCTTTGTATTAAATTTAGCAGTTTGTGGTCACCCTTTTCTCAATTTTCTTTAACAGAAAACATGCGTGCCTTGTCACATGAAAAAGAATTTTCAAAGTTTTTATTAGAGGTTGGAGATGGAGTAGCTAACCTCAATGATAATGATTTAGAATTACCAATGGATTGTATTGCTCCTCCTAATACCAATATTGCAGAAGACGTTTATGGAAACATAATTAAAAACAAAGAATTTGATAAATTGGCAAAAATGTCAATACTATCTGCTAGAATTGTTGACGTTGATGATATAAACAAATCAGTCGTTGAGCTATTAGATGCTTCAAGTGAAAAAATTTATACTAGTGTTAATACTGTAAAAGACTGTGATAATGATGAAATTAGGGAAGCTCTCTTACCAGAATACTTAGAAACGTTGAATTCGACAAATTTACCATCACATGAATTAAGATTAAGAGTTAATACAGTTGTCATGTTAATTAGAAATCTTTCAATTAATGAAGGATTATGTAATGGAACACGACTCCAAATTTTAGAATTACAAAATCATTTATTAAAATGTAAAATTTTAACTGACGGAGATAAATTTGGTAAAATTGTTTTCATAAATCGAATAACTTTATACAGTGATGATCGGTACCCTTTCCAGTTTGGACGCAGACAATTTCCAATAAAAATAGCTTTCGAAATGACAATCAACAAATCTCAGGGTCAAACTTTTGAAAAAATTGGAATAGATCTCAGACGAGACGTTTTTAATCATGGTCAATTTTATGTTGCGTTATTACGTGTTCGTTCATGGGACTCAGTAAGAATATACTTAGGAGATCAACGGCAATCAAATATTGTTAAAAATTTTGTTTTTAAAGAAATATATGATTAATTTAGCTTCAGCCTTCTAGAAATAAAAATTTTTTAATAAAAAATTAAATGGTACGATTAACTAATTGTCCTAAAACTGAATTTGTCTTTTACGAAGAATAATAGCCTTTACCAGACTGTCCTTTTTATTTCTTAAGCACTGAATGATGAGAATGACGTGATATTTGATTACTTTAATCATTGTCACGTTGATTCTGACAGTGCTCAAATAGAGTATAAATTTAATATCCAAATGAAAAAAATATCGAATTTTGACTAATTCAAAGTATTTGAATTTATAAGCAGAATATGCAATTACTTAGAATCTGACAAATAAATGCACCCTAAGCAGAAAGCGTAAAACCGAAAGAAGAATTTTGTGAGTAAAAGAGAGTGTCGACAGCATTATATTTTTCACTCTCATGTAATTCAGCTTTCTGTTTAAAGGCGTTCGCACAGCTCTACTGCCTGCTCAGGCAGGCGCAATGAGAGCAAGAGAGAAAAACATTTTACTTGAATTTTCTGACTTTCTTACTCTTATTTGGACAATGACAACCTGCAGGCAGGCAATAGAGCTGTGCAAGCGCCTTTATCTAGCAGCGAATTAAATTGAGAAAAAGAAATTATAATTAAAAATCAGGCAGTAAACTGAATTAAGCAATAGCATAAGAGCGAAGGAGACGGCAGCTTGCGGCCGTCGACTGCGCTAGTATTTAAAATTTTCAAAATGGAGGATCCAATATGGCGGATGAATTTTAAAAAAATTGTTTGATTTAAATGAAACTTGGTATCTAGGGGTTTTTGGGGTCGCTGATTAAGAATCTGAAGCCAGATTAATAAAATCCAAAATCTCGGATCCAATATGGCGGATGAGTTTTTCAAAAATTCATCTAAATTTCTTAAAAATTTATAATCGTGGGTTTTTGAGGTCGCTGATTATGAATCTAAGGTCATATTTAAAAAATCCAAAATGGCAGATCCAATATGGCGGATGAGTTTTTCAAAAATTTATCCAAATTTCTTAAAAATTTATAATCAGGGGTTTTTGAGGTCGCTGATTAAGAATCTAAGGTCATATTTAAAAAGTCCAAATAGCGGATCCAATATGGCAGATGAGTTTTTCAAAAATTTATCCAAATTTCTTGAAAATTTATAATCGGGGGTTTTTGAGGTCGCTGATTAGGAATTTAAGGTCAGATTAAAAAAATTAAAAATGGCGGATCCAATATGGTGGATGAATTTTAAAAAAATTGTTTGAATTTAATAAAACTTGGTATCTAGAGGTTTTCGTGGTCGCTGATTGAAATCTGAGGTCAGATTTTCAAAACTCAAAATGGCAATATAAGTATTTTAATAAATTTAAAAATTCTTTAATTGTTTAAACAAATAATTGTTGTTATGTACTAACTTTTTACAAAATATATCTAGAAACATGCAGCTTTTTCTAATTTTGCAATTAACTAAGCTGAGTAGTATTACATTTAGATTTTTCATAAATTTAACGATTCTTTAATTGTTTAAACAAATAATGTTGTTATATACTATCTTTTTACAAAAACATCTAGAAACATGCAATTTTTTTTTCTAATTTTACAAATAACTAAGCTGAGTAATATTGCATAAAGATTCTTCATAAATTGAACGATTCTTTAATTGTTTAAACAAATAATGTTGTTATTTACTAACGTTTTACAAAAAACATCTAAAAGCATGCAATTTCTTCTAATTTTGCAATTAACTAAGTTGAATAAAATACCTCCAATTTTGCAATTAACAAACATGAATCTTGCAATAATACTGATCTTGTTAACATTTAAAATTTGGAAAAAGCATGTTTCTAAGTCTTTTGTGCAAGGAGTTAATCAACATCTATAATTATTTGTTTAAATATGTGTTAAATTGTTAAATTTATAAAACATCATTATGTAGTACTATTTAACTTAGGAAGTCTAAAAAATGCACATTGTTTCATATAACAGAGACGTAGTTAATAAAGGACTTGTAAAATACCAACATATCTATAACAAATCTAAAATATTTTTAAAACTGGCGGCCATATTGGCTCTGATCTTCTGTATTTTTAAAATCTGATCTCAGCTTCGTAATAAGTGACCTCAAAAAACCCCAGACACCAAGTTTCATTAAAATTTTTTAATAAAGCCAAACAATTTTTTAAAAATTTGTCCGCCATATTGGATCCGTTATTTTGCATTTTTCTAATTTGACCTTAAATTCGTAATCAGCGACCTCAAAAAACCCCGATTATAAATTTTCAAGAAATTTGGACGAATTTTTTAAAAAATTCATCCGCCATATTGGATCCGCCATTTTAAATTTTTTAAATCTGACCTCAGATTCGTAATCAGCGACCCCAAAACCTCTAGATACCAAGTTTCATTACAATCACACAATTTTTTAAAAATTCATCCGCCATATTGGATCCGCCATTTTAAATTTTTTAAATTTGACCTCAGATTCGTAATCAGGGACCCCAAAAACCCCTAGGTACCAATTTGTAGAAAAATCCAACAGTGTGAAAAATTTGTGCATTTGGAAACAATTTTATGGGTGAAAATAGGTACGCAGGAGTGTTAAAAAAAACTCGTTCACCATTATAAATCCATCATTTTCAATTTTTGAAATCCGACATCAGATTCGTAATCAGCGACCCCGAAAACCCCCGAGTAACGAATTTAAGACGAATTTAATCGATTTTTAAAAACTTGTCCACCATATTGGATCCGCCATTTTGAAATTTAGAAAACTAACATTAGATTAGAAATGTACGATTTCAGAAATCCTTGATTAGTGATTTTAGTAAGTTTAGAGCTTAACTAAATTTTATTACTTCAATTTTTGCTGCAAATGTTTAAGGGATACTAAAAATGAAGAATGTAGTTTCGTTCACTAAATTTAATGTAGAATTGTCATTTTTGATCCAATCGAGGTCCACAAGGGCTCAAAATTTGTGTAATGATATAGTCTATCAATAAAAAAATTAAAACCTGAACATTCTTTCCTGTTTGATGTAGAAAAAAATAGTAGAAGTTACTCAAATGTCTAAAAATCATCAAAATTGTCATGAAATTTCATCTTTAATCGACTGTAACTCTCTTAATTTTTATTAAATTTTATTCTGTGACCTATAGATCGAAAGGTAATTTAATAACCTTTCCAATGATACCTCATTTATTATATTTTGACAAGTTAATTTTCCTGCAGGTAAGTTTAAGTGGCATCGCACCTCGAAAATGCAAAATTTGAAGGTACAGAAAAACTGCACGAGGAAAAAAAATTAAAACTATGATTTTCTTATTAAAAAAACACCAACTATTCGAAATTTTGAATTTCCACCAAATATTTTTTGAAAAAATGCATTATTGCGGGAGTTATGGAGGGGGAAAGCAAAATCAAAAAACTTATTTTTCTCGAAAACGACTCAACCGATTTTAATCATAAAATATGCTTTTCTGTAGAATCGAAAGACGAATCATAAAAAAAGTAATCAAAAAATTTTTGCCAAAAAAAACCGGAAAAAAAAGTTTTTTAAATTTTGAAAATTTTTTTTGACAAGGCTACTGCAGAGGTACTATTTTTGAAACGTGATAAAAACATCTCTAAAAGTGTCTACTTAACCCTTTAACGTCCAGCGGTACATATGCTGTACCATAAAGAAATAAAAAACCTATCTTCAAATACGGTTGATATATTTAATTACAAAATTATATCTAGGGGTATTCGGGGTCGCTGATTACGAATTTTAAGTCAGATTTTGAAAATTCAAAATGGCGGATCCAATATGGCGGACCGAAAAGTTTAAAATTCGATGAATTTTCATGAAAATTGGTATCTAGGGGTTTTTTGAGGTCGCTGATTACGAATCTGATGTCGGATTTTGAAAATTCAAAATGGCGGATCCAATATGGCGGACCGAAAAGTTTAAAATTCGATGGATTTTTATGAAACTTGGTATGTAGAGGTTTTCGAGGTCGCTGATTACGAATTTGATGTCAGATTTTGAAAATTGAAAATGGCGGATCCAATATAACGGACGAAAATTTAAAATTTGATGGATTTTCATGGAACTTGGTATCTAGGGGTTTTTGAGGTCGCTGATTACGAATCTGATGTCAGATTTTGAAAATTCTAAATGGCGGATCCAATATAGTGGACGAAAATTTATAATTTAATGGATTTTTATGGAACTTGGTATCTAGGGGTTTTTGAGGTCGCTGATTACGAATTTGATGTCAGATTTTGAAAATTGAAAATGGCGGATCCAATATAACGGACGAAAATTTAAAATTTGATGGATTTTCATGGAACTTGGTATCTAGGGGTTTTTGAGGTCGCTGATTACGAATCTGATGTCAGATTTTGAAAATTCTAAATGGCGGATCCAATATAGTGGACGAAAATTTAAAATTTGATGGATTTTTATGGAACTTGGTATCAAGGGGTTTTTGAGGTCGCTGATTACGAACCTGATGTCAGATTTTGAAAATTCTAAATGGCGGATCCAATATGGCGGACCGAAAAGTTTAGAATTTGATGGATTTTCATGAAACTTAATATCTAGGTGTTTTCGAGGTCGCTGATTACGAATCTGATTTCGGATTTTGAAAATTCAAAATTGTAAATCTAATATGGCGGATCAAAAAATTTAAAATTTGATGGATTTTTATTAAATTTGGAATGTTGGGGTTTTTGTGGTAGCTTAGTACGAATCTGATGTCAGATTTTAAAAATTCAAAATGATGGATCCAATATGGCGTACCGAAATTTTTTTGGAAATTGGTATCTAGGGGTTTTCGAGGTCTTTGATTACGAATCGGATGTCGGATTTTGAAAATTCAAAATGGTGAATACAATATGGCGGATCGAAAAATTTAAAATTTGATGGATTTTTAAAAAGCTTTGAATCTAGGGGTTTTAGGTGTCACTGATTACGAATTTGATGTCATATTTTAAGTATTCAAAATGTCGCATTTAAAGATAATGGTTAAATTTTAGAAACTGTGTTAGGTTCTTAATAATTTTTAAATACGAAACCAACTTACACTTTAGTAAATTTTATTTTTAAAAAATTAAAATTTTGATTTCTTTTTATTTCTGAAATTTTTTCTATTTACATGAACTCAACTCAAAAGTATGGCTTGCAAATGCTAATTTTTATACTTAATTATTAAAACAAATTTGAAATTAGATATAAGGAAGTTATTTTCATAGTTACATATTCTTACAATTTCTTAATAAAATAATTTAGAAATCAATGTAAAATGTAATTTAGTATGTGGATTCTATTAAAAGTTAAAAATATTAATAATTTGTTTAAATAATTAGGTATAAAAATTAGCATTTGCAGGCCATACTTTTGAGTTGAGTTCATTTAAATAGAAAAAATTTCAGAAATAAAAAGAAATCAAAATTTTAATTTTTTAAAAATAAAATTTACCAAAAAACAATTAATTTGTTTAAACAATTGTTAAATATTTACACAATACCTTTTATTTTTGTATTCAATTATTTCCTGCGTAAAATGTTAAGAAATGTAAAAAAATAAAATTTTGTTGGTTCATGTTGAAAAAATATACAATTAACAATAAAAAATTGTTTAAACATTTTAAAAATTTATTAAGTTAATACTGCATGTTTATATGTTAATTACGCATTAAATTTCGGGTAAAAAACTCAAAGAAATATACTACAAATTGAATTTTTTTCATACATGGGACATTCCACGTCAACACGGACAGAGCTCTAAACAAAAATTGCTTTGATGGATTTAAACGTTCTAGGGCTTAAAAGATTTCTACGTTCATGTACTTTAAGATGCTGATGGGCGTTTTTTGCAAAATTTAATTTCCGATGCCAATAGAACTGTCAAAAGTCAAAAGGTCCAAAAATCTCAATCTTTTTATGAATTAAAAGCAAAAAACAAGGTAAATAATTCTGTAACTCATTCTTTATCAGTTTTTAGGGTTCCCGAATATAAATCTAAAGTTTTTTTTTAAATCCAAAATGGAGAATTCAATATGTCGGACAAAATTCAAATTTGATCAGATTCGATTAAAACTTGTTCCTCGGGGGTTTTTAGGGTCGCTGATTAAGAATCTGAAGTCACTTTTTAAAAATTCAAAATGGCGGATCCAATATGGCAGAAAAAATTTTCAAATTTAATCCGATTCCCTTAGAACGTGTTACTCGGGGGCTTTTGGGGTCGCATATTATGAATATGAAGTTACTTTGTAGAAATTCAAAATGGCGGATCAAATTTTTTAATTTGATCAGATTTAAATTAAAAAGTGTTACTCGGTGGTTTTTAGCGTATCTGCCCAAGTGCGAAAACCAACGCGGCCCAACACTGGCCCAGTATTGGCAAAGCTGGCATCGAGACTTGGCAGACAATATTGGCCCGACTTTACGCCGACTCTTGTGGTGTTAACAGCGGTTGGACGTCGGCAGCCAGATCTCGGCAGACATTAATGGACCAATATTGGCAGCCAGATTTCGGCAGACATTAATGGCCCATTATTGGCAGCCAGATCTCAACAGACATTAATGGCCCAATATTGGCTCAACTCCTCCAGAGTTGACAAAATTAGAAAAAAATAAAAATAAATTTTTTTTTCTTCAATTAACTAATTAATTCATAATATTTATACAGTTTATTTCCCTAAATTAAACGCAAACTTACAAATATTTGAAAAATTCTTACCTCTCGCGGGGATCGATACCTGAACCTGACGCACCACAGCCTAACACTCTGACCACTCTGCTACTCTGACTTAAAGTCGAGGAAGCAAAAGGGTTCTTATAAGCTACACTACACTGGCCGATACTGTGCCATTATTGGGCCGAGCTACGTCCCAATATTGGCAATTTTAATTTGCCATCATAGATACAAAATTTTTGTCATTAACCCATTAACGCCTGAATGCACTGAATTTTTAGTCTGACTTCAAACTTAAGTATTTCTTAATAAACATACTATTTTCTTTTCGGACAAAATTTTTTTTATGTATTGGAGTGTCCTCTATCCGAATATCATGTTTAAAAATTATTACAAAATTGTTTAACAATATTTTTTTGCATATAATTAAAAAATTGCACAATTTTTTAATGATTTTTTTTTTTAAATCTTAAATTTAAATGTCAAAAAAATTTTTTTAACGGTTCACATTTCCATAAATCGTGCACTCGATTGTTACACTTTCCAAATATATATCGTCCTTTTGTAAATAAACTTTTGATTTTTCAAAATGGCGCCTAAAAACTCAAAAATTTAAGAAAATTTAAAATTTATTGTCCGATGTACATTTTTTTTTAAATTTGTCTTGAAAATGCTTACTTGCGGGTTTTTCGGGTCGCTGATTACGAATTTAAAATTACTTTTTGAAAATTCAAAATGGCGGATCCAATATGGCGGACAAAATTTTCAAAAATTAGTCGGATTCTCTTCAAAATCCTTACTCGGGAGTTTTCGGGGTCGCTGATTACGAATATGAAATTACTTTTTGAAAATTCAAAATGGCGGATCCAATATGGCGGAAAAAATTTTCAAAAATCAGTCGGATTCACTTTAAAATCCTTACTCGGGGGTTTTCGAGGTCGCTGATTACGAATCTGATATTACTTTTTCAAAATTCAAAATGGCATATCCCATATAACGGGTAAAGAAGGTTAAATTTTATTTAATCCTTTTGAAAATGCTTACTCAAGGGTTTTTAAGGACACTTTATTTGAATATCTTTAATTATCTTTCCACAACAGGATTTGTGCACTTTTTGTTTATCAGATAACTTTTGCTAATGCTTATAGAAAACTCTTTTATCCCAATTTTTTTCGATTCGCTGTTTACAGTGTTGTGTAAAATTACCGCATTCGTTATTGATGATTGAATTAAGCGCTCAAATATCACCCAAGTCCATTTTTTTGATCTGATGATTGGCAACACGCGACTACAATACTGGTCATAAGCAAAAAAAAAATTAAAAACAAAATTTAAAAAAAATAAGATTCTCGTTGTTCATCTACCTCCACGCGGTGAGAATTGGAAACATCAGTTTAGCAACTGGTGGCTAAAGATGTTCAAAATAATTAAAGATATTTAAATAAAGTGTCCTTAAAAACCCTTGAGTAAGCATTTTCAAAAGGATTAAATAAAATTTAACCTTCTTTACCCGTTGTATGAGATATGCCATTTTGAATTTTGAAAAAGTAATATCAGATTCGTAATCAGCGACCTCGAAAACCCCCGAGTAAAGATTTTGAAGAGAATCCGACTGATTTTTGAAAATTTTTTCCGCCATATTGGATCCGCCATTTTGAATTTTTAAAAAGTAATTTCAGATTCGTAATCAGCGACCCTGAAAACCCCCGAGTAAGGATTTTGAAGAGAATCCGACTGATTTTTGAAAATTTTGTCCGACATATTAGATCCGCCATTTTGAATTTTCAAAAAGTAATTTCATATTCGTAATCAGCGACCCCGAAAACCCCCGAGTAAGGATTTTGAAGAGAATCCGACTAATTTTTGAAAATTTTGTCCGCCATATTAGATCCGCCATTTTGAATTTTCAAAAAGTAATTTCAGATTCGTAATCAGCGACCCCAAAAACCCGCGAGTGAGCATTTTCAAGCCAAATTTAAAAAAAAATTGTACATCGGACAATAAATTTTAAATTTTCATAAATTTTTGAGTTTTTAGGCGCCATTTTGAAAAATCAAAAGTTTATTTACAAAAGGACGATATATATTTGGAAAGTGTAACATTCGAGTGCACGATTTATGGAAATGTGAACCGTTAAAAAAAATTTTTTGACATTTAAATTTAAGATTTAAAAAAAAAAACCATTAAAAAATTGTGTAATTTTTTAATTATATGCAAAAAAATATTGTTAAACAATTTTGTAATAATTTTTAAACATGATATTCAGATAGAGGACACTCCAATACATAAAAAAAAATTTTGTCTGAAAAGAAAATAGTATTTTTATTAAGAAATACTTAAGTTTGAAGTCAGACTAAAAATTCAGTGCATTCAGGCGTTAATGGGTTAAAGTGACAATAATGAGCTATTAATGAGCCGATCTTCGTCACATCACTGACAATTGTCTTTTACCATTAAAGATTGATCAACTTTGCCGTGAATGTGCCATTATTGGGCCAAGCAACGCCCCAATTCTGGCAATTATATTTTGCCATTAAAGTGCCAATAATGTGCCTTTAATGGGCCAATCTTCGTCACATCATTGGCAATTAAATTTAAAAAAATTTTAATATCAAAATTCATGCTATGTTTTTAATATTTAATTATTATCTAAAAACTTGACTAGAATCCATTTTGAAATCAATGTTTACTACAAAATTCTACGAGAATTTAATTATTTAAATGCAAAAATTAATAATTTATTGAATAAATTGAAAATTTCTTTATTTTCAGATAACAAAATAAAAATTTAACTCAAAAAAAGGTTTCTGTTACATTTATTTACCAATTTCTTTAATCGTAAAATTATTTGAAAACATTAATTACTTCTTTTTAAAATTAATACTTAATTAAACTTTTTCAAAAAAATTAATTCTTTAAAATTGACAGTAAAAAATATAGAAAATTCAAAGTTTCGAATATTTTAATATGAATCCTTTTCAAGCTTATTCAATTTAAATAATTAAATACAAAATAAATAATTTATTCAATAACTTAATGTTTCTTAAAATTAAATTCTTATAAAAAATTTTACCAAATTAAAATGCCATTAATGTACCTTTAATGGGCCGATCTTCGTCACATCACTGGCAATTGTCTTTTACCATTAAAGATTGATGAACTTTGCCGTGAATGTGCCATTATTGAGCCAAGCTGCGCCTTAATACTGGCAATTATAATTTGCCTTCAAAGATACAAAAATTTTGCTATTAAAGTGCCACTAATGAGCCATTAATGGGCCGATCTTCGTCACATCACTGTCAATTGTCTTTTGCCATTAAAGATTGATCAACTTTGCCGTGAATGTGCCGTTATTGGGCCAAGCTACGCCCCAATACTGGCAATTATAATTTGCCATCAAAGATACAAAATGTTTGCCATGAAAGTGCCATTAATGGGCCGATCTTCGTGATATCACTGGCAATTGAATTTTGCCATTAAAGATTGATCAACTTTGCCAATATTGTGCCGTTATTGAGTCAAGCTACTCCCTAATACTGGTTATTGTAATTTTCCATGAACGATACAAATTTTTTGCCATTAAAGTGCCAAGAATGAGCCATTACTGGACCGATGGTCGGCACATCACTGGCAATTGTCTTTTGCCATTAAAGATTGATCAACTTTGCCATGATTGTGCCATTATTGGGCCGAGAGCTGGCCCAGTCTTAAAAAATTTGAAATTCTGACCATCGGCGCCATCATTGGCCCAGTAATGGGACGTTTTGAACACCAATAATGGCCCAGTAACTACTGCCAATTCTCGGCAGACATTACTGCACCAATGATGGGCCGTATTTGCAGTCTTGGCATTTCGCACTTGGGTGATTATGAATTTGAAGTCTCAAACACAAAGTAACTTCATATTCATAATTTGCGACCCCAAAAGCCCCCGAGTAACACGTTTTAAGGGAATCGGATTAAATTTGAAAATTTTTTCCGCCATATTAGATCCGCCATTTTGAATTTTTAAAAAGTGACTTTAGATTCGTAATCAGCGACCCTAAAAACCCCCGAGTAACAAGTTTTAATCGAATCTGATCAAATTTGAATTTTGTCCGACATATTGATTTCGACATTTTGGATTTTTAAAAAAAACTTTAGATTTATATTCGGGAAACTTAAAAACTGATGTAGAATGAGTTACAGAATAATTTACCTCGTTTTTTGCTTTTAATTCATAAAAGTATTTTTAGATTTTTGGACCTTTTGACAGTTCTATTGGCATCGGAAATTAAATTTTGCAAAAAACGCCCATCAGCATACTAAAACATGATTTCTAATGTACTTAAAATTTTTTTAAATGTTAAAAACTTTATTTTATAGCAACATATCGACTTTTTCATACTTTGTTATAAACAAATTAATATAAATAAACAAAAATTTAAAAATCGGCCTGGAGGAATCAATAAAGAATTTATTATCGAAGATTTAAAAAAATTGTTTAATTTCAATGAAAATTGAACCCCTTGATGCAAGAACCAGACGCAGCCCATTGAATTTCAATGGCCTATGTCTGGTTCTTGCATCAAGGGGTTCAATTGTGACCTCTAGACTGATTTTGACACAAAAAGTACATTTGGCCCCACTGTGGCGGCGGTAACGGTGGATATGCCGCGCGGTAAACAAACGTGTCGCCCGGCAGAAAAAAATTCATAACTTTGTTCCTTATTGCAGGACACCAAATTTCAAAAAAAGGTATGGAATCGTTATAAAAAAGCCTTTACGATGAAATTTGAACGAACTTCCTACGACGTTAAGAACATTGTTTATTTTACAAATAAACAATTAAATTTGCAATAACAATTACAAAAATTAAACAATTTAATTTTTTAATTATTTTATTTCAAACTACATCATTTTCTGAGTATACATACCAAATTTTATAACGATTCGTTTATTCTGTTTTGAGATATTAATTTTTTAATAAAACACTGCAAAAAACTTCAATTGCTTATAACAAAGTAAAATTTAATTTTTTTGAAAAATCCTTTAAGGCATTTAATTAACTCATAATTATGTTTCATTTTCATGTATTACCAAGTAAATACAGTAAATCTCAAAATTTGCTGTTACACTTCAGGAATTCTTACTCCATTGTAAAAAATCTTATTTTTTACTCAATAAAATAGAAAATTATTGTTAAATAGTTATTATTTGTTAATATAGGAGATTAATATATTTTAATGTCAGGTTAGGTAGCAAAAGTGTCAGTTTAAGTTTGTCACGTTGGGGACCGTCCATAAATTACGTAAGGCATTTTTCTTAAATTTTGACCCATGCACCCACGTCCGTAAGGCTCCGTAAGATTTTAAACCACCCACGCCCCCTATCTTACGTAAGTCTTTGCTTAGGTATTTTTTACGAGAATTTACTAGCAGCATTGCAAAAAATTGTTTAACTAATAAAATGAATTAATAAACAAATGTTTGGTGTTTAGTGTATAGTTATGTATTTCTTACAATATACTTAATTTATATAAAATTTATTAAACATATTTTACTTTGGTCAAAATAATAAATATTAAGGTACTACTACACTTTAAAATTCTTAAAAATTTTATTTTTTTTATTGTATTTTTTAACTCCTTATGACTTCAGGAAACACTTCCTAAAGTATTTATAACCAATTGTAAAAAATAAAAGTAAATTTTTCAAAAAATATTCAATTAATGTAAAAAGTCATTGACAAATTAAGTAAGTCTTTAAGGGGATGGTGGGGTCCAGCTTTTTGTTATGACCAGTAGAAACATTGGTGCTAATGTATGTAACAGTGTCTGAAATGAAAAAAATGGTGGGGTTTCAATTTGCAAAAGAATTTAAGGTAATTTATGGATAGCCTCTAACGATACATATAAGTTTAAACGCGTTTTTCTCAAAATAATGTTTTCTCAAATTGCGGACAGTTTATCTCTGAATCTACTGAACCGATTTCAATAAATGATAACTCGATTTGTTTGTTAGTATGTCCTGTGTGAGAATTTACCAAAAAATGGTCAAAAAATTTTTAAAAAACTAAAAAAAAATAAATTTTTTTTTTGCAGAGTAGAAAAATACTGAAAAACATAGTGTATTTAGTGTTGCCGCAAGACGAGACAAGACGAGATTTTTTTCAATCTTGTCTCGTCTTGAAATGTCAAGACCAACAAAGAGTCTTGTCTCGAAAAACAGTTTTTTTAGTTTTTCTTTATAAATAATAAACCTACGTGCCCAAAATTTTTGGACATAGTTTGTTTCAGTAAAACTAACTTATATATTAAATAAGAAAAAATTTTACTCAGTCATTTCTCAGAAAATTGAAGTGGTTCACTGTTGACGCTGGTTCAATGTAGCCTACTCTCCCCTAAATAAAAAATGTAAATAAATTTTACAAAGATTATATACATGTAGTAAATTTACTGAAATGTTTACTATCTTTTGTAAATATTAATTATTTAAAAAACGATGTTTTAAGCATACACATTTAATATAATTAAATAGAATAATTTACTCAAATTTGATATTAATTATTTTTTTATTGAAATATTAGAAAGTATTGTAAATCACGGATTTCTTTAAAAAAAATTTGAATATTTTTAGAAATGTTTTTTAAACATAATTATGTGTGATAACCTTTAAATATATTGTAAAAAATGTAAATAAATAAGTTTATTTTAATAATAAATTAAACATTTTTTTGGATAATTCTCTAAAAAAAAAATTATATCTTCAAATCCATATTTAACAATGTTGTTGAAACTTGCCATAATTTCTTCTGTATAAAAAGTTATATTTTTAATTTTAATGATCATTTTTAACCTGTATTTTGTTTTAACATAAGTGTTAATTTTCTTAATTATTTTTAGATATAATGAATCACAAGAATGGATCATTTTTTGAAAATTATTGTAAAATTTGTATATGGTGATATCACGTCATAAGTCCACCCAAAAAAAAAGTTGTCCAATTATTCCCAAATTTTTTTTGTGATATGCCCTATAGGTTAGTAATTTATCGGATAAATTTTTTTGAATTTTATAAAAAATTGTCCGAGGGGGAGGGGGTAGAAGTTCTGAACTTTTGCGTGACATGCTCCACTTTGATTATTTCTTATAATTAGAGGAAAATTTTTTTAAAAAAACTAGGATATGGGTTTTTTAGATTTTTTTAATGGGCTTTCGAATGGCAAAGTCTATTTTCAAAAATTTTTTTATTTTGACACAAATTTAAAAAAAACAAAAATAAATTTTCACTTTTCGCATCTTTGGGTCCAGTTTTTCTTTTTCCTTTTATTTTTAAATGAAAGCTGAGCTTTTTTCTGATGAAATATTTGTTTTCCTAAAAACCGTTTTTTTTGTTTTCGAGAAATGAATTTTTGAATATAGCGCATCACGTCGTCGCGCCGCAATTTAATTTATAAAACGTTACATTGAACTATTTTCTGCATTTTACAGGGTTGAGACTGACATTAGAATAATATAATGCGTGCATTATAGTTTTTTTAATTTCTTTTAAATTAAAAAAAAATTTAATTTTTTTTAATTTTTAACAAAATTAAAAAGCCTACAATTTATTTATTTTCATTTCTTCCCATTTTTTTAGGGTTCCGTACACCTACGGTGTAACGGCGGAACCCTATTGGTGAGACTCTTGCGTCCGTAGCCAAATCGTGCCCCCTCCCTAGCGGCTAAACTATTTGACCTAAAGAGCTCAAATTTGGTCCAGATATGTATTTTCACTCGTAGATTACAGGAAAAATATAGCGAATGTGATTGGACGTGATAGGCATAGCGTTGTCAAGGAAATAACAAGATTTTTGGCCAAAAATGCATAAAAAGTGACCATTCCCCCCTTAACTTCTAAACTATTCGACATGGAGAGCTGAAATTTTGCATGCTGGTGTATTTTTACTCAAATATTACAGGAAAAATATAGAGAACTTGATATGTAATGATGGCCATAGCGTTGTCAAGGAAAAACTAAAAAATTAAAAAAAAAAAATTTTTCCTAACTTTTACATTATTTGACCTAATGAGCTGAAAATTGGTATGGTAGTATTTTTTACAGTCTGATCACAAAAAATATATTAAAAAATAAAAAAAAATTATTTTTTTTTGATTTTTTAATTTATAAAATTTTTTTTTTATCAAATGATTTTAATATATTTTTTAATTGCTTATTTTAATTCTACAAATTACCGATAAATGTTGCAAGTATTGTTTTAATATTTGTGTACGGAACCCGCCATTGATTTTGTTACATTTTCAAAACAGGTATTTTATTATTTTTTTGCCTTTTTTACTTTAGCTGTTCTCGACTTTGTCTCTGTACTTTTTGTTTTCGTGCACTTATTTCTCTAATCTTTTGACTCTACAGGATATTCCTATAAATGACGAAAAATTGTTCCTTAAAAAACTTCGTAGGGTTTAAATTATGTGGAGTTTCCAGCATCAAAAGATTCAAAAAGTAAAGGCACTAAAACAAAAAATGCAGAGACAAAGTTGAGAACAGCTAAAGTAAAAAAAAGCGAACAAAAAAATAAAATACGGGCATTAAATTAAAAATAAAATTGCAAAAAAATTTCGTTAAAAATTTTAAAAAATGAAATATTTTTTTTAATTTAAAAAATAAAAAAAACTATAATGGAGGCATTATATTGTTCTAATGTCAGTCTTAACCCTGTAAAATGCAGAAAATAGTTCAATGGAACGTTTTATAAATTAAATTGCGGCGCGACGACGTGATGCGCTATATTCAAAAATTCATTTCTCGAAAAATAAAAAAAACGGTTTTTTTTAAAACAAGTATTTCATCAGAAAAAAGCTCAGCTTTCATTTAAAAATAAAAGGAAAAAGAAAAACTTGACCCAAAGATGCAAAAAGTGAAAATTTATTTTTATTTTTTCAAAATTTATGTCAAAATAAAAAAAATTTTGAAATTAGACTTTGCCATTCAAAAGCCCATGAAAAAATCTAAAAAAAACCATATTCTAATTTTTTAAAAAATTTTTCCTCTAATTATAAGAAATAATCAAAGTGGAGCGTGTCACGCAAAAGTTAAGAACTTCTACCCCCTCCCCCTCGGACAATTTTTAATAAAATTCAAAAATATTTATCCGACAAATTACTTACCTATAGGGCATATCATACAAAAAATTTTGGAATAATTGAACAACATTTTTATTTTGGGTGGACTTTTGACGTGATATCTACCATATCATAAAAAGTTTATAAATAATTTTTTTTAATAATAAAGAAAAAGAAATAGAAATAAAATAATGAACATTTTAGAGGAAATTTTCAAGTTTTTGTATATTAAAAAAAATTTAAATTACACGGAGAAAAATAGAGAGTTATACTATAACTATCTGGAGAGGCAAGCAGACTATATTTGATGTTAAACTATACGACAGCTATTTAGAGTGTTAAATAGACAATCTGATGATCAATTTGACTATGTTGGAGGGAAAAGTTAACTGCTCAGAGAATCAGGGTAACACTCAAAACCTAACCTTCTAAATTTAACCCTTAATTTTTCTTCGTGTACAATTTTTTATTTTTATGTAAAATTTATAAATATTTCACTGAATGTACCTGATTTGAAACAGTGATTTTTCCCTTTTCACTAAATGCAAGAATTCATAAATAAAGTTTCTTTCAATTAATTTAATTAATTAAATAATTTAATATTATTATTATTTTATTTAATTAATTAATTAAATTGATTAATTGCAATGATTTTTATCATTGCAAATTTATATCTTCTTTTTTTAGGAACAATTATTTCTGTTTATTTACAAATGATGAAAACAAGAATTTTAAATTCCTTTTAATTTCAGTCTATTCATAAATTTAAAAAAAATGATCCTGGAATTAATCAGTTGATTAATTTTAGGATCAATTTTTTTTTGGTTTGTCAAAATGAATTTCACATAAATATTTCATCACCGTAAAGGTTAACATCACTTGTGATGGCTCAGTGGCGACCATGACGGACTTGTAAATTTAAAGTCTGCGTTCGACTCCTGGGTCGATTAAAATTTTCTTTTTCTGTTTCTTTTTATTAAATTATGCATTTCATTTTTCAGTGACAAAAATAATTATTTTTTAATAAATAATTGAAAGTTAATATTGTTAATTAATTATGTTGAAAAATAAATCAAGATATTTTACTCATTAAAAAATATTTTTCTAATTGTCCATTAGCAGCTGCCATCTCGCGGCGTTTTTTGTCATTACAAATTTATTTCTTATTGCTTCTTTAATAATTATTAACTAATTTATTACTTTAATTATTAAAGTAATTTTTTAATTTAATTATTGCATTAATTTATTAACAAATTAATTCATTGAACAATAAATTTTTAATAATTAATTTAATAATTATTGTTAATTAATTAAATTACTTATTAATTCTTTTAACAATTGTCAATAATTAATTATGTTAAAAATTTAATTTTAATACATTAGTTTCAAATAAACATTTTTTTAATGGTCCATCAGCAGCTGCCATCTCGTGGCGCTTTTTTTCATTGCAAATTTATTTCTTATTTCTTCATTAGGAACAATTATTTATGTTTAAATTCATTAAATTGATGGAAACAAGAATTTTTATTTCAGTCCATTCATAAATTAAAACAAAATTGATCCTGAAATTAATCCTTTGATTAATTTCAGGATCAATTTTTTATTTCACATAAATATTTCATCATTGCAAAGGTTAACATTACTTGAGACGGCTCAATGGCGACTATAACGGACTTGTAAATTTAAAGTCTGCGTTCGGCTCCTGGGTCGGTTAATTATTTTTCCGTTTTTTTTTTAATTTTTGCATTTTATTTTTCAGTGATAAAAATAATTATTAATTAACAAATAATTTAAAGCTATTATTGTTAATTAATTTTAAATAATTGGTTAATGAACAATTAATTAATAATTAATAATATTAGTTATTTCTATTATTTTCTCATTTAATTAAGTTAGGAAAATGAATTTTAATAGTTTACTTTTGAATAAACATTTTTCTAATTGCCCATAAACAGCTGCCATCTCGTGGCGCTTTTTATCATTACAAATTTTTCTTTTCTTTAATAATTATTAATTTAATTAATTAAATTAATAATTAAATTAATTAATCAAAATAAATAATTAAACAATTAATTAATTGAACAAAAAAATTAATTATTTAATTTAATATTTTATATTTATTGTTCATTCATTTAATTATTTATTAATTCTTCGAATTCTCTATTATGAATTAATTTGCTTTAATTAATTATGTTAAAAAATTGATTAAAATAGTTTACTTTTAAATAAACATTTTTTTAATTGCCCATTAACAGCTGTCATCTCGTGGCGCTTTTTATCATTACAAATTCATTTTTTCTTTAATAATTATTAATTTAATTAATTAAGGTAATAATTAAAATTTAATTAATTAATTAGAATAAATAATTAAAAAATTAGTTATTTAAACAAAAAAATTAATTAATTAATTTAATATTTAATAAATATTGTTAATTAATTTAATTATTCATTAATGCTTTAAATTTTTATATTAACATTTAATTTTCTTTAATTTATTATGTTGAAAAATTAATTTCAATATAATACTCATAAACAAAAAATACTTTTCCAATCGTCCATCAGCAGCTGCCATCTCGCGGAGCTTTTTATCATTGCAAATTTTTTTTTTCTTTAAGAATACTAATTTCCGTTTAAAACCATTTAATGAATGAAAAAAAGAATTTTAATTTTCTTTCAATTTCTGTCCATTAATAAATTTAAAAAAAAAATGATCCTGAACTTAATCCTTTGAATTTCAGGATCAATTTTTTTTTCTGTCAAAATGAATTTCACATAAATATTTCATCACTGCAAAGGTTAACATCACGTGAGATGGCTCAGTGGCGACCATGACGGACTTGTAATTTTAAAGTTTGCGTTCGGCTCCCGGGTCGGTTTAATTTTTTTTCTTTTTATTAAATTTTGCATTTAATTTTTCAGTGATAAAAATAATCATTTTTAAACTAATAATTTAAAGTTATTATTTTTAATTAATTATGTTAAAAAAAATTACGATATCTTACTTATTAAAAAATATTTTTCTAATTGCCCATTAGCAGCTGCCATCTCGCGGCGCTTTTTGTCATTACAAATTTATTTCTTGTTGTTTCTTTAATGATTATTAACTAATTTATTATTTTAATTATTTAATTAATTTTTTAATTTAATTAATGAATATTTTATTAAAAAATTCATTCATTGAAAAATAAATTTAAATAATTAATTTAATAATTATTGTTAACCCTGGTTAAAAAACCGGACAGATTTCGGACTAATCCGAAATTTGTCCGAAACAGTGCGGTTTATGGTCAGGTTTTTGTCACCCGAAATTAATCCGGATAAATCCGAACTCTATACGGTTTGTGAACAACTAGTAAATCCGGAGTTGGTCTGATGAAGTCCGACATTAATCAGTTAATTTTAACTAGTGAATCCGGAATTAGTCCGAAACAGTCAAAAATTAGACCGGGCAATTTAGTAAATGTCAATAAAAAAAATAATTATTATTACACATATTAATTATTATTACTTTATGGTACATTCAACATATTTTTCGATATACCTATCGCAATTTTATTTACATTAACTTAAAATTTCTAACGCTTGGGTATTCGAACCTACACCTATCTAACATTATAACGCGCACTGAAATCGAATACACTGACCACTATACCACGCTCGCATAGGATTTCAAATTCATAATAGAATTTATGAAGTGCCACGAAAATAAATTACAAAAAACTAACACATCAGTGTTAATTATAATATTAAAAAAAGATAACTAATAATACTAGTAAATTTGTAAAAACAAATTGACTGCAGAAGTAAATATTTTATATATCATAAGTAAATACTCTGAACAAAAAGTCGGAGCGATTTCGGACTAATCCGGAATTTGTCCGCAAGAGTATGGTTTATTGTGGAGTTTTTTCACCCTGAATTAAGTTTAAAATCAATACCGTTTTTTATAACTATTGAATCCGTAATTAGTCCGGTTTAGTCTGCAGATAGTCAGATCATATGCAACTAGTAAACGCAGAATAATCCGGTTGGTTTAACCAGTGAATCCGCAGCTAATCCGCAACAGTCTGCTTATGGTCAGGTTTTTGTCACTCAGAATTAGCCCGGATAAATCCAAACTCAATACGGTTTTTGTATAACCAGTGAATCCGGAATTAGTCCAATCTAGTCCGAAGTTAGTCTGATAATATGCAACTTGCAAATGTGAAATTAGTCCGATTAAATCCGGAATTAATCTGGTTATGGTCAGGTTTATGCCATACGAAAATATATTTATAGTTTAAATTTATCTGAATTTAATACAAATTGTTTTTAATATACAAATTCAATATTATACCAAAATCTTTGCTTACAGATTTTGGATTGTTCGATACTTGTTTCGGATTAAATCTTTCAACTGGATTACTTTCGGATTATTGCCGACTGATTTCGTATTCTTTACATATTGATTTCGCATTATTCCGTATTTATTTTAGATGAATTTTTCAACGGACATAATTTCGGATTGTTGCGTAATAATTACGGACTTAATTCATAGACATTCATGATTACTCCAGACTGATTTAGGATTCATAATTTCGCTTGGATTAACGTTAGATTAATGCGGATCATTTTCAGATATTTTTCGTATAATTATTGTCCTAATCCACAATAATATGTCCGGATTTAATCCAGATTAGTCCGTAATTTTTACCAGGGATATAATATGATTCGGGTGGCCGACTATTTTCGGATTCTTAGCATACATATTTCGGATTGTTTCGTATTTGTTTCGGAATATGATTTTACCACACTAATTCCGAATTGAAGCGGACTAATATCGGATTTCTTGCTTACACACTGAGAAAACTGGATAGTCAAATTAGAGGGTTAGGTTTTGAGTGTTAAGACTGATTCTCTGGATAGTTAACTTTTTCCTCCGAGTTAGTTTAATTAATCATCGGAGTGTCTATTTATCCCTTCATTTTTCGTACAATTTTCGGACTAATCCGTAATAATCTGTCCGTATTTAATCCGGAATTAGTCCGAAATTTTTACCAGGGAATTAATTAAATTATTTATTAATTCTTTTAATAATTGTGAATAATTAATTATGTTGAAAATTGATTTTCAACATCAATTTTTGATTGATTGATGAATTGATGGAAACAAGAATTTTTATTTCAGTCTATTCATAAATTTAAAAAAAATGATCCTGGAATTAATCAGTTGATTAATTTCAGGATCAATTTTTTTTGGTTTGTCAAAATGAATTTCGCATAAATATTTCATCACTGTAAAGGTTAACATCACTTGTGATGGCTCAGTGGCGACCATGACGGACTTGTAATATTAAAGTCTGCGTTCGACTCCTGGGTCGATTAAAATTTTCTTTTTCTGTTTCTTTTTATTAAATTTTGCATTTAATTTTTCAGTGATAAAAATAATTATTTATTATTGAATATGGAATGTGCTTCCATTCTGAAAGTTGTCTCTTCCATTGAATTGGAAAACACAACAATATTCTGCTCAACAATATTTTTATGGATATCTCTTCCAGACCTTTTCTTTCCGTGTTAAATTCGATTCAATTTGCCTGAAGTTGTGCAAACGAATTCGCATTTGTAAGAAATGACCAAGGCATGCATTGAATTCGTGCTGACAAATTAAAAAAAATTAAAGGCCCCAAAACTTGTTCATTGAATTAGTATGAATAGAAGGTTTATAAGTTCAATACAGTTTGACGAATTCAGGAAAATTGCAACATAGCTTCAATTCGTATTTGTCATAAAGGGGACCGTACACCACTTTTGCGTGTTTTTTCAACATTTATTTTTTCATAGTTAAATGTATCGATACACTAGGCTTTTTTAACACATACTAACACACATATTGAAGATTAGGAAAAAATATTCTTTTATTTATTCTGCCCTTCAGGGCGACAAAATGGCGGCTGAACTGATTGTCCGGAAAAAAATGGTTGACACGATATCTCTGCTTCAAAATGTCTGAAACAAAAAATTCAAAGAATTTCTTAAAATACATGTCAGTGGCTATGGCATTAACCACAACCAACATTCTACATCCATTTTTAACCCCATTTTTTACCGTTTTAGGGGTGAAATAGGGGTAAAAAAATTCAAAACCGCCGCCATTTTCTTATTTTTTTCAAATTAATTTTTTGTGGTTCATGCCATAGCCAATGACATATATTTTAAGAAATTCTTTAATTTTTTTGTTTCCGACTTTTTGAAGCAGAGATATCGTGTCAACCATTTTTTTCCGGACAATCAGTTCAGCCGCCATTTTGTCGCCATGAAGGGCAGAATAAATAAAAAAATATTTTTTTCTTAATCCTCAATGAGTGTTAATATGTGTGAAAAGAGCCCCATGTTTCGTTACAGTTTAGTATGAAAAAATAAATGTTGAAAAAAACACGCAATAGCGGTGTACGGTAGCCTAAAGCGGGATTCACTGAAACTCTTTGTGAATTCTTTTTAATTTATTTCAATTAGTTTTTGTTTACTGGGATTATATCAACGGTATTGACACGCTACACCCACGCTTCACTCATTTTAAAAAAATATTATATCAACGGTATTGCCACGCTACATATACGCTTAGTCATTTTTGAAAAATTTTATATCAACGGTATTGCCACGCTACACCTACTCTTAGTCATTTTCGAACAATTTTATGTCAACGGTATTGCCACTTTTGACCCACGCTAACGTTAATTTTGAAGAATATTATATCAACGGTATTGCCACGCTACACCTACGCTTAGAGATTTCTGAACAATTTTATATCAATGGTATTGCTACGGTTGACCAAGCTAATGTCATTTTTAAACGCTAACGTCATTTTTTAAGAATATTATATCGACAGTATTGCCACGCTACACTTACTCTTTGTCATTTTTGAAAAATTTTATGTCCACTGTATTGCCACTGTTGACCCACGCTAACGTTATTTTTGAAGAATATTATATCAACGGTATTGCCACGCTACTGACTCACGCTAACGTCATTTTTGAAGATTATTATATCAACGGTATTGCCACGCTACACCTACGCTAAGTCAATTTTGAACAATTCAGGGCTGCCAGCGTACTTATAAGTTAAAACTAGTGAAAAAAGTGAGTTTTTGATTGAAAAAAGTGAGTAAATAGTGAATTTTCAAGTAAAATAGTGAGTAAAAAGTAAGGTTATTTTTGGCATATTTTTGAAAATTGAAATTAATAATTAACGTGTAATATCAATTTTCTTCTCAATTTAATAAATAATACAGATATTTAATACTTTTACCATCCATTTTTCTTATTTTTACACTTTCTTAACAAAAATCGCAAAATTGAGTGTCAAAGTCTGCAATGAAACTATATTTGACTATGAGTATTCCTACACAGTACCAAAACTTTCCTAAAAATTTATTAAAGATTTACATACTTGCAATCTTTGAAAAATTTACTTGCAAAGTTTAGTGAAAATTGTGTAAAGATTTAAGGGGACTTTCTGGTTTAGGATTTAAAAAAATCGATTTTTTTTGCTTTAAAATGTTCCTTAGTATCATAAAATTACTTTCCCAAAACAATTCTGAAAAAATATGAGAAGGAAAAAAAGTTATAGCAATTTTTATGTCCGTTTCTTAGCTCACTCTAGTAGGTAAAAATATATACATTTAAAAAATCGTTTTTTAGGTTTGTTACCTAGAACAAATACTTATGAACAGAATCCAGTTTGAATTTTTAATTTATGAGTTACTGGTCATTCGGAAAGTTACTCCCCCAAAAAGGTACTTTTTAAGTGACGCCACCTATATCTACGATACGTAACTAAATTTACTTCAAAAAATTTTTAATATTCTTTCCACGCAATCTGTAACAAGGTCCAAAAAGAATTTTGGCAAAAACTGTAATACTTTTTTCACAATAAAAGTTTAAAAAAGTGTATTTTTTGTCTATTCTAAACCAGAAAGTCCCCTTAAATGTCCCATCACTTCAATAAATGTTTATAGTCAAATTTTACTTTTACCAAAAATTTAGCTTCAAACTTTCCTGATGATTTAAATTACATTTTCGACAACTCTATTATAAGCGAAAATGTAGCGTAAAACTTTCCTGAAAATTTTATATTTCATATTTTTCTGATATTCTACTTATGATTGAATCGTATAACAATCACAACCAACAATAAAAGCTAAAAGTAGTTTATAAAAATATTATCTAAATTTTTGGTAACATTTGATACTTATATTTTATTTTTTTAAATGTTTAAAACATGAATTAACATAATATTATAATGTTTCTACTCGATTTTAAAAAATTATGCAATCGCATAATCTACCTTTCTCTACTCATAGTCAAATGTGGTTTCATTGCAAACTTTGACACTCCAATTTACCATTTTTGTATAGAAAGTGTAAAAATGTTAATTTTTATGCGAATAAAGGCTCCCAAACAATTGCGATTTTAGTGTTTGGTTTGTTTACTTTTTTGTTTGTTTACATTTTTCAACTTGGACTTGCCCTTAAATAAAAATTATTTTTTTAAAATTGAGAAATAAGATATTTTACAAAAAATAGTGAGAAAAGTGAGTTTTTTTTAAAAAGTGAGTAATAGTGAGTGACCTGGAAAAAAGTGAGTAAAAGTGAGAAAAGTGAGTCACTGGCAGCCCTGACAATTTTATATGAACGGTATTGCCACGCTACACCCACGCTTAGTCATTTTTGAAGAATATTATATCAACGGTATTGCCACGCTACACCTACGCTTAGTCATTTTTGAACAATTTTATATCAACGGTATTGCCACGCTACACCCACGCTTAGTCATTTTTGAAGAATATTATATCAACGGTATTGACACGCTACACCTACGCTTAGTCATTTTTGAACAATTTTATATCAACGGTATTGCCACGCTACACCCACGCTTAGTCATTTTTGAAGAATATTATATCAACGGTATTGACACGCTACACCTACGCTTAGTCATTTTTGAACAATTTTATATCAACGGTATTGCCACGCTACACCCACGCTTAGTCATTTTTGAAGAATATTATATCAACGGTATTGCCACGCTACACCTACGCTTAGTCGTTTTTGAACAATTTTATGTCAATGGTATTGCCACGCTACATCTACTCTTAGTCATTTTTGAACCATTTTATGTCAACTGTATTGCCACTGTTGACCCAAGCTAACATCATTTTTGAACAATTTTATATTTACGGTGTTGCCACGGTACACCTACGCTAAGTCATTTTTGAAGAATATTATATCAACGGTATTGCCACGCTACACCTACTCTTAGTCATTTTTGAACAATTTTATGTCAACTGTATTGCCACTGTTGACCCACGCTAACGTCATTTTTGAACAAAAATTTTCTATTTTTTTGGATAAATTAAAAAAATTTTGTTTTTAATGAAATATCTTTTATTCTCATCTTTATGTGATAAAAATAATGTCATAAAAAATTTAAAGCAAAAAAAATTTTTTTTTATAGTTATTAACAATTAAAATTTTTAACAATATTAAATGAAAATATTTTTTTCTTGAGTTATTTTTAATTGATTTTTAAAACTATATTGGCGTTTTTTCGTCTTAAAGTGTAGGATTTAAAAATGTATTGTGTTTAAAAAAATTTTTATTTTTTATTGTTTTTTAAATTATTTAGTTATAATATTATAATAAATACAGTCTTCTTCACGCTATACGTAAAATTAAAAAATACTATCGTATTCTGCATACATTTTTGAATAATAAACAATTAAGAAAAAATTAGCCCGCTAATAATTTTTATTTCAAAATTATAAAAATAATTGAATTTTATGAAATTTGTGTTTTTAATGTTTTTTATAAATAATACAAACAAATAGCCCAACAAACGAAGTATTTAATTTATTATTATTATTATTATTATTATGAGAATAATGTAAATTTAAAATTTTTTATTTTCAAATTTATAAGTAAATAATTTTGGATTTAAAACAACAAAAAGTGAACTTTAATAAATTTGTTCAAAAATATTAATTTTTCTCAAATTTAATAAAAAAATTTTAATTCTCAGGAAAAAAAAATTCAACAATAATGAATTATACAGGAATAGAAATGAAAATGTACAAATTATCCCATTATTCTCAAAATTAATTGTTTGTAAATTACTAAACTTTTTGAACTAAAGAAAGTATTTTCTATTGTAAAATGTTAGACATACAAATCTCATATCATCTCTTGGTACGAATCACTTTTGACATTTGAAAGATTTTTTAATAAAAAAAAAAATTTTGGGACCAAAAAATGATTTTTATTTGTCTTTTTTTCAATATTTCGCTATAAATGAAAGTGTTCCAGGAGACGTAAGTTGAAGTGAGTTCTTTGGCTTGCTGATTATTTGCCTGCTCGATTTCATCTCTCAAGACGGATCACTTTTGACATTTGTAAGATTTTTTAATGAAAAATAAATTTTTGGGACCAAAAAAATGATTGTTAAATGTCATTTTTATCAATTTTTCGCTATAAATCTAAGTGTCCCTGGAGACGAAAGTTCAAATGAGTTCTTTGGCTTGCTGATTATTTGCCTGCTCGATTTTATCTCTCAAGACCAGTCACTTTTGACATTTTTAAGATTTTTTAATGAAAAATAAATTTTTGGGACCAAAAAAATGATTGTTAAATGTCATTTTTATCAATTTTTCGCTAAAAATCTAAGTGTCCCTGGAGACGAAAGTTCAAATGAGTTCTTTGGCTTGCTGATTATTTGCCTGCTCGATTTCATCTCTCAAGACGAATCACTTTTGACATTTGTAAGATTTTTTAATTAAAAATAAATTTTTGGGACAAAGAAAATGATTTTTAAATGTCTTTTTTTTAATTTTTCGCTATAAAAGTAATTATCCCTGGAGTCGAAAGTTGAAGTGAGTTCTTTGGCTTGCTGATTATTTTCCTGCTCGATTTCATCTCTTGAGGCGAATCACTTTGGAGATAATGTAAGAGTTTTTAATGAAAATTAAATTTTTTGGACCAAGAAAATTATTTTTATTTGTTTTTTTTCAATTTTTTGCTACAAATGTAAGTGTACCTGGAGACGAAAGTTGAAATGAGTTCTTTGGCTTGCTGATTCAGGCTAACAAAATTTTGTGGCTTAAGCAATGGAAGCCGATTCTTATAGGATTTCGTCCGTAGAATCCGAATTTGACCTTGAAAATATTGGATTGGCTCTAGTTTTCAAGCAATTTATGTTTTAATTCGCAAAATACGCATTTTTTGCATTTTTTGAATGGATGTAAAACCATACACCGAAACAGTAAATTTTTCCGCGTAGGACCAAATTAAAGCTTGTAACCAGACCTTTTTCAACAACAATAATTATTATAAACAAACGGGCCTAAATTACAAAACAGGGGAATATTTATAAACAAACAGAATTTGTAAACAAAATTTATTGTTATGCAATAAATAAACAAACAACAAATTAAATACTTACTATAAGCCAAAGGTTTCAGGTCCGAACAAATAATTTTGAAATTAATAATAATAATATCTTGATAAAATATTAAAAATAAAAGAATTTTAAATAAACAAAGTGTTGAGCGCCAGTCCTTTCTTGGGACAGTTTCAAAATTACGGATACTAAATATCCAGGATAAACAAAATAAAAGGTACTAAATACCCCAAAAAAAATATAATAATAGAACTAAATTCTATAAAAGATATAGCAACAAAAAAAATTAACTTATTAAAATTCTTAAATTGAAATTCTCCAAGATAAATATTAATTTCGATGCCGGTCGACTAGCAAAGAAGGAGGAGGGAGGATTCGAGAAAATCATATTCAAAATATCACATTAAATAAAGATTTATTATAATATTCAATTATTTGGACAAATTTTACAATTAAACAAAGTGCTCACATAGATAAACAATTTTTCATTAATTATCATAATTAAATTAATGTGGTCAGCCAAAATTCGTAACGCAAAATCGTAATACAAAGAAGATAATAGGGCAAATTAAATAAAATTGGTCAAATCTTATTTTATAAATAATAGGGTTTTCTTCCTCAATCAAAAGAGGGACAATTAAATGGGACAATTCCATATTAAACTAGAACAGGGACAAAATTAAATGTAATATCACTAGTAAAAGGGACAATTCTATACACGAAATTTATAGTATTTTTATTTAATAATTCAAGGGACAACTAAATATAAATGGAACAACTCCATTTGTTCAAAAAGGGATTTTCTTAGCAAATTAAGAAAAAAAAGGGATTAAATTGTAAACGGTACGACTTCATTTACAATTTTCACAAAATTACCCTAATAAAAGATAAATAACAACAAATTAAATAATTAAAAATTAAATAAAAGGGACAAATAGTAAAATGAGAGACTCTGGCTGCATGGTTGAGTAAGAGTAAAAGAAATTAAGACGCTATTAACACACTCTTACTCAACCATGAGGCCGGCTGAAC
This sequence comes from Leptopilina syphax, assembly GCA_032872505.1. NCBI lineage: Eukaryota > Metazoa > Arthropoda > Insecta > Hymenoptera > Figitidae > Leptopilina > Leptopilina syphax. The sequence continues at coordinate 40,386,647 of CM065468.1, read as the reverse complement.
CACTTGTTACATTAAAAGGAAAATTTTACATTTCACAAATAAAAAGAAGATAAAAGAGCAGTTATTACACTTACATTACGCACTTACAGCGAAGATCCTCCAAAAAGAGAAAGAGCGATGAATATCGTCGATCACACAAAAAAAGAAACTATAATAATTTTGAATAAAAGAAAAACTAATAACACGATGTAGACTTCCTTCAGAGACGGCTGTTTCCTCAGGCGGTAGAATCGAAAGAGAGCAATAAGGATTTTTCTTGCGAGCATGCTGCCTGGATTCCTCCCCTCCGTTTTCCCCGCCGGTTACCATGGTCCTAAACTAGTATTACTCCGCCGAAATCAGGAGCGTAATTACTTTCAAAATCAGTGACACCGGGGTATAATTTAAGTTGTAATGTCTTGCTTCCTGAGATTTTTACTTTTCAATTCTTAATTTCCTTGTCGTCAACCTCCAGAATTCTCTAAATGTCATTGATAAAAGAAGGCAAAAGGTAGGTTGATTTCTAAAAAATCAAAAGGTAATATTTTATCCAATGACATGAGAATTCGGGCCTGGGCAAAAGGTGTCTCTTCATGAAATATAGAGAAATGACAGGGACTATCCTGTTCAATAGTCGATCTCTTAACATTTTGAAATTCCATAATAATTGGTAAATATAGAAAATAAATTCTAATTTATTCAAAAGGTTATTTGTGAGATGACATTTTGTGTAGGTTGAATTTAAAAAGTGACAGGTATATCGAGTCAACTCGATTTTCATTTGGTTAACGTTGTAATTCTCTGCTGTGGGTAAACGTGATGAGGAATCTGCGCAGGTGCGATGATCGTTCTTTTCTGCTTTAATCGAGAAACGCGCTAATTTTGAGTTTTCTGAATAATATTTTCAAGAGGGAGAATACGATAACATAGATAAACAAATTAGATAAACAAATATTTTACCAAAGCTGAGAAATTGTTATTGTTTTTGTTAATCGGCGCAAGGGAGTTTATTTGTTTATAAATTTTTAGTTGAAATTTTGTTTACAAATTTCTTAGAAAATTTGCCACGTTACAAGCTTAAATTCTGCTCTTTAATATCCAAAAACAAAAAATTTAATTTATATACAAATTTTACCTTTAATGTCCAATTAGACATACGCTGTTCCATAAACGTAATAGAAATAGAGGCATTTCACGTCAGAAATATCACGATTTACAAAGGGTATGCCGATTTTCGCAAAACTTCGTGGCATTATAGTTTTATATAAGAGACTTCTTTCCCCCAAATTTTTAAAAAAAAAATTCAAAATTGTTGAAGATACGCCATTTTGAATTTTAATATTAATTTTATAAAATTTTGAATATCTCGGAATATTGCTAATGGATTTTTATGAAATTTACACATTTTTTAGGTAAAAGTATGTACTTTAAAATGCAAATAAAGTTAATAAAAAAAAATTAATTTTTAAATAAAAAAATTTAAAAAAAATTTTTTAAACAATTTTTTGTTTATTTACTCCTCTCTGAGAAAAATGTTATTAACATATTTGGATTCCTTAGGAATTCACCTTTAATTTCATAAAAAAAAATTGATGGAGACTCAACTGGGTCCGGAGATATTGAATTTTTTGTAAAAAAAAAGCGTCGCCGCGCCATAGCACCATACTGCACAAGTCGCGCAGTACGTTACCGCAGTCGTGCATTGCTGCTGTAACTATGACTATTTTTTACAAAAAATTCAATATCTCCGGAACCAGTTGAGTCTCCATCAATTTTTTTTTATGAAATTAAAGGTGAATTCATAAGGAATCCAAATATGTTAATAACATTTTTCTCAGAGAGGAGTAAATAAACAAAAAATTATTATAAGATGGTAAGGTGTCAATTTAGCGGATATATATTTATTTTGCTTATCATCGATAAGACAGAAATCAATATTTCAAAATTAATAATTCATTAATATTTGAAAATATATTTTATTTTGTGCATGGTTTCTGAAAACCATGCACAAATTCATTCATCCATCATTTCTGGGATCATACCCCAGCGGTGAGAGACGATTCATTTTTTTTTTTTTTCAGAAACCATGCACAAAATAAAATATATTTTCAAATATTAATGAATTATTAATTTTGAAATATTGATTTCTGTCTTATCGATGATAAGCAAAATAAATATATATCCGCTAAATTGACACCTTACCATCTTATAATAATTATTATCACGGAAAAAACCCATTACCATCTCATGATATTACAATAAAATTTGTACTATGCGTTGAAAAGTCGTGTGCTTGGTTTCTGAAATTAATGATATCGAATCTCTCTGTAGCTCAATTGGTAGAGCATCCTACCGGCAATAGGAAGGTTCTGGGATCATACCCCAGCGGTGAGAGACGATTCATTTTTTTTCAGAAACCATGCACAAAATAAAATATATTTTCAAATATTAATGAATTATTAATTTTGAAATATTGATTTCTGTCTTATCGATGATAAGCAAAATAAATATATATCCGCTAAATTGACACCTTACCATCTTATAATAATTATTATCACGGAAAAAACCCATTACCATCTCATGATATTAAACAAAAAATTGTTTAAAAAAATTTTTTTTAATTTTTTTATTTAAACATTAATTTTTTTTTATTAACTTTATTTGCATTTTAAAGTACATACTTTTACCTAAAAAATGTGTAAATTTCATAAAAATCCATAAAAAATATTCCGAGATATTCAAAATTTTATAAAATTAATATTAAAATTCAAAATGGCGTATCTTCAACGATTTTGAATTTTTTTTGAAAAAATTTGGGGGAAAGAAGTCTCTTATATAGAACTATAATGCCACGAAGTTTTGCGAAAATCGGCATACCCTTTGCAAATCGTGATATTTCTGACGTGAAATGCCTCAATAACATTACTTTTGACCAGGTAAGTCAATTTAAGTAAAAATTAGTCTCCCTGGGGCTTTTTGTCGTCGCTGTTTATAAATCTGCTATGAAATATAAAAATTAAAAATGGCGGACCAATTTTAAAAAATAGTTTACACCTTTATGATAAAAATGTAAAATTAAAAAAAAATTCGCCATATTGAATCCACTATTTTGAATATTAAAATCTGAATACAGATTTGTAAGCAGCGACCACAAATACCCCCAGAGAGACTAATTTTTACTTAAATTGACTTACCTGGTCAAAAGTTATGTTATTTTTATAACGTTTATGGAACAGCGTATGTCTAATTGGACATTAAAAGTTAAATTTGTATATAAATTAAATTTTTTGTTTTTGGATATTAAAGAGCAGTATTTAAGCTTTAATTTGATCCTACGTGGAAAAATTTACTGTTTCGGTATATGGTTTTACATCCATTCAAAAAATGCAAAAAATGCGTATTTTGCGAATTAAAACGTAAATTGCTTGAAAACTAGAGCCAATCCAATATTTTCAAGGTCAAATTCGGATTCTACGGACAAAATCCTATAAGAATCGGCTATAACATTTTAGTCAACATGCAATTAATAAAATTTTGTCGGCCTGTGTTATTTGCCTGCTCGATTTCATCTCGCAAGACGAATCACTTCTGACATTTGTAAGATTTTATAATGAAAAATAAATTTTTGGGACAAAAAAAATGATTTTTAAATGTCTTTTTTTCAATTTTTCGCTATAAATGTAAGTGTCCCTGCAGACGAAAGTTGAAATGAGTTCTTTGGCTTGCTGATTAATTCCTTGCTCGATTTTATCTTTTAAGACGAAACAATTTTGAGATTTGCAAGAGTTTTTATTGAAAAATAAATTCTTGGGACCAAGAGGAGGATTTTTATTTGTCTTTTTTTCAATTTTTCGTTATAAACCTAAGTGTCCTTAGAGAGGTAAGTTAAAATGAGTTCTTTTACTTTTTGATGAATGTTCTGCTTGGTTTCATTGACGAATCACTTTTAAGATTTGTAAGAATTTTTAATAAAAACTAAATTTTTTGGACCAAGAAAATGATATGTAAAAGCCTTTTTTTCAATTTACCGCTGTAAATTTGTCCATGGAGACGAAAGTTGAAATGAATTCTTTGGTTTTGTGATTAATTCCCAGCTTTTTATGAGGCTCGACTCGGCCTGAGCTCGGCATGAGAAATGAAATGCTCGAAAATACTCGATCGAGCTTCGAGCTTTTTGCACACCTCTAATTTTTTTATAAAATTTCCGCTCACTTTTCGGTACGAATTCCGCTAGTAATTCGTGTTTATTACTAGCGGATTTTTATACATCTACTGAAAATATTTTTGGAACAATTTTCTCTCTCTTTTCCGTATGAATTCTGTTAGTACTTTGTATGTATTATTACAAATTTTTAATTTTCAATTAAATTCATTGGTAATGCACACAAATTTCTAGCAGAATTCGTACGGAAAAGAGAGCGGAAATTGTTTGAAAGCGGAATTTTTGAAAAAATTTAAATAAAAATTCACTAGTAATACGCACAAAGTACTTGAGGAATTAGAACCGAAAAGTGGACGAAAATTTATCCAAAAATATTTTCAGCTGATCTTACTTACGGAATTCCATTCGCAATTCCTAACGGAATTTTTCAAATGTTAAATAAAAATTCTTTATCAATTCACATGAAATTCGTACGAAAAAGTGACCAGAAAATTTTTAAAAAAAATATTGGATCCGCAATTTTGAATTTTGAAAAACTAACATCAGATTTGTTATCAGCGAACGCGAAAACTCCCGAGTAACTAGCTCGAAATAGATTAATTTTTAACTTTATCGTCGGCCATATTAGATCCGCCATTTTGAAATTTAAAAAACTAACATGGGATTCGTAATCAGTGAACCCGGAAACCCCCGAGTAACGAGTTTATTTATTTACTTTTATTGAAAGTTTATTTCTTTTAGTATTTTGCGGTGCGTCCAATAATTGTGTGAGAAAAGCAAACAAAGCAGTTTCACCGATTTGAGCTATTTTTGAAAAGAAGCCGTTCTTTCATATCGCCTTTTTCTCTGAGATCAAGTCACCTAAACTCTTTCAAAATGGATAAAAACTCCCAATTTCTTTCCCGAGAACCTTCTGCGCAGTCCAAAGATGATGGAAAATCAACAATAGGAGCAGTTTTACAGATTTTAGATATTTTAGAAGCGAACGCGAGGTCTGCTCTTTCACTTCGCCTTTATTCTGGGATCAAGTCACATGATCTTTTTCGAAATGGATCAAAACTCCCAATTTCTTTCCCGAGAACCTTCTGCGCTGTCCAAAGATCATGGAAAATTAGGATTCGGAGCAGTTTGACAGATTTAAGTTATATTAGAAACAAACGTGGGGCCTGCTCTTTCACTTCGCCTTTATTCTGGGATCAAGTCACCTGATCTCTTTCAAAATGGATCAAAATTCCGAATTTTTTTCCCGAGAACCTTCTGCGCAGTCCAAAGATCATGGAAAATGATGATTCGGAGCAGTTTGACAGATTTAAGTTATATTAGAAACTAACGCGAGGCCTGCTCTTTCACTTCGCCTTTATTCTGGGATCAAGTCACCTGATCTTTTTCAAAATTTATCAAAATTCCGAATTTCTTTTCCGAGAACCTTCTAAACAGTTCAAAGATCATGGAAAATTTGGATTCGAAGCAGTTTGACAGTTTTAAGATATTTTAGAACCGAACGCGAGGCCTGCTCTTTCACTTCGCCTTTATTCTGGGATCAAGTCACTTGATCTCTTTCAAAATGGATTGTTAATGATTAATTGCAGTGAATTTTGTTGTTCCGTTATTGTTTGTGTTCTGTCTATCATAGAAGAAATGGATAAAATTTTTGAGGAGAAGTCGAGCTCTGATGTTGAATGCGATAATTTTATTATTGATTCCTTCTCCGTAATATTTGTTTAATTATTCAAATTAATTTATATTATAATTAAATAATTAATTAAGTTATTTAATAATTTGATCGTTTCAATTAAGACGCAGGTTTAGGTGGTTTAACATCCGACTTTTTAAAAAGTAGGATATATTTATCTTATAATAAAACTATTTTTTCTAAATGCAAATAAGATTAAATACGTAATTGCCTTTTAACTATTTCATTTATTGTGTTATTTCCTTTTTTTATTAGTAAGGTAAACTAACTAGAAGCTGTCTGTTACAATATTTATTAGTTATTGGTATAACAGAAATAAGTTTCCTTCACTAATAAAATGCTAACTGCGACTACCTAACTTTCTACTAAAATAAATTGTATCTCTAAACATCGAATTATCAGCAGTATAGTTTACTAACCAAAATGGTATTTGTAACCATTTTATTAGTTGCCTTGACTACTTCGTTCTCTCAGTGTAAGAGAGAAAATCAATTAGAGTGAAAGAGACAGTAAATTCAAATTTCTATGCTGCCGTACTAGCTGTGAGTACTCCCTAAGATATTAGTTATTAAGATATTAAGATATTAGTTATATTAGTTTTTTTCTGAGCTAGTGACAATTTGAACTAATCGAAAATAACAAAATTCCTTACAGTTCGAGTGAATTTTGATATTTAAAAAATTATCAATTTCATAGTTTTAGGTTATTCTTGACTTTTCTACCTTCCCCTCTTTTTTCAGAGCTAGTGACAATTTAAACTAATCAAAAATATCAAAATTCCTTACAGTTCGAGTGACCTTTGATGTTTAAAAAATTATCAATTTCATAGTTTTAAGTTATTCTTGACTTTTTCACCTTCCCCTCTTTTTTCTGAGCTAGTGACAATTAAAACTAATTGAAAATATCAAAATTCCTTACAGTTCGAATGACCTTTGATATTTAAAAAATATTGAAAATTATCAATTTCATAGTTTTAGGTTATTTTTTACTTTTCTACTTTCCACACTTTTTTCTGAGCTAGTGACAATTTAAACTAATCGAGAATATCAAAATTCCTTACAGTTCGAGTGATCTTTGATATTTAAAAAATTATCAATTTCATAGTTTTAGGTTATTCTTGACTTTTCTACCTTCCCCTCTTTTTTCAAAGCTAGGGACAATTTAAACTAATCGAAAATATCAAAATTCCTTACAGTTCGAGTGACCTTTGATACTTAAAAAATTATCAAAATTATCAATTTCATAGTTTTAGGTTATTCTTGACTTTTCTACCTTCCCCTTTTTTTCTGAGCTAGTGACAATTTAAACTAATTCAAAATATCAAAATTTCTTACAGTTCGAGTGATCTTTGATATTTAAAAAATTATCAAAATTATCAAATTTTATAGTTTTAGGTTATTCTTGACTTTTCTACCTTTCCTTATTGTTTCTGAGCTAGTGACAATTTAAACTAATCGAAAATATCAAAATTCCTTACAGTTCGAGTGACCTTTGATACTTAAAAAATTATCAAAATTATCAATTTCAAAGTTTTAGGTTATTCTTGATTTTTCTACCTTCCCCTCTTTATTCTAAGCTAGTGACAATTCAAACTAATCGAAAATATCAAAATTCCTTACAGTTCGAGTGACCTTTGATATTTAAAAAATTATCAAAATTATCAATTTCATAGTTTTAAGTTATTCTAGACTTTTCTACCTTCCCCTCTTTTTTCTGAGCTAGTAACAATTTAAACTAATCGAAAATATCAAAATTCCTTACAGTTCGAGTGACCTTTGATCCTTTGATGTTTAAAAAATTATCAAAATTATCAATTTCATAGTTTACGTTATTCTTGACTTTTCTACCTTCCCCTCTTTCTTCTAAGCTAGTGACAATTAAAACTAATTGAAAATATCAAAATTCCTTACAGTTCAAATGACCTTTGATATTTAAAAAATATTGAAAATTATCAATTTCATAGTTTTAGGTTATTTTTTACTTTTCTACTTTCCACACTTTTTTCTGAGCTAGTGACAATTTAAACTAATCGAGAATATCAAAATTCCTTACAGTTCGAGTGATCTTTGATATTTAAAAAATTATCAATTTCATAGTTTTAGGTTATTCTTGACTTTTCTACCTTCCCCTCTTTTTTCTAAGCTAGGGACAATTTAAACTAATCGAAAATATCAAAATTCCTTACAGTTCGAGTGACCTTTGATACTTAAAAAATTATCAAAATTATCAATTTCATAGTTTTAGGTTATTCTTGACTTTTCTACCTTCCCTTTTTTTTCTGAGCTAGTGACAATTTAAACTAATTCAAAATATCAAAATTTCTTACAGTTCGAGTGATCTTTGATATTTAAAAAATTATCAAAATTATCAATTTTATAGTTTTAGGTTATTCTTGACTTTTCTACCTTTCCTTATTGTTTCTGAGCTAGTGACAATTTAAACTAATCGAAAATATCAAATTCCTTACAGTTCGAGTGACCTTTGATACTTAAAAAATTATCAAAATTATCAATTTCAAAGTTTTAGGTTATTCTTGATTTTTCTACCTTCCCCTCTTTTTTCTGAGCTAGTAACAATTTAAACTAATCGAAAATATCAAAATTCCTTACAGTTCGAGTGACCTTTGATCCTTTGATGTTTAAAAAATTATCAAAATTATCAATTTCATAGTTTACGTTATTCTTGACTTTTCTACCTTCCCCTCTTTTTTCTAAGCTAGTGACAATTAAAACTAATTGAAAATGTCAAAATTCCTTACAGTTCAAATGACCTTTGATATTTAAAAAATATTGAAAATTATCAATTTCATAGTTTTAGGTTATTTTTTACTTTTCTACTTTCCACACTTTTTTCTGAGCTAGTGACAATTTAAACTAATCGAGAATATCAAAATTCCTTACAGTTCGAGTGATCTTTGATATTTAAAAAATTATCAATTTCATAGTTTTAGGTTATTCTTGACTTTTCTACCTTCCCCTCTTTTTTCTAAGCTAGGGACAATTTAAACTAATCGAAAATATCAAAATTCCTTACAGTTCGAGTGACCTTTGATACTTAAAAAATTATCAAAATTATCAATTTCATAGTTTTAGGTTATTCTTGACTTTTCTACCTTCCCCTTTTTTTCTGAGCTAGTGACAATTTAAACTAATTCAAAATATCAAAATTTCTTACAGTTCGAGTGATCTTTGATATTTAAAAAATTATCAAAATTATCAATTTTATAGTTTTAGGTTATTCTTGACTTTTCTACCTTTCCTTATTGTTTCTGAGCTAGTGACAATTTAAACTAATCGAAAATATCAAAATTCCTTACAGTTCGAGTGACCTTTGATACTTAAAAAATTATCAAAATTATCAATTTCAAAGTTTTAGGTTATTCTTGATTTTTCTACCTTCCCCTCTTTATTCTAAGCTAGTGACAATTTAAACTAATCGAAAATATCAAAATTCCTTACAGTTCGAGTGACCTTTGATATTTAAAAAATTATCAAAATTATCAATTTCATAGTTTTAAGTTATTCTAGACTTTTCTACCTTCCCCTCTTTTTTCTGAGCTAGTAACAATTTAAACTAATCGAAAATATCAAAATTCCTTACAGTTCGAGTGACCTTTGATCCTTTGATGTTTAAAAAATTATCAAAATTATCAATTTCATAGTTTACGTTATTCTTGACTTTTCTACCTTCCCCTCTTTTTTCTAAGCTAGTAACAATTTAAACTAATCAAAAATATCAAAATTCCTGACAGTTCGAGTGATCTTTGATATTTAAAAAATTATCAAAATTATCAATTTCATAGTTTTAAGTTATTTTTGACTTTTCTACCTTCCTTTTTTTTCTAAGCTAGTTACAATTTAAACTAATCGAAAATATCAAAATTCTTTACAGTTCAAGTGAAGTTTGATATTTAAAAAAATATCAAATTATCAATTTCATAGTTTCAAGTTATTCTTGATTTTTCTACCTACCCCTCTTTTTTCTAAGCTAGTTACAATTCAAACTAATCGAAAATATCAAAATTCCTTACAGTTCAAGTGAAGTTTGATATTTAAAAAATTATCGAAATTATAAATTTTATAGTTTTAGGTTATTCTTGACTTTTTTACCTACCCCTCTTTTTTCTAAGCTAGTTACAATTTAAACTAATCGAAAATATCAAAATTCCTTACTGTTCGAGTGAAGTTTGATATTTAAAAAATTATTAAAATCATAAATTTCATAGTTTTAGGCGGAAAGAAATAGGGAAACGACGCACAGTGGTACAGAATCACTAAATCCTGGTCAAAATATGAAAATGTGTTTCAAATCAATTGTAACTTATTACTCGGGAGTTTTTAGGGTCGCTGATTACGAATCTGACATTAGTTTTTCAAAATTCAAAATAGCGGATCCAATATGGCGGACAACAAAATAAAATAATTGATTGAATTGACTTGAAACTGATTACTTGGGGGTTTTTGAGGTCGCTGATTACAAATCTGATATACAATGACGCGTCTAGTATATAATCTAGTATTTAAAAAAAAAGTTAAAAAATATATAATAGTACATTGTGCAACGAGGACGCAAAGCGCAAGTTTCTCGTCCGAGCTTGATTTTGCAGTACGAGGCGAAGCTGAGAACTGTAAACAAGCGAGGACGAGAAATGCGTGTGTCCGAGGTACACACGACATTTTATACAAAACGAGAATGTAATCCGCGGTTACTCGGTGCGTTTTGAAAGGGAAAGCATGGCTTTGCGTCTCAAAAACGCGCCGAGAAAGCGGGGATTACATACTTGTTTTGAATAAAAATATTTAAAAAATAAAAAAAATGGAATGTAAAATCCCATGGCAGCCATCTCGTAGTAACTTCTGGGGCCGTTAATTTAAAAAATTTAATAAACTATAAAAATTTAATTCACCAGCTTATGTCAGTGTATTTAACGAATTTTGATTTTACTGAAAATTATCATACTGATGTCATATTAACCGTCGTGTGGACGCGGAACAAAGGCTAACTTTGCAATAAACTACTAGCAAAATCAAACCTTACATAAAATCGTCCTTCTCGGTGTTAAATTTTTAGTAATCACGGCAACAAATCACACCATTTACAGTAGAAAATAAAAAAAAATTCTATTTTGGTCACGTTTTGGTGATACTGTCCCACTGTGCGACGAAAAGGTCAAACAAACGGAGTAAGTTCGACCTTATCAACATCAGACTTCAGAATCTTTATTAATTGCAAATGCGAGAACCTTTTGATTCCAGCTCTTGTGGATACCGGAGCAGCCTGTTCATTCATTCGATATGCACACAGCAAATCGTCTGGTGGCACAAGGAGGAGTCGCCAATCTAGAAGAAATCATCATCGCCTTGGCAAATGTAACTGAATATAAAGTCAAAACTAGTTTTGACATGAAAATCGCCGCTGGAACGACTAAAGTTAAACATACATTTTTAGTGTTACCCGGTTTGTCTTCACCTATGCTGATCGGCATGGATTTGTTAAAGAAATTCAATTTTTTCCTGTTAATTAATAACCAAGATATACGCCCCGCGTGGAAATGTAATAATGGGTAAAATCTAATGAACATTGGGTAAAATATTAAACAAAAGTAGAAAAGATTTTGCCCACAGTTTTCAACAATTGACATAGTATGAGCAACCATTGCTCATGTCCCTTTCCCATGGTATTAAAGGCATTGAAAAAAATTACCAACCATTGGAAAAATTTTAACTGCAAACTGACCTGAAATTATTGTTTTAAATGTTACCACCGTCTCAACTCTTGCAAAACATATGCTAAAATAGTTATAGATACTTTAAAATATTAAGGGGGGAGACTTAAGTAACTCTCGAAAAATAGACCTATTTTTTAGAAATTTTTTTTAGCGTTGACAAGACACAAAGTTTATTTTGTAATTCGTGTCGTGTCAAGGCACTACACAAATAACGCTTGCAAGATTCTACACAGTGTTTCATGCGTGTCGATTGAAAAAAGAGGTGCCTTGATTGGAGACGTTTTTGGTGTCTTACAATTAGACGCTAAAAGCGTCTTGGTTTAAGATATTTTTGGTGTCTAAGACACCAAAAATGTCTCCATCCAGGACACCTCTTTTTGATATCCTTAAAACGTGTCTAGACACGACACGAATTACAAATTTACTTTGTGTCGTGTCTTGGCACGACACGAATTAGTAGGCCTACTTTGTGTCGTGTCAAGGCACGAGACAAAGTAATTAAAATATTAAATTAAATTAAAATATTGAAAAAATCCTACCGACGTGTGTCGATAGCTGTTGATGTATAGAAAATGACAACATTTTTGTTTTTTTTCCAAATCAAAAATTGAGGACGTTATAGTTGTCAGGCCATGGAACCCTAAAAAACAGACGCCTGCCAATAAAATGCTGCACAGCAGCCTTTTTGTAATAAAATGTAAAAACATGTATTTTGCATATCAATACTCATACAATAAAACGTACTTTACAGATTTTTAATTGACCATTTCATTGAGCCAAGAAAATTTTCTAAAAATACGCTTATATTTCATGAGTTACTTAGAGTCCCCCCCTTAAGGATATTTCTTTAACCATGGCAAAACCCTAGCTAAAAACACAATTTTCTTAACACTAGCAAAATCTTGAATAATGACAAAGCCGTCTCTACCCTGGATAAAACCTGGCTAGAAAAAAAGTTACTCAATCCTGGCAAAAACAATGACAAAAGTTGTAGTCTCATTGAAAACATCAGAATTCCTTTTCTATGACAAAACCTTGGCTAGAGACACTTATTTTTCAACCCTGGCAAAACCATAACAACAGCAGTTAGTCTAAATAAAAACAACAATATTTCTTTACGATGGCAAAACCCTGGCTAGAGACACTTATTTATTAACACTGGCAAAACCATGGAAACAGCAGATAGTCTAATTAAAAACAACAAGATTACTTTACCATGGCAAAACCTTGGCCTGAGACACTTATGCCACAACAATTGAAAAACCTCGGCTACAGACACTTACTTATTAACCCTGGCAACAGCAGTTAGTCTAATTAAAAACAACAGGATTTCTTTACCATGGCAAAACCCTGGCCTTAGTCACTTATGCCTTAACAATAGCAAAACCTTGGCTAGAGACACTTATTTATTAACCCTGGCAAAATCATGGCAACAGCAGTTAGTCTTATTAAAAACAACAAGATTTCTTTACCATGGCAAAACCCTGGCTAGAGACACTTTTTTATTAACCCCTGGCAAAACCATGTCTAGAGACACTTATTTATTAACCCTGGCAAAACCATGGCAAAAGCAGTTACAGTCTAATTAAAAACAACAAGATTTCTTAACCATGGCAAAACCCTGGATAGAGACACTTATTCATTAACCCTGTCAAAACCATGGCAACAGCAGTTAGTCTAATTAAAAACAACAAGATTTCTTTACCATGGCAAAACCCTGGCCTGAGTCACGTATGCCTTAACAATAGCAAAACCTTGGCTACAGACACTTACTTATTAACCCTGGCAACAGCAGTTAGTCTTATTAAAAACAACAAGATTTCTTTACCATGTCAAAACCCTGGCTAGAAACACATTTTTATTAACCCTGGCATAACTATGTCTAGAGACACTTATTTATTAACCCTAGCAAAACCATGGCAAAAGCAGTTACACTCTAATTAAAAACAACAAGATTTCATTATCATGGCACAACCCTGGCCTGTGACAGTTATGTTCCAACAATGGCAAAACCATGGCTAAAGTAGTAATAGTCTCTTTAAACATATGATTTATTTTCTATAGTAAAACTTTGACTAGAGACATTTATTTTTTAACCCTGGCAAAAACCTGGCTAGAAAAAAATGTTAGTTAACCCTATCAAAATCATGGCAAAAGTAGTTGTAGTCTCATTAAACATCAGAATTTATTTTCCAAGAAAAACCTTGCCTAGAGACAGTTATTTTTTAACCCTGGAATAACCATGGCTAATGACAAAGCTATCTTTAGCCTAGCACAAACCTAGATAAAAAAATTTTAGTTAACCCTTTCAAAATCCTAACATTTTTAAATACAATAAATAACTATTTGTTCACTGTTATTTAAAAAATTTACGAATTTTATGTCTTTGTTGATTTCTTAGGAACTATTGTTAAATACTTAACTTTTTATTTTTTAAGACTTGCAAAAAATTACTAACCATTGAAAACCATCTTACTGCAAATTATCTTGAAATATCTCAGTCATTGGAATAATTATAAGGACCATTGTAAAATATTTTCAAATCTTTATATTATAAGACTAGTGTGAAAAATTGCTAACAATTGGTTTGAGTTAAAATCTAACTCCTTTTTTTACACTGTATAAATTTTATGATTGACTACAATATAATAAATTAATAAATAAATAAGTTAATAAACAAATGAATATTATTTAATTCGTAAATATTTTTAAAATGATTATTTTTATTTTTAAAGTTAAAATATATATTATTATAACATTTTATGACGATGACAATTGTTTGTAAATTTTGTGAAAATTAACTAAAAAGTGTAGCTGAGATTTAAGTGACCAAGGCATGTCAGCAAATTCTGAATTGAATCATAAGTTTAACATAGCCTTCATAACACCTTCGAAAATGCAGTGCATGGGATCAAGGACAGTGGTTCTTATCCATTGAAAGGCAAGAAGAGACAGCATTGTAAATCCTTTCACACCAAATACCGGTCTTCTAGTTACTTGCGCAGCTTCTGCCAAAGTTTCGTCTTCTAAGTGCATTGCAAAATTTCGGTGATTCTTCTTCCTTCTTCTCTACACTTCTGGCAACCGTATACTCCATTATATTGACTCTTATTCATAAATAGGGCTTTCGCCGAAAGATCACATGTTTCACAAATTACAATTCTTTTAACATCGTAGGATCGTCTGCTTCAGGCATATTAAATTAAACGCCATTTTGTAGTTGAATAATTTCATCGTGTAAAGGAAGTAAAAATAAGTTTGGGGAAGGCTTCTCTTCACCGAACGACATTCCTGCTAGAATTAAATTTTCCTTTTTGAAACGTTCGTTGTAAGGTAATTCATTTATCACAAGATAAAAAGGCCAAAAAAAAATTTGATGACTTGTAGACTTTAACACCATCTGTCTATTAGCAAAATGAAATATTATTTGGATCAGATAATATTTCCCCTTCTCGAATCAATTCTATATATACGCTACCGTCATAAATGTCTTCAATATTTTCTTTAACTAATTTTACTCTAGTATTTTTATAATTTAACTTCTCCCGAAATCCGCGTCTGCTTTATAAAGAACTTTATTGTAAAATTATCGACATCGACATGAAGTAATTACTCTCAGTTCTATCAAGACAATTAGGGTACTGCTGATTTTCCTGTTCAATATTTGTTAAACAAATTGTACAATAAAAATGTCTCCTAACGGCTCCTCAGATGCTCAAAATATTGCTTGAACATATATAAAGAATCTATACAATAGTTGGGTTCCGGACAATGCATCTTAATAACTTCCAAAATTGAAGCAAGTAATTCATCATTCATCATCATCATCATCATCATCATCATCATCATCATCATCATCATCATCATCATCATCATCATCATCATCATCATCATCATCATCATCATCATCATCATCATCATCATCATCATCATCATCATCATCATCATCATCATCATCATCATCATCATCATCATCATCATCATCATCATCATCATCATCATCATCATCATCATCATCATCATCATCATCATCATCATCATCATCATCATCATCATCATCATCATCATCATCATCATCATCATCATCATCATCATCATCATCATCATCATCATCATCATCATCATCATCATCATCATCATCATCATCATCATCATCATCATCATCATCATCATCATCATCATCATCATCATCATCATCATCATCATCATCATCATCATCATCATCATCATCATCATCATCATCATCATCATCATCATCATCATCATCATCATCATCATCATCATCATCATCATCATCATCATCATCATCATCATCATCATCATCATCATCATCATCATCATCATCATCATCATCATCATCATCATCATCATCATCATCATCATCATCATCATCATCATCATCATCATCATCATCATCATCATCATCATCATCATCATCATCATCATCATCATCATCATCATCATCATCATCATCATCATCATCATCATCATCATCATCATCATCATCATCATCATCATCATCATCATCATCATCATCATCATCATCATCATCATCATCATCATCATCATCATCATCATCATCATCATCATCATCATCATCATCATCATCATCATCATCATCATCATCATCATCATCATCATCATCATCATCATCATCATCATCATCATCATCATCATCATCATCATCATCATCATCATCATCATCATCATCATCATCATCATCATCATCATCATCATCATCATCATCATCATCATCATCATCATCAGAGTCTTTAATTTTATAAATTAAACTATCGGTATCGGTATAGAGTAATTTTGCCTTCTCATTAAATTTTTTTTTATATAATTATAATGAAAGTCATAAATAATTATTTTTGAAATATCTAAAATTGTTAAACCAGTATAAATTGGTTTATTAAAAGTCACTTTTAATCTATTCATTTCAATGATAACCATATCCTCCTCAAATATGGTGCAGCTATGAAAATTCGGTTTACCTATGAGTGACCTTGCACCGTAGCGCCCTTCCCATTTCGTTACCAATCGAACGTCCTTGTATTTTCGAACGTTCTTCATGGTCTTGCCAAAAACCGAATTGTTCATTAATTTATAAAAATTCTTCTCAAACTTATTTTAGGATTTTTTTCGCATTTCCGTATTCAAATCAATGTAGCTCTTTAGCCAAGGCATTTGTTTAAATTCTAAAACTCTATGAATTTTTGATAATTTCATACCTAAAGATAAATACAATTTTAAATTTCTATAGTGAACAACATAATTTTTCTTTGGATAAAGAGTTGTCATCAATTTGGTGATTTTGCACTTTGAGTGAGGTGGTACAAAGTGCTCTGGACACAAAGGTAAATCCTTATGAAAATTATGCAATTCAATAGGATATTCTAAATCTACTTCGAGAATATAACCAACAGGTGAATCGTCGGGTACATTCATGTAGTCAATTTTATAAATATCCTTTACCCATTGAAAATTTTCATAAGGTAAAAATTCTGACATTGCTGCACTATATTGGTTATTAATGTCAAAATACATAATATAGGTTTCTTGTTCAAAGGAATTAAATTTCGAACCCATATATCTATTATTGGCTTTCGAATGTCTGTTAGAACATTGTGAGACACCACCCCTTAAACCTGATTCGATAAATAGCAACATTTCTGGATCGATTAATAATTCTAGTTTAATATCTGTATATTTTAACATTGCGTCAAAAGCAAGGCCTGGTGCAGTGTAGTAGTGTAAGGTATCTAGTTTATAAGTAGACATGCAAGTTTTTCGAACATTTTCAAAAATATCTGCAAGAAGAAGAACATCAGTTTTCAGATAAAGATCTGAATATTGCCTTAAATTTTTTAAATCAAATGTTTCCCATACGTTTTGTGCGTGAAGGTAGTCTTCGTCAGAAATCGTTTCGTTGTTCAATTTTGAGAAAAATGCCTCTTTTGGAGGAAGAATCTCTTCATCTAATTTTGACCATGCGTCAATGTATTCGTATGGCAATACACCTTTTCTTGTCAATAATTTTAATTCATCTTCATTATTACAGTGTTCTTTTGTAATTCGTTTGTCATTTTCAGTCAAATATGATGCTAATTTTTTCAAGTTACTTGCCATGAAGCGAAAAGAATAAATAAATCAAAATTTAATTTTTGTCTCGTCAACGTCTTTAGTAAAAGAAATATATTTTTCCTTATTAATGGGTAATAAACTAATATTCCCCTTAAAATAAGTCGCGAGAGCTTTAATAAAAAAATGTGAATCGTAACCAGATAAATTGTGAAGGACAACAGGAATAGTGTATGTGTATTGAAAATTTACATTGCAGACTTGATGAGCTGTACCACGATATTTTCCAGTAAAATGACAATGATCGTGGTGTCTCATTTCATTTTCTTTAAATGGTTTTTCACAAATGTGACATAATGGTGCTGATTGAAAATCCTTTATTTGTTCTTTCGATAATTTTTCCATGGGAACTGTTTTTGAAAAATATATTGTATTAATATTATAAGCTAAATTTTTTAACTCATTAATGAACCATTCAATACAATCTTGACCGCGATATAGTTTTCTTTTCATTAATGACTCATCAAAACTGCAATGTAAATTATAAGCTACACTTGTAGGAACGTGCTTTTGAACATTATATGTGTTTATAGGTGTCTCTGCAATTTTTTCGAATAGGCATTCAGTATCTGCATAAATAACAAATGGTACTGCATCTTTAAAACGGCAATTTTTAAACTTTAATGTACTATTTTTTTATCAGGTAAAATTACCCTACACCGATTTTTTTCCTGACAAGAAAGTCTATGCTTTTCAAATGAGCTTTCTACAGCAAAATGACATAGACACAGGTCTCCTCAGAGGTGGGCAGGTTATTTCAAAATGTAACGCTACAAACTTGGTGGGGAGTTGTTCCAAATGACTTCCAGATTTTAAATTTTCAAACTGATAAATCGTACCTGATCCTCTTTTCGAATTATCTCTTATACAGATAGTCGGAAACTTGAAAAATTTATTATCTTAATGTGGAAGCTTTGATTCAGAAGACTGCTGATTTTTCGTTACTAAAAATTATTTAAACAAAGATTTTATAGATAATTATGGTTCCGAATGGTCTCTTCTTCAAGAAACTTTTTGATTTTTTGAATCTGGACACGTCTGTCACATGTTAAAGTGCTACATATATGAATATATATATATATATATAATTTCAGAAGCTTGCAAAAAAATAAAAATTTCCATTGTCTGAGATCAAGAAGTCATTTACCGTAGCTTTTGTTGCGCTAAATCCGAATTAACATTTAACAAAAGCCTCCCATCACGTCAGGATTTTTAGAAAATTGGGGGTAAAATACCCAAAAATCATTTCTTAGTAGTTTTTGAAAATTTCTACAGGGTAAATCCGACGTGGTAGAGACTTGTTATATAAGTTAAAATAAAGCTTAAACCCTCTAATTTACGAAAATATAGCGATATTGCCAACAACAAACTAAATTAACTGTCAAAATTGATTTTTCAACAGTTGTCCTGCATACAAATTGATCTAAATACAACAATTTTAAAAAATGATTGGATTTGCTAAGAATTTGTTACTTAGGGGTTTTCGGGATCGCTGATTACGAATATGACTTTAGATTTTCAAAACTCAAAATGTTGGATCCAATATGGCAATCGACTTTTAAAAATCGATTCAATTTGCCTGAAACTCGTTACTCAAGAGGTTTCGGGGTCGCTTATTAGGAATCTGTCCACAGATTTTTTTATTTTGACATCATATTCGCAATCAGCGACCCCGAAACCCCTGAGTAATAAATTTTAAACCAATCCAATCATTTTTTAAAACCTTTGTATTTACAAAAACTAAAAAGTGATTTTTGGGACTTATAGGGGAGAGTGGGGCAAGACGGGGTAACGGCCCTATTTAACAAACGAATTAACCAATCGCGATTAATACTGCACCAAGACGATAGTTTCTTGTTTACAAAACCTAAAAGCCATGAGAACAAATCTTTGATCTGTTTTACTAAAAAAACTGTTTTCGACGATTTTCTTGTGAATTTTTTACTTTTTTTAGGAGGTGTTTATTATTTAAAAATAACAGTTAATGAACTATATAAAATTTTTTATAACTGGCAAAAGTTACAGACGAAGGGAAGCATATGTTTTTTTCTTTTTGAATCGTAAATTGTAGTAATTAATCATTTTATTTAATTTTGTAGGTGCGGGCAAGATAGGGTAGGGAAGAGTGGGTCAAGACGGAGTACACAAATAAAGCAAAAGAAAAGAGAAATAAGGGAAGTTAAGAAAACTACTTAAATCAAGACTGAATAAAAATAGAGTGAGCAAAAAGAAAAAAGCTTGTCAGGTTAAATCAATAATTAGCAATGGTAAAGTGGAAAATACACCTTGTCTCTATAAATTGGAATGGTTATTATTTAAACTCAAATGAAGGCTGAACTGCTTGTTCTGTCTGCGGCCAATGGGCTTTGTGTAGTTGTGCTGGTGTCTATGACAAAGATGAAGATGCAACCTTTACTTGTAAAATTTGTCGACAGAACTACACGGAGAGAAATTTGTTGCTCTTAGCGCATGAGCAGGCCGTACTAAAAGCGCATACACACCACCATGCGAAAGTTGCAAGAAATCTATGCTGATTTTTCATGGATTTGAGCAACTGTGGCACAAGTGGAAAAAAGCTGTGCAAAGTTAGCACCGGCCTTTGCAAAATTAGGTACAGACGTCTATGCGAAAAGCGAATCAAAATGTCTCTAGCGTTATTCGTAACACATTTCTCTCCGTGTAGGTTGCTTTTTTAGTACCGCGCCGGTGGGGCAAGATGGGGAGATTTGCAATTTCTTCCATATTATTAATTTTATATAATACATGCATAAAAAGTCCCACTTCTGGTGCTATTTAATGCTGCGGAAGCACAACTAAAAATGCGCCATCTGTGAGAAGAAAATCAAATTAGAATGCATGTCGGTAAAAAAGTCTACACGACTCGCGCCATTTTCTGAGAGTTTCTAACCTTCTTGATGAAATCGCTCGCGTGAAAAATTCTGTTTTTATTCTTTTATCATACTTTTTATTGATACGTCTAAGTACGTGACTAGGTTTCGGGGGGCTTTGCCCCCGACGCGTCCGGTCTCTTGATGTATTAGAAAATGCCGTTCTTTGAAATGTCATAAATTATTATTATTTTAAGTTGGTTTTTTTGTAGTCGGGGGGCTCCGCCCCTGGACCTCGTCGGGGGGAGACCCCCCGAACCCCCCCCCCCGCACGACCACACGTTTATGAGGATTTGATAGTCTAACAGTGCAATTTTTTGTATCCTTCATTGTATATACGTGAAATTTCTTTGACTGATTCCCATAGATGGTTATTAAATAAAATAATAAAGTATATATTCGATAATTTTCGTTTTTTTGCGCTTTAAACCTCCACGCTTTTTTGCCCCACTCTCCCCTACCCCCACTTTTTTCAAAACCATGAACATAATTATCTATAAAATCTTTGTCTAAAAAATTTTTAATAACGAAAAATCAGCAATCTTCTGAATCAAAGCTTTCACATTAAGATAATACATTTTTAAGTTTCCGACTATCTGTAAAAGAGATAATTCGAAAAGAGGATCAGGTACGATTTATCGGTTTGAAAATTTGGAATCTGGAAGTCATTTGGAACAACTCCCCACCAAGTTTGTAGCGTTACATTTTAGAATAACCTGCCCATCTCTGAGGAGACCTGTGTAGACATCTGTCACATATTAAAATACGATGTCCATTTCTTGAAATTTGTGAATTAATTAATCGTGATAAATTTTTAATTAAGGTATAATGATAAATTGGTTTTGTTTCATTATTTTGATTTGTTTTAACCATTATTAAATGAATAACTTTAAAATTTGGGTCTTCTTTACTTAAATAAATTGGGACAGTTTCTACTTTTTTTCTCTTATCACAATCTTCATCTAGAGCATAAACATTAATTCTTAAATTATTCATTTTCGCAAATCTTTTAATATCAGTAAAACTAATTGGAAATTTAATGTCATCGTATTTTAATATGTGTCTGTAGTGAGGATATGAATCAGTACTTGTAACATGATCTCTAGCGGGAAGTAATGCAAAAAAAAGCATTCTCTAAATCTTGCCAATGAATTCGATTATTAATCTCTTCTTCTTCTCCTTCTTCTTCATCATTTGATAAAGCCAAACGTCCACCAGTTTTTTGCAATAGTTGTTTGAATTTTTGTTAAAATGCCTTGAGAAGTTCTAAAGATGCAACCACACTTTGCTTTTCATTCACTGATAAATTTTCTCGGTTTTCGCGTAAATACTTTTTCGCTTTATAAATACTACAATTGTTTAATTTAAATAATTTTGTGCACTCCACTGGGCATGGTCACTCTTCTCTTTCACAAATTAGTTGATAAGCTTCTTTTGTACAATTTACAAAAGTTTTAATAATTTTTGAATTCATTTTAATATGAACTATTAGACGTCTCAATGAGAAATGATATTTTTGCAGACAATAAGCAACTCCTACCTTGTTTTATATAGCTGCAAAACTCCTCTTTTCTTAAGGTTGATCCCCCCCAAATTGATAAACGCTAGCTAAAATAAAAACCGTTAAAATTTGCAGACAATGACTAATTTCCCCCTCCTCTCTCTTCTTGTTCTTTCATCCCCACCCTTTTTTAAAGATTAATACACCCTCCCCTTCTTAATTGATAAGTAATAGTCAAAATAAACAATTAAAATTGTTAGACAATGAGCAAATTCCTTATAAGCTCACCCATTTGAATATTATACTTCCCTAAATTGATAAACGCTAGCCAAAATAAAAACCGTTAAAATTTTCAGAGAATGACTAATTTCTCCCTCCTCCCTCTTCTTCAACGATAAATTCATCTAACCCCTACCCTTTTTAAAACATAATAGCCCTCTTATCAAGGTTAATAATATTAATAGATAAATAATCATAATAATAGATAAATAATACCTACCGCTCCCTCGCTTCACCCCCGCAATGTCCCTTGGTGAGGTCAGGGATCCCCCACTATACCCCCTCACACGGACACACACCCACACTGACTCATCCTCACACAGACACGCACTAATACTAATCTGTCCAGAATCGGCATAGTATATCTACTCGCATCTTTTCAGCCCTAATTGAACATTTTTCGTCTATATTAACCGGAGATATTAAACTTTTAAAAATATAAAATTTTGGCAAATATTACTTTTTTGAAAATTTTGTTAAACATATATAATTAACTTTAAAAATATCGTTACCAACTTGTAGAGCAATGAAAAACGCTTTGATTGACCTATTTTTGAACCTAATTTGATTATAAATTTCGAAATTATTAGTTTTTTTTAAAACCAAAAATTGTGGAGAACAACGTTTTCTCAACTTTTTTGTTTGAAAATGTTTGTTTAACTATTAAACTATTATAACTATCTTGTAGGGTATTTAAAAATACATTGATTTTCCATAATTTAATTACTTTTACCATATTTATAAAAAAACAACTTGGCAGCGGTTTTAAGTTTATTTTTGTTTATTTTATTTTTAGGAAACCTTAAAAGTTTTTAAATACTTGTGCTTTGTACCGACCAGGGTGATCTTGAACAGTGCCGAAAAAAAATAAAAGTACCCGGAAACTGTTTGAAGTTATCGTTCCCTTAAGCATTCTAGATACCAAAAATTGTCAAAAGAAAATAATTCCCTTAGCCAATTTTTTTTAATGCAAAAAAACAATTTTTTTAAGAGTAAACGAATGATTATTTATATTTGAAAAGTCCACTGTGATTTTTTTTCCACAGTGATTTTGATTTATTAAAGCAGATTAAGAGGTAAACATAAAGAAATAACATCATTAAGTTTTAAACTTTATTACAATAAATTGCATCTATATTTTCTTTCAATGAGACAACACATTAATACGCAAGTTGTAAAAATACCTTAAAAGGTAGGTGTGAACGCATTTTTAACTTTTTCAGTAATTTTTTTTTCTTTTGACAAAGGTGTGAATGCACCCTAATTGCTAAGTGACAGACGAATTGGTAAGCCGCGTTTTCAGGTTATGTCGTATCATCAAAGAAATGTTATCTTACAGGTCGTTTATATGTAATTTGTGATGGAAATGTTAATCTTATAAAATGAAAACTATAAATCTAAAGAAAGACCATCCTTTATCACACTCTGAAAATCGTTTGAAACTCTGTTTATTGTGTCACAGAAAGAAAACAAATTTGTTTGAAATTTCGAGTACTTTGGAGCAGTTAATAAATATACACTTTGTGTATAGAACCAACGATGAGCGTTTACCAAAAGCACTGTGTGAAAATTGCAAAAAGAAGTTATATGCAAATAAAAACAATGCTTGTTCGATTAATTTACCTAATTATTCTGATTATAAATTACCTCACAATACTCGCTCCAAGTCCGAAGAATTATGTAAGTGCAAATTGTGTAGAGTCGTTAATGATAGAAGTGGCTTCAATTTTACAAGAAAAAAAGGCTCTAATGAATTTAAAAGAAAAATCAGACAGCTAAGCAGAAATCAGTAAACTATAAATGTGCAGATTGTCTATCGATAATTGGAAAAGGTAAAAATCATGTATGTACAAAAAAGACGCTTACTAATAATTTGAAATCAAGCTTAGAAAATTCGCTCACTCGAAAGGATAAAGAACAACTTGCCTCAAATATTGTCATTAAAAAAATCAATGATCAAGGTTTTGAAAATAATAAGAGTGTTACAAGGTTATCAAGAGAAAATAAGAAACCAATTACAGGTACAGTCGGTTCTCATTCTTCATCAACCAAAACTAATGAAGAATACTTAATACCTGCTAAGGATATGGCGAAAATAAGTACTGATTTCGGGTTATCATTAAATGTTACTCTTGGCATTGTTCGTTCTCTACGCATGTCAACAAGAAAAAGAAAGTTAATAGAGCCACATTTACATAAAAAATTGCATTTTTCAAATCATTCACTTGATCCCCATTTCGATTTGAGAAAATGTCAATTCTCCAGCTCAAAGAAAGGTCAAGTCTCGGTTTCTGAAGAATTCGTTGTACTTTGTAAGAATGTTCAGGATCTTATTAATGATGTAAAAAGAAGCCGTGGAGTGGATGATATTCATTTTAAATTTGGCACAGATAGTGGAGGTGGTTTTCTCAAAATTACGTTATCAATACAGTCTTTAAATTATAATTCTGTGACCGGGGAAACTACGAAGCGACGAACGTACAGTGATGAGAATATTGGAAAAGTGTTTAACGACTCCGGAGTAGGAAAATTATTATTAATTGGTTTAACTGAATTTTCTGAAGAGAATCACGAAAACATGTCTGTCTTATGAAACTTATTGCAATTAAAAAGTTTTCCAGGATCTATTGCAGCCGACTTAAAACTAACAAACATTTTAGATGGCTTAATGTCACACAGCAGCAGCTATCCATGCACATGGTGTATAGCACCTAAAGAAAATTTAGATTCTGTAGGTGAATTAAGGACAATTGGAAGTTGCTTTGAAAATCATGAAGCTTGGAAAGCAAGTGGTGTCAAAAAACAAGATTGTAAAAAGTTTTACAATTGTTCACATAAATCACTCATTTCATCCAATAGAGATCAATTAATAATCGATTTGATTCCACCACCCGAATTACATTTATTGATTGGGATTGTTAACTATTTGTTCGAAAACATGCACAAAAATTTTGAAGACATTAGTGAAATGTGGGCGAAAAAATGGAACGTGAGCCGAAAAATTATGTATGGAAATATAGGATTTTCCGGCAATCCTTGCAAAACGTTACTTAATAAAGTTTGTATTTTGCGAGAACTTTGTAAAACAATGAAGAGCTTTTCTTGTATGAAATACGTTACATGTTTTGAAAAGTTCAAAAATGTCGTTGAATCTTGTTTTTCCACTGATTTGAAAGCGTCTTATTGTAACAATATAACACTTTTCCGAAAGAGCTATGTAGATTTAGGTATAAGTGTTATTCCAAAGGTTTACGCGGTTTTTTTCCATATCAAGGATTTTTGTAAAAAACATGATAAGGGACTAGGTTTCTATTCAGAGCAAGCTGTTGAATCGGCCCATGCTGATTTTAAAAAAATTTGGAGCAAGAACAAAGTTAAAAAATCGAATGACAGATATTCTGTCAATTTATTGAAAGCTGTATGCGAATATAACAGCCGACATCTATTATAAATGCGATTTTTTCTTAATAATGTAATTAATACATTTATGTTAAATATATAATACATTTCTAAATAATGATTTTTGTTTATGATTCCATCTTATTATATATAAAAATCACTGTGTTTACACAGTCAACTTTTAAAATATTTCGTTTACTCTTAAAAAAATTGTTTTTCTTTGCATTAAAAAAGTGGCTAAGAGAATTATTTTCATTTGACCATTTTCAGAATCCAGAATGCTTAAGGGAACGATAAGTTCAAACAGTTTCCGGGTACTTTTATTATTTTTTTCGGCACTGTTCAAGACCACCGTGGAGCATCACCATCGTTCATGTCAGAAGCATCAGAATCATCATCATCATTACAATCATCTTCTAATTCGGATTCAGATTCAGATTTTTATCCGAATATCTCGTTCAGCTGAAATAGACTTGATGAATGTAAGAAAATGGAAAGAAAAAAACAAGAAATCATAGTATTTTCTAGCAAAAGAATTCATCACAAAAAAAATATATAAAAACTTCATAAAATATGCTCTATTTACTGACATATGTATTTATTTATTTAATTCTATTATTTTCAGGATTCAAATTTTTCCAGTATTTTTTTAACTTTCTGGATTTCTTTATTTTCAGGATTCAAATATTTTTACTTTTTTTCTTATTCTTTTTAGTCATTTTATTTTCTACGTTCTCCTTTTCAGGTAATTCCATATTGTTTTTAGAATTTTTCTTTTTTTATTTTTTTTCAATTATTTTCAGGATTTCAGATTGTGGGTTCGTTTTCTTCAAAATTTCCGTTTTTCTTTCTTATTTTTTTCCAATTATTTTCAGGATTTCAATATTTCCGTTTTTCATTTCTTATTTTCTCCAATTGTTTTCAGGACTTCAATTTGTAGTTTTTTTCAAAATTTCCGTTTTTCTTTTCATATTTTTTCCAATTATTTTCAGGATTTCAGATTGTAGGTTTTTTTTCAAAATTTCCGTTTTTCTATCTTATCTTTTTCTAAATAATTTACATGTTATGGATTCCTTTCTTTGCTAAAATTCGTTTTATTTAATCCTTCTTCCAGGTGATGTCTATACATTTTTTTCTGCTCTTTTTATTTTTAATATTTATTTTATTATTATTTATTTACCTATTATTATCGACTTCATTTTAGAAAAATTTAATCTTAAAGTCATGTTTCTTTTTTTTAAATAAAAATAGAAAAATCTTATTTATATTCCTCTTATGATGATGACGATGATACTAATGATGGGGCAGAACGAGTATTTTTTTTAAATATCGAAAGCGAAGACGAATTTGTCGATGATGATAGTAAAGGCTCTACTGTATATGAGGACTCTGATAACGAAGAAGAAGACGAAGACGACGACGAAGACGATGATAAATATTATCTTATCGTCAGTCCGATCATCGTCATAACAGGCGTAAATGACTTTGTAATAATAATAATATATTCAAAATAATATATCAATAATATATTAATAATAATATATCAATAATGATTTTTTTCTTCTTTTCAGGCATTAGAGTTGACGCAAATTCTTCCTGAATTGCCAGCAGGAGTCTTTAAAAAATAAATTTTATAAAGTCCATATTTTAAAAAATAAAATATAAAAACTACATATTTTAATACAAAAACTTTTCTTATAAAAAATTGTTTTTTATTTAATGGTGTGTGTGTGTGTGTGTATTTAGATTCACAGGGACTTCATGTATCGTACAACTATGCGCGCGCATATTAGGGAGTTGGCAATTGTGTGTGCACTTTATTGGTAGTGGGGTAAAATGGAAAAGTGGGGGAATGTAGTTATATAAAGCGGTTTTCCAGCGAACAGTCATTATTTCTTTCAGATATCTAAGTAGCAATAAGTATAAGTTTGTCTATTACTGCAATTTTCTTTCAGGTTATATTTTTACAGGCTTTCTTTTAGGATTTTATTCTTCAACATTTGTTTTGTTTTTTTTACTAATTTTCTTTCAGATTATATTTTTACAGGCTTTCTTTTAGGATTTTATTTTTATTCTTCAACATTTGTTTTGTTTTTTACTAATTTTCTTTCAGGTTATATTTTTACAGGCTTTCTTTTAGGATTTTATTCTTCAAAATTTTTTTGTTTTTTTACAAATTTTCTTTCAGGTTATATGTTTACAGGATTTTTTAGGATTTTTTACAGGTTTCCTTACTGATTTTATTTTCTTTTTTTTAAATATTTTTTTTCTAATATTTTTTTCCTTTAGCATATTTTCAGGTATTTTATTTTTATTCTTTTTTCAGTTATTTTGCAGTATTTTTTAAATCTTATTTCGAGATTTTTCAGATATTGTTCTAGGTTTCCTTCAGTTTATTATTTTTAGGATATTTTATAGACTCTTTAAATCTTTTTTTTCAGTAATCTTGACAAATTTTTTTGTTTTTTCATCTCTTTTTTTTAATTTAAATAAATTATAGTGGATTTTTTTTAAATATTGATGTTTATAAAATATAAAATTTTCACATTAATAATAAAAAATATATATATTTATCTATAAATTGGTTTTAATATTATTTTCTTCCCTATTCATGTTAATTTTCAGGAATTAGTTTTAAGTTTTATTTTCAGAAATATTAAAAATTAAAAAAAAACTTAAGAAAAAGGTTTTTAAAATAATGAGAGAAACAGTTGTATTATTATTTTAAATTGTTCATGTTTATTTTTAACCCTTTAACGCCCAGTGGTACAAACGCTGTACCACAAATGCATTAAAGTCATCATTACTTTGAAACAAATACATATTACTAAAAATTTCAAATTCTTAGCTTTAGTAAAACTCTTCCAGCAGATAATAAAAAAAACAAAAGTAAAAAAATAATAATAAATAATTAAAATAATAATAAATAAAAAAAGTGTCAAGATACATTTTCTCCTATGACGGACGAAATAATTTAACAAAATTAATCAGATTCATTTAAAACTTGTTACTCGGGGGTTTTTGAGGTCGCTGATTATGAATATAAAGTCAAAATTGCAAAATTCAAAATGGCGGATCTAATAAGGTGGACAAAAATATGAAAAATTAATAAGATTAATATGAAACTCGTCACTCGGGGGCACGCACCGTATATACTCGGGCGTCCACTGCCATGTATTTCTATGTTCATGAAAGCACTAGCGCATCTAGTGGCAGGGTAAAGAACTAACGTCCCCCTCCACGCCGAAATTTTTCGAATTAAACGCGGGAAGCTTTAAATTATTAAAAATAAAGAAGCTGGTAGATTATGTCGTAGAAATATGCAAAGTTTTATATTTTTATTTAAATTTGACATATTGTCGTATTCAAGAAGAACAAATTATGATAAAAAAATAAAAAGTAGAATTTGTGAAGTTTCAGTAAAAAAGACACTTTTAAATTAGGTAATAATTTTTTTGAACTATCACATTAAAATATTAATTAGTTTAAAAGGGTCACTTTTACAAAAGATTTAAAAGTTCTGCTTTTGATGTGTTAACATAACCTTATTAAATGTGTCAATAATAAAAATTTTGATACAAACAACAAATTTTTATTTATTTTTACAAAGACTTTAGAATGTACTTTTACAATTATATTTAGTTCATATTTAGTACCAACTATTGATTAATTTTCACATTTGGCTTATAGTAATTTCAAAATTTTATAATTTTATTAAATGTATAAGTTTTCGTGGAAGGTGAAAATTAAAAATTTTGTATTTTTGTAATTTTTGTTAATAGTTTTATTTTTTAATAATTTCTATTTATCACTTTTTTAAAAACCTAAAGTTAATAATTTATACATTGCATTTAATAATTATATGTAGCAGAATCAGAAGTATTTTATTTTTTTAGATTGAAAAAAATTAGTATTTTGTAATATAAAGTGAAATAAATTTTCAATTTTACAGAATGACAGAAACGCAAAAGACAAAATAGAAATTTGAATTTTGCATGTTATGTTAAATTAAAATTCTAATAATCATAAAATATAAAAAATGGCAATTACCAAAATGAAATGTAAAATACAAAAATTCCAAATTATTGTAAAATAGTTTAAGCATTCAATTACACAGAAAACTATAATTTATAGAAACATTCTTAAATATTTACAGTTAATTCAAAAGATATATACAATTATAACTCAAATATTCACAGAATATATTACAGCTTATAAAAATGCAATTAACTGAGAATGGGCACAGTGAATTTAATTATTCATTTCTAAAATTTTAACTTTTTCGTATTCAAACTTTTAAAAATTTAATATGATTTTTTGTATTGTAGAAGTTAAAAAAAATATTTTAAAAACATGTGTTTACAACACAAGTGTTTGTACCTTCGTAGATAATTTAAATTTCTTCTCATACTTCAGTTCGAGCATTATTTTTCATATCCAGAAGCAGTATTCTGTGGATTTTTCCTGAAAAAATATAAATATAAAATTAAAGATTAAAGAAAATCTTTTTTTACGCCAGAAAAAAATTTCCTAATAACAGCTTTAATTTCATATTTTACTTTTTGCAGAATATGTTCCTTTGCATGAAAAGGACCAATTTTTTAAATTCTACAGAAAGTAAAAGTCGTCTATTTTATTCAAAATTGTCACAAAAATGTTTTAACTTTTCCTTTAATCCTATTTTAGAAAATACAATTATATTGTAAAACGTTTAAGTAAAATTTTTCAATAACTTTAATTAACTTCAATTCAAAACTGAATTGAATAGTCTAAATAGTGTTAAACTTAGCTGTTTTCTTGCAGACTAGACATATCTCAAACATAAATGTCATGTTCAAATTTAAAACTGTTATTTGGAAATATTTCGTTTTGTGCATTTTTTAGATAAAATTATGAAAAGTTTTTATTTTGTTAGTGCTACTTACCGTCTATTAATTGCACATTTTTTTCTTCTAGTCGTGATGTAATGTTGACGAGCCTGTTTTTTTACTATGTTTCCATTTTTAACATCTTTATCGCCTGATAAAATTTGATTTATGTGGACACACCATTTTGTTAAGCAGTGTAGAACAATACATTTAATAAAATTTTTTGAAATTATGTTGCAATTACATTGCACCCACACGAAATCAATCTTAGCTTTTAACATGTCAATAAGATATATATAAAACAATAAGATATATATAATATGTATAAAACTATACCACGATGTGCTTTCCAAGCACATCGTGGTATAGTTTTGTATAGAAAATTTATAGCCTTAGTGAAACCTCTCTCAAAATAATTTTCACCTGCCACTTTCTTGCAAACGAGGCTATGCTGTTAATGATTTTAACATTTTCACAAGATTTTTGGATTTGAGAAGAAGGCGTCATTACAACTTTTGCAACTATTTAATCCTTTTATTTTTGAAAACATCATTTTGGCAAACTTACTGGTGAATTTAATTCTCGTTGCCATTCTTAATGATGACCATTTTTCCGATGTATTGTGCAATGGATGACAAGGCTCATCAAATTCGAAATCTCTATCACTACCTTCGCCATTACCATCATTTACTCGTGTAAATTTCTGAAATGTTGTTAGTGCTTCACCTTCATCATCCAGGCAATTCGCACCAATCAAGTGTTTCGATGATAAACTAGTTATCATTAGGACTTTATATAATCCCTCTGTTTGAGTGCATGTGGGACTCACATACCGAATGCCATGACTTTTCAGTAAACCAAAAAAAATTTTCGACAGGATCCTGGTTCACATATCCCGTTTTTAAATTTTGAAATTCCTTCTCTTTAAGGCGTTTCCATAATTCAGGAAATAGTCTGAGATTATTTAACCAATTGTTTAAAGAAGGTGGATTGGATAGTGGTTTCTGCGTTTCTTTGGAAACATATCGCATTTGCAACATTTACTGAATTGCCTCTGACCAAAACTGTTGGTGCGGACTTGTGTCCGTTACAACCTGTAATAAGGGGTTTTTCTTTATGATAAGGTCGTTTTTTTTGTTTCCTCGAGTTGCAGGAATCAAAACGTTTGTCTGCATAGTTTGCATATCTTGCAGCATAAATTGCATCCTTTTTCATCTGGAACAATCCTTGGTTGGTTGAAATAGGTCCTATTAAAAAATATAATAAATTATTTACTTAATTAGAATAATTACGCAAGCCTGCAAAAAAATAAAAATATCCGTTGTCTAAGATCGAGAAGTCATTTCCCACAGTATTTGGTGGGCTGAATCCGAATCTGGCAACGAAAACCTCCCATCACGTCAGAATTTTGAGAAAAGTGGGGGTAAATTCTCAAAAATCATGTTTTTCGCTGTTTTTGTAAATCTCTACCGGGTAAATCCAACGTGCTAGAGACTTGTCATAGGAGTCAAATTAAAGCCTGAACCCTGTACTTTAAGAAAAAATAGCGATATTGCTAACAACAAACTAAATTAGCCGTCAAAAATGATTTTTTTAACAGTTGTCAAGTATAAAAATTGACTGACACTGTCCGTAAATAAAACTATTTGAAAAATGATTGAATTCGCTTAAAATTTGTTACTCTGGGGTTTTTGGGGTCGCTGATTACAAATATGTTGTCAGATTATTGAAATGCAAAATGTCGGATTCAATATAGCGGACTTATTTTTCAAAATTGATCAAATTCACTTGAAACTTGTTACTCGGGGGTTTTTGGGGTCGTTGATTATGAATCCAACTACAGATTTTATATTTTGACATCATATTTGTAAGCAGCGACCTCGAAAACCCCATAGCAATAAATTCTAAGCGAATCCAATCATTTTTAAAATAGTTGTATTTACGAACTGTGTCAGTCAATTTTCTTAAAGTACAAGATTCAGGCTTTAATTTGACTCCTATGACAAGTCTCTAGCACGTTGGATTTACCCGGTAGAGATTTACAAAAACAGCGAAAAACATGATTTTTAAGAATTTACCCCCACTTTTCTCAAAATTCTGACGTGATGGAAGGTTTTCGTTGCCAGATTCGGATTTAGTGCACCAAATACTGCGGGAAATGACTTCTCGATCTTAGACAACGGAAATTTTTATTTTCTTGCAGGCTTGTGTTATTGATTGTTTATAATCATATAACATAATCAGAGTTTATAGCAAGTATTAAGAAAAAAATTCCCTGACCTGCCTTCTCCCTTTATAACAAATCTTTAACCCCTTCAGTGTGTAGCTAAAATATAACAAAATGGTCCCAAAATGTGTAAGACCTTCTTGTGAATAAATTTTCATGACACTAGGTACTAAGGGGTTTTTGGGGTCGCTGATTACGATTCGGGTGTAAGTTTTCAAAAATTCAAAATGGCGGATCCAATATGGCGGACACGATTTTGAAAAATTCATTGGATTCGCTTAATAATCGTTACTCGGGGATTTTCGTGGTCGCTGATTACGAATCTGACATTAGTTTTCTAAAATTCAAAATGGCGGATCCAAAATAGCGGACACGATTATGAAAAATTCATTGCATACGCTTAAAATTTGTTACTCGGGGGTGTTTGGGGTCGCTGATTACGATTCCGGTGTTAGTTTTTTAAAATTTTAAATGGCGGATCCAATATGTCGGTCATGGTTTTGAAAAATTCATTGGATTCGTTTAAAATTTGTTACTCGAGGGTTTTTGGGGTCGCTGGATTGTTACACAATCTAAATTATTCTCACGAATTTATATTTAATTTGGAAACATTGTAAATAGGATTGTCAATGACCTCCGTAATGTTATTACAAGTATATTTCTCGTTCTGTCCTTGTTGACCGATAATAAACGTAGCAATTGAAAACTTGCCCTTCTCCTTCTCTTTTCCTTCCTTCAACGATAAGGAAGTAAGAGGGGATAATATTGAAATTTGACTAAACTGAGTGACGCGCATTTGTACTACTCGCCAGTTCATTGACCTCCTTCGGTAGGACAACATAAATGAAAATTTGTATCTTGTGCTAAATAAAATAAATATACATATGTACTTTAGTGATAGTGTTTTATTCGCCCAAAAATGGTCCTTCGAGCCGGATTGTGAAGATTTGTGAGGATTTTTTGTGAGTTTCGTAAAAATTCTAAAAACTTGTGAGGAATTTCATCAACTCAACAACACATTCGAGTCAACGAAATATAACAGTGGCATGAATCTACCTGAACAAAGGTGAGCACCTTCCAAAACATTTATTAACAATTCTCCTTAAATTCTAAAAAAAAGGGGCGCGATGGCAAACGAACGTCTTAATATACTAATTAAAAAAAAGACCACAATTAAAGGTCAAATTTCACATTTCAAATCATTTCTAAATAAATATCGAGAAGAACCACCCGATGTTAAACTAGAAACTCATTTACAAAAACTAAAACAATCATTTGAAAAATTTGACGATATACAAGATGAAATTGAAATTTTAGACAGTGAAACGCCACACGTTGATCTTATTCTTGATCGTTATTCGACTCAAGATGAATATCTTAACATTTATTCCCAAGCCCAAAATCTCCTTATTTCTAATCGCGAAACAAACCAAAGACTTAATAATTCAGATCAGACATCAAATACAAGTCAATTAAATGACATTAACCAATCGAGACGTAAGATAAAATTACCACAAGCAGCGTTACCGACCTTTAATGGCCGTTACGAAGAATGGCTTGCCTTTAAAGATTCTTTCACTTCCTTAATACATAATCAAACCGATTTAAATAATGTCGAAAAAATGCAGTATCTTAAGTCATCCTTACAAGGAGAAGCTGCACAAAAAATATCGATTTTCTCAATAACGGAAGAGAATTATACTCGCGCGTGGGACCTCTTAGAAAAAACATATGCTGATAAACGATTAATCATTTCTCGTCATCTTAGTTTAATTTTACGTTTACCGGTTCAGGAAAAACAAACAGCCGAAGGTTTAATAAAATTAGCCGACGAAACACAACAACACATGCTTTCATTAGCTTCACTCGGGATTAAGGTTTCCGAAGAAATTTTAGTTCAAAATATCAAAGAAAAACTTCATAAACACACATTAGAAAAATGGGACGAGACATTAAAACGAAACGAATTTCCCAAACTTGACGACATGTTCGAATTTTTATACAGAACCGCCACTAGGTTATCTCAGAGAGAAACACAAAATTCATCAAAAAATTCTTCGAACACACCTTCTACTTCAGGAACTCAAAAAAAACGCGAGAACAGTACTTCTAAGTAACCCAATTACAAAACCTTGCCTGGCATGTAGATTAAAAACACACCCTATCTTTCGATGCGAAAAATTCCGCGTATTTCCAATATCTCAGAGAATTCAAATAGTAAAAGATGCTTCTCTCTGCATCAATTGCATGAGAAACAATCACAATGTAGAAGAGTGCAAATTCGGTAATTGCATGGTTTGCAATAAAAAACATAACACTCTTTTACACCAAGATCCTACAGGATCACGATCTTGACAATTTAATCTTGCGAATAAAAAACAACAATGCATATCTTTCAAGGCAGATGTTCCTGCCAGTCAATTAGTGACAAGCGCAATAATTCACTCATTCGATAATGACAACCGGCCTTTACGATGCCGTGCTTTACTAGACACATGTTCATCAGCGAATTTTGTCACCGAAAATCTGGCTCGAACTTTACGATTGCCAAGAAAGAAATGCTCTATTCCGGTAAACGCTTTAAACGATTTAACCACGATAGCTAAATCCATTATAAAAATTAAAATTCGTTCTATAAATACCGATTACGAAAAAACACTCAGTTTTCTCACAGTTCCGCGAATAGCAGACCTAATACCAAATGAAAGATTTCCACGCGACATATTAGAAATTCCGTCAAATATACAACTCGCAGATCCAAATTTCTATGAACCAGCACCGATTGATATACTTCTAGGATCTGGACCGTCGTTATCAATGTTCTGCGCCGGTCAATTAAATTTATCACGCGACAATCACGAAATAATTCTCCAACAAACTCAATTAGGATGGATTATAGGTGGAAACATCGCTTCGCCAAACATGAAAAATACAAGTACAAAATGTCACCTCTCAGATATACAAGCCACATTGAGTAAATTTTGGGAATTAGAGCATTGTCCCGAACAAATTCATCTATCCGCCGAAGCAATAGCATGTGAAAATCACTTTCGAAAATATACGACGCGTAAACAATCAGGTCAATATATTTTAGCCTTACCATTCCGACAAAATATAGAATTATTGGGAGAATCTCGATCCCGAGCTTTAAAACGTCTTAATAATTTACATCGAAGATTTCAACACCAACCCGAACTAGAAAAACAATACAATAGAATTTTCGAAGAATATTTAGAACTTGGACACATGTCACCTGTTAAGGACGAAAATGAATTCGGTTTTTATCTACCACATCACGCCGTTTTTAAAGAAAGTAGTTTAACCACGCAAACAAGAATTGTATTTGACGGTTCGGCAAAATCGGATTCCGGCCTTTCTTTAAACGATACGTTGATGGTAGGACCCACAATTCAAAACGACATATTTTCTCACTTAATTAGATTTAGATTACATCGTTTTGTATTGACAGGCGACATAGAAAAAATGTACCGTCAATTCGAAATTCGAAGAGAAGATAGGAAATTTCAACGAA
This sequence comes from Leptopilina syphax, assembly GCA_032872505.1. Lineage (NCBI taxonomy): Eukaryota > Metazoa > Arthropoda > Insecta > Hymenoptera > Figitidae > Leptopilina > Leptopilina syphax. Next base: position 40,350,247 of record CM065468.1, on the reverse strand, counting down.
TTTTGTGGCGGCGTGATAAAACAAATGTTGAAACCTCCGAATTAAATACAGTTACCTTCGGAATGAGTTCCTCCCCATTTCTTGCAACACGTGCTCTTCAACAACTGCTAATTGACGAGAAAGATAAATATCCAAGGGCAGCAGACGTTTTGAAGGAAGATCTATACGTCGATGATCTTATTACAGGCACAGACACAGTCGAAGAAGGTATCAAACTTCGAAATGACATTATTAAAATTTTAAATCTCGGTAAATTAAAAATTCGTCAATGGGCATCTAACGATAAAAGACTTCTACACGGTATTTCGGAAAGTGACATTAATCAGCGTCTTCATTTCACGGATGATGACACACTAAAAACTTTAGGAATTTCATGGAATTCGACAGGAGATCAAATAACATACTCTGTACAACCTTTTATTTCCAATACTGTCACCAAAAGATCGATACTATCCACAATTGCAAAGATTTTTGATCCCTTGGGATTATTAGGCCCAATAACAATTCTCGCAAAAATAATCATGCAAAAACTCTGGGAATCGAAGATTGATTGGGACACAGCGATTCCTAATCACATCCACACATCTTGGATAAATTTTCAATCCCAGATGCCATTGATCAATGCACTAAGTTTCGAAAGAATGGTATTGTTGGAGGAAGCTTCTAGCCTAGAAATACATGGATTCTGCGATGCCAGTATTACTGGTTACGGAGCCTGTATTTACATAAAATCAACTGATAACAAAGGTTTTTCAACATGCAGATTACTGTGCGCTAAATCTAGAGTAGCTCCACTTAAAACAATTACTATTGCACAATTGGAACTCTGTGGTGCGCAGTTACTCTCCAATCTGTATACAACAGTTGATAAGGCCTTAAATATCTCAATACAAAAAACAACTTTATGGACAGATTCAGCAATTGTTTACCATTGGATCAACAAATCTCCACATCAATTAGAAACATTTATTGCCAATCGAGTATCTCAAATACAACAAAAAACAAATGTGCAAAATTGGAAACATATCTCATCAGAAGACAACCCTGCTGACGCTCTATCGAGAGGACAATTGCCAAGTATATTGTTAAAAAACGATCTTTGGAAATTCGGACCAAGTTGGTTAATAAACGAAGAATCTACATGGCCCCTTACTCAAGTTCCAGTAATAAACAAACTTCAAGGGGTAAAAAAACAATTTTGTTTAACGACCTCTTCAAATTCAGATTTTTTTAATAAATTCTCATCTATTTTGAAATTAAAACGAATAATTGCATATTGTCTCCGTTTAAGGTTAAATAATTCGCATAAGGGATGTTTAAGGGCAATAGAAATTAATAATGCTGAAAAAGTAATCATTCGATCAACCCAAATGTCACATTTCTCAGAAGAAATGCGCGATCTAAAAATGGAAAGAGCTATAGACAAAAAAAGTAAATTAATATCCTTAAATCCATTCATTGACAAAGACGGAATCATGAGGGTAGGAGGACGTTTAAAAAATTCAAACATTCCTCAATCTCAACAATCACCCATAATCTTGCCTCGATCAAGTAATATTACAGATTTAATAATCGAGGATGAACATTTACGTAACAAACACGCCGGAGTTCAAACGACACTCTATGCTTTGCGACGCAGATTTTGGCCTCTCGATGGTCGAAATCAAGTTCGAAAAATTACACGCAAATGCATCCGCTGCTTTCACGTTAAGCCTTCAACAGCGGAATATTTAATGGGGAATCTCCCACGTGTTAGAGTCACACAAGCACGTCCATTCTCTAACGTCGGCATCGACTATTGCGGACCCTTTTATATTAAAGAAAAAAAGTATCGAAATAGATCACAAATTAAAATTTACGTTGCGGTATTTATTTGTCTCGTTATCAAGGCGGTGCATCTCGAAGTAGTCAGCGACATGACCACTGATGCATTCCTAGCTGCCTTACGTCGATTTGTAGCCAGGCGCGGAAAACCTAACTTAATTCACACTGACAACGGTTCAAATTTCATTGGCGCGAACAATGAACTTCGAGAGTTACAAAATTTATTACAGTCCGACAATCACCACGAGCAAATTAATCATTTCCTAAGTAACCAGGGTATCGAATGGCGATTCATTCCCCCACTTTCGCCTCACTTCGGAGGCTTGTGGGAATCTACAGTCAAGGTTTTCAAACACCATTTTAAAAGGGTTTTAGGCGATACCTTATATACTTTCGAAGAATTTAACACGTTTGCCATCGAAGTCGAAGCGATTCTAAATTCTCGCCCCCTCACCCCCATTTCCACTGATCCAAACGACATGCTTGCTCTCACTCCTGCTCACTTTTTAATAGGTGATTTGCTCACAAGCCTACCAGAAGAAGACATCAGCTCAACATCTCTACCAGTATCTGCACGATGGAAACACATCCAAAAAATGAGACAACACTTCTGGCAGAGATGGCACAAAGAGTACCTAAACGAACTAAACATTCGACACAAATGGAATAAGGGAGAAAATCAAATTCGAGTAGGCTCTATTGTTCTTTTAAAGGAAGAAAATATTCCACCCATGCAATGGCTGTTAGGTCGAGTCACAGAAACCTTTCCTGGAGCAGACGGAGTTGTAAAAGTCGTTAATGTCAAGACAGCAAAAAACACATTCAAACGAAATATTCGAAAATTAGCACCTTTACCTATTGAATCAAACGATGAAACAAAAAAAATTTAATTTATTGCTTTATTTTGATATCATTAATCTAATTTTTCTAATATTTACAATTTCTGTTAATACCCAACGAAATTATAATTCTTTCATTTATTTGTCTCTTCATTTAAACTTAATTACTGACTACTTCTTTTTAAGGAGAGGGGAGGATGGATTGTTACACAATCTAAATTATTCTCACGAATTTATATTTAATTTGGAAACATTGTAAATAGGATTGTCAATGACCTCCGTAATGTTATTACAAGTATATTTCTCGTTCTGTCCTTGTTGACCGATAATAAACGTAGCAATTGAAAACTTGCCCTTCTCCTTCTCTTTTCCTTCCTTCAACGATAAGGAAGTAAGAGGGGATAATATTGAAATTTGACTAAACTGAGTGACGCGCATTTGTACTACTCGCCAGTTCATTGACCTCCTTCGGTAGGACAACATAAATGAAAATTTGTATCTTGTGCTAAATAAAATAAATATACATATGTACTTTAGTGATAGTGTTTTATTCGCCCAGTCGCTGATTACGAATCTGTTATTTGTTTTTCAAAGTTTAAATGGTAAGAATTATAAAAAGAATTTATCAACTTTTGAAATTTTTCAAAATTTTTGGCGGCCATTTTGTATGAAAAATTATTCATTTTGAAAATCTTACTTCAGAATCGTGATCAGCGACCCCAAAAATCTCTGAGTAAGAATTTTTAAAAGAATTTATCCACTTTTGAACTATTTCAAAATTTTTGGCAGACATTTTGGATGAAAAATTATGTATTCTGAAAATATGACTTCAGAATCGTGATCAGCGACCCCAAAAACCCCCGAGTAAATTTTTTTGCGAATGTACGTTAAGATGTTTTCTTGTTTGGGCCATGACGTGTATACACGTCATCCACTGTTTGGGCCAGTTTTTTTCATGACGTGTATACACGTCATCCACAGTCAAGGGGTTAATAAAAAAATTTATGTGAGTTGGTAAATTTTAAAGTAATTTTATTATGGTGAACTTAAACACTTTATTTATCATCATTATAGAAAAAGAGAACTAGGTAATGACCGAAAGTTATTTACTCATTCAAGTATCTGGTCAGTTGCAAATTTAAAAAATTTAAAAATTTAATTTTTGTTCAATTTAAAAAAAATTGCTTGACTTTGAATAAAATTCCCAGACCGCTGGACACCCTGATAATTGAAAAAATTTTAAATCAAATTGCTTACTATTGAACTTAGTAGTAGTCTCCAACCACTTTCCCATGGATCTACTAAGGACTTGACGACTAACAGAAACTTCCATTTTTTTAATCAGCCCTAGCTTTACATGCCTTTTCGAGACCTTCGGTATATTGCGATACATATAATCGCAATATAAGTCCATTTCAAAAACTTTTTCATAAAAGCGCCATTCGACAAACTGCCGGGTTACTGATTTGCTTCTTTCTGTTTCCACGTAGTTTATTTCTAAATTTTTATTCAATAGATTATTCCTATCTCCCTTATCTAAATGGCAAGTATCATAAAAATGAACTAGGTATGTCCGATTCTCCTTTTTTCAGTATGCCTTTATTTGGATCTGTAACAGTTAAATTATATTATATTATATTGCTACAAAAATTTCATAACATTTTTACCAGATTACATGATTCTGATTCACTCTAAAAATAATTACATGCACCAAACAATGTATTTAATACATTGTTGAAAGATTTGTTTATAGTTATTTTTCGCATTATAAAAATCAAAATAAGTTGCACTTTTTTTTATAAAAATTGTGGTATTTTGTTGCAATGTTTGGAAGAAAAGTCGCAAAAGTCGCAATTTTTTAAAATAAGTCGAAGAAAGTCTCAATTTTCTTAATTTCCCTGACAAATAATTTATTTCCTGACATTTCCTTGACTTTGCTGACAAAAATTTTGTGTCCCTGACATTTCTATAATTTATCAAACTCATACACAAATTAAATTTTTTTAAGTTTAAGTAAAATACTGGTTGAATAATTTATAAGGAATAATTTTGTAATAGATCTTAAAAAATTAAATTTCTTAAAATAAGTTCTTGGCAGAAATAGTAAAAATTAAAAGTTATGTATTAAAATTCGTCATAATTAGAAGAGTTTAAAATAACAGGGTGGCTGCTGGAACGGGATCGTCTATAAAATTGTTTTATTTTGTCAGGGAATGTTATCAAAAGTATTATGAAAATATTCAATTTCTAGAATTTATAAGAAAATTATGAATTTTTTTGAAATAATTTGAAAAAGAAAAAATTTTATAACCAATAAAATAGTGAAAAATAAATCAATTTAAAAATTTTTTTTGCAATAAGCTTATAACAAAACAAATTTAAATTATTAAAAATTTAAACTAATTAGAACAAAAGTAAGACGAAATTTATAAAAATCAATTTTTAAATAAAAAGTAAAGTACCGTCAACTGGGGCTATTTTGTGCATCCGGGGGCTATTTTGTGCACGCGAGTTTTTTAATGAAAAAAATTATTAAAATGAATTATTTTAATCTGCTATTTTGTAAAATGAAAGTTTGATTACATGACAATAGAGAGCACTAAATGTTATTATTTAATTCTTTGGCAATTAACAGAAAAAAATTCCTAAAAACGGAAAATTTGTTTAAAAAATTTTGAAAGTTCGGAAAAAATTATACCAGATCTTCTAGAGTTTTAACCCTAGAAGGAGTAACTGGGGTGTCTGGACACCCCAAGCAAAATTTAAAGTATTCCCATGGCTTAACCAATAATTTTTTACGCTCAAAACTCGTTGATAATTTAGTTTGAACCTCTATCTTTTGACACCTGTATGTGCCACCAAAAGTTTTGCTCTAGGAAGAGCTTTATCTCCTGTTAAAATACGTCTGGGGTGTCTGGACACCCCAGTTACTCCCTAACGTTAGAAAAAATTGTCAAGATAAGTAAATTCAAATTTTTTTTAAAACTCGTTTTTAATCAGTTAAAATCGTTAAAATCATCTGATAAAGTATAAATTGATAGGTTATGCATGAAAAACTTGTATTTTATAAAAAAGAAACATTTTTATACAAAAATTATATTTTTATGAAAAATAGACATTCTGTATTTGTAACAACTTATGAAATTTGAGTTAAGATTTATTAAAAATTTCTGTGCTCTCTCTACAGTCAAAAATTAAATTGTAATACAGAAAAATGTAGTATATGACAGTCAAATTTAAATTATAAATTCTATATTGTTAATAATATTTTAACATATATTAGAGGTACTAAGAATTGTTAATTAAAACTTTGATTAAATATTAATTTACAGAATCATTTCATAAGTTATTAATTTTAATGTAAATATATTCAGATATATTAAGTTTGTAAAATTTTAAATTTATAACACCATTTTTAGTAAATATTAATTGTTTAAGTCCATTTTGTAGTTCATTTTTATGATTTTCACTATTCGTCAATTGTATTTAATTTCTTTCACCTCAGATGTTCAAATAATTATGTTTTTTGGAAGTAATACAAAAACTAATTTTTTCCCCTAAAAGTGTATCTACTTAACTTTAAAAACCTAAAATAGTTTTTAAATTAGTCAAATTTTTAAGAAACTACAACGTTTTTTGTGAAAAAAGTCAATTTTACAATTTTTTGGTGTTTTTTGGGGGTTTTATGGTATTTTTTCAAAATTTTTTTAATTTATCAAAATATGAATAATATTATTTCATTCCTTACTAAAAAACCAATCAATTCATTATAATTAATTTTTTTTACGTCAAATAGAAACCTTATAAAACAAGTTTAAAGCGTGGGGTGTCGGGACACCCCAGTTACTCCTTAGAGGGTGAGTAAATTAACGTGCTCCTTCTAGGGTTAATGTGTCTCATAAACTGTGTTAGATATTTGTTTTCAATTGTGTTGTGATGATACATACGTAATGCGCTAACTTTTTATTCATTATTTTAAGAGAAAAGTGGAAAAAACTGAAAACCAAGATTCCATGGGGCTATTTTGTGCACTTAAAAAAATCAAATATTTTTTATAAATATTTTATTTAGTAAGTAAAGAAGATTCTGTTTATCATTTTTATACATTTTTTTTTACTTTTCTGTCAAAAAACTGTAAATACGTTAATTAAAATCATTAAAACGATTAAAAGCTCTACCGGTGCACAACGTAACCTCAAAAAATGAACATTAATTATTATTTATAAGTTTTTCAAATTAGTTTTAAAACTATTTTCTCGTTTCTCTTAAAATAACTTGAAAATCATATTAGATATTAAATTGTTATCTATTTAACCTTAAAAATATTTATTTCAAGTTTTTTAAAAAAAATCATTCAAAACCATTAAAAAAGCTCCTATTGAAATGATGTTTTAAAGTTATTTATAAGTGTTTAAACAATCATTTTATAATTATATTAGTATATTATTATAAAATATATATTAAAAAAGAAAAAAATTTTATTTACTATCTGCGTAATATACAATTTAAAGAAAGATTGTTAATTTTTAGTAAATCCAGATTTTAGCAAAATTTTAGTGCTTTATTTTACATTTTTTGTATAATATATCTACAAAAAAATTTTTACTAGGTCATTCTTTTTTTAATTTACTCTCAAATATAAAATAATATAATCTTATATATTAATCTTATTATATAATAATATAATCTTTTTTACAAAAGATTTTATGAAGCAGAAACGATTAAAAAAATTGTTTACGCAACATTATAGAAAAACAAAGTTCGATGCACAAAATAGCCCCATCCCTGGAGTTATTGTGTGCAAGACTTTCAATGACTATAACTAAGACAAAAAAATTTTTTTCTTTGCAAAATTTATAGAAAACCTTCAGAAGGATGTCCACAACATATATCAAAAGTTGATTTTCTTTATTCTCTTAATTCTGAATTTAAATAAATCTTTGAATTAAAAAAAGCTATTTGGTGCACAAAATAGCCCTGGTTGACGGTAAATAAAAAATAAAAATAAATAAAATTTCTTTCCTTGGAAAATAAATTTTTAAAAAACCGTATTTTGCATTAATATCTATTCTTTTTTTACAATTATTTATAAGCAACTTTTTCTATCTCTTAGAATGTTAAATTAATATTACTAATATTAATATAGATTGAATTTTAAAACCTTTTAAATTTAAGTTTTAGAAAAGGTGAATTGTAAAAGATTGTAATTAAAAATTCTGAATAATTTTGTTTTTTGAAATATTTTTATTCGCATTTTTTCAAATTAGTTATATTTTTAAATGTATAAAATTTAATTGAAAAACTTTCAAATTATTCAAAATTTCATCAAATTTTCTTGTAAACAAGTTGATTTTAGAAATAGTTTAGTTAAAATTTCTAGAAAATAATTGAATTGAAATTTTGAAAAATAATTTTTAATAAGTTTCAATAACAATTCTTGAAAATTATTCTATTTAAAATAATTTGAAATTTGAATTTTTTAAAATTTTTACACTTATGGAAAAATAATGGATAATAAATATTTATTTTAAAAAATTTATTTAAATTCAAAAAACTAAGATATTCAAAAAAATGTATTATAAACATATTTTGGAGATTTAATTATTTGTAGAGTAAACTAAAATATTTTTAGGGTTTCAGAAGAAGTCAAAGTTTTGTCTAAAAATCAGGAAATTCTTTCAATCTTTCATGGAATAATTTATTTTTAGAGTTACTTTTTATGAACGGGAAATGACCGAGAATTTTTTGTGTGAAAAAAATGGCCACCCTGAATAATAACAAATTTTAGGTAAATTTAATATTTTTATAAATATTTAACTTTTTTAAAAATATTTTCAAAGATTGCTGGAAACTAAAATCCAAAATTTTGTTATAAAATTTAAAAAATTTTCTAGTAGTTTTTATGCAATTTCTAGACTTTTCCCTGATTAATTTTACTGTCCTTGTCTTTTTCGTACCCTTTGGTGACACTGCTTATAAAAATTGAAAAAAAAATTACATAAATTTAAAAAAAATTTAAATTCTTTTCTTTTTTAAATTTTACTACAATTTATATTAGTAGCAGAAAAACTTTATTTAAGTATGAGGTTTTCTATTTATTTATTAATTTATTTATTTAAGAAAATTACTTTTTTGTTATATTTTTAAAATTTGTCAGTGAATATTAAAAATAAAAAATATTTAAATTTGTTTTAATCAAAACAATTAATCTATTTTTATATAAAATATAAAAAAAATTTCTATAGAAGTTATATATATATATATATATATATATATATATATATATATATATATATATGGGCAATTCCACATGAGATTTAAGTCGACCTCTTAAAATCGGACAAAAATATTTGTTTTCTATTCTGTATCGAAAAAAAGACATACGTATTTTTTATTTATGTTTAATTGTCAAAATTTTCGAGTTAAAATTTGAAAAAAGATTTTAAGTTTTCGCTGAAAACTCAATTCTAATCATTTCTGCTATATTTTTTCTGCAATCTACACGTGAAAATACAAAAGTGTACCAATTTTCGGCTCTCTAGGTAAAAAACTGTGAGCGCTAGGGTGAAATACACGCTTTTTTGACGAAATTTTTAAGAACTTTAAGTTTTTCGCTGATAAAAATTTGAAGATCAAATCCAATCATGTTCGCTATATTTTTTCTGAAATATATACATGAAAATACATAAAATAGAAAAAAATTGTAGTCTAATAGGCGAAAAATTGTAAAAACCAAGGGGGGTTACACACTTTTTTTTAATTAAAAAAATGTCTAGTTTTTTCGCAAAAAAGTATGAAGATGAACTCCAATAATTTGTTCTGTATGTTGGTTGAAATCTACACGAAAAAATAAATAAAAATATATAATGCCAGCCCACTAGATTAAGAATTGTGAGAACCAGCAAGGGTTAAAGTATGCATAAGTATGCCAATTTCCAGCTCTCAAGGTAAAAAACTGTGGGCGCCAGGGGAAGTACATTTATTTTTTCGAAATTTTCGAGTTTTTCGCTGAAAACATTTTTGAAAATACATATGCATACCAATTCTCATCTTCCTAGGTAAAAAAAATCTGAGGGCTAGGAGGGGGTAAATGCCTTTTTTTGCGAAAAACGGCCAAAATTTGATGTTTTTCGCGAAAAATTCTATGAAGATCAATTCCAATCACGTTCGCTATATTTTTCCTGTAATCTACGCGTAAAAATACATAAGTGTACTATATTTTATCTCTCTACGTGTAAAACTACAATGTCAAAATAATTTAATTTTTTTTCAAAAATGTATTTTAATTCATAATTATATATTAAATAATTTATAAATTATATATAATGCAATAATCAATTCTCGCTAACTATTATTTCTGACTCTTAAAAAGTCTTGAATTTTTAAAAATAAGACTATGATAGTTTTTCTATAATCTTTTTTATTGATTAATATAAATTATTGTTTTCTAAATGTTTTTCCAAAATACATAGAGTTGTGGTAAACTATATTTAATATATACGTCAAGTTACCCACCGTATTCTAAAGTACGTTGTTTTTACCGCGCGCAAGTAAATAAAACTGAAATATACTTGTTTTAAACAAAAATTAATTTAAATTAATTTAGTCAATTTATGTAAACCATTTAACAGATTCCAAGTGAGAAATTCCACAAAAAAACAATTTAAAAAAAATAAAAAAGAGTTTTTGATTTATCTTTTTCAGTGTTACTTAGAGAAAATTTTTAATACACAATATACCAAATTTCGAAATCACAATTCTCCAGGGTCAGTCCGCACACTACATATTTTCAAGACGGAACAGTTTTATATTTTAAATATTAAAATTCATCTTTTTCCCGTCTTAAGTATGATTTATTATTGATAAACTAGTTCTATAAAGAACTAGTTAAAAACTGATAACTAAAGGTATCAGTTATATTATAAACAACAAATTAGTTTACTAAATAATGAATATAGATTTCATGAATTACAACTATAGATTTAAATAATGTTATATTTTATTAAGAAAAAGTGAAATATAGTTACAATTTTGGTTTTAACAATTCATAAAGTCAAAGTCAAAGTCAAAGTCAAATTACAAAATCGCACCCCTGGAGCATACAAAAATAATCAAAAAGTCTACACTATCCATGAATTTTTCCCAAGCGTCCCACCAGGATATAAGATTGTGGAAGTGCCTTCACACGTCATTTATCTTCCGATTTCCACCAAGACAATACATAATTATACAGCTGCGAATTGTCGACCAGGATGGTGATTTAATAAATTTTAGAGGAGAAACTATAACTATTCGATTGCATATAAAGTCTTTGTAATGGGAATTGTTTATAATCAAAAAGCTGTTGTTGGTAAAAACTATAAAAGTCAGCCAACATGCAAGCGTCAAATCAGTCTAAAGTCATCTTACAAGGTGTTAACACCACAGAATCGTCTCTTTCTTCAAAAACTAGGTCTGAAAGTTCAAGGAAAGAAAAAACGAAAACAAGACAATTAGTCTAGGGGAGGTCGGGGTATTATTGGACACACTTTTATTTTGTCCAGAAACTCTATAAAAAAATTAATTTTCTCAAAATTTCAAAGCTTGCTTTTGTGGTACGATAAATAACCTTTCTTTTGGTACCAGAAATCGATAGAAAATGAATATTACTGCTGGAAAACGTTTATTTGTTGATGAAAATGAAAGAATATATTATAATGAATAAAATAAAGTGAAGAAAAAGATGAAAATTATTGAGAATCGCAGTTAAAGCACGTAAAAGTGTTCGGGTTTGCTCCTGCACAACTCAAGTGAACACCTCGATCACAAGTGATACAATGGGCTGTGTTTTGGCGATTTTCTTTCTTGGGCATATTTTTCATGCAAATTATGCAAAAATCAGTATCTTCCTCCGCGTCAGTTTCATTCCGACAAAGGTGTACAATAATACCCAGAACGCTAATTTTTACAAAATGTCTGCATATAAGTAACACAATGCAAATCCTTATATGAAATCAGCAGATATGCAAATTAGGTAAAGAGAGACATTCTTATTGACATTGCCTTTAGAGAAAGAAAGAAAGGTAGCCGTTACCAGAGAAAGCGTTATCGGCGCCGTTATCCAGACGTTATCGAGACCGTTACCTTTGGAGTTTCTATTACTATATATATTATATATATATACATATAATAGACTTTTCTTTATATTTCCCTTGCGATGAAGGAAGAAAGAAAATATTACCTGGGTTCTCCGAGGTAATCCCCATTACAAAGGCTATTGTTTAAGGGTTCGTAATCCTTCTTAGGGTCGAATACAGGCCTATATATATATATATATATATATATATATATATATATATATATGAGTGCGAAGAGGACACTCACGTTTAGGGCCTACCACCTAAATATAAGAACGAAAATTTAATTTAAAAATCATATCGTCGATTATTTTCCTTGGAGCACGTTCTACGTGTCTTCAACGAAATTGAAGTATAACAATTTTTTTGGGAATTCACTCACTATAGGTGAGTGAATCAAAAAGTTAAATAAGTGAATTATCAGTGAATACTTCGTGAATTAGTAAATAGTGATTAAGTGAATAGTAAGTATTAGTGAATATAATTAAATAAGTGAATATTAAATAATAATAGAAATACATTAAAATACTTTTTTCTAATTTTTTTCAATCATTTAAATAATTATGTATTTGAGTTGTGTTTAGTTTTCGAAGTTAATTAATAAAGTTAAAAAAATTTTTTTTTATGTTTATTAATAAATTAAAAAATTTGTTATAATTTGGAAATCGTATGTAATTGGAATCCAAAGGCAAAATTAGAAGTTGGTTGTATTGGATAAAAGGCAAAATTGGATACATTGGTTTTATTGGATACTAGAACCAAAAGGGCGCGCGTTGCGCGCCTACTTCTGGTCCTTTCCCACAACAAAAACCTTAATATAACCTTAAATTAAATCTTAATTAAATAAAAACATATGTTTATATTTTAAAAATTATTTCTCTGTTAATAAGATTGTTTAAAAGTTTTTTAATTTTTTAAATGTAAGTTTGACAAATTGAATTTTCTAAAAAAAATTACACGTTAATGCCTATAAAAAATTCTCATTCTAGAGAAAATCACCTTTAAAATAAGCATAACATCATTAAAAAGCATTCAGTATTTTAGAAGTTATTAAAATTTTTGTAAAACATTGAAAATTATCATTTTTTAAAAATGTCTAAATAAAATATTGACTAAATGACTTCTAAAAGATCTTGATCTATTAAAAATTTAAACATCTTTTAAAACTTAAAATATACAAAAATTTTAGGTTCCGTACATGATACGTTTTAAAATGTTTTTCATTCTCCTGAAAATGGGTATGGTCTCTAAATTTTAACTGGTAGTGTATATTATATTTTTATTAGAGTTTTTCTTATATTTAATATTGAAATAATATTTATATAATATATATTACAAAACTAATTGTGTTCATAATATGGAAATTACAAAGTAAAAACGCTACAGATATTTTCCATCAGTTTATTATATTTTTACTTATATTAGGGACAAAAGAAATGAAACCGGCTACTTGAAAAATTATGGCAAAACTCTAAGGATTAATTTAAAGAAAGAAAAATCAGTAAACTTCTATATTATAGAAATTGTGTAGATTTTTCTGCCAAAATACAGGCGAAAATTTTTTTAAATTAATACTTGGAGTTTTGCACATCAATACATGATAATTTAATTTTTCCAAAATATTAAGAACATTCTTGAATTTGCAATTGTTTATAAGAATTGTTAATAACAATTTTAAATTTTAATTTTTTAACAATCTTTTTATTTTATCATTAAAGTATAGACATTAAGCTTTATTTAAAAGAAATTACTTTATTATCATTATTTGTTTTAAAGTAATAATAACATGAAAATAAAATGATCCAGAACTTCAACACCAAATTACTTTAATAATAAAATTTTTTTTGAAATTGTTTCACTTATTTGGACCCATTATATTAAAACATCAAATATTTTTTTGTTGGGAATAAATTATTCTCTGACAAATGATTCATTACCATTTATTAAGTCAATTTAAATTAATTATACACTATCTGCAAAAATTGTGTAAATACTACATGTTAGTGCTATAAATAATTTTTTTATTTTGCAAAATGTAGGTATTAATTAACATTTTTCCCGTCTAAGGCACTAAAACTCAATATAATTATTTAAAAATTAATCTTAAAAGTAAAATTTAACTATCTTTCTAAAATCATTAAAAAGATACTTGAGTTTGTCTTGTTTTAATAAAATTAATATAATTTTAGAAATACTTTACACGTGTTTATGTTCTTTGGATAAAGCTGAAATATGCATTCAGTTTATTTTAATACAATTAATGTTTTTTAAAGATAGTATTTAACATTAAAATTTACAAGTAAATATGTAAATAAAAAAGCCGAACAAGACAGAACTTTATGTAGAAACCTAACTTCTATGCTTGGCCATTTCTGGTTAAAAAAGTATCAAGCTAAAACAAAAATTGTGCCTTTTTTAAAACATTTACAATATAAATTTTTTTAATTTCTTATTTTAACTCATAGTAATCATAGTAATACAACACTATCCTACCTAATTTTTTTACACAAAAAACATTTTTATAATAAAGTTCAAAAATTTAGAAATTAAATAGTTACATTATTTTATTATTATTTTATTATTTTATTATTATATTATTTATATTAATTTATTTTTATATTTATAAGAAAATACAAAATTTTTATAAATTAAAAGAAATTTAAATTTTAGTCAGTTAAGTAAATTTTAGTTTTATTTAAGTATTTCAACATTAAATACTATTATAAAAATACTTTAAAATGAACAGTACAGATGGTCACTTTAAGCTTTAATTTTTTACCAATTTTTAAGAATTTAAAGTTAAAAATCAGTAATCAAAATTACTTCTAAAATAAGTCAAAAACATGATTCTTATACTGGCACCTTATTATTATGGCACCTCTTTATTACCTTAAAGACTCTAATTTTGAACTGAAATAAAAAATATTCTTTTTTTTAAGACAACATAAATTTTTTATAATAAAAAACTGGGTACTTGTTTCGGATTCATTAAAAAAATATTAAACCATGTAAAGTATTAATCTGAAATTATATTAAGTTTTTAATAAAACAAGGCAAACTCAAGGATGAGCTCAAGGATTCTTTAACTGATTCTAGAAAGTTATTTAAATTTCTTTACAAGTTTAATTGTTGAAAAAGTAGATAATGTTAGTGACTTAGACGGGAAAGATGTTAATTTATTAATTGCAATTCTTAATTACAAATAAGAAAAATTATTTTATATAATTAAAAAGCAGTATTTTACACAATTTTTTAAAACTGACCTCCTTATCCTTATTTTTAATCACAAATTTTTTTTTGTCTTATTTTTTTTTAATTTGGAAGAGAGAAAAAAACGTTATTTTTCTGTATTATATACTGTAAAAATCTGTTAATAAACTGTAACTACTGTAAACTGTAACTACTGTTGAAGCTCTTATAAACAAAGAAAATACACCAATAGCAAGCGTCTCCGCTAGGATTTCTGACCAATAGCGACCGTCATCATCGGTTTTCAGCCAATAGCGACCGTCATCATCGTCTTTCAACCAATCGCGACCGTCACCATGATATTTTCAACCAACAGCGACCAACATCATGAAATTTTAGCCAATAGCGACCGTCATCATTGGATTTTAACCAATCACGACCGTCATCACCGTATTTCAACCACTCGCGACCGTCATCATGTCATTTTCACAACCAATCACGACCGTCACTCTCAAACTCCAGCCAAAAAAAATAGCTGTTTTTCTATTAAGGAAAAGGCAAAATTGGTTATATTGGTTTTATTGGATAAAAGACAAAATTGGTTATATTGGATAAAAGGCAAAATTGGTTATATTGGATAAAAGGCAAAATTGGTTATATTGGATAAAAAGCTGGAAATTGGTTAAATTGGTTTTATTGGATAAAAGGCAAAATTGGTTATATTGGTTTTATTGGATAAAAGACAAAATTGGTTATATTGGATAAAAGACAAAATTGGTTATATTGGATAAAAGGCAAAATTGGTTATATTGGATAAATATTGGTTATATTGGATAAAAGGCAAAATTGGTTATATTGGATAAAAAGCTGGAAATTGGTTAAATTGGTTTCATTGGATAAAAGGCAAAATTGGTTATATTGGTTTTATTGGATAAAAGACAAAATTGGTTATATTGGATAAAAGGCAAAATTGGTTACATTGGTTTTATTGGATAAAAGGCAAAATTGGTTATATTGGTTATATTGGATAAAAGACAAAATTGGTTTTATTGGATAAAAGGCAAAATTGGTTATATTGGATAAATATTGGTTATATTGGATAAAAGGCAAAATTGGTTATATTGGATAAAAAGCTGGAAATTGGTTAAATTGGTTTTATTGGATAAAAGGCAAAATTGGTTATATTGGATAAAAAGCTGGAAATTGGTTGAATTGTATAACAGGAATATTGGATAAAATAAAAAATTAGAAATTGGTTATATTGGATAAAAGCTGGAAATTGGTTATATTGGATAAAAGGCAAAATTGGTTATATTGGATAAAAAGCAAAATTGGAAATGAATTATATTGGATAAAAAGAATGCTGGAAATTGGTTAAATTGGATTAAAGGAAAAATAGTAAATTGGTTATATTGGATAAAAGGCAAAATTGGTTATATTGGATAAAAAGCAAAATTGGAAATTAATTATATTGGATAAAAAGAAAGCTAGAAATTGGTTAAATTGGATTAAAGGAAAAATAGTAAATTGGTTATATATTGGATAAGAGACAAAATTGGAAATTTGTTTGTATTTTCTATAGGAGGCAAAATTTGGTAATATCATTGAATAAAAGGAAATTATAATATTTATAATTAAATGTATAAAACTTGATCTTAAAATTCTACTGTAATATTGCTATTTTTAAATTTTTAATTCCTTGATATAAGTAAATTTTATAAAATAAAAGAACAATGTCTAACAAAGGAGAAACTGTTAATTTGACTACTGATGATTTAAGTATTGTTGTCACTGAAGGAGCAATGCTAAATAATGATCATATGTATGAATTTCAAAAGCTATTGGGAAGACAATCAAATTTTTTTTATAATATGCAAAATACTTTGTGTTTACAAACACTTGATTTGATAGTTCCAATCGAGAAAAATAAGCAGCACATTCAAATACTTTTTAGTGGATATTATAAGTCTGGTCATTGGATTTGTACTTATTATGATGGAAAAAGCCTTTACATTTTTGATAGTCTTAATAAAAAATATTTAAATGACGATCAAAGGGCTTACTTAATTAGATTATATCCTTTTGAACCACCAGTAGTTTTCACAACTGTTGATCAACAACCATTAAACAGTCTTGCTTGTGGAATATATGCAATAGCATTCGCAACATCGTTATTTTTTAATATTATGCCTGATTCTGTCAATTACTATTATTGTAATATGAGAAATCATTTAATGTTAATGTTCAAAAACAATAGTTTAAGTGAATTTCCCTCTGAACAACTTTCTAATAGTAGATCTTGCATAGTTGTGAATGACTGGAATTGCCTTTTAAATGAAAAAGATATTCAACTTAAGTATGGAGAATCAAACTTTTCTAAAAACTCTATGAAGAAAGAAATTTCTTTCCCGAGAATAATAAATAAAATAAATAAAGGGAGTATTGCATCAACAACAGTTAAACAAAGTAGGGCTGAAATTCAAAGAAATTATCGGGAAAGGCAAAAATTGAAGCGTAAAGTTGATAATCCAAATTATTCAGAGGAAGCAAACACTTCCCTTTCTTTTCCGAGAGCAATAAATAAAATAAATGAAGGAAATGTTGAATCATCAACAACACCTAAACAGAGTAAGGCTGAAATTCAAAGAAATTATCGCGAAAGGCAAAAATTGAAGCGTAAAGTTGATAATCCAAATTATTCAGAGGAAGCAAACACTTCCCTTTCTTTTCCGAGAGCAATAAATAAAATAAATGAAGGAAGTGTTGAATCATCAACAACACCTAAACAGAGTAAGGCTGAAATTCAAAGAAATTATCGCGAAAGGCAAAAATTGAAGCGTAAAGTTGATAATCCAAATTATTCAGAGGAAGCAAACACTTCCCTTTCTTTTCCGAGAGCAATAAATAAAATAAATGAAGGAAATGTTGAATCATCAACAACACCTAAACAAAGTAAGGCTGAAATTCAAAGAAATTATCGCGAAAGGCAAAAACTGAAATGTAAAAGTGATAATCTAAATTATTCAGGTGAAGTGCACACTTCAACTAAGAAAAAACTTCAAGTTGAATCTAAAATAGAATATGCTCAAAACCTTAAATTAAAAAATATAAACAGTGATAGAAGTACTTTGTCAAAAACAAAAAATACTCTATGTCCAAGAAATTATTGTGAAAGAGTATTTAATCATCAAATTCAAAATGAGTTGAAACTGGTAAATAATAGTATAAATTCAAATTTGAATATTTCTGTTCCAAAGAAAATATTAAATATAGATTTAGATGATAATGAAACATTTAAGTCAAATAATGTTGAAAATTATCTAGGTCCAATGAATTATTATTGCACACATTGTCAAGCTAAACATTTTAAAGATGAACAAGTTGCTGGTAGAAAAGTTAGTTTTAATGATTGTTGTAGTCATGGAGGTGTTGTTTTAACTTCCATACAATATCCAGATGAATTAAAGCTTTTGCTAAAAGGGCTTCATGAAAAATCTGGTCATTTTAAAAAGAATATAAGGCTGTACAATAATTCTTTTTCTTTTGCATCTTTAAATGCTAATGTAATTAATTTTAATAACAGAAGAAGAGGGCCATTTTGTTATAAAATTCAAGGTCAAATTTACTATCAAATTAATAGTGCTTTATATCCGGATAAAGGTGAGGATCCATGTTTTGGTCAATTATTTATTTATGACCCTGACGAATCAATCAGATACAGATTAAAAAGTAACGAAAATTTGGACAAAGAACTTTTACAAAATATGGAAAATATTATGAGAACTTCAAACGCATACACAAAATCTTACATGATGATGTCAGAAGTAATTAAAATAGAAACTGAATTAGCAAGACAAAATAATGAAGATGTTCCAGAGTTACAACTATTGTTCACGTTGAAAAAAGGTTTTGATAAAAAAAGATATAATTATCAAAGTTACAATGAAGTTGCTGCTATTTTCAATACAAACTCAGAAGGAGAAATACCAGAATCTTATGTAACAGTTTATAATAAGTCTACAAAGGAACTGAAATCAGTTAGTAATTTAGATCCGAATGTTGAACCATGGATCTATCCCATATTTTATCCACTTGGAAATAAAGGTTATAATATTAATATGCTTCGTAGTGATAGTGATTTTAGAAGTAAAAAACATAATATTTCTAGGTCTGCCTATTGTAATTACAAAATTGCTATAAGAGATAAGGAATTTAATCAATTTTTATATGGAGGAAGATTGTTTCAACAATGGGTAGTTGACAATTATGTAAAAATAGAGAAAGATAGATTGCAATTTTGTGCAAACAATCAAGCTCAATTGAGAAGTGAAACATATCAAGGATTAATCGATTATTTACAAAATAATGAGTTAGAAAATGATGTACATGTTGGAAAAATGCTTATATTGCCTTCCACTTTTATAGGATCACCTCGTAATATGATGCAACAATATCAGGATGCCATGGCTATTGTTGGTCGTCATGGTACACCAGATTTATTTATTACAATGACGTGTAATCCAAATTGGAAAGAGATACAAGAAAATTTATTACCTCATCAAACTGCTTCTGATAGACCTGATATAGTAACTAGAGTTTTTGCATTGAAGGTGAAACAACTTTTAAATGTTATTGTTGACAACAAATTATTTGGAGAGGTTAAGTCTTATGTTTATGTTATTGAATTTCAAAAGCGAGGATTACCACATATTCATTTGTTAGTTATATTAAAAGAAAATTCTAAAATATTAACAGTTGAAAGTGTTGATCGTTATATTTCTGCAGAAATTCCTGATGAAAATATCAATCCTTCCTTGCATAACATAATAATGCAAAATAACATTCACGGACCTTGTGGAGATTGGTGTTTAATTGATGGTAAATGTTCAAAAAATTTTTCAAAAAGTTACCAAGAAGAAACTACAATTGAAGAAAACTGTTATGTTCGTTGTCGTCGAAGAAATAATAATAAAACGTATGAGCGACCAAATGGATTTGTTGTTGACAATTCTAATGTGGTTCCATATTGCCCTACACTTTCGGAAATATTTAATTGCCATATAAATGTGGAAATAGTTTCAAGTATTAAATCTGTTAAATATCTATATAAATATATTTTCAAGGGTCATGATGCTGCATCCATTATTATTACAAATGCGAATGGTGAGGTAACTGTTAATCACAATGAAATTAATCATTATGAAGAAAATAGGTATGTAGGTCCTGTTGAGGCTGTTTGGAGAATTTTAAGTAAACCTTTAGGGAAAAAGAGCCATAGTATAAATCGTTTACCCATACATTTACCAAATGAACAGAATGTTATTATTCGCGAAAGAAAAGATAATAACAATGTTTCTTTTGATTTACAGAAAAATACAAAATTGCTCGATTTTTTTAAACTTAATGAGCGTGATAGTACTGCTCGTCAGTATTATTATACACAAATACCAGAACATTATACGTGGATAAAAAAACTCTTGAATGGCAAAAAAGGAGTCGTAAAGAAAAAGTATTGGGAAGAATGTATTCAGTTAATCCACGCCAATTGGAATTATTTCACCTTAGATTATTGTTACTTACAGTAAAAGGAGTAACTTCTTTCCAAAGTTTAAGAACAGTTAATGGAGTTATTCATGAATCTTTTACATCTGCTTGTTTGGCATTAGGACTTATAGAAGATGATAGTGAGTGGGTTAGGACAATGGAAGAAGCTACTTTATGGATGATGCCTCATTCACTTCGACAATTATTTGTAAGAATTCTAATTCATTGTCATCCTGTACATCCGGAAAAACTTTGGGAGAAATTTAAAGGTCAAATGTCAGAAGACTATTCAAAAATTGACAATATTGAAGCTGAAAAAATAGCTTATAGAAATATAAAATCAATGTTATTGAATGAAGGATATTGTTTAACCGATTTTCAGGGTTTATTAGATATAGATGAAAATTTTCCTGCGCAGGTTGATGATATAAATATTTTTGAACATATAAAAATAGGAGAGCAGAATTATACTAAATTAAATGTTAAACAAAAAAATATAGTTGATTATATACTTGAAGTAATAAAAGATTCTTCTTCTAATAGTTCTAAATGCTTATATATTAATGGTTGTGGAGGATCTGGAAAAACTTTTTTATATACTACCTTATGGCATTTATTAAAAAGTAAAGGAATAAATGTTTGCAACATGGCATTTACAGGCATAGCTGCCACACTGCTTCCTAATGGGAAAACTGTACATAAAGTCTTAGGCTTACCTGTTCCATTGTACAATGATTCATCTTCAAATATTAAAGTTCAGTCAAAAGAAGGACAATTTTTAAAAAATATTGATGTTTTTATTTGGGATGAAGCACCAATGGCTCCAAAATATGCCTTAGAAATTATGGATAAGTTATTAAGAGATATAATGAAATCAAATGAAGTTTTTGGTGGAAAAATTGTAATTCTAGGAGGAGATTTTCGACAAATTTTACCGATAAAAGAACAAGGTACTAGATCAGAAATAATAAATTTATCAATAAAAAATAGTCATTTATGGCAACATTTCACAAAATACACATTAACAGAAAATATGAGAGCTTTACCAGAGGAAACAGAATTTGTAGAATTTCTACTTAAAGTTGGTAATGGCGAATTAAATGATATAGATGATAACATCGAATTACCAGAACATATTATTCAACAAGGAAATATAGATATTGCTGAAGAAATGTATAGTCATTTGATACAACAGAAAAAATTTAAAGATTTGTGAATGTGTGCAATTTTAGCACCAAGAAATGTTGACGTTGATGATATTAATAAGAGGGTGGTAAATCTCTTAGACAGTAAAGGTGAAAAAATATATAAAAGTATTGATTCAACTGAAAGTTGTGATAATGGAAAATTTTCTGAAGTTTTATTACCAGAATATTTAAACACTCTCTCTCCACCTTCTTTACCACCACATGAATTACATTTAAGAATTAATTCTGTTGTAATGCTTATTAGAAATCTTAGTATTAATGAAGGATTATGTAACGGAACAAGGTTAATTGTTTTAGATTTATCACATAATGTTATTAAATGTAAAATATTAACCGGAGATAAGAGTGGAAATATTGTTTTTTTACATCGAGTAACTTTATATTGTGAAAACTTATATCCATTTACTTTTAAAAGACGACAGTTTCCTATAAAATTGGCTTTCGCAATGACCATTAATAAATCTCAAGGTCAAACATTTAATTAAATATTCATTGATTTAAGACGAGATGTTTTTAATCATGGTCAGATGTATGTTGCATTATCAAGAGTAAAATCATTTGATTCCGTAAAAATATTTTTAGGAGAAAATAGAAGTAATATATATATAAAAAATTATGTTTATAGAGAAATTTTGGACTTTTCTTAATTTAGTTTATTTTGTTATGTTGAATTCCTTTGGGATTTCAAATGTGAAACATTACATTGAAGGGAAAGATCAGTGTAAATTTTAAAAAATACAAATATTTCTCTCTGCTAACAACACCAAAAGATATAACTTGATTATACTGAAAGAGACTAGACTCTTAATAATAATAATTATATAATAAATAATAATAATTTTTTAAGAATAACATTTTTTAAGAATAATTGAATTTCTTTAAAAAATTTTATTACTTTTGAAAAAAAAGAATTCTTGTGACGAATATTGATATTCTTGAAAATAGTTGAATTACTCTGAATGAGTTTATTATATTTTATAAAAATAATCAAATACCTGAAAAAATGTTTAAAATTTAAAATTATGTTGTGGTATTGGTATAAAATTTATTTTGTAGCATAGAAGTTTATAGTTAAAAAAATTTGAATGGGCGCGCGTAGCGCGCAGAGTTTGTTCTAGTTTGATATAAAACTCTTATATGCTTTGACAGCTTAAAGTTCAAAGAATATTATAAATATATTAACTTGACTTGGTTCGTCGAAAAATGTTGTCAAAATGAACAAAACACTAAGTGAAAAAAACACTTTACAAACATTAAAATTCTGTTTGTTATGATAGCGAGGTAACAATGCGTCAAAACAAGTCAAGTGCTCAATAAAAATGAGATTATAATAAGACGAGTCGATGATAGTTTGTCGAGACCCCAAGCTTTACAAACGGGAAAAATATCGCGCTGTAAGACAATACCCCGACCTCCCCTACATATTTTGTGGGTGCTGTTGCAACAAAAATGGACGAACTTCTCAATATTCCAGCAGCAGTGAATTTTGATGAGTCTATAGCTCATTATTAAATTCATGCTCATCAACCGTATGCTTCTTCATCTTTTAACAATAGTGATGAAATTCGAATCGCAGTACAAGATCAAGACTTGTGCATTTTGCCTAGTAAAAGTTCATTACATATTTTTGACAGATTAGCTAAAAATGATGGAATTACTCTTACGGAAAACGTCCGTTTAATTAATAATGATGTATCCTTCTTGTTTGATGAAATTCGCTATGAACTACATGGAATTGAAATAGATCGATGCAAAAACGTTGGACATACTACAATTATGAAAAATTATGTCTTGCAAACTCCTACACAGTTAAATTTTATTGAAATTGCTGGGTTTTTCAGAATGGCAGCTGATGCAAGACTTGTATTGGAAAATGACCATTTTGATGTCACTATACCACTCAGCATAATTTTTCGTTTTGCCGAAGATTATAAAAAAATCGTTATGAACGCTAAACATGAACTTATTTTAATGAGCACGTTCCGACATGAATGCTATATTTCAAACAGGACAAGGAGGTGATGAAGAATTTACAATTTTCATCAATAAACTTGAACGGATGGTTCCATGCCATACGTTCTACCTGCAGATAATAATAAAATAAAACTATTGAAATTTATTGAAAAGGATCCATTAATTTTAATAAGTTTCAGATCTTGGGAAATGTATGAATATCCTCTAATTCCTACAAGTTCAAAAGTTTTGTGGCAAATTAAAACATCAACGCAATTACAGAAACCACGCTATGTTATTGTTAGATTTCTAACAGCTAGAAAAGATAA
Organism: Leptopilina syphax; assembly: GCA_032872505.1. Classification (NCBI taxonomy): domain Eukaryota; kingdom Metazoa; phylum Arthropoda; class Insecta; order Hymenoptera; family Figitidae; genus Leptopilina; species Leptopilina syphax. Next base: position 40,326,245 of record CM065468.1, on the reverse strand, counting down.
TCGTAAAAAATATGCTTGTCATTTTGATCATTGTAATATTACAAACGTTAAACTCTTTTGAAATTTACAATATTATCCTAATGGAAATTTAAATATGAATTATGGTCAAAATTAGTACTCTCTACTTTATGAAATGTACACTAATTTTCAATCATCCTTTTATGGTAAAGATTCAAAACCTATTTTAACAAAGAATATTTTTAAAAGTTAGTATCCTCTAATTGTCATTGATTGTTCTAAGCAAAATGAGTTTTTAAAACAAGCGTTAGTTGATGTGCGTTTAGAATTTGAAGCAGGAATCAACATGCTGGCTGAAACTACTGCCTATTGCTTAATCATCCATGACCGCGTCATACAATATAAGCCAATTAGCGGTGTTGTCAAGAAACTGTTGTAGTGGGGATAATGTAAGGGGAGTGATTGGGTATAAAAACAGCTGCTTTCAGTCAGAATTTCAGTTTTATTTCATAATGGAGTTCATTGTAGATGTTCAAGGTTTCAAAAAACCCAATAACAAATTTGTCTTCAAAGAGTTGGTGATACTTCCTCTACAGTCAGATGGTCAGCCACTCGTCTTCCTGTTTGAACCTCCTTCTGCTTGGAATACATTGCCTGGACCCTCAAAAATTGAAAATCGTTGGTTAACGCATAATTACCATGGAATTGATTGGGCAGCTGGAGATGTTCCATATGCGATAAACTTCCTTCTCTTCTACAAGGAATACTACGTGGTGCTAGTTCTATCTATGTTAACCCGGCGAGCGTAAGGTAGGGTAAAATTTACCATGTAGAATATTCATTTCTCCAGAATTCGAATTTGAATTGATGAATTTACCTGTAATTTTTAATAGCTGCACTGAATACAGTAACAAATCAATAAAAAATAAAAAAAAATTTTTTTTTGCATTTCTTATTATTTATTTATAATTCTTGTCAACACATATACCCTGGATATAAAACACACTACGAGTATTGTTTTTTGTATAATTTAAAAAAAAGTTGGAATCATGAATGAACTTCACTATTATTCTTTACTAAGGATAAATAATGTATTTTACTATTATTACAATTAAATTTTCATTTGTTTAAACAAATTATTATTGTTAATTTATAACAATTCCAAAAACAAAATAGAGAAAAGCAAATTTCTAAAAATTTGGCAGCTGATATCGGTATTATTTAATGCTAAATTTATGAATTAAATAAAACATTAAATTAAATTTGCTATAGTTATTATTTAACATTGTTTAAACAATTAATTGTTGTTATTTATTAACTTTTTTTTCTATTGCACTTAGAAACATGCAGTTTTTTTTAATTTTGCAATTTTGGACCTAAGATAATAACTGGTAATTATTAAATGTCAATTCGATATGTAAACAGTTGTTTAAACAATTAATTGTTGTTATTTATTAAATTTTTTTCTATTGCACCTAGGAAGATTCAGTTTTTTCCTACCCAGGTGCGATTTTTTGGTCGGCCCATAGTTGGGCAAACTTTTACAAAGTCGGTCCAACTTCGCGTGCCAGAGGTTGGGCCAACCATACAGATGATAACAGTTCGCCGTCTAATGGCGACGATGGTTGGCCCGACAACTCATAAGAAAGTTGGCCCAACTTACAATGCATATGTTGTGCCAACTATACATTTCAATAGTTGGTCCAAAGAATGACGCCAAAGTTGGCACAACTTTAGATGCATAAGTTAGGCCAACCACAATTTTTAAAGTTTGGCCAACTTCAACAGCCAAAGGTAAAAAATTATTAAAAAACTAAATTATTTAAACAATTAACACGTTATTATTAGCGGGAACATCAGATATAAGCTTTACCTATTATTATTAAACACAATTTCATACATACATTTTCGAAAATATCTGACGCTCGCTGGGATCGAACCCCTAACCTAACGCACTGGAGATTTATACACTGACCACTACGCTAAGCTCACATGAGAGTGCATAACGCAAAATGTATATTTAAGCTGCAACAGTCGGGCAAACCGTGGCCCAGAGTTTGGCAAACCAAGAAAGTTTAAGTCATTTAAACTGCATTTGACAAAGCTTTGCCAACCGTTAAGCCAACCGTGGCCCAGAGTTCAACCAACCAAGAAAAATCAAGTCAATTAAACTGCATTTGACAAAGCTTTGCTAACCGTTGGGCCAACCGTGTCCCAGAGTTCGGCCAACCAAGAAAAATCAAGTCAATTAAACTGCGTTTCACAGAGTTTTGCAAACCGTCGGGCCAACCGTGGCCCAGAGTTCGGCCAACCAAGAAAGTTTAAGTCATTTAAACTGCGTTTCACAAAGCCTTGCCAACCGTTAGGCCAACCGTGGCGCAGAGTTCGGCCGACCAAATTAATGTAAGTCAATTAAACTGCATTTCACGAAGTTTTGCCAACCGTCGGGCCAACCGTGGCCCAGAGTTCGGCCGACCAAGAAAGTTTAAGTCATTTAAACTGCGTTTCACAAAGTTTTGCCAACTGTCGGGACAACCGTGGCCCAGAGTTCGGCCGACCAAGAAAGTTTAAGTCATTTAAACTGCATTTGACATAGTTTTGCCAACCGTTGGGCCAACCGTGGCGCAGAGTTCGGCCGACCAAAATAATGTAAGTTAATTAAACTGCATTTCACGAAGTTTTGCCAACCGTCGGGCCAACCGTGGCCCAGAGTTCGGCCAACCAAGAAAGTTTAAATCATTTAAACTGCATTTGACAAAGCCTTGCCAACCGTTGGGCCAACCGTTGCCCAGAGTTCAACCAACCAAGAAAAATCAAGTCAATTAAACTGCATTTGACAAAGCTTTGCCAACCGTTGGGCCAACCGTGGCCCAGAGTTCGGCCAACCAAGAAAAATAAAGTCAATTAAACTGCGTTTCACAGAGTTTTGCTAACCGTTGGGCCAACCGTGGCCCAGAGTTCGGCCAACCAAGAAAGTTTAAGTCATTTAAACTGTATTTGACATAGTTTTGCCAACCGTCGGGCCAACCGTGGCCCAGAGTTCGGCCAACCAAGAAAGTTTAAGTCATTTAAACTGCATTTGACAAAGTTTTGCCAACCGTTGGGCCAACCGTGGCCCAGAGTTCGGCCGACCAAGAAAGTTTAAGTCAATGAAACTGCGTTTCTAGAGTTTTGCTAACCGTTGGGCCAACCGTGGCCCAGAGTTCGGCCAATCGAAACTAAAAGTCTTTTAAACTACGTTTGGATGAGTTGTGCCGACCTTTGTCGCCAAAGTTGGCCCGACGGTTGGTTAAACTCTGCATTTAATGGTTGGCCTGCAAAGTCGGGCCAACTGTGGGCACTAGTACTTGCCAATGTTGGGCAAACTCTGGCAACCAAAACTTCGCTTGCCAAAGTTAGGCCAACCTTGGGGCAACCTTCAAACTCTGCCGGCCAACCTAAATTCGCACCTGGGTAATTTTGCAATTTTTGAGCTAAGATAATAACCGGTAATTATTATTAAATGTCAATTCGATATGTTAACAATTGTTTAAACAATTAATTGTGTTATCTTAGGTACAAAATTGCAAAATTAGAAAAATCTGCATCTTCCTAGATGCAATAGAAAAAAAGTTAATAAATAACAACATTTAATTTTTTAAACAATTGTTAACATATCAAACTGACATTTAATATAATTATCGTTTATTATCTTAGATCCAAAATTGCAAAATTAGAAAAAACTGCATCTTTCTAGGTGCAATAGAAAAAAAGTTAATAAATAGCAACAATTAATTGCTTAAACAATTGTTAACATATCGAATTGACATTTAATAATTATAAGTTATTATCTTAGCTCCAAAATTGCAAAATTAAAAAAAAACTGCATCTTTCTAAGTGCAATAGAAAAAAAAGATAATAAATAACAACAATTAATTGTTTAAACAATGTTAAATAATAATAAAAGCAAATTTAATTTAATGTTTTATTAAATTCATTACTTTTGCATTAAATAATACCGATATCATGCTGCTAAATATATAGAAAGAACGATGCTGAAAAATGGTCAAAATTTGCCCCCGAAGGGGATTGTAAAAGAAGTATATGTTTTTATAGATTTTGACCTGCTGAATCCGAAAATCAACCTTAGAAAGTTCTAAACCTTGGGGAAAGGGGTGAAAAACCACTCTTAACTCAGAGAAACCGTTTTTAATAAACAACAGTAAAATATGATAAAATTATTAAATTATAAATGTTTACACTATAAATTAATAAATTAAGGTAACAGTAATAACAACCGCATAATTTAAATCACGATTACGACCCTTGCAGTTTAAAAAACTACCCCCTCATACATCAACACTTATGCCAAACCCCCAAAAAGGTATAAAACGTCAATATATTGATACATAACAAAGCAATAATTAATCCTTTAAAAATAAACAACGCTTACCACTATTGCAGAAATATCGGCCACCCCTAAATATGTTAAAAAACCACCCCTAAACAACAAAAACCAAAAAAAAACTTAAAATGTCATGGACTAAGATTCTAATGTTTTTGTTAAAGAGTTATCCCTACCAATAACAAATAAGCAACTATTGTTACATGTACCATTAACTCAACAACCCTTAATCATGATCAGAAACTACCCCTTTATGATCTTTAAAAAATTACCTCCGAAGTTACAAATTAAAAACCAAATTATTTTACTATTTATGACACTTTAAATAATCAAATCAATTATTATATGGGTTATCAGGTCCAACCACTGGAGGTGAGAAATATTGTCCAATCAATGAAGATCAGGGTTATCAGATCAAACTCTAAAGGTAAGATACATTGTTGTCCAATCAATGAAGATCAGGTTTATGGAATCCAACCACTGAAGGTAAAAAACATTGTTGACCAATCAATGAAGATAAGGTTTATCAGGTCCAACCACTGAAGGTAAAAAACATTGTTGTCCAATCAATCAGTGGTTGGACCTGATAACCCTGATCTTCTTTAATTAGTCAACAATGTTTCTTACCTCCAGTTGTTGGATTGCATAACCCTGATCTTCATTGTGTGACGTGGCACAATTTTCCCTATGATTTCTTGTTTACGAATTAAAACGTTATTGTTTTTTATTTTATTTTGCATATTATTTGAACGAGCGAGAATTTCCCGCTCTGTGTTTATTTAAGTCACGTGGACTATTGCACATGCGTAATGCCTCCTTCCTGTTTACCTTGTTTCGATGAAACAACAACGTGACCCAAAACCCCTAAGAAAATTGTTATTGTTACCATCTTTCCTTTGCATCTAATTTTATTATCAAATTATCGCTTTTAACCTCCTTGCATTTAATTGTTGGCTTACGCTGTTTTGAATTTTATCTCAGCTCGGATGGTTAATTTTATCTTATAAATTGTGAAATATTATTTCGACAATTCTCTAGTGTAGTATCGACAACCTGTTGCCCAGGCCCGGGTTAATTTTATCTTTTATCCGGCCTTGATTCATACCTTTTGATTTTTAAGAAATCAGAATCAAGGGAGCCGAAATTATTAATAATTTATTATTAATAAACGATAATTAAATTGAGAATGCAAAGCGGGAAATACAGGAAGCAGAAAACTAGTAAAGGTTATGTTTATCATAACCTCTTTTACTAATAACTACGCTCCTGCATTTCACTCCGTCTCGGCGGAGTAATACAAGTTCTTGGTGGCTATCGGGAGGGATAAGTGGGAGAGGAGAGTCTACGGCGTGCTACGGGCCTCGTGTTCGTTTTCTTTTTCCCGTGGCAGCAGTGAGAAGCTAAACATTGTTTTTCACCTATTGGAAGCCAAAAAGGAGAATCGCAGACGTTTTAGAACTCGAGTGAGACCGGATTTTTTTTTGGAAAGTGAGTAATTTATAATGTATTCCTTTTAAATAGACGAAAATATAATGTGTCCCTTTTAATTAAATAAGAACAATTTCATTTTCTTTCTCTTTAATTCGAGATTAGCCTTGTTGTTAAAATGGTCATTCGACCGCATGTTTTTCAAAATTAATAAACCAATTTCGATTTTAATAATTTAAAAGTAAAAAGAAAAATGTCGTTTCGCCTGAGTATTTATTGTTAAAATATTAAAATTTATTATTTAACAATTTTCTTGAAACTTTATAACAATTTATGATGTGTTGCTTTCAATCCCTTTTTTTGTGACCATGTTACCTTTTTACCCTAATGAAATTGTTTATGACCCCGTTACCTTTTTACCCTAATGAAATTGTTTACGACCCCGTTACCTTTTTACCCTAGTGAAATTATTACGACCCCGTTACCTTTTTACCCTAGTGAAATTATTACGACCCCGTTACCTTTTTACCCTAATGAAATTATTACGACCCCGTTACCTATTTTCGCCCTAGTTATGTAATTTATGATTTTGTTATTTAATATTAACTCGCTTATTAGTTTCGTTACCTTATTTTTACGTCCCCATTATCGATATTGTGACCCTTTTTTTTGTAACATTCGACTAAAGGACCTATTAGTATATTAAAATTGTAATTTCGATCTGAAAGAATTGTTTATAGAGTATGATCTTGCTAATATAATCTATTTCTTAAATTGTTAGAAATTATGAATTAATTAAAAGTTTAGTTAATAAATTGCCTTACATTTAAATTGAATTTCATGAGTATAATTTTCTCGAACCATGACACTCTACCCTTTGATCAAATGATCCTGATTAGCTAGCCAAACATTTCTTTCCCTTTTGAAGTCTTTTCTTTGATTCTATAATTTTGTGGATATTATTTTGTTGTTGTTGTATGATTTCTTTAAAATTCCGGGTTTTGAGGAATATCTTTATCTTTTGTTGTCGATTATCGCAGGATTAGCCTGGTGGCCTAGTTTCCTGGATAATTGCCAGTACCTTTAAAATTTTAATTTTGAATACTTTATTTTTATTTTTTTTTGTCCCAAGAAAGGACTGGCGCCCAACCTTGCTGAGTTTAGCACCACTACGTTGTAGAAATAAAAAGATTAGACTTCTTCCTTCACTCCTTTTCCAATTATTTTGGACTTAAAGACTTTGGCATAATTAAAGTAAAATTATCTTGTTTCCTTTATTGATAATATTGTCGTTTATTTGTTTATTGAAAATATTGAATAAAGTTTGTTTATTGTTATTAACAATAAACATAGCAGTTGTTTATTTATCTTTTAAAAATTGCTTATTTTTAAAATGTAACGATATAGTAATGTTCTGTTTGATCCTCTAAATTGTTTTCTATTTTTGTTGAAAAGTCCATTATAATTGATTGGACAACAATGTATCTTATCTTCAGTGGTTGGACCTAATAACACTGATCTTTATTGAGTGGTCAACAATGTTTCTTACCTTCAGTGGTTGGATCTGTTAACTCTGATCTTTATTGATTGGACAACAATGTATCTTACCTTCAGTGGTTGGACCTGATAACCCTTATATTTATTGATTTGACTACAATGTTTCTTACCTTTAGTGGGTTTATCTGATAAACTCTGATCACTATTAATTGGGCCACTAAAGACTGTACCTTCAAGGTTTGAATATTTTATGTGTTTTCTTTATTGATTGCAATAAATTGATTATCACCATATCAAACAATTATTTAAAGTGTCATAAATAGCAAAATAATTTGGTTTTTAATTTGTAACTTTGGAGGTAATTTTTGAGGGATGATATAAGGGTAGTTTCTGATCATGATTAAGGGTTGTTGAGTTAATGGTAGATGTAACAATAGTTGCTTATTTGTTATTGGTAGGGATAACTCTTTAACAAAAACATTAGAATCTTAGTCCATGACATTTTAAGTTTTTTTTCGTTTTTGGTTGTTTAAGGGTGGTTTTTTAACATATTTAGGGGTCGCCGATATTTCTACAGTAGTGGTAAACGTTGTTTATTTTTAAAGGATTAATTATTGCTTTGTTATGTATCAATATATTGACGTTTTATAACTTTTTGGGGTTTTGGCATAAGTGTTGATGTATAAGGGGGTAGTTTTTTTAAACTGCAAGGGTCGTAATCGTGATTTAAATTATGCGGTTGTTATTACTGTTACCTTAATTTATTAAATTATAGTGTAAACATTTCTTATTTACATAATTTTATCATATTTTACTGTTGTTTATTGAAAACGGTGTCTCTGAGTTAAGGGTGGTTTTTTAACCCTTTCCCCAAGGTTTAGAACTTTCTAAGGGTGATTTTCGGATTCAGCAGGTCTAAATCTATAAAAACATATACTTCTTTTACAATCCCCTTTGGAGGCAAATTTTTACCATTTTTCAGCATCGTTCTTTTCTTTTCTCTACTTTGTTTTTGGAATTGTTATAAATTAACAATAATAATTTGTTTAAACAAATGAAAAATTTATTGTAACATTAATAAATTAGATTACTAGGCAACATATAACATTTATAGAAAAAATTTTCATGATTTTAGGTTTTTTTTAATTTATAAATAGTATTACATTACAGGGTAAAAAATACCCTACCTTACGCTCGGTGTTGCAAAATTCCACCTTACGCTCGCCGGGTTAAAGGTTTAGAAAAAAATACTTGGTTGGAGAAATATTTGTTGAATGTAGAAAATTTAGAAGATTTTAACTGTCCATCTTTAAAAAAACTTAAAACTAAATTGTTAACCATTTGTAAACATCATACAATTCACTGTGAAAATTGTGCTGTGAAAAATGTAAAAATCCTTCAAAAATGGTTCCCAGAGCCTTTGAACCGATACATAAGTGCTGCTGTAAAAGGAATTGATGAAGTTGATTCTACATTTACTACTTTACAATCATTTTATGAAAAATTGTAAAACTTATTTGTAAAACAAGAACTGAATAGGCGTTAAAAGGTCTAAAGGGGTCTAAAGGGTTAAAACCCTTTAACCCTTTAATGCCCAGTGGTACATACGCTGTACCACAAATGCATTAAAGTCATCATAACTTTGAAACTAATACATATTACTAAAAATTTTAAATTCTTAGCTCTAGTAAAACTCTTCCAGCAGATAATTAAAAAAAAACAAAAGTAAAAAAATAATAATAATAAATAATTAAAATAATAATAAATAAAAAAGTGTCAAAATACATTTTCTCCTATGACGGACAAAAAAATTTTTAAAAATTAATCAGATCCGTTTAAAACTTGTTACTCGGGGGTTTTTTGGGTCGCTGATTACCAATATGAAGTTAAAATTGCAAAATTCAAAATGGCGGATCCAATATGGCAGACGAAAGAATAAAAAATAATGGGATTTATATGAAACTTGTCACTCGGGGGTTTTTGGGGTCGCTGATTACGAATATGAAGTTAAAATTGCAAAATTCAAAATGGCGGATCCAATATGGCGGACAAAAAATAAAAATTAATGGAATTTATATGAAACTTGTCACTCGGGAGTTCTTGGGGTCGCTGATTACGAATATGAAGTCGAAATTGCAAAATTTAAAATGGCGGATCCAATATGGCGGATAAAAAAATAAAAAATAATGGGATTTATATGAAACTTGTTACTCGGGGGTTTTTGGGGTCGCTGATTACGAATATGAAGTCAAAATTACAAAATTTAAAATGGCGGATCTAAAATGGCAGACAAAAAAAAAATAATGGGTAATATATGAAACTTGTCACTTAGGGGTTTTTGGGGTCGCTGATTACGAATATGAAGTCAAAATGGCAAAATTTAAAATTGTGTTTATTTGATAGTCATATTTTGGCAAATAAATATTATTATTAAGTATATAATAATAAATATTATTAATAAATTTAATTATTTCTAATAAACATAACGTTTTAAGTCAAACTTATTAAATTTTAGCTATTTTTAATGAGTGTCTCACAACTGGAGACATTTTTTTTTGACAAAAGCGATGTGCTCGGAAAATGTGCTCGAAACACTACACTGTCTTTTAATAAAAGTTGCGTATTTATGTTACCTTTCGAACGGTGTATTTTATTTACAATTTCGTTTACCCGTTTACAATTTACGAATCAAAACTAAAACCCGTCTCACAACTAGAGACTCTCCCCTATATATATATATATATATATATATATATATATATATATATATATATATATATATATATATATATATATATATATATATATATATATATATATATATATATATATATATATATATATATATATGGGCAATTCCACGTGAGATTTCAGTCGACCTTTTAAAATCGTCCAAAAATATTTTTTTTCTATTCTGTATTGAAAAAAAAACAGATACATATTTTTTTATTATTTTTTTGGAGGCCAAATTTTTGAGTTATGAATTTTCAAAATTTTCGCTTTTTAAATGTAGGTATATTTTTAATGTCAGATAACTAAAAAAATATTGCTTCTTTTCATTTTTTGACAAGAAAAAAAAAGTTTTGTTTTTCTCTCTACTTTTGAATAATCATAACAAAAATTTTTTTTTTTCATTTTTTATTAAAAAAATAAAAAAATTTTATAAACAAATTAATTTTTTTTAACTTTGGGTATGATAAATTTTTAATTTTCTTTTTTTAAAACATACCTGGAAATGATAAGAAGGTTTTGCAAAAAGTTTCAGAGTGGGCCTAACAAGTTTCATGGGTCCAAAAAAATAAGTAAGCTCTCCGTGCAGGTCGCACGCACGTGGCACAATAGGATTTTTTTACAATTTATTATTAAAAATTGTCTAAAGCCTACAAATTTTATCAGATTTTGATTATTATTGAATTTTAAGGCTCTAAACAATTTTTAATAATAAATTGTAAAAAAATCCTATTGTGCCACGTGCGTGCGACCTGCACGGAGAGCTTACTTATTTTTTTGGACCCATCAAACTTGCCAGGCCCACTCTGAAACTTTTTGCAAAACCTTCTTATCATTTCCAGGTATGTTTTAAAAAAAGAAAATTAAAATTTTATCATACCCAAAGTTAAAAAAAATTAATTTGTTTATAAAATTTTTTTATTTTTTTAATAAAAAATGAAAAAAAAAATTTTTTGTTATGATTATTCAAAAGTAGAGAGAAAAACAAAACTTTTTTTTTCTTGTCAAAAAATGAAAAGAAGCAATATTTTTTTATTTATCTGACATTAAAAATATACCTACATTTAAAAAGCGAAAATTTTGAAAATTCATAACTCAAAAATTTGGCCTCCAAAAAAATAATAAAAAAATACGTATCTGTTTTTGTTCAATACAAAATAGAAAAAAAATATTTTTGGCCGATTTTAAGAGGTTGACTGAAATCTCACGTGGAATTGCCCATATATATATATAAGAGACTTCTTTCCCTAACTTTTTTTTTAAATAATAAATTGTTGAAGATACACCATTTTGAATTTTAATATTAATTTTATAGAATTTTAAATATCTCGGAATATTGTTTGTGGATTTTTATAAAATTCACACATTTTTCAGGAAAAATATGTAATTTTAAATAAAAATAAAGTTAATAAAAAATTAATTTTTAAATAAAAAATTTTAGGTATATCTCCGACTGCTACTTTTAAAAAAATTGATTTCAAATTGATTTTTTTTATATTTTGAGAAAATGTTTCTTTGTAAATATTTAAATGTGGTAAATATTTCAAAACTCTTTGCCATGTCAAAAAACGAGATATTGTGGTTGACATTTTTTATTCTTAACATAATCGCATGTAAAAGTTAAAGTTTGAACTTGAATATCTCAAAATTTAGCATCGCAAAGGGTTTTGAAATTTTTACCACATTTAAAGGACACCCAAAGAGATATTTTCTCAAAATTTAAAGAAATTCTATAGAAAAACAATTTTTTTCGAGAGTAGCAGCCGGAGAATTCGAATTTCTTTTAAGCATCGACAAAGATTTTCTATGGTAAAAAGCACAGGAAATTACTGTAGAACCTTAAAAATTTCCAAAATTAATTAAGAAATTGTCGTTTATCATCAATTTTTCAAAAATTTAGGAACAGTTTGTACCACAAGCTGACAGTATTTACTAAACAAGAATCAAACAATACTTTTCCGAAGGTTTTTAACGTGATAATTCCGAATCCAGCGTCATAATAGACCCTGCACGTCAGGTTTTCGAGGTATTTTGACTTAAAAGTACAAAAGACCATTTTTTTAACATCAAAAGATAATTGTTTTGCCAAAAGTTTAATATTGGATCTAAAGACGCTACTTTTCTTCTTTAAAATGCATTTTAAAAATTTTTAATATTTTCATTTTTCTTTAAGTAATCGTTCATTCTGTTTACTGAGTTTAGCAAATTCTATGAAAACTAAGTAAAAATAGACAAAAATTCGATAAAACCAGGATATAAATTTCAAATACACTACCGTCGGGAATTATCGGTACGGCTGCACGCGCAGGACCCGAAAACATACCAATCTTTAAATCACGAATTCTTTGTAAATACAAATGTCAGAAATTTAATAAATATACCAATTGAAAGGTTATTAAATTCTACGATTAATGATACATAACTGAAAATTTTTATAATTTATACAAAGATTGTAACAATCGACAAAGTTTACAAAAAAAAATTTTTAAAATTAATTTTTTTTAAAATTATTTCAACCTTTGCATATTTTTTAAAAATTGTAGGAAAAATTTGAAACTTACACAGGTGTAATCATTCAAATCTCATCTTTAATTTAAGACCAAAAGAGTTAAAAACTCTTATTTGGTTCGTGAGATATCATTATAATCGGCCGAGCATTTTCAGCCAAAAACCGTTAAAAATCGACTAATCCAATGCATTTGTCAAAAAACATGCTCGGACGTTTAGAAAGATATCTCACGAACCGAATAAGATTTTTTAACTCTTTTGATCTTAAATTAAATATGAGGCTTAAATGATCATACCTATATAAGTTTTAAATTTTTCCTACAATTTTTAAAGAATATGCAAGAGTTGAAATAATTTTTAAAAAAATTTTATTTTTTTTTTATTTTTTTGTCAATTTTGTCGATTGCTGCAATCTTTGTATAAATTATAAAAATTTTCAGTTATGTATCATTAATCGTTAAATTTAATAATCTTTTGAATGGTATATTAATTAATTTTCTGACATTTGTATTTCCGAAAAAATCGTGATTTAAAGATTGGTATGTTTTCGAGCCCTGCGCGTGCAGCCGTACCGATAATTCCCGACGGTAGTGTACTGCCGTCCTTTTTAAAAAAGACACTATCTACATTTTAGCTCAATCGGAGATATTGAAGGAAACGCGTTTGCATCTGGATCTCTTAATAAAATTAAAAATTTTGTAAACAAACTTATGTTCTTGACTAATTCGGACACGCTCTTTACATTGGTGCAAAAAAAAATTATTAATTTCAATTATTTATTAATAAAACTGTAGATAGTGCACATTTTTTTATCCAAAAGTTATGGAGAATACATGAAAAGTGCACTATGTGGTAGATAGTACGTTTAAAATTGCTTTGTCGGTCCACTTTCCTGTTTAAAGCGTCACCATCTACATTCTTTTCTAACTCAATCCTTTATTTCTGTTATATTTTTATTATTATTTTATATTTTATTTTATTTATAATTATATTATATTTTTTAATTTTGAAAATACCGAACGAAAAATGACGAACAATAGAGGGGCTGATAGTAAAAATGGTTTATAATAATAATAATGGAAGCAAAAGTAGAATAAGTGACTTGAGAGCAAAAACGGGTGAAAATGATTATGTAATTTCTTGATAAATTAATTATATTAATGCTTAAAAAATATTGTCAATAATAAAAAAACTTATTTTATTTGAATTAATATTTTGTAATTATTATAATTAATTTATCAAGAAATTACACAATCATTTTAATCTGTTTTCGCTTCTAAGTCACTTATTCTACTTTTGCTCTCGTTATTATTTCAAACCATTTTTACTATCAGCCCCTCAATACATAAATTTTATTTACCATTATAAGTTATAACTTTATTTTATTTGATTATTATGTTCTGCATGAAATTTTTATTAAATTAAATGTTAACTTTACAAAAAGAATAATTAAAATTGCTTTTAATTTGCATTAAATATATGTGTTAATACAAAATAAAAGCTTTATTTGCAAATTCGAGAAAAATATGTACGAAAAACGTCACTATGTACATAGTTCTCTACTTTTGTGACTTTTGAGACCAGTTTACTGACTAACCTATGTACATAGTGCTCGTGAATCAGGATTTCAGGGGTCCAGTGGGTTAAAAATCCTGAAAATTTTGTAGATAGGTCGTCTCCTTTTGCAGATAGTGACACTTTAAAAAATATTTCTCAAAAATCTCTGTAGATAGTTCAATTGACCGCTAATTATCTTCTAATCTAATTAAAATTTTCAATTACGAATACGACTATTAGATTCGTCTTTTCATTACGAATCCAACGGTATAAAAAACTCATTTTTCATAAAATATGTAGATAGTGCCTTTTTTAAACTGGACGGCAGTGTACTTTTGCGTATTTTCGGTACAACTGAATGCGAATACGATGTCAGATTTACCAAATCATCTGCCATATACAATCCGCTATTTTAAATTTTGGAAATCTAAAATAGAATTCGTATCCTGTTATCCCGAAAAACTGCAGAACCATTTCAAATTTAGATGTTTGTAGTTAAATTCTTATATATTATCGAAGTTTTGTTTATTTCTACTCAATTTTTGTAGAATTTGCCCAACTCACTAACAAAGGAAGATTTTTTAAATATCCGAAATGAAAAAATCGAGAACTGAGTTTATTAAAAATTTCATATCCCGATTTTTTTGTTTTAAAATTGTTGTATGGCTTTACTAAAACGATACCAAAAATAATTGGATGGGCAACAACTTTCGGGTTTTTATTCGAAGCTCACCTTGTTGCTGCAGCTAGTCTTTTTTTTACAAAAACTTTAATATCCCTGGAACCAGATGAGTCTTCATCAATTTTGTTTTATTAAATTAAAGGTAAATTCATAAGGATTCCAAATATGTTATTAACATTTTTCTCAGAAAGGAGTAAATAATCAAAAAATTAAAAAAAAAAAATTTTTTAATTTTTTATTAACATTATTTTTATTTTAATGTACACATTTTTAACTAAAAAATGTGTAAACTTTATAAAAATCCATAAACAATAGTATAAGATATTCAAAACTATATGAAATTAATATTAAAATTCAAAATGTCAATAAAATCTCTTTTTCTATAATATTATTGAGTTTTTGGGTCTATTAATTATTTATAGATCAACTTAAGTATTTTCGTATTTGTTTCTTTAGGTGTGCGGCATCCGGGGACTTTACTGTGTGTTCTCCAAGTTGGAATAGGATATTATCTTTTATAAAAATTATCTTATGTAGCTCAGTACATGTATTTTGAAGAAAAATAGGTTTTATAATGATTTATTTAATCTTAATAACTAGAAAAATAAATTTCTTAAACTAGTGAAATTACCTTTAACCGATAAATAGTAGTTGATTATGAACTTGATGCCCTAAAGGATTCTTCTCTTGATGGTTCTATGGCAATTTTTAAGAAGTAAAGGAATAAATGTTTGCAACATGGCATTTACATTTATAGTCTATTCCAACGAACCTTTTGGTGGTAAAATTGTAATTCTAGGCGGAGATTTTTGACAAACTTTACCAATTAAAGAACGGGGTTCTAAATCAGAAATAGTAAATTTATCAATCAAAAATTATTATTATTATTATTATAGTACTTTATTAGACAAAAATAGCCCATACAGAGTCCATCTTGTAGTAAACAAACAAAAAGGAATAAAAACAATGCAGATATACATACAATAATTAAAACCATACAAAATAATACAAAGCGATAAAATATAAAGAAAAAGTACATACACACACATTTCCACAAGCAACGGTGCACCTATCAACAGTCCCGAACTTTTAACATTTCAACAAACATATCGATAAAATTATTAATAATAGTAACATTATTAGAAGAAAGCACATTTTTCCAATACATCTCCTGGACGACGTCCTCATTTATATCCGGGAAGTATTTAAGTTTAATTGAGAAATATTTGGGACATACTACTATCATATGGTGCAGATCTTCTCGAAAGGAGTTGCAGAATATACAATGGTCCATGGATGGAAGAGAGAATTTACATCTCTTAAAATAAAGAAATTTCGAGTAAAAATTGATAAGTCGAATCTGCGCAAAGACTCTTTTGTGTTCCAACTCAAGCTTAGCAAACAAATAAGGTTGCGCACCGCTATACAAAGTTAGATGCGGCCAAATCTGAAGACTACTTGATTGAGCTCTTGCTGATGCATCCTTCTCAATAAGAAACTGTCTATAAGTATCCCGAATTAAGTCCACATTAGACGCAAGGTCCTCAAGAGTGGAGGAGGACCAAAGTTCATTCAAGTTACATACTTCAAAAAAATATCTTAGCTTAGCAAACCAGTTCAACGAAGAACGGCCATCCTCCACCCTTGCCCATTCCATGAGGCGTAAAAGACACAATTTAGGATACCTGCAGTCAGACATGTCATTTATTTTTTTTATCCATGCTAAGGCTCTGTCTAAAATAAGATAAGAAACTGAAAGAGATCCCGTTTCAAGACGGACAGCGTAGGCAGCTGTAGTCTGAGGTAAAAACAGCAAATTCTTAAAAAAAGCTTGAATAACCCTTTCGAGAAGGTCCACCTGTCCCAGTCCCCATATCTGAATTGCGTAAATCAATATGCTCTTTACTAAACTAGTAAAAAGATTCGTAAAAGTCGTCCAGGAATCTGTCTTGGTACCATAGATTATTCGCATTGTTGCACCAATTGCAGAATTCGCAGAACTTATAAAACACTGAGTAGCCTCCTTAAATGAACAATGATTTGTAAAAGTAACACCCAGATATACATATTGCTTTACAACCACTATATTACCATCTTCCATTTTAAATGATTTAAAGCGCTTGACAGAGTTGTTACCACCCTTATGAAATATAACAATTTTGATTTTGCTAGTGTTAATAATAAGTCGATTTTGTTTACAAAAAAGCGATAATGCCTTCAGTTTCCTTGATAGTTCAGTTGGTGTATCTGACAGTAGGACCAGGTCATCCGCATAAGCCAATACAAGAATATCTATAAAACAGTTTACTGAAATACCCCGACAGCCCTGGTCCCGCATAAAACTTTCAAGGTCACGGATAAAAAGAGAGAACAAAAGCGGGCTCAAGACCTCACCCTGCAACACGCCTGATGTAACCTTAACGAAGTCTGTATACTCGCCAACATTCTTCACGCAAGCAAAGGCCTTCTGATAAAAATCTCTAATAACATTAATTAACTTACTACTAACATCCAATTTTTTCAGTTTATACCATAAAAGATCATGTACTATCGAAGGAAATGCGCCCTTGAAATCAACAAATACAGCATAAACCGCAGTTTTCGAACGTCTAAGATGCAATTCAATTAAAGCCTCAAGCGTAAACAAGTTGTCGATGCACCCCCTTCCAGCCCTGAATCCAGCCTGAAACTCTGGAATAATGTTACTATTTTCAGCCCAACTAGTAAAACGGAGGGAAAGAATTAATGTAAAAATTTTAACTAAACAATTTAGTAATGTTATAGGTCTATAGTTATCCACGTTTGATGGGTCACCCTTTTTGAATAGCATACATGTAGTTAATTTACCCCAGCTTTTTGGCACTGTTTCGGTAGTTAAGATTCTGTTAAATAATTCTTCCAAATATATTAACCAATTTTCCGGCAAGTGTTTATAAAAACTATAGTCAATCCCATCAATTCCCGGTGCCTTAGATAACTTACATTTTTTCAAACTGCGCATGATTTCTTCATGAGAAATATAACCATCCAGCAGGGGGTGGGTGGAGTGCAACAACAAAATGTCCTTCGAAATTACAGGAGGAAAACATTTAGTAAGATAAACATACCATGACTGAGTGTCAATAACACTACTACTTGAGGGTCTTCTGCGATACTTATTGACCACATTCCAGAAAAACTTTGAATTTTTAGAAACCGACAACTCATTCACAATGTGCAGATCATATTCACTCTTTTTCCGCTTCAAAAGGGACTTATACAAACGCAGGCAAACTTTATACTTTTCCCTGACTGTAGAGTCACAATTATTTACTTTTGTGTTGGCAAAGCAAAGTTTAAGGTTCTTTTTTGCAAAATAACAATCTGAATCGAACCATGGTTTACATCTGTCAACAATGCCCGATCTAACAGAAAAAGTTTTTTTAAAATTTAAATTGAAAGCGACATCTCTGATTGTAGAGGTTAAATTATCACTCAAAAGGTCAACATCCGACTCTTCAATATCTATCTCATCTCTCCATCTCATATTATTTTTAAAAACTTCAATTTCATCAAAATTAAACACTAGTTTAGTTTCTATTTTAACAGTAGGTATGTTAGGTAAATCAGTAAATTCCTTATGAAGAGAAACAAAAATTGGAAAATGATCCGACATCGTTGGCAGATGAAGAACCTCAAAATCAACAAGCAAATCCGCACAATCCAAAGAGCACCATAATAGATCGATTACACTACTTCCACATGAACCACTAAACGTAAAATTTGCCGGCGAATCAGACATAGATCTACCGTTGCAGACAAAAAGTTCATTTTGCTCCATAAAATTCAAAAGAATACTACCTTTATTATTAAAAAAATTATCATAAGAAGTTCTGGTATTAGATAAATTAACATTTTTGCTAAAAATATTCACATCAAGGTTATTAAAATCTGCAATTCTACAGTTAAAATCGCCGCCCACTAGAAGTGGGAGGTGAGGAAATGACTCACGGAACGAGGATAAGAGGGGACCAAAGGTAGAAATAAAATTTGAAACATCTGTAGAAGGGGGGAGATAAACCGCACAGAGTAAGAAAGAAGCTTGTTGAGAATTTACCTTCACAATAATAAATTCCCGTGCAGTCATAAGAAGAGTTGTGGAATAAAATTTTTTACTTAAAATTATCGCTAGACCGCCACTTGCTCTACCTCTCGATGCATCTCTAACACCTTCCGCATGATGAATAAGGTAGTCCCTGGAGAATAACGAGCTGATCCTGCTGGGTGATGTTGACCAGGTTTCATATACACAAAGAATATCCATGTGACCAAAATGATCTTTAAGATCCACAATGTTGGAATAACCATGGACATTCCAAAAGAATATTTTTCTTCCTACAGGAGACTTCAGGTGTGATGCCAGTGAAGACACCCCCGAGTTTCCCCTCACCGCGCTAAAAGGTGTTGACACAGGGCGGGACCATTGCTATATAATTGTGGAATCCTGGGACTGGTGGGAGAAAGGCTCAGAAGGTTTCGAATCCCCACCCGACAAGAACTGTTTCATACGTTTCACTTGCAAATCATTAACCGTGTCAATTTTGGATTTACGACTCCTTTTACTTGAAGAAGGTGTTTTGCAGATTTTTGCATCCGGAGTGGACATTGGTTGAACAGAAGCATTATTAAAACGTGAGATGTACCCTTCAAGATCATTAACTTGGACCATTTCGTTGTTGACAATTAAAGACGTGTTCCTTATCTTAACTTCACAATTTTTGTCTCTCAAAATTTTTGCATATCCGATAAGTCTCCGCCTGATTTCACGTTCCTGAGGTGAACGATCATTTGCCACGACAAGACCGAGATTACGGAATTCTTTAATTTTTGCAAACACAGAACGAACCCAGCGAGGAGCAATAAATTTAATTAAAATCGGACGCTTATTATTATTATTCACTTTACCGAGCCTAAAAACATCTGCAATGGCAAGGTCAGGGATAACAATATTTATTTTACGAAACACTGCCGAAACTGAAGAAACCAAGTCCAAATCATTTTGCGGGTTTTCATCCAAATTAAAAATTAGAATATTGTTCTGTCTTCCTGCATGCTTTAAAAAACTAATTTCTTTATCAATTGATGAAATTTTGCTGGAGAAAGTTTTAATGCAATTAGATGCGTCCTCAGAAGCTTTGCATGAGGTTCGCATTTCACTTTTCAACTGCTCATGAGATTCAGTTAAAGCCTTCATATCAGTAGAAAGCTTTTTTAACACCTCATGAATCTCAGATTCCATGATAAAAGAATAGGAATGGTAAGTATATGCACACAAGGAAACACTCTAATGCACCCAATCACTTAGCAGAAAATAACCACAGCCAAATTCAGAATGTCAAAACTTGACTATGACAGAGCAAAACAAAAACACGTCCGAACACCACAATGGTTCAAGTAGGACTCCAATCAAAAATAGTAAACTATAGAAATATTTTAAAAAATACACATTAACAGATAATGTGAGAGCTTTACCACAAGAAACGGAATTTGTAGATTTTTTACTTAAAGTTGTCAATGGTGAATTAAATGATGCAGATGATAATGT
Organism: Leptopilina syphax; assembly: GCA_032872505.1. Classification (NCBI taxonomy): domain Eukaryota; kingdom Metazoa; phylum Arthropoda; class Insecta; order Hymenoptera; family Figitidae; genus Leptopilina; species Leptopilina syphax. Next base: position 40,305,917 of record CM065468.1, on the reverse strand, counting down.
TATATTACCAGAACATATTATTCAAAAAAGGGAATAGATACATAAAATTTAAAATAAAATTTGATACTTTAAAGATAAAATGTTTTTAACAACTATGTGTGTATCTTTAGAGTAATATTAGAAACTGTTCAGTGTTAAAACATTTCCATTTTTAATAGCAGAAAGAAATGAATGAATTCGGAAACACTCACGAATTTTTTCAATAGAATTGAAACGTGCTGTCATAGTCAACGCATGCACTCACGTTAAACTTCGACAATACTTGATTGCAGTGACTACAATCAGAGAGTTAGCATAAGTAGGGGGAAGTCCTCTAGTACCGGACACCTAAGCGTTTCATAAAAATAAAACTATTTAAAAAAATATGACTTTATTTATGAATTAATTAACTCTACAATATATAACACCAAAATCAATTAACAAAAATACAATATTTTCATAAACTTTTTTCAAGTTCAATTTAGTTTTTGTGAAAAAATACTGCAATTTTGATATTGTTCCTAGTACCGAACAGTCTAAAACTTTTAATTTTTACTATCCATTTCTCATAGTGTAGAATTTAAATATTATATTATTAACCTCTAATAAGCTTTAATTCAATTTTCCAGCAAGAAGCAATAAAAAATTATCTTTTTTTACTTTATAAATCCAAAATATCTTACACATGTCTGACAATAAAAAAAATGAAAAAAGTCTCCGCCTACTAAAGCTTTCGTTATTTTTCATTAAAATGATTATATTTTATTAAATATTTGAGTATTTGTAACAAGATTATATGTGACCGGGCCTGAAAAAAGGGACCTACTTACCAAAAAATCGATTTTTTTATGATGGTTTCTTATAGTTTAAGGTCATAGAAATACAATGAAATCAGTCCCGATTGTTAAAAAAAAATTTTTTGCAATTGTTTAAACAAATTTTAAAAAAAAATTTTTTGCAAAAATTTTTTTTATGAAAATATAAATAATTTTACGACAAAAATTACTCTATTTTGTCTAAGTGTCAAGAATATTTCCCCTAAATCTTAAATTGAATGTCTAAACCATTTACAAAAAATTCGACTTTATTCCACGAAGATTATCCCCAAGTATACCCGTCATCGGCAACCTGGTTGTGCAAGTCAAAAAATAACTATGGATTATTGTAGAGTTCAGAATTATTTATTATTGTATCAGTTCTGAACTTGCATAAAAAATTTCAGACCTCTAGGACATCCGGAAGTCTTTTAAATTAATTTTTAAAATTCCATAATTTGACTTTTGCAAAGTAAATTGTTTAGAATAATTAAAGGATTGTTTGAACAATTATTTAACCATGAAAATCGAATTCAGCATAAAAAATGCATATAGAACACTCATCATGTTAATTTAAAATGTAAAATGTTTCAAGAAATCTAATTTATTTGGATAGAAAACTTTAAACGCGTTTTTCTCGAAAAGTTGATTTTGGTAAGTAGGTCCCTTTTCTCAGACCCAGTCACATATGGTTTTTATTCTTGAAAGACTCCTTTAAACGATAATAAGCTTAAAAAGCAAGTAGCTACTTGTTAATAATATAAGATCGTATCCTTAAGGTTATGTTATTCAATGGTAACGTGAATTATAGTAAAGTATATGGGACACGTGACCACTAAATACCATGACCTTAAGTGTCCGACCACTAATGCATTTACCCTATATGATGTTAACATAGTTCGAAGTCAGCTTATGTAACTAAAGTGACCATCTAAGAATATCTTCTTTAGCACAATTGTCAACTTTTTGAAAATCAACTAACAATTGTAATAGTTAAAGTTAACTTTTTAAAAAGTTGAAGTTAACTTTTTAAAAAGTTAAAGTTAACTACACGGAAAAACCTTTAAGCAGTCTGCTCACCCGAAACTTATGCGTCAGCGCCACCACTAAACTTGTTCATCTGCACTCCCAAACTGGGTTGCCAACGTACCCAGTTGTAATTTTCTAAACTTTTTGGGAAGTTTGTCTATCGAAAACGGGAATGCTACGCACCTAGTGGCGGGCGATCAGACTTTCCATGCAGTGAGAAGCGAAATTTTGTGACAGTGGGAAGGCAGACTTCTCAAAGGTTTTTCCGTGTATTGGAAAAGTTAAAGTTATTTTGACTGTCATCATTGTGTCCTTATAATACAAAGATTGTATTTTTACTATACTGTTTGTATTATGAAAACAATGATACCAGTCAAATTGAAATCAACTATTTGTAAAGTTGAAGTTGACTATTGGAAAAGTTAAAGTTAACTTTTACAAAAGTTAAGGTTAACTATTAAAATAGTTAAAGTTAACTATTGAAAAAGTTAAAGTTATTTTGACTGGCATCATTGTGTCATTATAATACAAAGATTGTATTTTTACTATACTGTTTGTATTAAGAAAACAATGATATCAGTCAAATTGAAGTCAACTATTTGAAAAGTTAAAGTTAACTATTGGAAAAGTTAAAGTTAACTTTTTGAAGAGTTGAAGTTAACTTTTTGAAAAGTTAAAGTTAACTATTGGAAAAGTTAAAATTAACTTTTTGAAAAGTTGAAGTTAACTATTGAAAAATTTAAAGTTATTTTGACTGGCATCATTGTGTCCTTATAATACAAAGATTGTATTTTAACTATATTGTTTGTATTAAGAAAACAATGATACCAGTCAAATTGAAGTCAACTATTTGAAAAGTTGAAGTTAACTATTGGAAAAGTTAAAGTTAACTTTTACAAAAGTTAAGGTTAACTATTGAAAATGTTAAAGTTAACTTTTTGAAAAGTTAAGGTCAACCATTAAAAACACTAAGAGTTAACTTTTAGAAAAGTTAAAGATAACTATTGGAAAAGTTAACCATCTACCAAATCTATTAAATCCTCACAATGTCAATAAAACCATGTTATCAATTCACTGAGTTAGAATGCTAGAGTGTTAGGACTGTAATCGTTTTTAATTGACTTAGTATAAGCATGATAACCTCAAAATGTGCACTGAGAGACCTTAGGAACTGTAGCGGAACAACATATGTGACAGCGGCTCCACTACAGTTTTGGTGCGCTGCCGTAGAATTTTAGGTGTGTGACTGTCAAAAATGCTGGTGAGCAGCTTAAAAAAGTAGTGGGGATACCGCCATTGATTTGCAACTTAACAACTTTAGGACTGTCACGCGCCCAAAATTGTACCGCAGCAACCCAAAAGTATAGTCTTATAGCGTTCCACCAAAATAGTCAGTAGCAGCCTATCGAAAGTCTGCTGCTGACCCAAAGCTTTTTCAGTGTAGTATATATTTTACATTAATTCATATTTTTAAATATTTAAAAGAAATTCAATTTTTTCAGTTTAAATTTATTAACTTGTAATTTAAATTTTATATGTATCCTCACGAGGTAAAGGCAACCTTACGTCCAAAAAAATAAGTCTTAGTTATTAATAAAATTCTATATAGTTTTCCAGTTGTTTTTTCATATACAAAAGTGAAAAATTGTTTTTACTTATACATTTTTTTATTCGTAAAACTTTTGTCAATTTGAAGTTTTTTACATGCAGATAGGAGGCACTTCAAAAAAATCAGTCCCTCTGTATTTTCGTCTACTACCTTACATGTCATTCACATACTTTTGTTTTGACTTTAACAGAGCTAAAATAGACAAATATATCTTAAGCAATGCGTAGTCTTTGCAGAACTCCATAATATTAAAACAATGTAAACCAAAGCATCGTCGATGTAGAGGTTATGTATTGCTTAAGCAAAAGTTATTAATTGGGGGCTCAACTTTACACTTTCTGTATAACTCACTTTTTGAATGCATGGTCCCATCCACCGCGTCAGGATACATGCACGGAAAAAAATTTCTTGTGAAAAACACAAGGTCTTTTGTAGAATAAACGAATAGGTTAAGTTGTGCTTTATACAGGCGAATTGACACTGAAAGAAATTATTCGTGACTACTGTGATAATTCTGACTAATACAACCTATTGCTATTCCATTTTGTTTGTTTCGTCTGTTTTGTCTGCGCACAACGCTTTTAACAAACGCACCTAACATCCTGTTTCACACACGAAAGCTGGGTTTTTAATACTGACACTCAGTATGGTTGAATCAGACAGAAAACGGAATAGGCAAAACTAATATAAAAATTGTAGTAATACAAAGAGACAAATCAGAGTTACATTTAAATATGATTGATATTGTCATTCATAAATTTTTGAAACAGAATTATAATATGATAAATGTTTCCTCTGAATAACTTTGTCAGCCAAAGTAGTACTTATGTTTTTCAAAATTGTGTTTATTGTTATTATGATGCGTTTCGCTAAAATAAAAGAACCTTATTTTCAAGTTATTAAGAATTTCCTAACCAAACTTTTATTGTTGATAATGTCAAAGCATTTCTTTCAGTGTAGTGTTTCCAACAAGCTGGTTTGGGTGTAGCACAAATCAATCTGTAATAGCACCAAGAAATCCTACAGTTCGTCTGTTGCAGTTTGTGACACACACAGTTTGGTTTGTGTATTCCCCAAACTCAGCCGTTTGTGGATACTACAACCGTGGCTCATAAATGGCGCAGGAAATCCTGTAAATTTCACAAGGATTTTTTTTTCGTGTATATATGTTGTTTACAAGGAATTCTCTCTGCTCCTTCACACTGAGAAAACTGGATAGCCAAAGTTAGAGGGTTAGGTTTTAAGTGTTGGCCTGATTCTCTAGATAGTTAACTTTTTCCTTCAAGATAGTCAACTTAATCACTAAAGTATCTATTTATCCCTCCGAGATGGTTACAAAACATTTAACCTCAAATATAGTCTGTTTGTCCCTCCAGATAGTTTGTTGAATACTTCATTTTTCTCTGTGCATTATTGAAAAAGTTAAGATTAACTTTTAGGAAGTTAAAGTTAACTACTGGAAAAGTTATAGTTAACTTTTATAAAAGTTAAAGCTAACATTTGGAAAAGTTAAAGCTAACATTTAAAGAAGTTAACCATCTATCAAATCTAGTAAATACTCACAATGTGGCTGAAATCATGTGATCAATTCACTGAGTCAGAATGCCAGACTGCTAGTGCAGAAGCTTATGACTGTAACCGTTTTTAAAGAATTCTGTGTAAGCATGAACTGTAGATGCAAAAGTGTCATTAGTCAATTTCTTTTCAACAACTCAAGTAGAAGATTTTAGATGGTAACTGTCACATTAGTAGACAGAGTATTAAAGTTAACATTTGGAAAAGTTGAATTTACTTTGTAGAAAATTCAAGTCAACTTTAAGAAAAGTTATACATATATAACTTTTTTACATTAATATTTTTAAACTTAATAAGATGTATTCTTGTGACAGTGGATGTCTTCATGCAAATATTCACTGATCTTTATGTGAATAATGACGTTGCCTGAGGAATCAACTGCATATTGCTTTGTTATACATGATCGTGTAGTATAGTACGAACCAATCATTGGTTTATTAATAAGTTATAAGAAGTGGAGAGGGAAACAAAGTGGTGTGGAGGATGAAGTGGAAAGGTATGTAAGACAAATTTCTGAAGCAGATACTCATTTCTATTCTAAAATGGAGTTCATAGTAGACGTTCAAGGTTTTAAAAAACCCTGCAATGAGTTTATTTTCAAAGAGTTGGCTATAGTGCCTCTGGAGTCAGATGCTCAACCAAGAGTTTACATTTTTGAACCACCTTGTGCTTGGAATTCACTACCAGGACGTTTTAAAAGTAAGAACCTGTGGTTGACGAATAATTATCATTTAATACCTTGGATGGCTGGAGATGTGTGCTACGATGAAGTTCGAACCATTTTACAAGATGCTTTACGAGGAGCAAAAACTATCTACGTTAAAGGTTGTGAAAAAAAGCAGTGGTTAGAAAAGTATTTAATGAATGTACACAATTTAGAAAAAATTGACTGTCCAGCGTTTAAGAATATTAAAACTGAATTATTACCACCTATATGTACACATCATATTGCACAAACTGAAAATTGTGCAGTAAACAATGTATTTAAGCTTCGAAATTGGTTTTTGAATGTTACAAGTGAATTGAGAAACTTTTCATATGGTATCGATGAAGTGGATGATGTGAATACTAATTTAAAATCATATTATGAAAATTATGAAACACTATTGTAATAAGTTTTAATTTTCTATATACATATGAATAAATGAAATTTATAATTTTAAAAATGTTGGTTATCTTTCTTGATATACCTACTCCTTTAATATTATATACTTTAAATTTTTTTTCCTTTAACTTTAATAAAAATTTACTTATACAATTTTATACAAAATTCAATTAATTTAAAAATTCTTTGAAATATGAAGGTGAGATAATAAAAGAATTCATTTAAAAGTAATTTTTTTATTATTTAAAACCTTTAAATATTTACATAATTTTTTACAATATAACCTTAGAATATATATTTTAATCAAATTCAATAATAATAATAATAATAAATTTAATAATTTGCCACCAATATATTTTAATCGCAACTTCTCCGATTGCACGGCTTCTTCCATCATTGTGAAGGAGGTAGGGTCAGCTTCAAATAGTTTTGCGAACCTTGCCGGCAGAAAAGTGGTAAATGCAGCATCCAGGTCTACTACAATCCCAGAACCATATTTCGTCTGCACCTTGTTTATTTTAGTTACATTATATAACTCATTCACAGTCAACTCAGAAAGTGTCTTCGTTGGTAGAAAGCTCTCCATACGACCAATGGCGTTGACTTTTTGGAACTCCATTGTTTTAATATCTGATGTAAGCAAAAAAAAAAGATGGATGTTTTAATATTAAATTTGAAGAAAAAAAACAAATTTGGAATATAAAATGTTTTAATTAAAGAAATGAAATTTACCTACCAAATGAGTAAATGATGCTGTAATTGTTAAAGCTGCTAGTACTGCTAATGTTGCTGTAGATGCTGAAGCTGCTGGTACTGCTAAAGCTGCAGGAAATTTTAACAGAAGTTTCGAATCGTTGATTCCAACCTACCTTATATCCCTTAAACCCCACTCTTTTTCAACTCCCACTCTTTGACCCCCCTTTATCGACTGCGCACGCAACTACCTCAAAAGAAGAGTCATTTAGAAGACGTATTTAAACTCGCATGAAAATGACGTCACTAAAAGGTTTCTTAAGGAATGTCTTTGTTATTGCCTACAGACAAGTTAAAACCTGTTTGAACGTTTTTTAGACAATGTCTTTATTCTATTCAAGATACAGGTTGAAACTTGTTTAAAGATTTTCAAATAATACTATTGTTATCTTGGAAAAAGACAAGTTAAAACTTGCTTACATATTTTTGAACAATACATTTATCCCTATGAGGCTGTAGTACCAGTGAAGCATACTGCAAGAGTCAGACAGACAGGTCTGACGCATGAAACTTTAACTCACTCAACGCAGTAACCGTACGCGCACTTTTGCTGCGCACTGGGCCTTACCACACCACCCACGACCACCTACTCCCACTACCCACAACGCCTGCGCGGTATCTCGCGAACGCTTAGTCCCTTGCGCTTCTCTATATGATTTTTGAAATTTCTGGTTTACACTAAGTGGGTGGTGGTGGGGGGTAGTATTGGAAATATGTATATAATAGAAAAAAAGTGGGTGGGTGGGAGGGGGGGTGGTTAACTAAGAGCAATGTATTTTACATAGGTGAATGGGTGGTGGGAGGGGGTGGTATTTGCATATTCTACGTCCAAAAGGGTGGATAGTGGGTGGAATTTGCATAAACTAAAAGGGTTAACAATGAAAGTTAAATATGCAAATCAAATACCCCACTAACGTCAATTAAAAGGGTTAACTAATTTAAATATATGCAAATCAGGTACCTTACCAATGGCTGGTAAATTACCGACATATACCCTACTAACGCCATCTAGTAACAGAAATTTATACCCCCACGAATGGCTGGTAAATTACCGACATATACCCCACTAACGCCATCTAGTGACAGAAACCCATACCCCCACCAACGGCCGGTAAATTACCGACATATACCCCACTAACGCCCTGTAAATGGATTGGTAGAAACTATAACACGTTTTCGATTTCTACATGGGATCCACTTTTATAAAGGAAACCATTTGGATTCCCATGTAAAACCGTATGGTAAATTGCGACACGATTTTGAGTGATAACTATAACTTAAATAAACTCAAAAAGCCTGTATTTATTTAAGAAAAAATCCCATGTAAAATCTATTTTTATTCATAATTATTATATTTTTTAATTATAATTTTTCCATATCCCTATTGAAAATTTCCACATGGGATTTCACATTTTACACGTTTTTGCCTAATGCCCAGATATAATTTTGGAAAGCAACAACATACCCCAAACATTTCTAAAATTGGAGAAACAAAATTTTAATTCATAAATAGGAATTTGTTATTTATTTTTATAGTCATTTTTAAAACATTTCTAGAATTCAAAAATAAAAAATTTTGATTCATAAATCCCAATTTTCCCTAATGGCGTTTTAAGGACTTTATATGTTACCGTACCCCGCTGAAGTTAAATTTCAGTTTTATTGATGCTTTTACTGTACCCTTTATATCACGGGGGTGACACTCTCGAGTTGAAACTAACCATACTGTTGACTGGTGACCACCGTGGCGCTGGCTGGTTAGTTGGCCGATATTGAGTAAAAATGCATAAGAAAAAGAGAAAAATTTATTTTACAATCAATAATATTAATTTAATGGTATTTATTTGTATATAATATTAATTCAGTATCTTTTTAGCATTTTTTATAATATTAAAAACTTAGAAAAAGCGTTTAATATTTTATTTATAATAAAAATTGTGCAACAATTCAGGGCGGGAAATTTAAATTAATAAAATAATAATTATTTTTTATTATTTTAATAATTGTTACTGACTATTATTTAATAATATTTAACAGTATAAATAAAAATTTGTTTGATAATTTATTTATTATAATATTATTTAGTATTTAATTTAAATTTCCCGCCATGAATTGTTGCACAATTTTCTTTATAAATAAAATGTTAAACGCTTTTTCTAAGTTTTTAATATTATAAAAAATGGTAAAAAGATACTGGATTAATATTATATACAAATAAATACCATTAAATTAATATTATTGATTCTAAAATAAATTTTTCTTTTTTTTTCTAATGAATTTTCACTCATTATTGGCCAACTAACTAACCAGCGCCACCAGTGGCGACGGTCAACTTTCAGGTTAGTTTATTCTAATGGAAAACTGCACCAGTGTCACCCCCGTGCTTTATATTGAACATATACATATATTTTATTTTCTACGTTAAATGAAATATGAAAAGACATGCTATGAAATTTCCAAACTTAAAACATTAAAATAACAATACACAAATTATTTGCAAACTCACGTTAATTGATTTTAGAAAATTTGTAATAGACATCAAATTCATGACTCTAAACTTGTTAATAAAATAAATGTAATGAATGTAATTTAAAATTTTAAAACATCAACCGATATCAATACCAACTTCATAAAAAATTAAACAATATTGAAAAAAACTAATTAAAAATTTGGTCGAAAATCAAAAATATGATTTTGGTTTAAAAATTCGGATTAATTATTTATATTTCATTTTTATAGTGAAAATTAGTTGTATTTATATTAAAAAGTAGCTACAAAAAGTGTCACATCAATTTGATAAAAATTTAAAAAATTTGCATTTTTTCAATTTTTTGAAATTTGTTGAAAAAAGCTATAACTTTCGTTCAGCTTAATATTTTTCAATCGGATATGGCTATAAATTTAAGTAAGACCAATACCTAAGAGACTGTAAAGTTTCGTTTTAATCGGTCAAGTAGTCTTTGTGTTTATCCCGGACAAAATATCGCGGACATACATACATACATACATAATTTTTTTATTGGCATTTTTGGAATTCTTACTACTTGAATAGAAAAACTAAATAGGAATTTTCAATTTCTATGCAATGTACAGACAAAAGTCTGATCTTATTTATAAAGAAGATTATATCGAATCATCATTTCTGGACGTTAGCCTGAAGGGATCTTTATTTATATGGTTTTTCTGGTTAAAGTTGGAAAATTTTTAGAAGTCTTCAGTTCAATTAGATGCAAAAATCACTGAGTTACAACCTAGAAAGAGCTATAATCCTTATCAAATATCTTGTCATCTTTTGATTTTGATTCTCATAAAGATTCAAGGCTTTATTTTGCAGCCTTTGTTTTGACTTAATTCCACTAAAAAATGTTCACCGAAATGTCGGGAACGATTTATCTAAAGTTTTCGATTCGTCGTAAAAATTTTGAAAAAACGTAGAACATTTATGAGTAATCTAGGAATGTTTGAAAGAAGGTCAGAAACTGTGTAGGCCAGTCGGTGAGTGCAAAAACTGCCCAAAAATACAAACAGCAAAGTCTCAACGGTTTCTGGTAGTTTGGGGGCTCCTTATAAGAGCCCCACAGTTTGCTCTCGATTTCCGGGTGCGAAAAACAGGGTAAACAATTGCCAAAGTTTGGAAACATGGTTTTCCGATGTTCGTTGCTTCCGGTTAAGTTTTAGGGGAAAAAGTTGTAATTGAAAGTTATAGAGCTTGGAAATACCTTTCAAATGATGGGTCATACGTTAAAAAAGGTTAATTAGTTTAGTTGCAAATGAATTTAAACCATTAAAAATAGCACTTCTTTAATTGTTTAATAACTTTGTTAATAATTATCAAATTTGCTCATAACTTACCAGGAATGTTCTCCTTGCGTACCGTCAACCGGGGCTATTTTGTGCACTAAATAGCTTTTTTTTATTCAAAAATTTATTTAAATTCAGAATTAAGAGAATAAAGAAAATCAACTTTTGATATATGTTGTGGACATCCTTCTGAAGGTTTCCTATAAATTTTGCAAAGAAAAAAATTTTTTGTCTTAGTTATAGTCATTGAAAGTCGTGAACACAATAACTCCCGGGATGGGGCTATTTTGTGCATCGAACTTTGTTTTTCTATAATGTTGTGTAAACAATTTTTTTAATCGTTTCTGCTTCATGAAAGCTTTTGTGTATATATTTGAGAGTAAATTAAAAAAAGAATGACCCAGTAAGAAGTAAGGAATTGAGAAGAATTGGATATTTTTAACTTTTTACAGTAAATGTTAAATTATCAATTTTTTTGAATTCCGTTTCTGTCCAATTCCTATGTATTCCTTTTTGAGGCAAAGATTTCTTAAAAGTGAATTCCAGTCAATTCCGTTTTAATATTTCTTTAATTTTTGAATTTTTGTGAATTCTGAAATACTGTGTGATACTCGGTAAGTTCAATTCCTGTCTATTACGTTTTAATATTTTGTATTTTTTTAATTCCTTTGAAGTTTGCAACACTTTGAGATAAGTGCTTCTAAATGCGGTAGCCATAGTACAGTTTAAATAGCTGAGCGAACAAACTGTTTGTCTCCGACAATAAAGCTTGAGGGTTCAAATCTTTGAACCGTCAAATTTTTTTTCCGCTTAAAATATTAAAACGGTATTCAAAAGAATAAACTTAGCTCTTTTTCGGCTTCTCCAAATGAAAATGAAAAGAATTGGTCACAAACGGAATTCAAAAGAATTAAAAATTCCGAATTCTTATTAATTCCTAACTTCTTACTGGGGACCTAGTAAAATTTTTTTTGTAGATATATTATACAAAAAATGTAAAATAAAGCACTAAAATTTTGCTAAAATCTGGATTTACTAAAAATTAACAATCTTTCTTTAAATTGTATATTACGCAGATAGTAAATAAATTTTTTTTCTTTTTTAATATATATTTTATAATAATAAATTATACTAATATAACTATAAAATGATCGTTTAAACACTTATAAATAACTTTAAAACATCATTTCAATAGGAGCTTTTTTAATGGATTTGAATGATATTTTTAAAAAACTTGAAATAAATATTTTTAAGGTTAAATAGATAACAATTTAATATCTAATATGACTTTCAAGTTATTTTAAGAGAAACGAGAAAATAGTTTTAAAACTAATTTGAAAAACTTATAAATATTAATTAAAGTTCATTTTTTGAGGTTACGTTGTGCACCGGTAGAGCTTTTAATCGTTTTAATGATTTTAATTAACGTATTTACAGTTTTTTGACAGAAAAGTAAGACAAAAATGTATAAAAATGATAAACAGAATCTTCTTTACTTACTAAATAAAATATTTATGAAAAATATTTTATTTTTTTAAGTGCACAAAATAGCCCCATGGAATCCTGGTTTTTCAGTTTTTTCCACTTTTCTCTTAAAATAATGAATAAAAAGTTAGCGCATTACGTATGGGGCATTCTCCGTCAGATTTTCACTCAAAATTTTTTTTGTATTAAAATAATTTTTTTCGAATTCTATATGAAAAATAAGTAATTAGGGTAACTGTACCAATTGTCGAGGGTTTTAGGCAACATTTGACTTTGACATTTTTTTTCTCGGAAGTAAATGCACCTTAAAATTTGATTTTTGCATATTTGGACGAAGGATCTAATAATGTTTAATATTCATATTTATTTTTTTAATATAAACTAGATTGTTAAGCAAAAAATATATTTAAATGTCAATCGAGCAAAAGCACCATTTGTCGATGGTCTTGTTCTAATTTCTCGAGGGTCTGTTCCAATTGTCGAGGGTATGACATTTTTAAACATATAACCCAATATAACCTAACAATTAACCTGTACAGATATTTAAAAATCGAGTAGATATTTATTTTTCGATAAAAATATTATAGAACATTACCAGAAAACAAATATATTTATTTAACTATAATTGAATAATTTATAATATCGATAAAAAACCTTTTTTTATAGTAGATGATACAGGACAGAAAATAATTTAACTGTTTTTCATACTTTTATAAATAAGTTAATTAAATTAAATCATTTTTGTTAATCAGACATTAATTGAAAAAATAAATTAATTTAAATCACATTAAATTTGTAAACAAATAAAATAAACTTTTATTACGAACTGTAAATATAATGGTTAATTATAATAAAACTAAATAATGCATTTTTTAAAAATTTTAATGCATTTTTTTAAATACATAATGCATTTTTATTATTAATTTTTTTTCCGTCTTCCTCGTTTTTTTGGTTGATTATTTTCTGTTGGTTGTAAATTTTTGGAGCATTTTTTTTCTTTTTCTCTGTACCTATAAATGTTTGGCATTTATGTTTGACGTTTAGTAAATAAACACTTAACCATCGATAAATGGTGTATCAGCGAAAAAAGTGACTACACCAATTGAGCCTCCCAATTCAAGAACTCGCCCGACGCTCGAATGAACACTCTAACGCCAGTCAAACGTTAAGAAAAGTCACAAAAATTAAAATTTGAAATTTTGATTTTTTAGAAGCACTACCTTGTAGGAAATTGAATAGCGCATCTTTTTTTCCTTTGAATTTTTTTCGTAGGATGAATATTGTCGGAAATAATGACGAAAAATGGTAAAATTTTGTTTTTCAAATTTCATTGCTTTTTAAAACATAAATCATCGTATCTTCGACAATTATTGTCGAATTGACTTCAAATTTGATATTCAAGTCTATTTGGGTTCTGGGAAGACGATAAAATGATCAGAATGTAAAAATTTTCTAATTGTTTACTAATTTGTTAATGTAAATAAAGGCTTGTCAATTTTAGGTTAACTTACCTTCGTCGACAAAAAGTCTGCGGTGAACTTTCGAATTGAAAAAACTTCCAGTGAGACATTTGTTTATTAGTATATAAGGAAGTTTTTTGGAAAATATCAGATTGATTTAGTAAAAAATGTGGAAAATATTAAGGTTTAAAGACAGCGCGGAGAGCGCGACATCGAGTCGCTGCGTGCAAATATCACTAAACACCAACTTTATAGGACGTCAGTTCTTGAATTTGTTCTTATTACCTCGGTTATTACTCAGTACTTTAAAAAAAGCAAAAATATAATAATAATAAAAAAAAAAATAATAATAATAATAATAATAAAATAATTGAAAAATTCAATTATTTTCAAAAATTATTAGAAAAATTTTTGAAAATAATTGAAATTAGGACAAGAATTTCTTTGACATTTAGGAAAATAATTAAACTTTGGAAAAGAATTTTGTTATTTATAAAGATAATCGGGATTTTTACAACATTTTTTTAAATTTTGTACATAGTTGAATTTTATAAGAAGAATTTTATTATTATTTTTTTTTTTTTTGAAAATAGTTGAATTTCTGCAATTATTTGTAATTTCTCCAAAATTGAATTTTTTTAGTGTTTTCAACAAAAATTTAAATTAGAAAGTTTTCAAATTCTATTATTTTTAAAATTGCTAATTTTATTTATAAAATGTAGTAAAAAGTTAGCCGCGCGAATTGTTGCTAGTTCTTTATTATTTATAGAATTTTTATGTTTGTTATAATGTTAAACATAGCGTTATAATTATATCCTAATAATTTATTTAATGCTTTTTTTAAAGTACTGAGTAATAACCGAGGTAATAAGAACAAATTCAACAACTGACGTCCTATAAAGTTGGTGTTTAGTGATATTTGCACGCCGCGACTCGATGTCGCGCTCTCCGCGCTGTCTTTAAACCTTAATATTTTCCACATTTTTTACTAAATAAATCTAATATTTTCCAAAAAACTTCCTTATATACTAATAAACAAATGTCTCACTGGAAGTTTTTTCAATTCGAAAGTTCACCGCAGACTTTTTGTCGACGAAGGTAAGTTAACCTAAAATTGACAAGCCTTTATTTACATTAACAAATTAGTGAACAATTAGGAAATTTTTTACATTCTAATCATTTTATCGTCTTCCCAGAACGCAAATAGACTTGCATACCAAATTTAAAGTCAATTCGACAATAATTGTCGAAGATACGATGATTTATGTTTTAAAAAGCAATGAAATTTGAAAAACAAAATTTTACCATTTTTCGTCATTATTTCCGACAATATTCATCCTACGAAAAAAATTCAAAGGAAAAAAAGATGCGCTATTCAATTTCCTACAAGGTAGTGCTTCTAAAAAATCAAAATTTCAAATTTTAATTTTTGTGACTTTTCTTAACGTTTGACTGGCGTTAGAGTGTTCATCCGAGCGTCGGGCGAGTTCTTGAATTGGGAGGCTCAATTTTCGAGCCATTACCTCGAAAAATGGAACTGTCAAAAAAAAGGAACCAAATACCGATGATTTGCTTTTAAAAAATATTGAATATTTTTTTAAACCAAAAAACATGGATACAAAATTAATTTAGTTCTTGTACAAACGTATAATAATAATTTTGTTTACAAAAAGTGATTATAAATACATTTAATTTGGATTTCTAAAAATCTGTTTCAATCAATCTGAAGTATTAGGAAAATGGAGATTCGAGTAAATTTCACGGCAGTGAATTATAATATTAATTAAATAATTATTTTAGAAGAATCGCTACGAAATTTGAATATATAAATATACAGTTGAAAATACAAAGTTTATTTAGAAATTTTTTTTGTTCTTAAATATTATATATTATACTATTTATCTAAAAAAGAAAATTACGATCCTCGATAATTGGTGCACCCTCGGCAATTGGTGCAGTTACCCTACGTGTTTTTTTATTTTTTTATTTGATCAAAATTATAAAAGTTATGATTTTTTTAAATTTAACATCTTCCGAAGCAAAGGATTTTTGAAACACTTTTAACTCCGTTATACCAAAAGATAAAAAATAATGTAATATATGAAAATGACTTGTTTTTTCTTGAATATTTCAAATATGTAATAAAAAATAACTTTAATAAAGCGAAAACATTAAATAAATTGAAATTTCGTCTAACATGTGACTTTTCTCAAAAGCGAAGTAATCGATTTTCGATTTTTTTCTTTCATTACAACCACTGATAAATAAAGAAATTTTTCCCACTTATGCCAAAGTGGTGTTCTTTAGGGATCAAATTATATTTAAAATTATATCAGTCGTTGCACAGATTTTACAGAAGGAAATTAAGAAATTAACCACTAAACATTCGTTTTCTTTTGTTTTTGAAGGTTAAATTTTTAAAAAGTGTAAAAATCGAATAAAACTCTGTGCAACTACTGACATAATTTTAAATATAATTTGAACCCTAAAGAACACCACTTTGGCATAAGTGGGAAAAATTTCTATATTTATCAGAGGTCGTAATGGAAGAAAAAAATCGAAAATCAATTACTTCGCTTTTGAGAAAAGTCACATTTTTGAAGAAATTTCAATTTATTTAATGTTTTCGCTTTATTAAAGTTATTTTTTATTACATATTTGAAATATTCAAGAAAAAACAAGTCATTTTCATATATCACATTATTTTTTATCTTTTGGTATAACGGAGTTAAAAGTGTTTCAAAAATCCTTTGCTTCGGAAGATGTTAAATTTAAAAAAATCATAACTTTTATAATTTTGATCAAATAAAAAAATAAAAAAACACGTATTTACTTATTTTTCATATAGAATTCGAAAAAAATTGTTTTAATCCAAAAAAAATTTTAAGTGAAAATCTGACGGAGAATGCCCCGTATGTATCATCACAACACAATTGAAAACAAATATCTAACCCAGTTTATGAGACACATTAAAACTCTAGAAGATCTGGTATGGTTTTTAGGAATTTTTTTCTGTTAATTGCCAAAGAATTGAATAATAACATTTAGTGCTCTCTATTGTCATGTAATCAAACTTTCATTTTACAAAATAGCAGATTTAAATAATTCATTTTAATAATTTTTTTCATTAAAAAACTCGCGTGCACAAAATAGCCCCCGGATGCACAAAATAGCCCCAGTTGACGGTAGCTAAATAAATCCCAAAAAAAATTAACTAGATCGGAGAAATAGTTTATGCATAATTCCATTTGTTAACTAAAAACATGTAATTTTTCAATGGAATTTCCCCACTTTTGGTACATCGAATTTCGATTTTTTTGGTTGGAAAGTACACTTAAGAAGTCAAACTTTCATCCTATTGAAATGGCCAATTGATTTTTTTCTATCTAAGTGCATAATAAAAAGGGTTAAAAAAGGGTGTGATTTTTTGTCATAAACAAATGGAATTACTCAGCCAATTTTCACTTTATCAATAAGCTATAAACGGCATATAATTCCATTTGTTTCCACAAAACTTTAAAAAAAATCCGACCTAACTTGAAGGGGGGGAGTTAATTTTTTTTAAATTCCTGACAAGTTAATTATTAATATTTGTTATTGAAACTCGCATGGCTTTTAGTTCAAAACATGTATTTTATGAAAAAAAATTGAACTTAACGTTTTGTGCTTTTATTTTTTATTTATATCAAGTGAAAGTACATGCATCCTATTTCAACTTTCGGACAGCGGAGTGGGGGAACTCGGTGGCGCTTGATTCTCGCCCGCCACAAAACTGAATTCAGCCATTCAAATTTGCAAAAATGGTCATAACTTCGTTAATTATTAATTGATTTTAATCTTTTTTTTAATTCCATGTATTTTTTTATGCTAAATCCAAATATGAATTTATATATTTTTTAAATAAAATATTTTTTTGTAGAATTAAAATTTTTTTTAACAACAAATTTTTATTATTATTTATTATATTTAACAAAAATTTTTCTTCGTACATATTATTTTATTTAATTTAAAATAATGTTATTTAAAAAACACACTTATTTACCAATAAGTGTGTAGCATCGAGTTTAAGCGTTGTAAGGCAAATTAATTATTTTTTATGGGTTAAAGTAATTTTATTAACTTTTTTTAAAAATAAGAACAAAGGTGTGTTATAAAAGAAACAAATATTATATTTTTTATTGAATATTATTTACAAGAAACATATTTTTAATCATCCATACACTCATCATTCATTGCAACATTATCATCACACTCATTCATTTCCATCCCCTTAAATTTTTGGGGGTAAAGGGCCCTAGGTTCCGTATATTTACTTTTGTAGGACTCTTAACCTAGGCACCTCCACGTGTAAGCATTAAACACGGCGTGCATATGTGTACTCGATGCTACACGCTTATTGGTAAATAATTCCAGTTTTTTTTAAATAACATTATTTTAAATTAAATCAAATAAGATGTACGAAGAAAAATTTTTGTTAAATATAAGGGAGAGTCTCCAGTTGTGAGACACCTCCAGTTGTGAGACAGTCAATCTTTTTTAACATGCAATATTAAAAAGCCGATTGGTTTATATAAAAACATTTCTTTTTATATGAGCCAACTTTTTCGTGTACGCCGAAGCGGATATATAAACTGTTTTTGTTAAATACCAACACTGTGTGTGATAATCGACTAAAAAGCGTTTTTTCAATAAATGCAAAGTACTTTTTTTCCAAGTTAATTAATTGGAAAAGGTAAATGTAATACATTTTCTTTTAGTGTTTTCCTTATATTTTGTGATGCAATATTGCATTGTTCCAATCTACGGTTGAAAATAATTTAATTTTCCTTTTTCAAAATAGCGCCAATTTCTGGGTGTGAGACACAGCATATCACAAGTTGTGAGACGGTGTCAACACCCATCTGGGCAGCATGAAAAATACGAATTTGCAGGCATACTATTTAATAATAGTTGTTTTGATTTTTTTTCTAGTATTTTTGGGCATTTCAAGTGGAAAAAAGTCAATTGATTCAGAAGAAATCAATTTTAATGCTCTTGTTGAAGCTATTAAATTCTGTTTATTTGATAGTCATATTTTGGCGAATAAATATTATTATTTAGTATATACTAATATATATTATTAATATATTTAATTATTTATACTAAACATAACGTTTTATGTCAAACTTATTTAATTTTAGCAATTTTCAATAAGTGTCTCACAACTGGAGACATTTTTTTTTTTTTTGAAAAAAGCGATGTGCTCGGAAAATGTATCGTAAAATTTTTTGAGTTCATCGAAACACCATACTTTCTTTTAATAAAAGTTGCGTATTTATGTTACCTTTAGAACGGTGTATTTTATTTACAATTTCGTTTACCCGTTTACAATTTACGGGTCAAAAATAAAACCCGTCTCACAACTGGAGATTTTTTGGAGATTTGTTGTTCAAAAAAAATTTTTTTATTTCTACAAAAAATATTTTATTTAAAAAATATATAAATTCATATTTTAATTCAGCATAAAAAATACAAAGAATTAAAAAAAAAGATTAAAATCGGTCAATAATTAACGAAGTTATGACCATTTTTGCGAATTTGAATGGCTGAATTCAGTTTTGTGGCAGGCGAGAATCAAGCGCCACCGAGTTCCCCGACTCCGCTGTCCGAAAGTTGAAATTGGATGCATGTACTTTCACTTGATATAAATGAAAAATAAAAGCACAAAACGTTAAGTTCAATTTTTTTTCATAAAATACATGTTTTGAACTAAAAGCCATGCGAGTTTCAATAACAAATATTAATAATTAACTTGTCAGGAATTTAAAAAAAAATTAACTCCCCCCCTTCAAGTTAGGTCGGATTTTTTTTTAAAGTTTTGTGGAAACAAATGGAATTATATGCCGTTTGTAGCTAATTAATAAAGTGAAAATTGGCTGAGTAATTCCATTTGTTTATGACAAAAAATCACACCTTTTTTTAACCCTTTTTATTATGCACTTAGATAGAAAAAAATCAATTGGCCATTTAAATAGGATGAAAGTTTGACTTCTTAAGTGTACTTTCCAACCAAAAAAATCGAAATTCAATGTACCAAAAGTGGGGAAATTCCATTGAAAAATTACATGTTTTTAGTTAACAAATGGAATTATGCATAAACTCTTTCTCCGATCTAGTTAATTTTTTTTGGGATTTATTTAGCTACGCAAGGAGAACATTCCTGGTAAGTAATGAGCAAATTCGATAATTATTAACAAAGTTATTAAACAATTAAAGAAGTGCTTTTTTTAATGGTTTAAATTCATTTGCAACTAAACTAATTAACCTTTTTTAACGTATGATCCATCATTTAAAAGGTATTTTCAAGCTCTATAACTTTCAATAACAACTTTTTCCCCTAAAACTTAATCGGAAGCAACGAGCATCGAAAAACCATGTTTTCCAAACTTTGGCGATTGTTTACACTTTTTTTCGCACCCGGAAATCGAGAGCAAACTGTGGGGCTCTTATAAGGAGCTACCAGAAACCGTTGAGACTTTGCTGTTTGTATTTTCGAGCAGTTTTTGCACTCACCGACTGGCCTAGTGGTGCATTCACGTAACTTTATCATTTTTACTCATAAAATTTTCGCATTTTTTAAAAACCTGAATTCTCACTTTGACTTATAAAATTTTTAACTCACACAAAAAGATTTATTTACACTACATACTTAAAATTTAATTACCTTCTTTGCCAAATCTAAAATAGCTTCAATATTTACACATATATGTTTTATTAATTTATAATTACTTACCTTTTTAAAATCTAGAGAAATTGTTTATTTAAAATTGATTTTTACACGTTTAGTCAAACAATTTATTTTTTTACTAAATTAACATTCGCCCCCTTAATCTTAATTACATTACAAGTTGCAACCATTACATAACAATTAATTGTATTATCATAAAAATTACATATATTTTAGTCTGATTATATTCTTTATTTAACAGATTCTTTGATAAATTACATTTTCCTAACGTAATTGGAGTGGTAGACGGGATACATGTTGCCATACACAGGTCTCCTCAGAGATGGGCAGGTTATTCTAAAATGTAACGCTACAAACTTGGTGGGGAGTTGTTCCAAATGACTTCCAGATTCCAAATTCTCAAACCGATAAATCGTACCTGATCTTCTTTTCGAATTATCTCTTTTACAGATAGTCGGAAACTTGAAAATGTATTATCTTAATGTGAAAGCTTTGATTCAGAAGACTGCTGATTTTTCGTTATTAAAAATTTTTTAGACAAAGATTTTATAGATAATTATGTTCATGATTTTGAAAAAAGTGGGGGTAGGGGAGAGTGGGGCAAAAAAGCGTGGAGGTTTAAAGAGCAAAAAAAACGAAAATTATCGAATATATACTTTATTATTTTATTTAATAACCATCTTCGGGAATCAGTCTTTAGTAATAAAGGCGTACAAAGGCCAACTGTTTCTTAAAAAATCATAAAATTAATAATATGGAAGAAATTGCAAATCTCCCCATCTTGCCCCACCGGCGCGGTACTAAAAAAGCAACCTAGTTCTGTCGACAAATTTTACAAGTAAAGGTTGCATCTTCATCTTTGTCATAGACACCAGCACAACTACACAAAGCCCATTGGCCGCAGACAGAACAAGCAGTTCAGCCTTCATTTGAGTCTAAATAATAACCATTACAATTTATAGAGACAAGGTGTATTTTCCACTTTACCATCGCTAATTATTGATTTAACCTGACAACCTTTTTTCTTTTTGCTCACTCTATTTTTATTCAGTCTTGATTTAAGTAGTTTTCTTAACTTCCCTTATTTCTCTTTTCTTTTGCTTTATTTGTGTACTCCGTCTTGACCCACTCTTCCCTACCCTATCTTGCCCGCACCTACGAAATTGAATAAAATGATTAATTACTACAATTTACGATTTAACAAAGAAAAAAACATATGCTTCCCTTCGTCTGTAACCCTTGCCAGTTATAAAAAATTTTATATAGTTCATTAAATGTTATTTTTAAATAATAAACACCTCCTAAAAAAAGTAAAAAATTCACAAGAAAATCGTCGAAAACAGTTTTTTTTAGTAAAACAGATCAAAGATCTGTTCTCATGGCTTTTAGGTTTTGTAAACAAGAATCTATCTTTTGGTGCAGTATTATGTAAAAAATAATCGCGATTGGTTAATTCGTTTGTTAAATAGGGCCGTTACCCCGTCTTGCCCCACTCTCCCCTATAAGTCCCAAAAATCACTTTTTAGTTTTTGTAAATACAAAGGTTTTAAAAAATGATTGGATTGGTTTAAAATTTATTGCTCAGGGGTTTCGGGGTCGCTGATTGCGAATATGATGTCAAAATAAAAAAATCTGTGGACAGATTCCTAATCAGCGACCCCGAAACCTCTTGAGTAACGAGTTTCAGGCAAATTGAATCGATTTTTAAAAGTCGATTGCCATATTGGATCCAACATTTTGAGTTTTAAAAATCTGACGTCATATTCGTAATCAGCGATCCCGAAAACCCCCAAGTAACAAATTCTTAGCGAATCCAATCATTTTTTAAAATTGTTGTATTTAGATCAATTTGTATGCAGGACAACTGTTGAAAAATCAATTTTGACAGTTATTTTAGTTTGTTGTTGGCAATATCGCTATATTTTCGTAAATTAGAGGGTTTAAGCTTTATTTTAACTTATATAACAAGTCTCTACCACGTCGGATTTACCCTGTAGAAATTTTCAAAAACTACTAAGAAATGATTTTTGGGTATTTTACCCCCAATTTTCTAAAAATCCTGACGTGATGGGAGGCTTTTGTTAAATGTTAATTCGGATTTAGCGCAACAAAAGCTACGGTAAATGACTTCTTGATCTCAGACAATGGAAATTTTTATTTTTTTGCAAGCTTCTGAAATTATATATATATATATATATATATATATATATATATATATATTCATATATGTAGCACTTTAACATGTGACAGACGTGTCCAAATTCAAAAAATCAAAAAGTTTCTTGAAGAAGAGACCATTCGGAACCATAATTATCTATAAAATCTTTGTTTAAAAAATTTTTAGTAACGAAAAGTCAGCAGTCTTCTGAATCAAAGCTTCCACATTAAGATAATAAATTTTTCAAGTTTCCGACTATCTGTATAAGAGATAATTCGAAAAGAGGATCAGGTACGATTTATCGGTTTGAAAATTTAAAATCTGGAAGTCATTTGGAACAACTCCTTACCAAGTTTGTAGCGTTACATTTTAGAATAACCTGCCCACCTCTGAGGAGACCTGTGCATACATTCTCCTAAGAACCAAATTGAGGAAATATTTTTTAATAGGAAGCTTACCATTCGTTGAATGTAATGATTGTAAATGTAATTGTAACTACGTTACAATTTCTTTGATATTCTATTAATTTATAATTTAAGTTCAACTGTACAAAGTTATAAAAATTACTTTCTTTTTTTTCACTGGTTCATTGACTCTATTACATTTATTTTATTTTATAATATTTTCAGCATATATTAAAAATTTATGGTTTGCAAATTAGATACTGTAATTTAAACATTTTTATAATTTTAAACGATATTAAAAAAGTTTTTTTATAATATAAATAGGTGTCAGGTCCAGATAATCAGATATTGTTTGTGAACGCAAGGTTCGGTGGTAGGACTCATGACTCAAGAGTTTTTAAAAACTCCTTACTTTGTGAGTTCTTGCGAGATGCTTACACTAGAGGATTGAGAAATGCGTGGCTTATAGGTTAAGTAAAACATCATCGAGCAAAATTACACCCTGTCTAAATATTAAAACACAAGTAGCCGGTGTATCACCTGAATGTCACAATGATATCTACTATGAATATCCTTGAAATGTTAAACGAATTGTCAATATGTGAATCTCTTATGGATAACAATCTATGATATTAAGGAGACATTCAGATCAACCTCAATATCACAGGAATAACCTAGATTTTCTAACGATGTCAAATTAAGACAAGCAACGTATTCAAACATTTCGCAATAAATTTGATACATTTCTTGTTTCAATTTGATATCCGTAGGAAAGCTATGAAGTGGCTATTCTTTTTTCTAAGGATATCAAATTCAGACGAAATATCATATTCACAATATATTAATTTTTTTGTAAAATATAACAAAATTTATTTTCCTTATTGCATAGTAATAATATAGAATTTTTATCTTTTATTAATTAAAGTTGTTACGAACGAGAAAATATTTAAAATAATTAATATAGTTAATTTAACTATAATTATTATTTTGGGCTTTTGAGATGGCCCTATTTTCAAGTTTGTTGGAGGAAATCAAACTGCCAGAGCGTGAGCTCTGTTTATCTTACTGGGATTCGTTATTCCTAGTTGCCAAAAATTCAAAAAAATTAATTAGAGGAGGGGAAGAACAAAGATAGAATGCAAAGTAAAGGTTAGATTTAAAGAAAATGAGTTTATTTGGTTAAATAAAAATGCTTTTACTTCCATCTCTCGCACAATTATATGAGGGAGAAAAGTGGTACTTATTAACCCAGGAACGACACAGTACTTACCGTCCCGGGATCCTTAAAACTACCGTCAGAAGAGTCTTCTTTCTGCGGGCGAAGATTTCACAATTATCGGAATGCGGTCACACGTACACGCACAATTATGAATTTTTATTGTCTTTAATTATTAATTTCTTAAATTAATTTCTTAAACCATTAAAACAGGGCGGACGCGGCAACAACACGAAACCGGCCGGTCTTTTCGACAAGAAAGATTTTAAAAGAATTATAAAATTTTACTTCTTCACTATTTTAATTTTTAAGACGACCTCCGTGGACTTCGGAGTAAGTTGGTATTTTATTTTACGTCCGACCAAATTGTTCGTGTAAGTACACAACCAATTTGGGTCCTCGGTACCGGACGGGAACGTTATTGGATTAAAAAATTTCTTTTACACCGATGCCAGAGGTTAGCCTCTGGGGGTTGCGGAAACCGAACTGAACAATTTAGATGTCTAATTAATGTGCTTTTATAGTTTTACTTCCTTCAGAAATATGGAAAGGTGGGGACAGGGCGTTGGACCTGTTGCCATGCCAAAACTGCGGGGCTTGCATTTTACAGGAATCGGTTCAATGCACTATGTTGAAACAATTTTATTCCCAGAAGAGAATATGTTTAATATTCTTTTAATTATTATAATAATTTTCAATTTTGTTTTTCGAATTAATCTTTAAAAGAAATAAGATTAATGTGAGCTGGAATAATGGACATTTTAAAAATAGAAGTTCCATTCTATTTTGTAACCCTTAAAAACGTTGTTACAATTCCAACGTTAAATCATGTTAATAATTATTTTTATGTGCATTGAAACCTTCCGCAAGTGTGCAATTTATGGCGGGCAAGGTTTATAAGCTAGGTTGATACAAGGAAGCAAAACAAATAATAAAATAATAAAAAAAATGAATAATAGTAATAATAATAACCTAAAACGTTCCCATCTATATAGATACCATAAAATTGTTAAATATATAAATATTTTTAATTAAGACCGGGCCATCATTCACCCCATTTTCAAGATTTAAAGAATTAAAAGATGCATTTTAATTTTTAAAAGACGATTAGAATAGTATTCGCCATTGGTAAGAGAGAGAAAAAGCTATAAGACAGAAAGAATACGCAATACTCTGTAAGAACAATATGTACGAGAGAGAACGCTTCATTGCTATACATAATATTCCTTCTCTCTCGCACAATGTCAAGGGGAGCGCGGGGAGCCTTCACTCAACGCGTTGAGTGAAGCCTCTTGTCCATTCTTCATATATATACAAAGAATGATATGGGGACGTATGTTTTTTCGCGCATATATAGCTTCCTCATTACCTAAAAAATAAGGCTAAAGAGAATAATTGTAATATACTCTAAAATTTCTAAGTTTAAATCGACGATAAAGTAGACAATGCATACTTTAAGGACATAAAAATGTGTATATCGCAAATGTCCTCAAACCATACGTTATACTTGTACGTCTTTCATATGTACAAAGCATTATATGAGGACTAAGTTATATATAGAACGTATAATTTAAGGACAATTTCATATGTAAAACGCATACTTTGAGTACAATTTTAACAATTAATTTGTCCTCAAAGTATACTTTATACATATAATAAAGGCAAACTAACATGCATAAAACCCCAGAATATAGTCCCTAAAGTATGCGTTGTATAAATATAGATAATTTAGGCGTTACATAAATATATATAAAAAGGACAATGCTCATATTAGTTTTATACTCTTTTCATACTCTTACGCGCAGTAATTTTGTGTGTAAAATGGATCATGCGTAAAAGTTATATTTTAAAGAGCAACAAGCATACAATAGGGACCCTATATGTTTTACAATTAGATTCTCTGTAGTAATTCTATAGGTAATCTAACGGAAAGAAAAAGGCATATAAGTCACCGACTGGGCAGTAGTCGATATTGAAAAAATCTGTTATTAAATTTCAATGTACTATTGTTCCATTAAAGACAGACAAGTCGTATATCTTTACGAAAAGAAGGTTTCACCTAAAAAGATAGTGCACGCACAGTAAAACAAGATGTGAAGGATTCATCAACTTAATTCTCTATGCATGTGTGCAATGCATAGTCAAAGTAAACAAGATTTAAGTTTTTGTTTCTCGAAAATGACTTACGGTCCTATGTTGCCTTACTTGTATATTACATTTAAAGCTTGTTTTGAACAAAATATTAAAAATGACCTACTTTTAAAAACTCAAATTGAAATTTTTTTTTCAATTTTCTGTCTTTTATTTTTTAAAAATATACTTTAAAACAAATCTTTTAAAACATTGTAATCGAAAATCGTATGATAAATTGAGACTAAAGTTATTGCATTTCAAAAAGAAGTGACTAAAAAATTTTAAGTCCCGCATCTCCGACATTTTTTAAAATTTTGTTACTCAGATATCTTGTTTCTAATAAAAAAGGCCGTAGCAGTATAAGCATGTAAAAATTGCCCCCTCCTGGATTGGGTCCATATTTAGGGAATAATTTTGACCTATTATGAGACTTATTTTCACTAAGTTTCAACTCGAAAAAAATTTTGTTTTTGAATTAAACGATTTTTTTGAAAAATTAAAAAATTTGTTTTTCCTCAAAAAGTAATGAACCGATTTTCATGAAAAAGTTTTTTTTTGTACAATACAATAAGAACAGTTGATAAAAAAATTGTCGACCAAATTCTAACAAAGAAAGTCAGTAAAAAATCAGTAAAAAAATTTTTTTTTAAATTCTTTTAAAAAAACCTTATTTTTATCGAATTTTTTATGCACTACCGCCATTTTTTCTATAAAATAATAGTTATTTCAAAAGTAACATATTTTTTGCAAGATGATTGAAAGGGTACTTCATACTTTAAAAAATAAAAAATCAGTCAGAGAAGCAGGCGCAATGCGCCTACATCACACGGTGGTTTAAAATTGAAAAGTAGGGTTCAAAATAACTTAGAGTCTACAAATCTTAACCGATTTTAGATTTTCTTTTTTCTAAATAATCTTGATTAAATTGCTAAGAGATCGCTTGAGTCCGATTTTTGATTTTCAATTTGCATAATTATTTAAATTTGTATAAACAATTAAAAAAACGCACTTTTTTACATATTTATTATTATCTCGAAAATATGGGTATTTTTTTAACGCTAAGTATTTTAACTTATACCTATAGTTCTCTGGATTGTAAAATGGTGTTCTAGACCCATTTTTTAATTGTTATAAACAAATTATATAGACAAATAGACATTTTAGACGATGGCTTTCAAAAAGCTTAATGAAACTCGTTACTCGGGGGTTTTTGGGGTCGCTGATTACGAATATGACGTCACTTTTTCAAAATTCAAAATGGCGGATCCAATTTGGCGGACATATTTTTTTAAAAAGTGATTGGATTTGCTTGAAAATAGTTACTCGGGGGTTTTTGGGTCGCTGATTACGAATCTGATATCACTTTTTCAAAATTCAAAATGGCGGATCCAATATGGCGGCCAATTTTTAAAAAAGTAATTAAATTTGCTTGAAAATGGTTACTCGGGGGTTTTTGGGGTCGATGATTACAAATATGACGTCACTTTTTAAAAATTCAAAATGTCGGATCCAATATAAAGGACGACTTTTCTAAAAATCGCTTAGATTCGCCTGAAACTCGTTATTTGGGTGTTTTCAGGGTTGTTGATTCAGAATCTAAAATCAGATGTTCAAAATGGAAAATATCAGGAACAGTCAATCAAATAACTGAAAAAATCTCACTAAAGACAATGCAATTTTTGTAGCCCTGAAAAGGGCTAATTAAAAGCTGATTACTTTTTTTGTGTTAGAATTCATTATTTATTAATAGAAAGATCTAACAACTCAATAGCTTGTTTATCAAGACTGAGCGGTAGCAAAAGAAATTATAATGTAAACCGCTCGAATTTTTGAAAATAATTCATTACGAAAAATAAGTAAGAATTGCATATGTCCATCCGTCAATTATTTATTATTATTATTATTATTATTATTTATATTATTAATTTATTAAATAATAACAATAACAATAACAACAATAAAATTAATAGTTAATATTGGCGGATGTTGCAATTACTTAAATAAAATAAAACTTTCATCAATAATTTTATTAAGTTATATTAAATAATTTATTAATTAATAAATAACAAAAAACAAAGGACTTAATTTAATTTTTAAATAATAAACTAGAAAATAAATTAAAATAGTGTATTAAACATTTATTTAATTACTTAAATTTAAATTAATTAAAATTTTTTTGGTTATTTTTCATGAATCCAAAAATTTAAATAAAATTTGTAAGCCATATTGGATCCGCCATTTTGAATTATGAAACAGTGACGTCATATTCGTAATCAGCGACCCCGAAAACCCCCAAGTAACTAGTTTCAAGCAAATCCAATCACTTTTTAAAAAAATATGTCCGCCAAATTGGATCCGCCATTTTGAATTATGAAAAAGTGACGACATATTCGTAATCAGCGACCCCAAAAACCACCGAGTAACGAGTTTCATTAAGCTTTTTAAAAGCCATCGTCTAAAATGTCTATTTGTTTACATAATTTGTTTATAACAATTAAGAAATGGGTCTACAACACCATTTTACAATTCAGAGAACTATAGGTATAAGTTAAAATACTAAGCGTTAAAAAAATACCCATATTTTCGAGATAATAATAAATATGTAAAAAGTGCTTTTTTTCAATTGTTTATACAAATTTAAATAAATATGCAAATTGAAAATAAAAAATCGGGCTTGAGCGATCTCTTAGATTCACATAAAACAGAAACCACAACGAATACTAAAATTCACAAAGAAAATGTACCATACACTGACTGCTCTAACGACGCCAAACGACGCGACGCCATTAGGCGCCATGTTACTTAACAGCTGGGCATACATCGACGCATACGCATATAACATCCTAGACCAAATCTAGACGGTCTTAATAACACCGTACTAGACGGACATATTTGACTTAGATTTTTTCTAATAAGCCCATCTGTTAAGTAACTGATTCGGGACTTGATGGACCGTCTAGAATTAGACGGACTTGATGATTGCTAATCGGGAAATCATTGGACTCTAGACTGCCACAATATTTTTCCACACGGGTACTTTCTAGCTTAATTGCAAACTATAACATTTCTTACTTTATTTATTAGTTAGTTGATAAAAGGGTTCAAATATTTAACAAATATATTCTTCGCTTAAAATATCCGATTTGATGCAAGTCCCCAAACTATGCATCTAAGTTTTTTAATACAATTAAAACAATACACTGTAAAAAAAGGAAGTTAAATTTTAACACCCCGGGGGGGTCTATAAAAGTCGCACCCATTGGGAAGTTAATGCCAGGGGAGTTAAATAAAGAGGGTTAAAATTTCACACCCAAATGCTAACTCCCCAAGGAAAAAATAACTCGCGTGGGTGTTGAATGAGGGGAGTTAGAAATTAACTCTCTTTTGGAGTTGATTTTTAACTCAAAAAATTTCACTCCTAACTCCCGAGTCCGTTAACTCCCTAAATTTTTTACAGTGTAGCAAATACTTTTCTGCTAAATAGCAATCTATATCATTTCTTACTTTATTTATTACTCAGTTGATGACAGGCTTTAAATGTTTATCTAAGATATTTTTTAGCTTAAAAAATCTGATTTCATGCAGGTACCCAAACAATGCATCTAACTTTTTTAATACAATTTAAACATTAGCAAATACTTTTTATCTAATTTGCAATCTATAAAATTTCTTAATTTATTTATTAGTCAGTTGATAAGAGGGTTTAAATATTTAACAAAAATATTTTTAGCTTAAAAACTCCGATTTGATAAAGGTTCCTAAACTATGCATATAACTTTTTTAATAAAATTTGAACATTAGCAAATACTTTTTAGCTAATTTGCAATCTATAACATTTCTTGCTTTATTTATTAGTTAGTTGATAAAAGGGTTCAAATATTTAACAAATATATTTTTAGCTTAAAACTCCAATTTGAGGCAGGTCCCCAAACTATGCATCTAAGTTTATTAATAAAATTTAAACATTAGCAAATACTTTTTAGCTAATTTGCAATCTGTATTATTTTTTACTTAATTTATTAGTCAGTTGATGACAGGGTTTAAATGTTTATCTAGGATATTTTTAGCTTAAAAACTCTGATTTAATGCAGGTCCCCAAACTATGCATCTAACTTTAATAATAAAATTTTAACTTTAGTAAATACTTTTTAGCTTAAATGCAATCTATAACATTTCTTACTTTATTTATAAGTAAGTTAATAAAAGGGTTCAAATATCTAACAAATATATTTTTCGCGTAAAACTCCGATTTGATGCAGGTCCCCAAACTATGCAACTAAGTTAATTAATAAAATTTGAACATTAGCAAATACCCGTGTAGAAAAATTTTAGGGCGCTGACCAAGCGCTTAATAGACTGTCTAACGTCTTTTTAGACCCATGGCAGACGGTCTTATCGAGCGGCTGTTCAGAATTGAAACGAAACTTCCACGCTATCGTCTAGAATAGACCAACGTTTCTAGTCTGATCAGCAGTGCTAGTAAATTCTTATCTACGTCTATTAAAAATTTATCATTATATGTTATGACAACTATTCTTAAAATAATAAGACTTAATTATATTTGAAATAATTTTAATGACTTTTTTTTACATAAAAAGTATAAAAAAATATTTTAATTTTCTGTATTTTTCACTTCAACTTTCTTTAAGCGAAAGGCTTTGTGTCCCTCCCAATCTTTGGCATTGTAGATATAGTAGTCTTTTTGTAAAATAAAATTTACTGCAAATCAAAACAGCCGGATAAAACTAGCAGTCGTACTCAGCACCAATCTTTAGGCGTCAAACACTAATTAATGAAATTAATAAATAAAAACTTACTAAATTTGCTATTTAGTGTACAATTTATTCTCAAATAACAATATTCGATGGTTTTTTAAATTATTAAGTATTACTAAATTTGAAGGAGAGGCATATTTGTAGATGACGCCTAAACATTGATGCTGAGTACGACTGCTAGCTTCAGCCGACTAGTTAAAACACATAGAAACACATCAAAATCTATTTTTTCAGTGCACATTTAAAATTAAATTATACAGAAAACAGCAACAACATAGCACATTATTATTCACATAAAACAGAAACCACAACGAATACTAAAATTCACAAAGAAAATGTACCATACACTGACTGATCTAACGACGCCAAACGACGCGACGCCATAAGGCGCCATGTTACTTAACAGCTGGGCATACATCGACGCATGCGCATATAACATCCTAGACCAAATCTAGACGGTCTTAATAACACCGTACTAGACGGACATATTTGACTTAGATTTTTTCTAATAAGCCCATCTGTTAAGTAACTGATTCGGGACTTGATGAACCGTCTAGAATTAGACGGACTTGATGATTGCTAATCGGGAAATCATTGGACTCTAGACTGCCACAATATTTTTCCACACGGGTACTTTCTAGCTTAATTGCAAACTATAACATTTCTTACTTTATTTATTAGTTAGTTGATAAAAGGGTTCAAATATTTAACAAATATATTCTTCGCTTAAAATATCCGATTTGATGCAAGTCCCCAAACTATGCATCTAAGTTTTTTAATACAATTAAAACAATACACTGTAAGAAAAGGGAGTAAAATTTTAACTCCCCGGGGGGTCTATAAAAGTCGCACCCATTGGGAAGTTAATGCCAGGGGAGTTAAATAAAGAGGGTTAAAATTTCACACCCAAATGCTAACTCCCCAAGGAAAAAATAACTCGCGTGGGTGTTGAATGAGGGGAGTTAGAAATTAACTCTCTTTTGGAGTTGATTTTTAACTCAAAAAATTTCACTCCTAACTCCCGAGTCCGTTAACTCCCTAAATTTTTTACAGTGTAGCAAATACTTTTCTGCTAAATAGCAATCTATATCATTTCTTACTTTATTTATTACTCAGTTGATGACAGGCTTTAAATGTTTATCTAAGATATTTTTTAGCTTAAAAAATCTGATTTCATGCAGGTACCCAAACAATGCATCTAACTTTTTTAATACAATTTAAACATTAGCAAATACTTTTTATCTAATTTGCAATCTATAAAATTTCTTAATTTATTTATTAGTCAGTTGATAAGAGGGTTTAAATATTTAACAAAAATATTTTTAGCTTAAAAACTCCGATTTGATAAAGGTTCCTAAACTATGCATATAACTTTTTTAATAAAATTTGAACATTAGCAAATACTTTTTAGCTAATTTGCAATCTATAACATTTCTTGCTTTATTTATTAGTTAGTTGATAAAAGGGTTCAAATATTTAACAAATATATTTTTAGCTTAAACCTCCAATTTGAGGCAGGTCCCCAAACTATGCATCTAAGTTTATTAATAAAATTTAAACATTACCAAATACTTTTTAGCTAATTTGCAATCTGTATTATTTTTTACTTAATTTATTAGTCAGTTGATGACAGGGTTTAAATGTTTATCTAAGATATTTTTAGCTTAAAAACTCTGATTTAATGCAGGTCCCCAAACTATGCATCTAACTTTAATAATAAAATTTTAACTTTAGCAAATACTTTTTAGCTTAATTGCAATCTATAACATTTCTTACTTTATTTATAAGTAAGTTAATAAAAGGGTTCAAATATCTAACAAATATATTTTTCGCGTAAAACTCCGATTTGATGCAGGTCCCCAAACTATGCATCTAAGTTTTTTAATACAATTTAAACAATAGCAAATACTTTTTTGCAAAATAGCAATAAATATAATTTCTTACTCTATTTATTAGTCAGTTGATGACAGGGTTTAAATGTTTATCTTAGATATTTTTAGCTCAAAAACTCTGATTTGATGCAGGTCCCCAAACTATGCATCTAAGTTTATTAATAAAATTTGAACATTAGCAAATACTTTTTTGCAAAATAGCAATCAATATAATTTCTTACTTTATTTATTAGTTAGTTGATAAAAGAGTTTAAAAATTTAGCAAATATATTCTTCGCTTAAAAACTCCGATTTGATGCAGGTCCCCAAACTATGCATCTAAGTTTTTTAATACAATTTAAACAATAGCAAATACTTTTTTGCTAAATAGCAATCTATATAATTTCTTACTTTATTTATTAGTTAGTTGATAACAGGGTTTAAATGTTTAACAAATATATTTTTAGCTTAAAAACACTGATTTGATTTAGGTCTCTAAACTATGCATTTAAGTTTATTAATAAAATTTGAAAATTAGCAAATACTTTTTAGCTAATTTGCAATCTGGTGGATTCCACGTCAGTTCAACACACTTATTTTCATGACTTGTTGGGATTTGGCTGTAATTTTGTAAATTCATTACTTTTATAGTGATAAACAACTCCACCAAATATTTTTTCAAAATTTTGAAAATTACCAAAAATATGGCATTTTCAAAATTTTTGTCTTCTTTTTTTGAAAGTGCTATAACTTTGGTCCTAATTAACCGATTTTGGATTTTAAAAAAAGGATTTTTTTGGTTTTAAGTATATTTTAAGTTAAAATTAAAATAAGAAAAAAAAAATTCAAGAAAATTTTTTTTTTGAAATTTTGAAAAATTAAAAATCCGTTTTTGAAAAAACATCATCTTCGATTTTTTTCAAAATTCTACTAAATGTTAGGGCAAATGTGCTTTACATGTCCTGTAAGTTTTATCTTGGGATCTCAAAGGGATTCGGAGTAAAAAAATAAAACGTAACCACAAATTACGAACAAATGGGGCAAAATTCCTCACCTGCCCAGGTAAAAAAATGAATTTTCTCTAAACTTTGCTAAAATGTTACTATTATTAGTAGAAGTGTAAATATTAATTTTTTTTGAATTTGATAAAATATTTTTTTAAGTTATGGAGTTTCAAAATTTTGATTTTTTTGAAAAAATATTTTTTTTTTATTTAATATATTTATTAGTAAAATTAATCAAATTTAAAGTATGAATAGTGGATTTTAAAGGGGTTTTCACGGGCTATAAGCTGGTGACCTTTTTTCTATGAGCCATGTAAGAATCAGAGTGGGACCATGAGAATTTTTGAGGAAAATAATAATTTATCATTATTTTACATAGAAAATGATGATTTATAATTAGTTTCTTCAAAAAGATCCATGGTCCCACTCTGAGTTTTACGTGGCTCATATGAAAAAAGGTAAGCTTTCGATTGGGATAGGTTAGAAAAAAATAAAAAATACCGATTTTGAGATACAGTAGAACTTGGTTAATACGATTCTGTAGGGACCGCACTAAGAATGCGTCTTATGCGGGAAAAAGTATTAGGTGGGATATAAAAAGTATGTCTTTAATTGCAGGGACCACCATACATGAGCGTCTTAAGCGGGAAATCGTATTAAACGGGATCGTATTAACCGGGTTCTACTGTATATTGAAATTAAGAATTTGACCTTGAATTTCAAGGTCAAATTGACAGAAAACAACTTTTTTTTCATCACCGGCTTATAGCCCGTGAAAACCCCTTTAAAACCCACTATTCATACTTTAAATTTGATTAATTTTACTTATAAATATATTAAATCGAAAAAAATATATTTTCAAAAAAATCAAAATTTTGAAACTCCATAATTCAAAAAATATTTTATCAAATTAAAAAAAAATTAATATTTACACTTCTACTAATAATAGTAACATTTTAGCAAAGTTTAGAGAAAATTCATTTTTTTACCTGGGCAGATGAGGAATTTTGCCCTATTTGTTCGTAATTTGTGGTTACGTTTTATTTTTTTACTCCGAATCCCTTAGAGATCCCAAGATAAAACTTACAGGACATGTAAAGCACATTTGCCCTAACATTTAGTAAAATTTTGAAAAAATCGAAGATGATGTTTTTTCAAAAACGGATTTTTAATTTTTCAAAATTTCAAAAAAAAATTTTTTTTGAATTTTTTTTTCTTATTTTAATTTTAACTTAAAATATACTTAAAACCAAAGAAATGCTTTTTTTAAAATCCAAAATCGGTTAATTAGAACCAAAGTTATAGCACTTTCAAGAAAAGAAGACAAAAATTTTGAAAATGCCATATTTTTGGTAATTTTCAAAATTTTGAAAAAATATTTGGTGGAGTTGTTTATCACTATAAAAGTAATGAATTTACAAAATTACAGCCAAATCCCAACAAGTCATGAAAATAAGTGTGTTGAACTGACGTGGAATCCACCATCTATAAAATTTCTTACTTTATTTATTAGTTAGTTGATAAGAGGGTTCAAATATTTAACAAATATATTTTTAGCTTAAAACTCTGATTTGATGCAGGTCCACAAACTATGCATCTAGTTTTTAACTACAATTTAAACATTAGCAAATACTTTTTAGCTTAAATGCAATTTATAACATTTTTTACTTTATTTATTAGTTAGTTAATGAAAGGGTTCAAATATTTAACAAATATATTTTTCGCTTAGAAACTCTGATTTAATGCAGGTCCCTAAACTATGCATCTAAGTTTATTAATAAAATTTAAAAATTAGCAAATAATTTTTAGCTCATTTGCAATCTGTAACATTTCTTACTTTATTTATTAGTCAGTTGATGACAGGGTTTAAATGTTTATCTAAGATATTTTTAGCTCAAAAACTCTGATTTGATGCAGGTCCCCAAACTATGCATCTAAGTTTATTAATAAAATTTGAACTTTAGCAAATACTTTTTAGCTTAATTGCAATCTATAACATTTCTTACTTTATTTATTAGTTAGTTAATAAAAGGGTTCAAATATTTAACAAATATATTTTTCGCTTAAAACTCCGATTTGTTGCAGGTCCCTAAAGTATGCATCTAAGTTTTTTAATACAATTTAAACAATAGCAAATACTTTTTGCTGAGTAGCAATATATATAATTTTTTACTTTATTTATTGGTCAGTTGATGGCAGGGTTTATATGTTTATCTAAGATATTCTCAGCTTAAAAACTTTGATTTGATGCAGGTCTCCAAACTGAGCATCTAAGTTTATTAATAAAATTTGAACATTAGCAAATACTTTTTAGCTAATTTGCAATCTATAACATTTCTTACTTTATTTATTAGTTAGTTGATAAAAGAGTTTAAAAATTTAGCAAATATATTCTTTGCTTAAAAACTCCGATTTGATGCAGGTCCCCAAACTATGCATCTAAGTTTTTAAATATAATTTAAACAATAGCAAATACTTTTTTGCTAAATAGCAAACTATATCATTTATTACTTTATTTATTAATCAGTTGATGACAGGGTTTAAATGTTTATCTACGATATTTTTAGCTTAAAAAATCTGATTTGGTGCAGGTCCCCAAACTATGCATCTAAGATTATTAATAAAATTTGAACATTAGCAAATACTTTTTAGCTAATTTGCAATCTGTATCAATTTTTACTTTATTTATTAGTCAGTTGATGACAGGGTTTAAATGTTTATGTAAGATATTTTTAGCTTAGAAACTCGGATTTGATGCAGGTCCCTAAAGTATGCATCTAACTTTTTCAATACAATTTAAACATTAGCAAATACTTTTTATCTAATTTGCAATCAATAAAATTTCTTAATTTATTTATTAGTTAGTTGATAACAGGGTTCAAATGTTTATCTAAGATATTTTTAGCTTAGAAACTCGGATTTGATGCAGGTCCCTAAAGTATGCATCTAACTTTTTCAATACAATTTAAACATTACAAAATACTTTTTAGCTAAATTGCAATCTATATTATTTCTTATTTTATTTTTTAGTTAGTTGATGACAGGGTTTAAATGTTAATATAAGATATTTTTACCTTAAAAACTCTGACCTGATGCAGAATCCCAAACTATGCATCTAAATTTTTGAATACAATTTAAACATTAGCAAATACTTTTTTGCTAAATAGCAATCTATATGTGACGCTCCACGAGAAAAGGGACCTTATGACTTACAGACGAATTTTGCAGGAGAGGCATTTAAAGTGGAACCACTCTGATTGGTCAAGACATTTCATTGAAAGTCAGTCCCACTACTCACTTCACATTGATAGTTATCCATGTTACACGAAGCGCATGAGTTGTACGTACATAACCTGTGTAGTTGTGTTAGAAAGTAGAGAGGCTGTTTTTCTAAACAACCGGGTGTAAACACTAAAAAGGTTCATTTTTAAACATTGATAACAAAAAAAACCTGTAAGTAGAAATTATTTTTGCCTTTTGTATATGAAAGATAAACTCAAAAAGTACGGAATGATATAAATCACTCAAAATTAATTTTTTTGCAGCTAAGGTCCCTTTTCTCGTGGAGCGTCACATATCATGTCTTACTTTATTTATTAGTTAGTTGATGACAGGGTATAAATGTTTATCTAAGATATTTTTAGCTTAAAAACTCTTATTTGATCCAGGTCCCCAAACTATGCATCTAATTTTTTTAATACAATTTAAACATTAGCAAATACTTTTTTG
Source organism: Leptopilina syphax (assembly GCA_032872505.1). Taxonomy (NCBI): domain Eukaryota; kingdom Metazoa; phylum Arthropoda; class Insecta; order Hymenoptera; family Figitidae; genus Leptopilina; species Leptopilina syphax. The sequence continues at coordinate 40,268,289 of CM065468.1, read as the reverse complement.
CTAAATAGCAATCTATATCATTTCTTTCTTTATTTATTAGTCAGTTAATGACAGGGTTTAAATGTTTATCTAAGATATTTTTAGCTTAAAAACTTTGATTTGATGTAGGTCCCTAAACTATGCATCTACGTTTTTTTAATACAATTTAAACATTAGCAAATACTTTTTAGATAATTTTCAATCTATATCATTTCTTTCTTTATTTATTAGTTAGTTGATGACAGGGTATAAATGTTTATCTAAGATATTTTTAGCTTAAAAACTCTTATTTGTTGCAGGTCCCCAAACTATGCATCTAATTTTTTTAATACAATTTAAACATTAGCAAATACTTTTTTGCTAAATAGCAATCTATATCATTTCTTTCTTTATTTATTAGTCAGTTAATGACAGGGTTCAAATATTTAACAAATATATTTTTAGCTTAAAAACTCTGATTTGATGCAGGTCCCCAAATTATGCATCTAGCTTTTTTAATACAATTTAAACATTTGCAAATACTTTTTAGATAATTTTCAATCTATATCATTTCTTGCTTTATTTATTAGTTAGTTGATAAAAGGGTTTAAATATTTAACAAATATATTTTTAGCTTAAAACTCCAATTTGAGGCAGGTACCCAAACTATGCATCTAAGTTTATTAATAAAATTTAAACATTACCAAATACTTTTTAGCTAATTTGCAATCTGTATTATTTTTTACTTAATTGATTAGTCAGTTAATGACAGGGTTTAAATGTTTATCTAAGATATTTTTAGCTTAAAAACTCTGATTTAATGCAGGTCCCCAAACTATGCATCTAACTTTAATAATAAAATTTTAACTTTAGTAAATACTTTTTAGCTTAATTGCAATCTATAACATTTCTTACTTTATTTATAAGTTAATAAAAGGGTTCAAATATCTAACACTTATATTTTTCGCGTAAAACTCCGATTTGATGCAGGTCCCCAAACTATGCATCTAAGTTTTTTAATACAATTTAAACAATAGCAAATACTTTTTTGCAAAATAGCAATCAATATAATTTCTTACTTTATTTATTAGTTAGTTGATAAAAGAGTTTAAAAATTTAGCAAATATATTCTTCGCTTAAAAACTCCGATTTGATGCAGGTCCCCAAACTATGCATCTAAGTTTTTTAATACAATTTAAACAATAGCAAATACTTTTTTGCTAAATAGCAATCTATATAATTTCTTACTTTATTTATTAGTTAGTTGATAACAGGGTTTAAATGTTTAACAAATATATTTTTAGCTTAAAAACACTGATTTGATTCAGGTCTCTAAACTATGCATTTAAGTTTATTAATAAAATTTGAAAATTAGCAAATACTTTTTAGCTAATTTGCAATCTATAGAATTTCTTACTTTATTTATTAGTTAGTTGATAAGAGGGTTCAAATATTTAACAAATATATTTTTAGCTTAAAACTCTGATTTGATGCAGGTCCACAAACTATGCATCTAGTTTTTAAATACAATTTAAACATTAGGAAATACTTTTTAGCTTAAATGCAATTTATAACATTTTTTACTTTATTTATTAGTTAGTTAATAAAAGGGTTCAAGCAAATATATATATATATTTATAAAAATAATAATAATAATAATAATAAAAAAATAATAAAATAATAAAATAATAATAATAATATATATAAATATATATATATTTAGCAAATATATTCTTCGCTTAAAAACTCCGATTTGATGCAGGTCCCCAAACTATGCATCTAAATTTTTAAATACAATTGAAACAATAGCAAATACTTTTTAGCTAATTTGCAATCTATATAATTTCTTTCTTTATTTATGAGTTAGTTGATAAGACGGTTTAAATATTTAACATATATATTTTTAGCTTAAAACTCCGAGTTGATGCAGGTCCCCAAACTATGCATCTATTTTTTTTATTACAATTTAAACAATAGCAAATACTTTTTTGCAAAATAGCAATCAATATAATTTCTTACTTTATTTATTAGTTAGTTGATAAAAGAGTTTAAAAATTTAGCAAATATATTCTTCGCTTAAAAACTCCGATTTGATGCAGGTCCCCAAACTATGCATCTAAGTTTTTTAATACAATTTAAACAATAGCAAATACTTTTTTGCTAAATAGCAATCTATATAATTTCTTACTTTATTTATTAGTTAGTTGATAACAGGGTTTAAATGTTTAACAAATATATTTTTAGCTTAAAAACACTGATTTGATTCAGGTCTCTAAACTATGCATTTAAGTTTATTAATAAAATTTGAAAATTAGCAAATACTTTTTAGCTAATTTGCAATCTATAGAATTTCTTACTTTATTTATTAGTTAGTTGATAAGAGGGTTCAAATATTTAACAAATATATTTTTAGCTTAAAACTCTGATTTGATGCAGGTCCACAAACTATGCATCTAGTTTTTAAATACAATTTAAACATTAGGAAATACTTTTTAGCTTAAATGCAATTTATAACATTTTTTACTTTATTTATTAGTTAGTTAATAAAAGGGTTCAAGCAAATATATATATATTTATAAAAATAATAATAATAATAATAATAAAAAAATAATAAAATAATAAAATAATAATAATAATATATATAAATATATATATATTTAGCAAATATATTCTTCGCTTAAAAACTCCGATTTGATGCAGGTCCCCAAACTATGCATCTAAATTTTTAAATACAATTGAAACAATAGCAAATACTTTTTAGCTAATTTGCAATCTATATAATTTCTTACTTTATTTATGAGTTAGTTGATAAGACGGTTTAAATATTTAACATATATATTTTTAGCTTAAAACTCCGAGTTGATGCAGGTCCCCAAACTATGCATCTATTTTTTTTATTACAATTTTAACATTAGCAAATACTTGTTAGCTTAATTACAATTTATAACATTTCTTACTTTATTTATTAGTTAGTTAATTAGGTTCAAATATTTAACAAATATATTCTTTGCTTAAAACTCCGATTTGATGCAGATCCCTAAAGTATGCATCTAAGTTTTTTAATACAATTTAAACAATAGCAAATACTTCTTGCTAAATAGCAATCTATATCATTTCTTACTTTATTTATTAGTCAGTTGATAACAGGGTATTAATGTTTATCTGAGATATTTTAAGCTTAAAAAATCTGATTTAATGCAGGTCCCCTGATTTTTAGCTGAATTGCAATCTATAATATTTTTTACTTTATTTATTAGTTAGTTGATAAAAGGGTTTAAATATTTAACAAATATATTTTTAAAATATATTTTTTGAAATATATATATATATATATATATATTTTTTTTTAAATATATATTTTTTATTTTTTTTTAAATTTGTCCTTGTTAACAAATTAGGATGTGTTTTTTTGAATTATATATTTAGTAAATTTCCGGGAAGAAACTTTTTTGGTAAGTTATAGGTTAAGTTATAGGTTATGTTCTTCTAGATATTTTTTAATATATTTCTTTCACTAATAATTGTATGTAATTTCAGTTTAAAATTATCTGAGGATGCCTGTCGTCGACGGGCGAAAGCTAATAAATAATTATAAAATTATTATTATTATATGAATGGATTTTTCAAAAAAACAAAATAAGATCTCACTAAATATATTTTAGCTTTATAACTCTGATTTGATGCAGGTTCCCAAACTATGCATCTAAGTTTTTGAATACAATTTAAACATTAGCAAATACTTTTTTGCTAAATAGCAATCTGTATTATTTTTTACTTAATTTATTAGTCAGTTGATGACAGGGTTTAAATGTTTATCTAAGATATTCTCAGCTTAAAAATTCTGATTTGATGCAGGTCTCCAAACTATGCATCTAAGTTTATTAATAAATTTTGAACGTTAGCAAATACTTTTCAGCTTAATTGCAATCTATAACATTTCTTACTTTATTTATTAGTAAGTTAATAAAAGGGTTCAAATATTTAACAAATATATTTTTCGCTTAGAAACTCTGATTTAATGCAGGTCCCTAAACTATGCATCTAAGTTTATTAATAAAATTTAAAAATTAGCAAATAATTTTTAGCTCATTTGCAATCTGTAACATTTCTTACTTTATTTATTAGTCAGTTGATGACAGGGTTTAAATGTTTATCTAAGATATTTTTAGCTCAAAAACTCTGATTTGATGAGGGTCCCCAAACTATGCATCTAAGTTTATTAATAAAATTTAAACTTTAGCAAATACTTTTTAGCTTAATTGCAATCTATAACATTTCTTACTTTATTTATTAGTTAGTTAATAAAAGGGTTCAAATATTTAACAAATATATTTTTCGCTTAAAACTCCGATTTGTTGCAGGTCCCTAAAGTATGCATCTAAGTTTTTTAATACAATTTAAACAATAGCAAATACTTTTTGCTGAGTAGCAATATATATCATTTATTACTTTATTTATTAATCAGTTGATGACAGGGTTTAAATGTTCATCTACGATATTTTTAGCTTAAAAAATCTGATTTGGTGCAGGTCCCCAAACTATGCATCTAAGATTATTAATAAAATTTGAACATTAGCAAATACTTTTTAGCTAATTTGCAATCTGTATCAATTCTTACTTTATTTATTAGTCAGTTGATGACAGGGTTTAAATGTTTATGTAAGATATTTTTAGCTTAGAAACTCGGATTTGATGCAGGTCCCTAAAGTATGCATCTAACTTTTTCAATACAATTTAAACATTAGCAAATACTTTTTATCTAATTTGCAATCAATAAAATTTCTTAATTTATTTATTAGTTAGTTGATAACAGGGTTCAAATGTTTATCTAAGATATTTTTAGCTTAGAAACTCGGATTTGATGCAGGTCCCTAAAGTATGCATCTAACTTTTTCAATACAATTTAAACATTACAAAATACTTTTTAGCTAAATTGCAATCTATATTATTTCTTATTTTATTTTTTAGTTAGTTGATGACAGGGTTTAAATGTTTATATAAGATATTTTTACGTTAAAAACTCTGACCTGATGCAGAATCCCAAACTATGCATCTAAATTTTTGAATACAATTTAAACATTAGCAAATACTTTTTTGCTAAATAGCAATCTATATGTGACGCTCCACGAGAAAAGGGACCTTATGACTTACAGACGAATTTTGCAAGAGAGGCATTTAAAGTGGAACCACTCTGATTGGTCAAGACATTTCATTGAAAGTCAGTCCCACTACTCACTTCACATTGATAGTTATCCATGTTACACGAAGCGCATGAGTTGTACGTACATAACCTGTGTAGTTGTGTTAGAAAGTAGAGGGGCTGTTTATCTAAACAACCGGGTGTAAACACTAAAAAGGTTCATTTTTAAACATTGATAACAAAAAAACCTGTAAGTAGAAATTATTTTTGCCTTTTGTATATGAAAGAGCAACTCAAAAAGTACGGAATGATATAAATCACTCAAAATTAATTTTTTTGCAGCTAAGGTCCCTTTTCTCGTGGAGCGTCACATATCATGTCTTACTTTATTTATTAGTTAGTTGATGACAGGGTATAAATGTTTATCTAAGATATTTTTAGCTTAAAAACTCTTATTTGATCCAGGTCCCCAAACTATGCATCTAATTTTTTTAATACAATTTAAACATTAGCAAATACTTTTTTGCTAAATAGCAATCTATATCATTTCTTTCTTCATTTATTAGTCAGTTAATGACAGGGTTTAAATGTTTATCAAAGATATTTTTAGCTTAAAAACTTTGATTTGATGTAGGTCCCTAAACTATGCATCTACGTTTTTTTAATACAATTTAAACATTAGCAAATACTTTTTAGATAATTTTCAATCTATATCATTTCTTTCTTTATTTATTAGTTAGTTGATGACAGGGTATAAATGTTTATCGAAGATATTTTTAGCTTAAAAACTCTTATTTGTTGCAGGTCCCCAAACTATGCATCTAATTTTTTTAATACAATTTAAACATTAGCAAATACTTTTTTGCTAAATAGCAATCTATATCATTTCTTTCTTTATTTATTAGTCAGTTAATGACAGGGTTCAAATATTTAACAAATATATTTTTAGCTTAAAAACTCTGATTTGATGCAGGTCCCCAAATTATGCATCTAGCTTTTTTAATACAATTTAAACATTAGCAAATACTTTTTAGATAATTTTCAATCTATATCATTTCTTACTTTATTTATTAGTTAGTTGATAAGAGGGTTCAAATATTCAACAAATATATTTTTAGCTTAAAAACTCTTATTTGATGCAGGTCCCCAAACTATGCATCTAATTTTTTTAATACAATTTAAACATTAGCAAATACTTTTTTGCTAAATAGCAATCTATATCATTTCTTTCTTTATTTATTAGTCAGTTAATGACAGGGTTTAAATGTTTATCTAAGATATTTTTAGCTTAAAAACTTTGATTTGATGTAGGTCCCTAAACTATGCATCTACGTTTTTAAATACAATTTAAACAATAGCAAATACTTTTTAGCTAATTTGCAATCTATAACATTTCTTACTTTATTTATTAGTTAGTTGATAAGAGGGTTTAAATATTTAACAAATATATTTTGTAACGTTGATTTTAAATAATCACGTTATAAAAACCGAATTTAGTTTTCGCCGAAACTTATTCAGTTAATTCTTGATTAATTATTATAAATTAAATGCGGTAGCCAGAATCGAACTCAACATTTTACTTTATTATTATCTTGTTGAATTGTATAGAATCAATATAATACAAAAATGTTGAGTTGTATAAAAGTTATATTGTTTATCTCAAGAGAATTCCACACGTTTTGGTTGATTAGAAAACACAATGTTATTTATTGTTATTTAATTGTCAACCGACCGAAAATGTGTCAACAATTAATATTAATCGGCACAAATCTACTGTCAACTGGCAACCACCTGTCATAGATGTTGGGCCTGTTATCATGCTGCTGGGGCGAACCCAAGGTGCCCATGACATATATACGGGACCGAAGCAGGATGTCAATTAACCTAATTTCGACAGTTTGTGCCTGGCTGCCGATAGACTCTAACGGTGACACCGCGGTTGACCATTTTCATTGTTAAAATAACACAGGCACACAAAAAAATAAAAAATTCAAAACCCAGAGGTCACACCCCCCTATCCCCATGTTTTTAGGGTCGCTGAAACCGAATATGACCATGAAAAATTTTTCTCATCGGCCATTTTCCCGCTACCACCCCCTTACACCTGCTCCCGGGGGTTGGAATTTCAGTTTTAAAAAAAGTGGAGTAGGGTGTCTATTCCTATGTTTTTTGGGTCGCTAAAACCAAAAAAGTCTACCAAAAACAAATTCTTCCCTCCCTTGACCCCCTACAACCCCCTTAACACCCGAAAGGTGAGGGGTCGAAATTCGAATTTTCACGAAAAGTCGATTACGGTGTCTAAACCTACGTTTTTTGGGTCGCTGATACCAAAAAAGACTACCAAAATCAAATCCTTTCCACCCTCGACCCCCTACAACCCCCTGCAATAATTTTTGATAATTAATATTCAATTTATAATTTCCCAAAAATCGGTTCGTTTTATTTGAAAAAAATTATTGCAGGGGGTTGTAGAAGGTCGGGGGTGGAAAGGATTTGATTTTGGTAGTCTTTTTTGGTTTTAGCGACCCAAAAAACGTAGGTTTAGACACCGTAATCGACTTTTCGTGAAAATTCGAATTTCGACCCCTCACCCCGGGGTTGTTAAAGGGGTTGTAGGGGGTTAAGGGAGGGAAAAATTTGTTTTTGGTAGTCTTTTTTGGTTTCAGCGACCCAAAAAACATAGGAATAGACACCCTACTCCACTTTTTTTAAAACTGAAATTCCAACCCCCGGGAGCAGGTGTAAGGGGGTAGTAGCGGGAAAATGACCGATAATAAAATTTTTTCATGGTCATATTCGGTTTCAGCGACCCCAAAAACATGGGGATAGGGGGGTGTAACCTCTGGGTTTTGACTATTTTATTTTTTTGTGTGCCTGTGTAATCAAAGCTGGATTTCCGTGCTCGTCTGTACCGGATTAAAGGTTAGTGTCCAGTGCACATCTTCCTCGTTATCTTGGGAATATCACCGGTGTACGGTGTGACCGAGAAATAGTATCGAGAAGGAAGACCTCATGGCAAGCCGATAGGACGCCGCCATTTTTGGTCAACCGTCGCAATCACCGGCGTGTGGAAGTTCTCAGTTCTCTTCACAAAGTTGAAAGTTTAAAATAAAAAGAAGAGTGATTTAAAAGAAAATAATATACTTGTGTGTTCTTATAATTTTCTTTATTCATTTGTTTTATTTGTGTGTTAAATTCAACTTGCCTCTCTCCTCTGTGTGCGGTACTCGCGCCCTATTATTTCAATATAAAACGTAACTTTGTATATAAAATATTGAGCTATGTAAGAGCTAGTCCGGGAAAGTTCTTTGTTTTGTTACAGCATCGTGATACGTGTAGTTTACCTACCTGGCGCCAGGGAAGTTCCCTATAACGGGTCATCGATGGTGTATTATAAGTTCGAAGTGTGGAATTTATAATTCGGCAATTTGGAATCAGTAAATTGCAATTTTTGTAACGATTCGCGGGTAAGATCCGCAAGTAAACGTAAAGATCGTTACAACAGTGGCAGCCAACTTAAGGGCCGTGACAGACGAGAGAGGTTATATAAGGATTTTCAGTGTATTAGTGAAGTGAGAGAACAAAATAAGAACCTTTACTGCTGGTGAGTAATTGAATTTTCTTTTCTTTTCAAATTTATTTTTCTTTTTCGATCTGACAGGTACTATTTATTTTTGCTCCTGGGGAAAAATTTGAAAATTTATTTTTATAATAATTTTGTTGAAAAATGATGCTTTGAAAATTGTTTTTTTTGTATATTTTTTTTAGCATGAAAGAAGATTTTTTTTGTACCTGCAGTGTCCCCTATCACCTTCGAGAAAAGTAGAAAAAGTTTCTTTTTAGTAAAAAAAATTTGGTAAATAGTAAATAGAAAAATTACCAAAAATATTTTTTGAATTTAATTAAGAAGTTTATTGGATTTATTGAAGACCGAGGTGAAGGAATAAATTTTAAAAATAGAATAATTGTGTATAAAAGAATTTTCTCTATTGTTTATCAAGAAATAAACAGTCACGAACTCAAGTAAAAGTCCCTTTATTTTCATTTCAAATATGAGGCATTCCATGTCAAGTGATCCAGGTGTCTTACGGTGTAATGCTTATTTCGATAATTTTTTACTCTTAAACTATTAAATATAAAAATTTGGCAAGGTACATTTTAGAAAGGTTTTTTCATGCTCTTTCGATTGAAAATAAGTATTTAAAAAAAAAAAAATTTTGACCCAAAAAAATCAAAATTAAAAATAAATTTTAATTTTTTGGAAAAAAGGTCCCATTTTTTTTTTTTTAAACGAAAGCTGAGGTTTTTTCCTAAAAGGACATATAAATGAAAAAGTGGGACAAGAATGTTTAAACATTGAAAAACAAAGGTTTCTACTCTCTAAACCCGGTTTTTAGCTCTGTTTACGAGAAAATTCATTTTTTCAATGTTTAAACATTCTTGTCCCACTTTTTCATTTATATGTTCTTTTAGGAAAAAACCTCAGCTTTCGTTTAAAAAAAAAAAAAAAAATAGGACCTTTTTCCAAAAAATTAAAATTTATTTTTAATTTTGATTTTTTTGGGTAAAAAAAATTTTTTTTTTTAAATGCTTATTTTCAATCGAAAGAGCATGAAAAAACCTTTCCAAAATGTACCTTGCCAAATTTTTATGTTTAATAGTTTAAGAGTAAAAAATTATCGAAATAAGCATTGTACTGAAAAACCCAAAAATTTAACCCCCTCCCCCTCGGAAAATATTGGACTAGGTAAAAAAATATTTTCACGAAAAATTACTATCTATTAGTACTACAAAAGCCCCAAATTTTGCTACGATTGGAGAAAAATTTTTCTCCACCCGGATCACTTGACATGGAATGCCTCATATATAATTTGTAGTAGGCTGAAATATTATATTATTTGATTAGAAAATTTATTAAAATAAAAATTAATGGTAATTTACCTAACCAGGTAGATAATAATTTTTAAAAATAATTTTCCTTTTTTCGACATTGGATATAAAAGAGAAAATTACCAGTTATTTTGGGAATTTAAGTAAACGTAATCAAATTTCCAAAATAATTAGAAAAAAAATAAAATTAGGCAATTACAGGTAATTTCGTTCTCCGATAAAATTTTTTAAGTAAATAGAGAATTTTTTTTATTCGGAAAAATTACCCCGTAATATTAGGAATTTATGAAATTTTGGAAATATTCCCAATTAAGTTAAAAATTTAGTGAATTGAAAGAGGAAATATTTCTCAACCGACAGTAACTAAATTTAGAATAAGAAAGTTACCCCAAGAAGGAAGAAATTTACCGGTAACTTATGTAATTTTGTAATATTTCGTGTAAAGTTGAAAAATTAATTTATTGATAGAGGAAATATTTCTCGACGGACCCTAATTAAATTTTTCAAGTAGGAAATTAACCGATAACTTATTCCAAAAAGAAAAAAAAATATTTTTAAGAAATAATAGAAAATAATCGGATACCGAAGAGTGAATAGCGGTAATTTTCGAAAAATTTTAGGAAATTTATCGGTAATTTAGGAAATTTATTAAATAAACCGATAATTAACTCTAAAAAATAGAAAAATTTGTAGAAAAGTTGGAAATCATTCGGAAGCAGAGTAAGGAAGAGCGGTAATTTCCGAAAATTTTGGAAAATTTTCGGAAATATTGGAAATTTTTGAAATTTTTTTTTGCGGAAGTTAAGAGAAATTTTCGATTTTTTTTTGCTAGCGAAAATATTTGAAAGAAAAATTGAATTTTGATAATTTTCAATAAATTTAAATATTTATTCTATTAATTTTAACAAAATTTTGGAAGGTATTGAAAATTTTCGAATTTTTGCGAATTCTAAGAGAAGATAATAGAAAGAGAAATTAAATTTTGATAATTTTCAATAAATTTAAGTAATATTTTTTTCTCTCTCTTTTGGTGAAAAAAGTTTTTTTTGTTTTCGTAAAATAACAGTTGACTTTGAAAATTTTTCAATAAAGATTGAAATTTAATTTATTTGGATTATCAGTCTTTCTTTTGTATAAGTAAAAATTAATTTTCGAAAAATGTCAGACAAACAGAAAGACTCTAATGACAGTACGAGTACGGAATCTGACGAGATAATAACTGCTGAGCAGACAGACAGTATTGAAACCATAGTACAGGTACATCAGTCCGAAAACCATGAGTCCAATGAAACTAGGGACCAATCGAATCAAGGCTCAAGTCTCGCAGAGCAGCTAGGAGGGGGTGTACGCGCTTTTGAGGAAATGAAACGCCAATTAGAATTAAACGGTTGTAGTAGTTCCGATAGTTTTGCGACAGTTCAATCGAGAATAGATAGACTAATTGCAAGAATGCAAGGTAATACAGCAGTACCGTGGTACGACACTGACGAGGCGATTCCGAAATTCGGTAACGAAGTACAAATGTCTACCCCCAACACACCAGGCTCGGCCAGAAATTTTGAATTACCCGAAAGTCCGGTTATTAATCCAGGAGAAATGAATCCTAATGACATTATTAGAATTTACAGACCAGAAAATTTTCAAACCAGCTTTCCCCCACCCAACCCAGCGTACATACACGTTAACACAAATCCGAGAAACATGGTGACAATAGATCCCCGATTTGAATTTTCCTACAGATCTGAAACTCAAGAATTGCGTGAGTCAATTTTGCTAATGCAAAAAGAAATTGAAGCACTGACGACACTGGCACAGAAACAGACAGAGAAACCAACGACAGTGACAAGTACATGTCCAACATGTCATACGACAACAACTGTCACAGGACAATCTGTGGCGTGGTGCCAATCGTCAAACAGCAGACCAACTGACACGTACGGTATACCGAACCCGATTACAGGAAACATTTATCCCAATATTCATACAAACGTATCAGTGCCCCACACAATTCAGACAGCAATTCCAGACAATAGAAACTTTCAATTTCAGGGTCTAAGTTGGAGTAGAAATGAAGATCGAGTACCCCCTCTACATCCAACAGATATTGATTCAAGATACACGTGCGACCAAACAGATTTTAGGGATCGACAAGGGGCTTGGGGCTACCAACCGACAGTAGACCGGTATCCTCAAGGGTCGTACGGACACCCGACAATAGAGTCCAACCGACCACCACCCCAGAGCCAGTAGTACCCTACAAATAGTATATTTCCTTACGCGAACCCGACTTTAGCCGCGGAGGAAAAACCGACAGTAGGCAGATACACCCAACAGAGTAGGTCGACACAATACGGGGAAAGAAACGACACAGAATACCGTAACGCGTTTCAAGATCCATATTTCAGCAACAGAAAAACGGGATACATCCCAGACCCAACTCGACAATGGGAACCAGCCCATAGATTTTCCCAAATGTCGAGCACTCAATTCAGACCACCGAGAGATTTCGCGAGAATCGTTCGGAGTTGGAACATTAGTTTCGACGGACAGAAAAACGCTAGTGTAGACAATTTCTTATGGCGAGTTGAGGAAGGTAGGGCCGCGTCTTTTCTATCAGACGAAGAACTACTTGTAGCAATACCATTTCTTTTGACAGACATAGTAGCCCACTGGTATCGTCAAAACTGACCATTTTTATTTTCCTGGGAAAATTGTAAAAGCCAGTTTAGAAACCGTTTCGGTGACGCTAGGTTCCAAGATAGGCTCGAAGAACAAATTATTTCGCGAAGACAAGGTCCTGGGGAACCAGCGATTGATTTTCTGACCTGCATGTATGGTTTATATCAACTATCAAGGCGACCGATAGACATGACAGCTCAAATGGATCGAGTTTACGCGAATTTAAGAGCAGATTATCGGAAAGCCGTAAGACGACACGAATTTTTCGATTATAACGGTTTAACCGAGTTAACAAACGAATACGAGAGAGCAATAATGACGAATCCCGACGACGTACTCCCACCCGCACCGGAAAAATCGCTAATTCCGGAATACGCGTTTAAAGGAGCGGAGAAAAGTACTATCGACTCGAACAAAATTGCGGCTATCGATTCAAAACCGGATCAAATCGGAAAATCGTGCGGAACGGACGAACCGAAAACAGTCGGTGAAAATACGAGTAAAGATTGGTCAAAGACAATGGACGCGTTAGTAGCAGCGTTGGTAGGTAGTAAAATGCAATCCCTATCGAACAATCAGAATAACGCAAATAAACAAAATGGCGAAGGTTCTAAGTGGAACAAGAAAAAGAAATATTCGCCACCGAAAAACCCGGATAATAAAAATGACACAGCCCCACCTACGTCGAGCTCACAAACCGATACGAAAAACAGTTTTAAACCGAGTAAAATAGTTTGCTGGAATTGTAAGAAAACGGGACATTTTCAAACCGGTTGCGCCGAACAAAAACGAAAGGACTATTGTAGGCGTTGTAGTAAAGAGGGAGTAACGACACAAACATGCGAAGGTTGTCCGGGAAACTTGAAGAAGGAGGAGAAGTAAAGGTCAACTCCCCCTCCTTAGAAAAAGAACAGACCTCAACAACAGTAAATAATAGAATATAATAATAATATAATAATAATAATAATATAATATAATATATATAATATAATATAATAATAATAGAAAAAACCGCGGAAGAATCCGAACCCGTACTCATAGAAAACCGGAAATCCGTGGGGACCGTTAACAAGAAGTCGAAAAACCGGAAGGCCACCAGTAAATTCGAGGCCAACCAAACTGTCTTGCTAAACGATCGCGTTGAGGGAATAAATGGTGCGTGTCCTTGGGAGAAAAACCAGGCGATTATGTCACTTTTGAAATCGGACATCGAACCGAAGTTAGTACCAGAACAAAAACCGCCAGCGGAAGACAAAGGTTTTAGTTTAAGGGTATTCACGAATATACGGATAGGTAATACCCATAACGTACAAGCCTTGATAGATAATGGTGCATCGCGCACAGTATTGGGAGATATCGGTTTAGCAATTGCCGACAAGTACAAGGCGGAATTGCAACCGGCAACCGAAAAAGCAGTCGTGACAGCCGACGGAACGGTTCGTCCAGTAAAAGCAGTCTGCTATCTCCCAATAGAGGTCGATCGGGTATCTCGCATGATGAAGGTGTTGATCGTCCCAGGAATGGGTGAACAGGTATTCCTGGGAGTGGACTTTATTCACACCTTTGGCGTGGTACTCGATGGTAGTCAAAGAAAATGGTACATGGCCGACTACCCAGACACGGTACATTATTATACAGAAGAGGGTACAGAAGCAATTAAAGTCACAGAAGAAAACACCCCAACGGAAGTAGATCAAGTAAGCGGGTTAAAAGTAATCTCTGCCGAAGAGAGAAATGACTTAGAACAATTTATTTCTTCTATACTTAGATTAGTACCAGATAACTTACCCGCGACAGACCGCGCAGAACACGTAATTGACGTACAGAATCACCCAGCTATCAAACAACGGTATTATAGGGTATCGCCGAAAGTACTGAAAGCGATGCACGACGACGCGTTAAGAATGTTAGCCGAAGGAATAATAGAACCGTCAAAAAGTGGTTGGTCGAGTCCGGTAGTTATGGTCCGAAAAGCGAACGGAACTTACCGATTATGTATAGATTTCCGGAAGCTTAATAAAATAGCCAAAACTGACGCGTATCCGTTACCAAAAATGGACATGATACTGGAAAAGCTCAGAAAAGCCAAGTATATTACGACTTTAGATTTGAAATGGGGTTATCATCAGATCCCTCTTTCAAAAAAAAGTAAAGAATATACTGCTTTTACAGTTCCAGGTCTTGGACTTTTTCAGTTCACTTGTATGCCATTTGGGTTGTCAGGTGCCCCAGCGACATTTCAGAGAATGATCGATTCTCTGATCGGACTGGAAATGAAACCATACGTATACGCGTATCTAGACGACATAGTAATAGGGACAGAGACTCTAGAAGAACATAAAGAATGGCTCAAACTAGTAATAGATCGTTTACAAGCGGCAGGTCTTACAATTAATCCTGAGAAAAGTAAGTTCGGAGTCACATCCACAAGGTATTTAGGATTCATTGTAAACCACGAGGGTTTACAAGTAGACCCAGAGAAAGTAGAACCCATCCGCACGTATCCCGAGCCAAAAACGGTTAAACAACTAAGACGATTTTTAGGAATGGCGTCATGGTATAGACATTTCATTCCCCAATTAGCCACCTTAGCAGAGCCCTTAAACAAATTGTTGAGGACAAACGTTTCCTGGGAATGGGATGAGAGCCAACAAATCGCGTTCGACAGAATTAAGGAACAACTCGCGACAGCTCCAACTCTGACATACCCCGACTTTACGTTACCGTCTGAACTACACACCGACGCGAGCGATTTCGGTATTGGTGTAGTTCTTACCCAAGTACAAGAAGAGCAAAATCGAGCAATAGCTTACGCGAGCAGAACGTTAACAGCAGCCGAACGGAAATACTCGGTCACCGAAAAAGAATGCCTCGCGGTAATTTGGGCGGTAAAGAAGTTCCGCCATTACCTCGAAGGGTTTCATTTCACGGTCATTACCGATCACAGTTCACTACGCTGGCTTCACAACTTGCATAATCCGACTGGACGGTTGGCTCGGTGGGCGTTAGATCTCCTAGAATACGATTTCGACGTAGTGTATCGTTAAGGTTCAGAACACTTGGTCCCTGATGCACTATCGAGAATGTACGAAGAGGAGATGGCGCTACCGATAGCCGCTATGGAACCGGTGGAAGATGCATGGTATTGCCAACGTGTGAAGGAAGTGAATGAAACTCCGAGAAAATTCCACGGATGGAAGGTAACCGACGGTAAACTTTATCGTTATCGCCCAAACCCGCTAATTGATTCGGTAATCGACGACCTCGACGCGTGGAAATTAGTAATTCCTAAAGAACAAAGAAAAGAAGTGTTTAACGAGACACATTGCGAACCCCAAGCAAGTCACCTTGGGATAGAAAAAACGTACAGACGAGTATCTGTACAGTATTACTGGCCAGGTATGTACCGCGATATCAAAGAATGGGTAGGGACATGCGACACTTGTCAGAAGATCAAACCCAATCAAAGACCCGCGGCAGGACTCATGGGAAAAAGGGTAATACAAACACCATGGTCAGTAGTTGCGACAGATGTTATGGGCCCATGGCCAAAAAGTTCGCTAGGATTTCAATATTTAGTAATTTTCGAAGACTTATACACTCGTTAGATAGAATTAGCCCCGATGCTCAAAGCAAACGCGGAAACGATAATTAAAGCTTTCGAGGACTTAATTCTCAACCGATGGGGAGCCCCCCAAGTATTAGTTTCGGATAATAGTACGGAATATGTAAATCAAGCGTTCGAATGGTTAACCGAAGCGTACGGAATCAAACACGCGTTTACTCCAGTATACCACCCGCAATCCAATCCGGTAGAACGGGTAAACAGAGTAATTAAAACAATGATTTCAGCGTACGTTTCCAAAAATCACACCAAATGGGACGTATACCTAAAAGACCTTAGATTTGCGTACAATACAGCAGTGCACGGTAGTACTGGTGTAAGCCCGGCATTTCTAAATACGGGAAGGGAACCTAGGCCGTACAATAATTTACGGTATAGAACGGAAGAACCGACAGAATTCGAGACGACAAACGAAGACGAATGGTTAGAGCGAATAGAGAAACTAAAAGAGTTACAAGATCTCGTCTCGCTACAAATGGACAGTGCTTTTGACAGGCAGAAAATTCACTATGACAAAAGACGTCGAAACGTAGTATTCCAAGTAGGAGATAAAGTCATGTGCAAGAAACAAGTAACTTTATCCGCTAGCAAGAAAATCACACGAGCGTTCGGTGGTAAAAACCAGGGACCGTTTACAGTAATACGAATTTTAGGACCTTCCGTATACGAAATCGCGACAAATGAAGGTAGATCACTAGGTAGGTTCCCTATAAAACTCTTGGTCCCCTATAGAAAACCTAGGGATGGGGGAGAAAGAGATAGCCCATAAGAGGAATCTCTTGAAAATAGAACTCGTCATTGTAAATAAGAAAACAAGAATAGGCATGTTAGTTTTGTTTTAATGGTAAAACATTAACCATTCCAGAAAAGAGCAACAACGTCAACCTTTTCGAAAGAGATACTAATCCTTTGGTTTGTTGTTGTTTATATTTCAAATAATTACGTTTAGTTTTTTTTCTCTTCTTAAAAGTTTTCAATTGAATAATTTAAAATTTAAATTTTGTTGTTGTGAACCATTCTTGACCTATCGACTCACCTTTGTCATCAAGAAACACACTAAATATTTGTTAAAAAAAAGAATCCGAGGACAACGGTACCTAACGGTTCAAATGAAAAACAAAAGGTAGGTAGAAAGGACATTGTACGTAATAAGGTAATAGATTTGATGAAATACTAATTTCCAAAGCATCACGTACCATGTCAGATCGATAAAGGTTTAAGGATTATTAAGGGTTTCTAAATCAAAGATAACAAAAATAGATAATGAGTAAGAGGTGTTCTGGTCATAAACCCGATGAAGTTCAGGGATATGTTTCGGCTAGGCCAAGGGGAGTTGTAACGTTGATCTTAAAAAATCACGTTATAAAAACCGAATTTAGTTTTCGCCGAAACTTATTCAGTTAATTCTTGATTAATTATTATAAATTAAATGCGGTAGCCAGAATCGAACTCAACATTTTACTTTATTATTATTTTGTTGAATTGTATAGAATCAATATAATACAAATATGTTGAGTTGTATAGAAATCATATTGTTTATCTCAAGAGAATTCCACACGTTTTGGTTGATTAGAAAACACAATGTTATTTATTGTTATTTAATTATCAACCGACCGAAAATGTGTCAACAATTAATATTAATCGGCACAAATCTACTGTCAACTGGCAACCACCTGTCATAGATGTTGAGCCTGTTATCATGCTGCTGGGGCGAACCCAAGGTGCGCATGACATATATACGGGACCGAAGCAGGATGTCAATTAACCTAATTTCGACAGTTCGTGCCTGGCTGCCGATAGACTCTAACGGTGACACCGCGGTTGACAATTTTCATTGTTAAAATAATCAAAGATGGATTTCCGTGCTCGTCTGGACCGGATCAAAGGTTAGTGTCCAGTGCACATCTTCCTTGTTATCTTGGGAATATCACCAATGTACGGTGTGACCGAGAAATAGTATCGAGAAGGAAGACCTCATGGCAAGCCGATAGGACGCCGCCATTTTCGGTCGACCGTCGCAATCACCGGCGTGTGGAAGTTCTCAGTTCTCTTCATAAAGTTCAAAGTTTAAAATAAAAAGAAGAGTGATTTAAAAGAAAATAATATACTTGTGTGTTTTTATAATTTTCTTTATTCATTTGTTTTATTTGTGTGTAAAATTCAACTTGCCTCTCTCCTCTGTGTGCGGTACTCGCGCCCTATTATTTCAATATAAAACGTAGCTTCGTAAATAAAATATTGAGCTCGGTAAGAGCTAGTCCGGAAAAGTTCTTTGATTTGTTACAGCATCGTGATCCGGGTAGTTTACCTACCTGGCGCCGGGGAAGTTCCCTAAAACGGGTCATCGATGGTGTATTATAAGTTCGAAGTGTATAATTTATAATTCGGCAATTTGGAATCAGTAAATTGCCATTTTTGTAACGATTCGCGGGTAAGATCCGCAAGTAATCGTAAAGATCGTTACAATTTTTAGATTAGAAACTCCGATTTGATGCAGGGCCCCAAACTTTGCATCTAAGTTTTTTAATACAATTTAAACATTAGCAAATACATTTTAGCTAATTTGCAATCTATAACATTTCTTACTTTATTTATTAGTTTGTTGAAAAAGAGGAATTAAATGTTTTAGAAAGATATTTGTAGCTTAAAAACACTGATTTGATTCAGGTCCCCAAACTATGCATCTAACTTTTTTAATACAATTTAAACATTAGCAAATACTTTTTATCTAATTTGCAATCAATAAAATTTCTTAATTTATTTATTAGTTAGTTGATAACAGGGATTAAATGTTTTAGAAAGATATTCTTAGCTTAAAAACACTGATTTGATTCAGGTCCCCAAACTATGCATCTAACTTTTTAAATACAATTTAAACATTAGCAAATACTTTTTATCTAATTTGCAATCTATAACATTTCTTACTTTATTTATTAGTTAGTTGATGACAGGGTTCAAATATTTAACAAATATATTTTTAGCTTAAGAACACCGATTTGATGCAGATCCTTAAACTATGTATTTAAACTTTTGAATAATATTTAAATATTTACAAATACTTTTTATCTTAATTGCAATCTATAACATTTCTTACTTTATTTATTAGTTTGTTGAAAAAGAGGGATTAAATGTTTTAGAAAGATATTCTTAGCTTAAAAACACTGATTTGATTCAGGTCCCCAAACTATGCATCTAACTTTTTAAATACAATTTAAACATTAGCAAATACTTTTTATCTAATTTGCAATCTATAACATTTCTTACTTTATTTATTAGTTAGTTGATAAGAGGGTTCAAATATTTAACAAATATATTTTTAGCTTAAAAACTCCGATTTGATGCAGATCCTTAAACTATGTATTTAAACTTTTGAATAATATTTAAATATTTACAAATACTTTTTATCTTAATTGCAAACTATAACATTTCTTACTTTATTTATTAGTTTGTTAAAAAAAAGGATTAATTGTTTTAGAAAGATATTCTTAGCTTGAAAACACTGATTTGATTCAGGTCCCTAAACTATGCATCTAACTTTTTTAATACAATTTAAACATTAGCAAATACTTTTTATCTAATTTGCAATCTATAACATTTCTTACTTTATTTATTAGTTAGTTGATAAGAGGGTTCAAATATTTAACAAATATATTTTTAGCTTAAAAACTCCGATTTGATGCAGATCCTTAAACTATGTATTTAAACTTTTGAATAATATTTAAATATTTACAAATACTTTTTATCTTAATTGCAAACTATAACATTTCTTACTTTATTTATTAGTTTGTTAAAAAAAAGGATTAATTGTTTTAGAAAGATATTCTTAGCTTGAAAACACTGATTTGATGAAGGTTCCTAAACTATGCATCTAGCTTTTTTAATACAATTTAAACATTAGCAAATACTTTTTATTTTAATTTGCAATCAATCATTTCTTACTTTATTTATTAGTTAGTTGATAAGAGGGTTTAAATATTTAAAAAATGTATTTTTATCTTAAAAACGCGGATTTGATGCAGGTCCCCAAACTATGCATCTAACTTTTTTAATACAATTTAAACATTAGCAATTCTTTTTTATCTAATTTGCAATCTATAAAATTTCTTAATTTATTTATTAGTCAGTTGATAACAGGGTTTAAATGTTTAGCTGAGATATTTTTAGCTTAAAAACTCTAATTTAATGCAGGTCCCCAAAGTATGCATCAAAGTTTTTAATACAATTTAAACAATAGCATATACTTTTTAGCTTAATTGCAATCTATAACATTTCTTACTTTATTTATTAGTTAGTTGACAAGAGGGTTTAAATATTTAACAAATATATTTTTAGCCTAAAACTCCAATTTAAAGCAGGTCCCTAAACTATGCATCTAAGCTTATTAATAAAGAAGGATGTTAAAAAAAGGTCGATTTTTGCCCCGAACCGAGAAGTAAATTTCAAGTGAATCCTTATACATTTTGAGCCCAGGAGTCGAGTAGTAACCTTTATTTCCCCCCATACCCTCGAGAAAGTGGTGAAAATGAGGAAAAACCATGAAAAGTCTAAAAATAAGAATTAAGTTGGAATAAGAGCAAAAGGGATAAAAACATATCATAAGATATTTTAAAATATTTTCTGGTCTACAAATAACTGCCACATGCTTGGTTACTGTCGGAAAAGTCGGAAAATTTATTAAAATCCCTTGAAACATGTAACAAATTCTTTTTGTGTGGTCAGAATCGGTTTAGAGTAGAGTAAAGTTAATTTAGATTAATTCCAAAACAATTTAATATCTACAATGATATCTAGACTTTTCCCTGATGTCTGAAGAATTTCAGTTTTTTCTTTAAATTTTTTTCGAAATAACTTCTTGGACTAGAAATAACTGTTGTTGGTTTTTTTACTGACGGGAAAGTCGGAAAATCTCTTAATGAATTAAAACAAAAAAAATTGTAACCAAAAGTTGGGCTTTGGTAGTCAAAAACAGTTTAGGGTTGAACAAAGTTAACTGAAGTTAGTTCTAAAATGATTTTAGATCTATCATCTTATTTAGATTTTTCTTTAATATCGGAAAATGTGTCAAAATCGCGGATTATGTATTGATGTTATTCAGAAATGACAAATTTTATTCAAATTCATTTCCAAATAATTTTTTGTCCCGGAACTGTTGTAGGATTCAATTCAATACAAAATTTTTATTTTTCCTGAGTTTTCCGCGATTTTCACACAATTTCCGATATTAAAGAAAAATCTAAGTTAACTAGAAAATTCAGTTAACTTTTTTCAACCCTAAACTGTTTTTGACTACCAAAGCCCAATTTTTGGTTACAATTTTTTTTGTTTTAATTTATCAAGAGATTTTCCGACTTTCTTATCAGTAAAAAAACCAACAACAGTTATTTCTAATCCAAGAAATGATTTCGAAAAAAATTTGAAAAAAACTGAAATAGAAAACTTTATTCAACTCTAAGTTTATTCTGACTGCCAAAGCTCAATTTGTTACAATTTTCATAATTTTTCCATATATTTTCCGACTTTTTCGTCAATATTAAAACTCACAACAGTTATTCCTAGTCCAAAAAATAATTAAGAAATGGATTTGAATTACTTCTGCCAGTTCTGAAACAACGTAAATAGATTATTTTTATTATTTTGAATTTTCCTGAGTTTTCCGATATTTACACACATTCTTCAGACATCAGGGAAAAGTCTAGATATCATTGTATAGATATTAAATTGTTTTAGAATTAATCTAAATTAACTTTACTCCACTCTAAACTGATTCTGACTACTCAAAAAGAATTTGTTACATTTTTCAAGGGATTTTAATAAATTTTCCGACTTTTTCGACATTAACCAAGCATGTGGCAGTTATTTGTAGACCAAAAAATATTTCAAACTATCTTATGATATTTTTTTATCCCTTTTGCTCTTATTCCAACTTAATTCTTATTTTTGGACTTTTCATGGTTTTTCCTCATTTTCACCACTTTCCCGAGAGTATGGTGGGAAATGAAAGTTACTACTCGATTCCTAGGCTCAAAATGTATAAGGATTCACTTGAAATTTACTTCTCGGTTCGGGGCAAAAATCGACCCTTTTTTAACATCCTCCTTTAAACATTAGCATATACTTTTTATCTAATTTTCAATCTGTATCATTTATTACTTTATTTATTAGTCAGTTGATGACAGGGTTTAAATGTTTATCTGAGATATTTCTAGCTTAAAAACTCTGATTTGATGCAGGTCCCTAAAGTATGCATCTAACTTTTTTAATGCAATTAAAACATTACAAAATACTTTTTAGCTAAATTGCAATCTATATCATTTCTAACTTTATTTATTAGTTAGTTGATGACAGGGTTAAAATGTTTATCTAAGATATTTTTAGCTTAGAAACTCTGATTTGATGCAGGTCCCTAAAGTATGCATCTAACTTTTTTAATGCAATTAAAACATTACAAAATACTTTTTAGCTAAATTGCAATCTATATCAATTCTAACTTTATTTATTAGTTAGTTGATGACAGGGTATAAATGATTATCTAAGATATTTTAAACTTAAAAACTCTGACTTGATGCAGAATCCCAAACTATGCATCTAACTTTTTGAATAAAATTTAAACATTAGCAAATACTTTTTAGCTAATTTGCAATCTATAACATTTCTAACTTTATTTATTAGTTAGTTGATGACAGGGTTCAAATATTTAACAAATATATTTTTAGCTTAAAAACTCCGATTTGATGCAGGTCCTTAAACTATGTATTTAAACTTTTGAATAATATTTAAACATTAGCAAATACTTTTTAGCTAATTTGCAATCTATAACATTTCTTACTTTATTTATTAGTTTGATGATAACAGGGTACAAATGTTTATCTAAGATATTTTTAGCTTAGAAACTCTGATTTGATGCAGGTCCCTAAAGTAAGCAACTAACTTTTTTAATACAATTTAAACATTACAAAATACTTTTTAGCTAAATTGCAATCTATATTATTTCTTATTTTATTTATTAGTTAGTTGATGACAGGGTTTAAATGTTTATATAAGATATTTTTACATTAAAAACTCTGACTTGATGCAGAATCCCAAACTATGCATCTAACTTTTTGAATACAATTTAAACATTAGCAAATACTTTTTATCTAATTTGCAATCCATAACATTTCTTACTTTATTTATTAGTTAGTTGATGGCAGGGTTTAAATGTTTATCTAAGATATTTTTATCTTAAAAACTCTGATTTGATGCAGGTACTTAATCTATGTATTTAAACTTTTGAATAATATTTAAATATTTACAAATACCTTTTATCTTAATTGCAAACTATAACATTTCTTACTTTATTTATTAGTTAGTTAAAAAAGAGGGATTAAATGTTTTAGAAAGATATTTTTAGCTTAAAAACACTGATTTAATTCAGGTCCCCAAACTATGCATCTAACTTTTTTAATACAATTTAAACATTAGCAAATACTGTTTATCTAATTTGCAATCTATAATATTTCTTACTTTATTTATTAGTTAGTTGATAAGGGGGTTTAAATATTTAACAAATATATTTTTAGCTTAAAAACTCCGATTTGATGAAGGTTCCTAAACTATGCATCTAGCTTTTTTAATACAATTTAAACATTAGCAAATACTTTTTATTTTAATTTGCAATCAATCATTTTTTACTTTATTTATTAGTTAGTTGATAAGAGGGTTTAAATATTTAACAAATATATTTTTAGCTTAGAAACACCGATTTGATGCAGGGCCCTAAAATTAGAATCTAGCATTTTTAATACAATTTAAACATTAGCAAATACTTTTTATTTTAATTTGCAATCAATCATTTCTTACTTTATTTATTAGTTAGTTGATAAGAGGGTTTAAATATTTAACAAATATATTTTTAGCTTAGAAACTCCGATTTGATGCAGGGCCCTAAAATGAGCATCTAAGTTTTTTAATACAATTTAAACATTAGCAAATACTTTTAGCTAATTTGCAATCTATAACATTTCTTACTTTATTTATAAGTTTGTTAAAAAAGAGGGATTAAATATTTAACAAATGTATTTTTATCTTAAAAACGCTGATTTGATGCAGGTCACCAAACTATGCATCTAACTTTTTTAATACAATTTAAACATTAGCAAATACTTTTTATCTAATTTGCAATCCATAACATTTCTTACTTTATTTATTAGTTAGTTGATAAGAGGGTTTAAATATTTAACAAATATATTTTTAGCTTAGAAACTCCGATTTGATGAAGGTTCCTTAACTATGCATAATAGCTTTTTTAATACAATTTAAACATTAGCAAATACTTTTTATTTTAATTTGCAATCAATCATTTCTTACTTTATTTATTAGTTAGTTGATAAGAGGGTTTAAATATTTAACAAATATATTTTTAGCTTAGAAACTCCGATTTGATGCAGGGCCCTAAAATTAGCATCTAAGTTTTTTAATACAATTTAAACATTAGCAAAAACTTTTTAGCTAATTTGCAATCTATAACATTTCTTACTTTATTTATTAGTTAGTTGATAAGAGGGTTTAAATATTTAACAAATATATTTTTAGCTTAAAAACTCCGATTTGATGAAGGTTCCTTAACTATGCATCTAGCTTTTTTAATACAATTTAAACATTAGCAAATACTTTTTATTTTAATTTGCAATCAATCATTTCTTACTTTATTTATTAGTTAGTTGATAAGAGGGTTTAAATATTTAACAAATATATTTTTAGCTTAGAAACACCGATTTGATGCAGGGCCCTTAAATTAGAATCTAGCTTTTTTAATACAATTTAAACATTAGCAAATACTTTTTATTTTAATTTGCAATTAATCATTTCTTACTTTATTTATTAGTTAGTTGATAAGAGGGTTCAAATATTTAAAAAATATATTTTTAGCTTAAAAACACCGATTTGATGCAGGTCCCTGAACTATGCATCTAGCATTTTTAATTCAATTTAAACCATAGCAAAAACTTTTTAGCTTAATTGCAATCTGTAGCATTTCTTACTTTATTTATTAGTTAGTTGATAAAATTTTTTTTTAAATTTAGCAATTATATTCTTCGCTTAAAAACTCCGATTTGATGCAGGTCCCCAAACTATGCGTCTAGCTTTTTTAATACAATTTAAACATTAGCAAATACTTTTTATTTTAATTTGCAAGCAATCATTTCTAACTTTATTTATTAGTAAGTTGATAAGAGGGTTTAAATATTTAACAAATATATTTTTAGCTTAGAAACTCCGATTTGATACAGGGCCCTAAAATGAGCATCTAAGGTTTTTAATACAATTTAAACATTAGCAAGTACTTTTTAGGTAATTTGCAATCTATAACATTTCTTACTTTATTTATTAGTTAGTTGATAAGAGGGTTTAAATATTTAACAAATATATTTTTAGCTTAGAAACTTCGATTTGATGCAGGGCCCCAAACTTTGCATCTAAGTTTTTTAATACAATTTAAACATTAGCAAATACTTTTTAGCTAATTTGCAATCTATAACATTTCTTACTTTATTTATTAGTCTGTTGAAAAAGAGGGATTAAATGTTTTAGAAAGATATTTGTAGCTTAAAAACACTGATTTGATTCAGGTTCCCAAACTATGCATCTAACTTTTTTAATACAATTTAAACATTAGCAAATACTTTTTATTTAATTTGCAATCAATAAAATTTCTTAATTTATTTATTAGTTAGTTGATAACAGGGTTCAAATGTTTATCTAAGATATTTTTAGCTTAGAATCTCTGATTTGATGCAGGTCCCTAAAGTAAGCAACTAACTTTTTTAATACAATTTAAACATTACAAAATACTTTTTAGCTAAATTGCAATCTATATTATTTCTTATTTTTTTTATTAGTTAGTTGATGACAGAGTTTAAATGTTTATATAAGATATTTTTACATTGAAAACTCTGACTTGATGCAGAATCCCAAACTATGCATCTAACTTTTTAAATACAATTTAAACATTAGCAAATACTTTTTTGCTAAATAGCAATGTATAATATTTCTTACTTTATTTATTAGTTAGTTGATAAGGGGGTTTAAATATTTAACAAATATATTTTTAGCTTAAAAACTCCGATTTGATGAAGGTTCCTAAACTATGCATCTAGCTTTTTTAATACAATTTAAACATTAGCAAATACTTTTTATTTTAATTTGCAATCAATCATTTCTTACTTTATTTATTAGTTAGTTGATAAAAGGGTTTAAATATTTAACAAATATATTTTTAGCTTAGAAACACCGATTTGATGCAGGTCCCCAAACTATGCATCTAGCTTTTTTAATACAATTTAAACATTAGCAAATACTTTTTATCTAATTTGCAATCTATTAAATTTTTTTAATTTATTTATTAGTTAGTTGATAAGAGGGTTCAAATATTTAACAAATATATTTTTAGCTTAGAAACTCCGATTTGATGCAGGGCCCTAAAATGAGCATCTAGCTTTTTTAATACAATTTAAACATTAGCAAATACTTTTTATTTTAATTTGCAATCAATCATTTCTTACTTTATTTATTAGTTAGTTGATAAGAGGGTTTAAATATTTAACAAATGTATTTTTATCTTAAAAACGCTGATTTGATGCAGGTCCCCAAACTATGCATCTAACTTTTTTAATACAATTTAAACATTAGCAAATACTTTTTATCTAATTTGCAATCCATAACACTTCTTACTTTATTTATTAGTTAGTTGATAAGAGGGTTTAAATATTTAACAAATATATTTTTAGCCTAGAAACTGCGATTTGATGCAGGGCCCTAAAATTAGCATCTAAGTTTTTTAATACAATTTAAACATTAGCAAAAACTTTTTAGCTAATTTGCAATCTATAACATTTCTTACTTTATTGATTAGTTAGTTGATAAGAGGGTTTAAATATTTAACAAATATATTTTCAGCTTAAAAACTCCGATTTGATGAAGGTTCCTTAACTATGCATCTAGCTTTTTTAATACAATTTAAACATTAGCAAATACTTTTTATTTTAATTTAAAATCAATCATTTCTTACTTTATTTATTAGTTAGTTGATAAGAGGGTTTAAATATTTAACAAATGTATTTTTATCTTAAAAACGCTGATTTGACGCAGGTCCCCAAACTATGCATCTAACTTTTTTAATACAATTTAAACATTAGCAAAAACTTTTTAGCTAATTTGCAATCTATAACATTTCTTACTTTATTGATTAGTTAGTTGATAAGAGGGTTTAAATATTTAACAAATATATTTTCAGCTTAAAAACTCCGATTTGATGAAGGTTCCTTAACTATGCATCTAACTTTTTTAATACAATTTAAACATTAGCAAATACTTTTTATCTAATTTGCAATCTATAAAATTTCTTAATTTATTTATTAGTTAGTTGATAAGAGGGTTCAAATATTTAACAAATATATTTTTAGCTTAAAAACTCCGATTTGATGCAGGTCCCTTAACTATGCATCTAGCATTTTTAATTCAATTTAAACAATAGCAAAAACTTTTTATTTTAATTTGCAATCAATCATTTCTTACTTTATTTATTAGTTAGTTGATAAGAGGGTTTAAATATTTAACAAATGTATTTTTATCTTAAAAACGCTGATTTGATGCAGGTCCCCAAACTATGCATCTAACTTTTTTAATACAATTTAAACATTAGCAAATACTTTTTATCTAATTTGCAATCCATAACATTTCTTACTTTATTTATTAGTTAGTTGATAAGAGGGTTTAAATATTTAACAAATATATTTTTAGCCTAGAAACTGCGATTTGATGCAGGGCCCTAAAATTAGCATCTAAGTTTTTTAATACAATTTAAACATTAGCAAAAACTTTTTAGCTAATTTGCAATCTATAACATTTCTTACTTTATTGATTAGTTAGTTGACAAGAGGGTTTAAATATTTAACAAATATATTTTCAGCTTAAAAACTCCGATTTGATGAAGGTTCCTTAACTATGCATCAAGCTTTTTTAATACAATTTAAACATTAGCAAATACTTTTTATTTTAATTTAAAATCAATCATTTCTTACTTTATTTATTAGTTAGTTGATAAGAGGGTTTAAATATTTAACAAATGTATTTTTATCTTAAAAACGCTGATTTGACGCAGGTCCCCAAACTATGCATCTAACTTTTTTAATACAATTTAAACATTAGCAAAAACTTTTTAGCTAATTTGCAATCTATAACATTTCTTACTTTATTGATTAGTTAGTTGATAAGAGGGTTTAAATATTTAACAAATATATTTTCAGCTTAAAAACTCCGATTTGATGAAGGTTCCCTAACTATGCATCTAACTTTTTTAATACAATTTAAACATTAGCAAATACTTTTTATCTAATTTGCAATCTATAAAATTTCTTAATTTATTTATTAGTTAGTTGATAAGAGGGTTCAAATATTTAACAAATATATTTTTAGCTTAAAAACTCCGATTTGATGCAGGTCCCTTAACTATGCATCTAGCATTTTTAATTCAATTTAAACAATAGCAAATACTTTTTATTTTAATTTGCAATCAATCATTTCTTACTTTATTTATAAGTTAGTTGATAAGAGGGTTTAAATATTTAACAAATATATTTTTAGCTTAAAAACTACGATTTGATGAAGGTTCCTTAACTATGCATCTAGCTTTTTTAATACAATTTAAACATTAGCAAATACTTTTTATTTTAATTTAAAATCAATCATTTCTTACTTTATTTATTAGTTAGTTGATAAGAGGGTTTAAATATTTAACAAATGTATTTTTATCTTAAAAACGCTGATTTGACGCAGGTCCCCAAACTATGCATCTAACTTTTTTAATACAATTTAAACATTAGCAAAAACTTTTTATCTAATTTGCAATCTATAACATTTCTTACTTTATTTATTAGTTAGTTGATAAGAGGGTTTAAATATTTAACAAATATATTTTTAGCTTAGAAACTCCGATTTGATGCAGGGCCCCAAACTTTGCATCTAAGTTTTTTAATACAATTTAAACATTAGCAAATACTTTTTAGCTAATTTGCAATCTATAACATTTCTTACTTTATTTATTAGTTTGTTGAAAAAGAGGGATTAAATGTTTTAGAAAGATATTTGTAGCTTAAAAACACTAATTTGATTCAGGTTCCCAAACTATGCATCTAACTTTTTTAATACAATTTAAACATTAGCAAATACTTTTTATCTAATTTGCAATCAATAAAATTTCTTAATTTATTTATTAGTTAGTTGATAACAGGGTTCAAATGTTTATCTAAGATATTTTTAGCTTAGAAACTCTGATTTGATGCAGGTCCCTAAAGTAAGCAACTAACTTTTTTAATACAATTTAAACATTACAAAATACTTTTTAGCTAAATTGTAATCTATATTATTTCTTATTTTATTTATTAGTTAGTTGATAAGAGGGTTTAAATATTTAACAAATGTATTTTTATCTTAAAAACGGTGATTTGATCCAGGTCCCCAAACTATGCATCTAACTTTTTTAATACAATTTAAACATTAGCAAATACTTTTTATCTAATTTGCAATCTATAAAATTTCTTAATTTATTTATTAGTTAGTTGATAAGAGGGTTCAAATATTTAATAAATATATTTTTAGCTTAAAAACTTCGATTTGATGCAGGTCCCTTAACTATGCATCTAGCATTTTTAATTCAATTTAAACAATAGCAAAAACTTTTTATTTTAATTTGCAATCAATCATTTCTTACTTTATTTATTAGTTAGTTGATAAGAGGGTTCAAATATTTAACAAATATATTTTAGCTTAAAAACTCCGATTTGATGCAGGTCCCCAAACTATGCATCTAGCTTTTTTGATACAATTTAAACATTAGCAAATACTTTTTATTTTAATTTGCAATCAATCATTTCTTACTTTATTTATTAGTTAGTTGATAAGAGGGTTTAATTATTTAACAAATATATTTTTAGCTTAGAAACTCCGATTTGATGCAGGGCCCTAAAATTAGCATCTAAGTTTTTTAATACAATTTAAACATTAGCAAAAACTTTTTAGCTAATTTGCAATCTATAACATTTCTTACTTTATTTATTAGTTAGTTGATAAGAGGGTTTAAATATTTAACAATTATATTTTTAGCTTAAAAACTCCGATTTGATGAAGGTTCCTTAACTATGCATATAGCTTTTTTAATACAATTGAAACATTAGCAAATACTTTTTATTTTAAATTGCAATCAATCATTTCTTACTTTATTTATTAGTTAGTTGATAAGAGGGTTTAAATATTTAACAAATGTATTTTTATCTTAAAAACGCTGATTTGATGCAGGTCCCCAAACTATGCATCTAACTTTTTTAATACAATTTAAACATTAGCAAATACTTTTTATCTAATTTGCAATCTATAAAATTTCTTAATTTATTTATTAGTTAGTTGATAAGAGGGTTCAAATATTTATCAAATATATTTTTAGCTTAAAAACTCCGATTTGATGCAGGTCCGTAAACTATGCATCTAGCATTTTTAATTCAATTTAAACAATAGCAAAAACTTTTTAGCTTAATTGCTATCTATAGCATTTCTTACTTTATTTATTAGTTAGTTGATAAGAGGGTTTAAATATTTAACAAATGTATTTTTATCTTAAAAACGGTGATTTGATCCAGGTCCCCAAACTATGCATCTAGCTTTTTTAATACAATTTAAACATTAGCAAATACTTTTTATTTTAATTTGCAATCAATCATTTCTTACTTTATTTATTAGTTAGTTGATAAGAGGGTTCAAATATTTATCAAATATATTTTTAGCTTCAAAACTCCGAATTGATGCAGGTCCCTAAACTATGCATCTAGCATTTTTAATTCAATTTAAACAATAGCAAAAACTTTTTAGCTTAATTGCTATCTATAGCATTTCTTACTTTATTTATTAGTTAGTTGATAAAAGAGTTTAAAAATTTAGCAAATATATTCTTCGCTTAAAAACACTGATTTGATGCAGGTCCCCAAACTATGCATCTAAGATTATTAATAAAATTTGAACATTAGCAAATAATTTTGAGCTTAATTGCAATCTATAACATTTCTTACTTTATTTATTAGTTAGTTAATAAAAGGATTTGAATGTTTATCTAAGATATTTTTAGCTTAAAAACTCTGATTTGCTGTAGGTCCCAAACTATGCATCTAAGTTTTTAAATACAATTTAAACAATAGCAAATACTTTTTAGCTAATTTGCAATCTATAACATTTCTTACTTTATTTATTAGTTAGTTGATAAAAGGGTTTAAATATTTAACAAATATATTTTAGCTTAGAAACTCCGACTTGATGCAGGGCCCCAAACTTTGCATCTAAGTTTTTTAATACAATTTAAACATTAGCAAAAACTTTTTAGCTAATTTGCAATCTATAACATTTCTTACTTTATTTAATAGTTAGTTGATAACAGGGTTTAAATGTTTATCTAAGATATTTTTAGCTTAAAAACACTGATTTGATTCAGGTTTCCAAACTATGCATCTAACTTTTTTAATACAATTTAAACATTAGCAAATACTTTTTATCTAATTTGCAAAAATAAAATTTCCTTATTTATTTATTAGTTAGTTGATAATAGGGTTTAAATGTTTATCTAAGATATTTTAAGCTTAGAAACTCTGATTTGATGCAGGTCACTGAAGTATGCATCTAACTTTTTTAATACAATTTAAACATTACAAAATACTTTTTATCTATTTTGCAATCTATAAAATTTCTTAATTTATTTATTAGTTAGTTGATAAGAGGGTTCAAATATTTAACAAATATATTTTTAGCTTAAAACATCCGATTTGATGCAGGTCCCTAAACTATGCATCTAGCATTTTTAATTCAATTTAAACAATAACAAAAACTTTTTAGCTTAATTGCAATCTATAGCATTTCTTTCTTTATTTATTAGTTAGTTGATAAAATTTTTTTTAAAATTTAGCAATTATATTCTTCGCTTAAAAACTCCGATTTGATGCAGGTCCCCAAACTATGCATCTAGCTTTTTTGATACAATTTAAACATTAGCAAATACTTTTTATTTTAATTTGCAATCAATCATTTCTTACTTTATTTATTAGTTAGTTGATAAGAGAGTTTAAATATTTAACAAATATATTTTTAGCTTAGAAACTCCGATTTGATGCAGGGCCCTAAAATTAGCATCTAAGTTTTTTAATACAATTTAAACATTAGCAAAAACTTTTTAGCTAATTTGCAATCTATAACATTTCTTACTTTATTTATTAGTTAGTTGATAAGAGGGTTTAAATATTTAACAAATATATTTTTAGCTTAAAAACTCCGATTTGATGAAGGTTCCTTAACTATGCATCTAGCTTTTTTAATACAATTTAAACATTAGCAAATACTTTTTATTTTAATTTGCAATCAATCATTTCTTACTTTATTTATTAGTTAGTTGATAAGAGGGTTTAAATATTTAACAAATGTATTTTTATCTTAAAAACGCTGATTTGATGCAGGTCCCCAAACTGTGCATCTAACTTTTTTAATACAATTTAAACATTAGCAAATACTTTTTGTCTAATTTGCAATCTATAAAATTTCTTAATTTATTTATTAGTTAGTTGATAAGAGGGTTCAAATATTTAACAAATATATTTTTAGCTTAAAAACTCCGATTTGATGCAGGTCCATAAACTATGCATCTAGCATTTTTAATTCAATTTAAACAATAGCAAAAACTTTTTAGCTTAATTGCTATCTATAACATTTCTTACTTTATTTATTAGTTAGTTGATAAAATTTTTTTTAAAATTTAGCAATTATATTCTTTCCTTAAAAACTCCGATTTGATGCAGGTCCCCAAACTATGCATCTAGCTTTTTTAATACAATTTAAACATTAGCAAATACTTTTTATTTTAATTTGCAATCAATCATTTCTTACTTTATTTATTAGTTAGTTGATAAGAGGGTTTAAATATTTAACAAATATATTTTTAGCTTAAAAACTCCGATTTGATGCAGGGCCCTAAAATTAGCATCTAAGTTTTTTAATACAATTTAAACATTAGCAAAAACTTTTTAGCTAATTTGCAATCTATAACATTTCTTACTTTATTTATTAGTTAGTTGATAAGAGGGTTTAAATATTTAACAAATATATTTTTAGCTTAAAAACTTCGATTTGATGAAGGTTCCTTAACTATGCATCTAGCTTTTTTAATACAATTTAAACATTAGCAAATACTTTTTATTTTAATTTGCAATCAATCATTTCTTACTTTATTTATTAGTTAGTTGATAAGAGGGTTTAAATATTTAACAAATGTATTTTTATCTTAAAAACGCTGATTTGATGCAGGTCCCCAAACTATGCATCTAGCTTTTTTAATACAATTTAAACATTAGCAAATACTTTTTATTTAATATGCAATCTATAAAATTTCTTAATTTATTTATTAGTTAGTTGATAAGAGAGTTCAAATATTTAACAAATATATTTTTAGCTTAAAAACTCCGATTTGATGCAGGTCCCTAAACTATGCATCTAGCATTTTTAATTCAATTTAAACAATAGCAAAAACTTTTTAGCTTAATTGCTATCTATAGCATTTCTTACTTTATTTATTAGTTAGTTGATAAGAGGGTTTAAATATTTAACAAATGTATTTTTATCTTAAAAACGCTGATTTGATGCAGGTCCCCAAACTGTGCATCTAACTTTTTTAATACAATTTAAACATTAGCAAATACTTTTTATCTAATTTGCAATCAATAAAATTTCTTAATTTATTTATTAGTTAGTTGATAACAGGGACTTATCGCCTTATCCCGGCACTCGCCACCTGGATAAATAAGAAAACACGGTCAGGTTTCCTATTATATGACTCAGGCGCTTACAGGTCACGGGT
Source organism: Leptopilina syphax (assembly GCA_032872505.1). Classification (NCBI taxonomy): domain Eukaryota; kingdom Metazoa; phylum Arthropoda; class Insecta; order Hymenoptera; family Figitidae; genus Leptopilina; species Leptopilina syphax. Next base: position 40,234,080 of record CM065468.1, on the reverse strand, counting down.
GTTTTAACTCGTACCTGTGTCGCTTTAAATTACGGGAGGAAGAGGTGTATGCATATTGCCAGTTCCCTGAGGACAACGCGGAGCACACCCTTTTCTCATGCATGAAATGGGACTTGGATAGGCAGGCCATGTTCGAAGGTGTAAACAGTCAAGTTGCACCGGAGAACATGGTATCGCTGATGACCCAGTCAGAGGAGAATTGGCGGCAAGTCGAGAACTTCATAATCTCGGTTATGTCGAGGAAGGATCTCGACGGCCGCCAAAAAGCGTAAATTAAACAGCTTTTAATTTATTTGTTTGTTTTTTATTAATTTATTTTGTGATTTATTTGTCCTTATACAATTTTAATTTATTCTGTTTTATGTTTTTAATATTATATACGCGTTTATTATTTTTTTTTCTTTTTTTTATATATCCGTTTGCAATTTTTTCTTTTGACTGTTTACACTTGATTAAACATTTTTTTATTATTGTTGTGCTGTTAATTCCGCTTTTATATTGAAATAGTTTTAAATTTTTAACTATTAACGCAGGATAACCGCAGAGAAAAGCAGAAAGTCGCATTAGCGACAGAGTTGGAGCGCCACCCTCGAAGGCTAAAGTCTTACGACAGTTCCGCGGGAGGGTAAAGGGCTCCAAAAGAAGGGTTACGGGTTTTAGTGGGTCAGGCTGGTAGTAGGTCGCCAGTTTGTTAAATTTATTATGACATTTATTTATTTTTCTGTTTTTTATATTTCCTTTTGTTTTTTTTTATCATACCAACCCCACATAACCTTGGAGTGCGGAATCCAAGTATCTGTAGGCAGATTTTCCAAAAGTGCCGAGGCAAAAAAAAAAAAACATTAGCAAATACTTTTTTGCTAAATAGCAATCTATATCATGTCTTTCTTTATTAGTCAGTTAATGACAGGGTTTAAATGTTTATCTAAGATATTTTTAGCTTAAAAACTCTGATTTGATGTAGGTCCCCAAACTATGCATCTAAGTTTTTAAATAGAATTTAAACAATAGCAAATACTTTTTAGCTAATTTGCAATATATAACATTTCTTTCTTTATTTATTAGTTAGTTGATAAGAAGGTTTAAATATTTAACAAATATATTTTTAGCTTAGAAACTCTGATTTGATGCAGGTCCCTAAAGTATGCATCTAACTTTTTTAATACAATTTAAACATTACAAAATACTTTTTAGCTAAATTGCAATCTATATTATTTCTTATTTTATTTATTAGTTAGTTGATGACAGGGTTTAAATGTTTATATAAGATATTTTTACCTTAAAAACTCTGACTTGATGCAGAATCCCAAACTATGCATCTAACTTTTTTAATACAATTTAAACATTAGCAAATACTTTTTAGCTAATTTGCAATCTATAGCATTTCTTACTTTATTTATTAGTTAGTTGATAAAAGAGTTTAAAAATTTAGCAAATATATTCTTCGCTTAAAAACACTGATTTGATTCAGGTCCCCAAACTATACATCTAACTTTTTTAATACAATTTCAACATTAGCAAATACTTTTTTTCTTATTTGAAATCTATAACATTTTTTACTTTATTTATTAGTTAGTTGATAAGAGGGTTTAAATATTTAACAAATATATTTTTAGCTTAAAACTCCGATTGGATGCAGGTCCCTAAACTATGCATTTAGCTTTTTTAATACAATTTAAACTTTAGCAAATACTTTTTAGCTTAATTGCAATCTATAACATTTCTTACTTTATTTATTAGTTAGTTAATAAAAGGGTTTAAATATTTAACAAATATATTCTTCGCTTAAAACTCCGATTTGATGCAGGTCCCTAAAGTATGCATCTAAGTTTTTAAATAAAATTCAAACAATAGAAAATACTTTTTGCTAAATAGCAATCTATATTATTTCTTACTTTATTAATTAGTCAGTTGATGACAGGGTTTAAATGTTTATCTAAGATATTTTTAGCTTAAAAAATCTGATTTGATGTAGGTCCCCAAACTATGCATCTAAGATTATTAATAAAATTTGAACATTAGCAAATAATTTTTAGCTTAATTGCAATCTATAAAATTTCTTACTTTAATTTTTAGTTAGTTGAGAAAAGTGTTCAAATATTTAACAAATATATTTTTAGCTTAAAAACTCCGATTTGATGCAGGTCCCCAAACTATGCATCTAAGATTATTAATAGAATTTGAACATTAGCAAATAATTTTTAGCTTAATTGCAATCTATAACATTTCTTACTTTATTTATTAGTTAGTTGATAAGAGGGTTTAAATATTTAACAAATATATTTTTAGCTTAAAACTCCGATTGGATGCAGGTCCCCAAACTATGCATTTAGCTTTTTTAATATAATTTAAACTTTAGCAAATACTTTTTAGCTTAATTGCAATCTATAAAATTTCTTACTTTAATTTTTAGTTAGTTGATAAAAGTGTTCAAATATTTAACAAATATATTTTTAGCTTAAAAACTCCGATTTGATGCAGGTCCCCAAACTATGCATCTAAGATTATTAATAGAATTTGAACATTAGCAAATAATTTTTTGCTTAATTGCAATCTATAACATTTCTTACTTTATTTATTAGTTAGTTGATAAAAGAGTTTAAATATTTAACAAATATATTTTTAGCTTAGAAACTACGACTTGAAGCAGGGCCCCAAACTTTGCATCTAAGTTTTTTAATACAATTTAAACATTAGCAAATACTTTTTAGCTAATTTGCAATCTATAACATTTCTTACTTTATTTATTAGTTTGTTGAAAGAGAGGGATTAAATGTTTTAGAAAGATATTTGTAGCTTAAAAACACTGATTTGATTCAGGTTTCCAAACTATGCATCTAACTTTTTTAATACAATTTAAACATTAGCAAATACTTTTTATCTAATTTTCAATCAATAAAATTTCTTAATTTATTTATTAGTTAGTTGATAACAGGGTTCAAATGTTTATCTAAGATATTTTTAGCTTAGAAACTCTGATTTGATGCAGGTCCCTGAAGTATGCATCTAACTTTTTTAATACAATTTAAACATTACAAAATACTTTTTATCTATTTTGCAATCTATAAAATTTCTTAATTTATTTATTAGTTAGTTGATAAGAGGGTTCAAATATTTAACAAATATATTTTTAGCTTAAAAACTCCGATTTGATCCAGGTCCCTAAACTATGCATCTAGCATTTTTAATTCAATTTTAACAATAGCAAAAAATTTTTAGCTTAATTGCAATCTATAGCATTTCTTACTTTATTTATTAGTTAGTTGATAAAATTTTTTTTAAAATTTAGCAATTATATTCTTCGCTTAAAAACTCCGATTTAATGCAGGTCCCCAAACTATGCATCTAGCTTTTTTGATACAATTTAAACATTAGCAAATACTTTTTCTTTTAATTTGCTATCAATCATTTCTTACTTTATTTATTAGTTAGTTGATAAGAGGGTTTAAATATTTAACAAATATATTTTTAGCTTAGAAACTCCGATTTGATGCAGGGATCTAAAATTAGCATCTAAGTTTTTTAATACAATTTAAACATTAGCAAAAACTTTTTAGCTAATTTGCAATCTATAACATTTCTTACTTTATTTATTAGTTAGTTGATAAGAGGGTTTAAATATTTAACAAATATATTTTTGGCTTAAAAACTCCGATTTGATGAAGGTTCCTTAACTATGCATCTAGCTTTTTTAATACAATTTAAACATTAGCAAATACTTTTTATTTTAATTTGCAATCAACCATTTCTTACTTTATTTATTAGTTAGTTGATAAGAGGGTTTAAATATTTAACAAATGTATTTTTATCTTAAAAACGCTGATTTGATGCAAGTCCCCAAACTATGCATCTAACTTTTTTAATACAATTTAAACATTAGCAAATACTTTTTATCTAATTTGCAATCTATAACATTTCTTACTTTATTTATTAGTTAGTTAATAAAAGGGTTTAAATATTTAACAAATATATTCTTCGCTTAAAACTCCGATTTGATGCAGGTCCCTAAACTATGCATCTAGCATTTTTAATTCAATTTAAACAATAGCAAAAACTTTTTAGCTTAATTGCTATCTATAGCATTTCTTACTTTATTTATTAGTTAGTTGATAAAAGAGTTTAAAAATTTAGCAATTATATTCTTCGCTTAAAAACTCCGATTTGATGCAGGTCCCCAAACTATGCATCTAGCTTTTTTAATACAATTTAAACATTAGCAAATACTTTTTATTTTAATTTGCAATCAATCATTTCTTACTTTATTTATTAGTCAGTTGATAAGAGGGTTTAAATATTTAACAAATATATTTTTAGCTTAGAAACTCCGATTTGATGCAGGGATCTAAAATTAGCATCTAAGTTTTTTAATACAATTTTAACATTAGCAAAAACTTTTTAGCTAATTTGCAATCTATAACATTTCTTACTTTATTTATTAGTTAGTTGATAAGAGGGTTTAAATATTTAACAAATATATTTTTAGCTTAAAAACTCCGATTTGATGAAGGTTCCTTAACTATGCATCTAGCTTTTTTAATACAATTTAAACATTAGCAAATACTTTTTATTTTAATTTGCAATCAACCATTTCTTACTTTATTTATTAGTTAGTTGATAAGAGGGTTTAAATATTTAACAAATGTATTTTTATCTTAAAAACGCTGATTTGATGCAAGTCCCCAAACTATGCATCTAACTTTTTTAATACAATTTAAACATTAGCAAATACTTTTTATCTAATTTGCAATCTATAACATTTCTTACTTTATTTATTAGTTAGTTAATAAAAGGGTTTAAATATTTAACAAATATATTCTTCGCTTAAAACTCCAATTTGATGCAGGTCCCTAAACTATGCATCTAGCATTTTTAATTCAATTTAAACAATAGCAAAAACTTTTTAGCTTAATTGCTATCTATAGCATTTCTTACTTTATTTATTAGTTAGTTGATAAAAGAGTTTAAAAATTTAGCAATTATATTCTTCGCTTAAAAACTCCGATTTGATGCAGGTCCCCAAACTATGCATCTAGCTTTTTTAATACAATTTAAACATTAGCAAATACTTTTTATTTTAATTTGCAATCAATCATTTCTTACTTTATTTATTAGTTAGTTGATAAGAGGGTTTAAATATTTAACAAATGTATTTTTATCTTAAAAACGCTGATTTGATGCAGGTCCCCAAACTATGCATCTAACTTTTTTAATACAATTTAAACATTAGCAAATACTTTTTATCTAATTTGCAATCTAAAAAATTTCTTAATTTATTTATTAGTTAGTTGATAAGAGGGTTCAAATATTTAACAAATATATTTGTAGCTTAAAAACTCCAATTTGATGCAGGTCCCTAAACTATGCATCTAGCATTTTTAATTCAATTTAAACAATAGCAAAAACTTTTTAGCTTAATTGCAATCTATAACTTTTCTTACTTTATTTATTAGTTAGTTGATAAAAGAGTTTAAAAATTCAGCAATTATATTCTTCGCTTAAAAACTCCGATTTGATGAAGGTTCCTAAACTATGCATCTAGCTTTTTTAATACAATTTAAACATTAGCAAATACTTTTTATTTTAATTTGCAATCTATAACATTTCTTACTTTATTTATTAGTTAGTTGATAAGAGGGTTTAAATATTTAACAAATATATTTTTAGCTTAAAACTCCGATTGGATGCAGGTCCCCAAACTATGCATTTAGCTTTTTTAATACAATTTAAACTTTAGCAAATACTTTTTAGCTTAATTGCAATCTATAAAATTTCTTACTTTAATTTTTAGTTAGTTGATAAAAGTGTTCAAATATTTAACAAATATATTTTTAGCTTAAAAACTCCGATTTGATGCAGGTCCCCAAACTATGCATCTAAGATTATTAATAGAATTTGAACATTAGCAAATAATTTTTAGCTTAATTGCAATCTATAACATTTCTTACTTTATTTATTAGTTAGTTAATAAAAGGGTTTAATCATTTAACAAATATATTTTTAGCTTAGAAACTCCGACTTGAAGCAGGGCCCCAAACTTTGCATCTAAGTTTTTTAATACAATTTAAACATTAGCAAATACTTTTTAGCTAATTTGCAATCTATAACATTTCTTACTTTATTTATTAGTTTGTTGAAAGAGAGGGATTAAATGTTTTAGAAAGATATTTGTAGCTTAAAAACACTGATTTGATTCAGGTTTCCAAACTATGCATCTAACTTTTTTAATACAATTTAAACATTAGCAAATACTTTTTATCTAATTTGCAATTAATAAAATTTCTTAATTTATTTATTAGTTAGTTGATAAGAGGGTTCAAATATTTAACAAATATATTTTTAGCTTAAAAACTCCGATTTAATGCAGGTCCCCAAACTATGCATCTAGCTTTTTTGATACAATTTAAACATTAGCAAATACTTTTTCTTTTAATTTGCTATCAATCATTTCTTACTTTATTTATTAGTTAGTTGATAAGAGGGTTTAAATATTTAACAAATATATTTTTAGCTTAGAAACTCCGATTTGATGCAGGGCCCTAAAATTAGCATCTAAGTTTTTTAATACAATTTAAACATTAGCAAAAACTTTTTAGCTAATTTGCAATCTATAACATTTCTTACTTTATTTATTAGTTAGTTGATAAGAGGGTTTAAATATTTAACAAATATATTTTTAGCTTAAAAACTCCGATTTGATGAAGGTTCCTTAACTATGCATCTAGTTTTTTTAATACAATTTAAACATTAGCAAATACTTTTTATTTTAATTTGCAATCAATCATTTCTTACTTTATTTATTAGTTAGTTGATAAGAGGGTTTAAATATTTAACAAATGTATTTTTATCTTAAAAACGCTGATTTGATGCAGGTCCCCAAACTATGCATCTAACTTTTTTAATACAATTTAAACATTAGCAAATACTTTTTATCTAATTTGCAATCTATAAAATTTCTTAATTTATTTATTAGTTAGTTGATAAGAGAGTTCAAATATTTAACAAATATATTTTTAGTTTAAAAACTCCGATTTGATGCAGGTCCCTAAACTATGCATCTAGCATTTTTAATTCAATTTAAACAATAGCAAAAACTTTTTAGCTTATTTGCAATCTATAACTTTTCTTACTTTATTTATTAGTTAGTTGATAAAAGAGTTTAAAAATTCAGCAATTATATTCTTCGCTTAAAAACTCCGATTTGATGAAGGTTCCTAAACTATGCATCTAGCTTTTTTAATACAATTTAAACATTAGCAAATACTTTTTATTTTAATTTGCAATCAATCATTTCTTACTTTATTTATTAGTTAGTTGATAAGAGGGTTTAAATATTTAACAAATGTATTTTTATCTTAAAAACTCTGATTTGATGCAGGTCCCCAAACTATGCATCTAGCTTTTTTAATACAATTTAAACATTAGCAAATACTTTTTATTTTAATTTGCAATCAATCATTTCTTACTTTATTTATTAGTTAGTTGATAAGAGGGTTTAAATATTTAACAAATATATTTTTAGCTTGAAAACTCTAATTTGATGCAGGTCCCCAAACTATATATCTAACTTTTTTAATACAATTTAAACATTAGCAAATACTTTTTATCTAATTTGCAATCAATAAAATTTCTTAATTTATTTATTAGTTAGTTGATAACAGGGACTTATCGCCTTATCCCGGCACTTGCCACCTGGATAAATAGGAAAACACGGTCAGGTTTCCTATTATATGACTCAGGCGCTTACAGGTCACGGGTGTTTTAACTCGTACCTGTGTCGCTTTAAATTACGCGAGGAAGAGGTGTATGCATATTGCCAGTTCCCTGAGGACAACGCGGAGCACACCCTTTTCTCATGCATGAAATGGGACTTGGATAGGCAGGCCATGTTCGAAGGTGTAAACAGTCAAGTTGCACCGGAGAACATGGTATCGCTGATGACCCAGTCAGAGGAGAATTGGCGGCAAGTCGAGAACTTCATAATCTCGGTTATGTCGAGGAAGGATCTCGACGGCTGCCAAAAAGCGTAATTTAAACAGCTTTTAATTTATTTGTTTGTTTTTTATAAATTTATTTTGTGATTTATTTGTCCTTATACAATTTTAATTTATTCTGTTTTATGTTTTTAATATTATATACGCGTATATTATTTTTTTTTCTTTTTTTTATATATCCGTTTGCAATTTTTTCTTTTGACTGTTTACACTTGATTAAACATTTTTTTATTATTGTTGTGCTGTTAATTCCGCTTTTATATTGAAATAGTTTTAAATTTTTAACTATTAACGCAGGATAACCGCAGAGAAAAGCAGAAAGTCGCATTAGCGACAGAGTTGGAGCGCCACCCTCGAAGGCTAAAGTCTTACGACAGTTCCGAGGGAGGGTAAAGGGCTCCAAAAGAAGGGTTACGGGTTTTAGTGGGTCAGGCTGGTAGTAGGTCGCCAGTTTGTTAAATTTATTATAACATTTATTTATTTTTCTGTTTTTTATATTTTCTCTTGTTTTTTTTATCATACCAACCCCACATAACCTCCACGATTTCTTAAATATACACCACCTCTGACAGCTTCAGCTTTTAGACTGTTAAAAAGATTTGCATCCTCTTTAAATATTTTTAGCATTCTTGGTGGTAGGAAAATGTTAAATTTATTATCTATTTCAGCAACAATTTTCGGACCAAATTTCGTATCAATTTTTCGAATGTCTGTTACTGTTACTTTATAGAATGCATCGATGATTAACTCCTTTGTTGTTTTCGTGACAAAGACTTTGCTTGCTTTGTTTATCTTATCGAAATTTATTTTTATCACTTAAATTTTAATTTTCAAATTTTTTTATTAAAATATTTAACTCTGACCTTGCTTCAATTAAACTTTTAACTTTATGTATTTCTTGAATTAATTTGTTCAAGCGCACTTAAATTTTACGACATTGTTCTGCTAATATGTTCATTAACCAACTTAAACTGCAGGAATGATTTCGTTTATAAAAATTGCTCTCTTTATATACACGAGATATGACCTATTTGACCTTCAAGTTAATTATAGATTTCTTGGAATTTCGGTAAAATCAAAAGCATTCTTATGAAAAGAACCGAAAATGTTTGTAAAAATTTCTTAGATAAGAATCTAATAAACAGTGATTTGCAATATTTAGTCGAAAATAATAATTCCAAGAATAAAATAAGTAAAAAACAAAAACAGGAAATACCAATGATAATAAGTTATCAATAAAAAATTCCAAAATTCTGAGTCATCAACCCCATTTTGCGAAAAACAAAGAATGCACCCTGTAAAAAACGAAAACAGGAAATACCAATGATAATGAGTCACCAACCCCATTTTGCGAAAAACAAAGAAATTATGCGTTATCGTTAAAGAATGCACCCTGTAAAAAATAAAAACAGGAAATTCCAATGATAATGAGTCATCAACCCCATTTTGCGAAAAACAAAGAAATTATGTGTCATCGTTAAAAAATGCACCCTGTAAAAAACAAAAACAGGAAATACCAATGATAATGAGTCATTAATAAAAAATTCCAAAATTCTGAGTCATTAACCCCTATGGAAAATTCTAGGATTGTTTTATAATTCCAAGAAATTAGATAAATTCTAAGAATCACATTCACATCATGATCTCAATATCCCCCCCTTAAAATTCTAGGAAGTATGACGTCATATCTGGCTCAGCATAAAAGTCTGAATACCCCCCCAAGGGTTTGAGTCTAGGCTAAAAGTGTCGGTAACATGTCGGTGCAGGGATCTTGGACCAGAACCGGCCCTGCCTATCTACTATTGTATTATAATATAAAGAATTACCGACAGATTAGCTCAGTCGGATAAATGCCTCGCTTGGCGGTCGTTTAAGGACCAATGGTAAGTACCCTTGGTTCGTGCCCACTTGGCTTGGTATTTTTCCGGCACGTGAGACAATCTGAGCGGGAGGTTTGACGTCGAGGTATAATGATGTGCACCGTCGATTATTGTCCGGTACACACCATTAGAACTCGACAGTCGATAAACCGGTTGTACTCAGGAGAGGTTTTCTACAGTTTCCCTCTCCACTGGCGGGAAAACCCATTAGACAGGTGGTCCAGGCAAATGCGAGTACTCCTAATTTTCAAGTCGCTCTGTAGGCGCAAAATTTAGTATTAAGTGTATATAAGAAATGATTGTAAGAAAAATTTGTAAGGGACACTTGTATAGCCAAGATATGTAGGCTGAAGACAGGTGTATAAACAAATAAATAAATAATACAAAGAATTAATCATAATTAAATCTAATAAATTCGTTTCTTTCTTTTGCATAATTTTAGATTGAATAAAATATTAAAAGGAAAAATTAATTTGAAATTATGGTGATGAGACACATGATACAATTTTCTGTGTACCTGCTGTCATATTGTCTGTCACTTCCGACAAAAATGTAACTTTTATAACTTTGTTTTTCAAAAATTACTTATAAATATAAAAAAGGTTCTCTATTAGTAAGCTATCCTCTAATTATGTACCTCGAAAAATTCCAGCTCGATATCTCTTCTCACTTCGGAATGAGTAGACAAGCGGGAAACCACTATTTGGGGGTGAGTTTTCCCGGATGCCCTTAATCAAATAATTTTCGAATATTATTGTACAATAAAATTTTGTTTCTTACATCAACACGATCTTTTCCTCCTATTTTGTTCAATGTTTCATACATATTAATTTTATGCATTCAAAAATTCTTAGAGAAATATTTTGGTCCATAGATTGGAGTTGCTGTTTTAAATTTTTTATAGTAAATCAAATAAATTGGATACATTAGCAGAAATTCTAGAAATTCTAAAAATTCATTTCTAGAAATTCTCAAAAATACATTTATTTATTTGAGGAAAATATTTATTTTATCTAAAAGTAATAAATGTTAGTATTTTACTTGTAAATAATATAATAAACTCTACAAATAAAAAAAAAAACTTCCATAAAAAGATATTGTACTGTGCAATTACATAGTAATTACATATATTTATACACAAGTATGTGAAAAATAATTTTTTAGAAAAAAATTTTAAGTTTCTCTATAGAGTAGAGTGGGGCGAAACCACCAATTTTGCACTTTAAGGTCTATAACTTGAAAACAATCCGGGAAAGCAGTATAGTTGAAAATAAAGAAGTTTCTTCTGAAACAGTCGCCGAACATGGGAGAGTAGTGGAAGGCTCGTGGATTCTGGGATTCATACAACGAGGTAGCTCTGAAAGGTATCGGTTGGAAATCTGTCCTGAAAACAAAAGAGATAAGCAAACCTTGCTAACTTTGATTAAAAAGCATGTGTTAGTAGGGACAGAGATCCACACCGAATGCTGGAAGGGCTACTTCGATTTAGAATCCCATGGGTATGTGCACAAAACTGTTAATCATTCAATAAAATTTGTTAACAGTGAAACTGGTGCACATACCCAAAACATTGAGTCTTCCTGGAGGTCGATGAGACGATCTTTATCTCGCGGCGGGGTACGCAAAAAAAAGCTCAACGAACACCTCTGCGAATTTTTATAGCGTCGTCGAGTAATAAAATTAAAAGCAGATCCTTTTACCCAAATCCTAAAGGATATAAAATTGGTTTATCCTGGAAAAAGCTCTTAACTATTTAATTCAACAATTAAGGGGCTAAATTCTATAAGCGGCTCTATGCTTAGAGCCACGCGCTAAAACCAGTTAGTTAGCTTTAATAGTCTTCATTTAAAAAAATTAAAATAATTTAATAAAACTAAAAAAAAAATTTAAAAAATAAAAAACAAAAAAAATTTAAATATTAAAAAAAAAATATGCACTTCTAAGACTTTTCTTCGACCTTCTCGTAGTGAAGTGCGTGAGTAGGTATATGTTATTCAAAATGTCGAAACCAACGAAGAAAAGCATCCTGAATGTCGGGGTGGGTTTGGTACCTTCTGGTACCAACGGCATATAAATTTGACTCCCTTTCTATATGCAAGGAAAAGGAAACATAGATAAGGCGGGCTGCGCCTGCCTCTGGTTTTCCAGCTTCTTGAGGCCATATTTCATGTTTTTTCCTTTCCTGTTGTAGGGGGCTCGGGGTGGGTTTGGTACCTTCTGGTACCAACTGCATATAAATTTGACTCCCTTTCTATAGGCAAGGAAAAGAGAACATAGCTGAGGCGGGCTGCGCCCGCTTCTGGTTTTTCAGCTTCCTCAGGCCATATTTTATGTTTTTTCTTTTCCTGTTGTAGGGGGCTCGGGGTGAGTTCGGTACCTTCTTGTACCAACTGCATATTAATTTGACTCCCTTTCTATAGGCAAGGAAAAGGAAACATAGCTAAGGCGGGCTGCGCCCGCTTCTGGTTTTTTAGCTTCCTGAGGCCATGCTTTATGCTTTTTCCTTCCCTGTTGTAGGGGGCTCGGGGTGGGTTCGGTACCTTCTGGTACCAACTGCATATAAATTTGACTTCCTTTCCATATGCAAGGAAAAGGCAACATAGCTGAGGCGGGCTGCGCCCGCCTTTGGTTTTTCAGCTTCCTGAGGCCATATTTCATGTTTTTTCTTTTCCTGTTGTAGAGGGTTCGGGGTGGGTTCGGTACCTTCTGGTACCAACTGCATATAAATTTGACTCCCTTTCTGTACGCAAGGAAAAGGGAACATAGTTAAGGCGGGCTGCGCCCGCCTCTGGTTTTTCAGCTTCCTCAGCCATATTTTATGCTTTTTCCTTTCCTGTTGTAAGGAACTCGGGGTGGGTTTGGTACCTTCTGGTACCAACTGCTTATAAATTTGACTTCCTTTCCATATGCAAGGAAAAGGCAACATAGCTGAGGCGGGCTGCGCCCGCCTCTGGTTTTTCAGCTTCCTGAGGCCATATTTCATGTTTTTTCTTTTCCTGTTGTAGAGGGTTCGGGGTGGGTTCGGTACCTTTTGGTACCAACTGCATATAAATTTGACTACCTTTCTGTACGCAAGGAAAAGGGAACATAGCTAAGGCGGGCTGCGCCCGCCTCTGGTTTTTCAGCTTCCTCAGCCATATTTAATGCTTTTTCCTTTGCTGTTGTAGGGGGCTCGGGGTGGGTTCGATACCTTCTGGTACCAACTGCTTATAAATTTGGCTTACTTTCTGTACGCAAGGAAAAAGAAACATAGCTGAGGCGGGCTGCGCCCGCCTCTGGTTTTTCAGCTTCCTGAGGCCATATTTCATGTTTTTTCTTTTCCTGTTGTAGGGGGCTCGGGTGGTTTCGGTACCTTCTGGTACCAACTGCATATAAATTTGACTCCCTTTCTATAGGCAAGGAAAAGGGAACATAGCTGAGGCGGGCTGCGCCCGCCTCTGGTTTTTCAGCTTCCTCAGCCATATTTTATGCTTTTTCCTTTCCTGTTGTAGGGGGCTCGGGGTGGGTTTGGTACCTTCTAGTACGAACTGCTTATAAATTTAACTTCCTTTCTGTACGCAAGGAAAAGGGAACATAGCTGAGGCGGGCTGCGCCCGCCTCTGGTTTTTCAACTTCCTGAGGCCATATTTCATGTTTTTTTCCTTTTCTGTTGTAGGGGGCTCGGGGTGGGTTTGGTACCTTCTAGTACGAACTGCTTATAAATTTGACTTCCTTTCTGTACGCAAGGAAAAGGGAACATAGCTGAGGCGGGCTGCGCCCGCCTCTGGTTTTTCAGCTTCCTGAGGCCATATTTCATGTTTTTTCTTTTCCTGTTGTAGGGGGTTCGGGGTGGGTTCGGTACCTTTTGGTACCAACTGCATATAAATTTGACTCCCTTTCTATAGGCAAGGAAAAGGGAACATAGCTAAGGCGGGCTGCGCCCGCCTCTGGTTTTTCAGCTTCCTCAGCCATATTTTATGCTTTTTCCTTTCCTGTTGTAGGGGGCTCGGGGTGGGTTTAATACCTTCTAGTACCAACTGCTTATAAATTTGACTTCCTTTCTGTACGCAAGGAAAAGAGAACATAGCTGAGGCGGGCTGCGCCCGCCTCTGGTTTTTCAGCTTCCTGAGGCCATGTTTTATGCTTTTTCCTTTCCTGTTGTAGGGGGCTCAGGGTGGGTTTAATACCTTCTGGTACTAACTGCACATAAATTTGACTCCGTTTCTATAGGCAAGGAAATGGGAGCATAGCTGAGGCGGGCTGCGCCCGCCTCTGGTTTTTCAGCTTCCTGAGGTCATATTTAATGCTTTTTCCTTTGCTGTTGTAGGGGGCTCGGGGTGGGTTCGATACCTTCTGGTACCAACTGCTTATAAATTTGACTTCCTTTCTGTACGCAAGGAAAAGGGAACATAGCTGAGGCGGGCTGCGCCCGCCTCTGGTTTTTCAGCTTCCTGAGGCCATATTTCATGTTTTTTCTTTTCCTGTTGTAGGGGGCTCGGGTGGGTTCAGTACCTTCTGATACCAACTGCATATAAATTTGATTCCCTTTCTATAGGCAAGGAAAAGGGAACATAGCTGAGGCGGGCTGCGCCCGCCTCTGGTTTTTCAGCTTCCTGAGGCCATATTTCATGTTTTTTCTTTTCCTGTTGTAGGGGGCTCGGGTGGTTTCGGTACCTTCTGGTACCAACTGCATATAAATTTGAATCCCTTTCTATAGGCAAGGCAAACGGAACATAGCTGAGGCGGGCTGCGCCCGCCTCTGGTTTTTCAGCTTCCTCAGCCATATTTTATGCTTTTTCCTTTCCTGTTGTAGGGGGCTCGGGGTGGGTTCGGTACCTTCTTTTACCAACTGCATATAAATTTGACTTTCTTTCCATATGCAAGGAAAAGGCAACATAGCTGAGGCGGGCTGCGCCCGCCTCTGGTTTTTCAGCTTCCTGAGGCCATGTTTTATGCTTTTTCCTTTCCTGTTGTAGGGGGCTCAGGGTGGGTTTAATACCTTCTGGTACTAACTGCACATAAATTTGACTCCGTTTCTATAGGCAAGGAAATGGGAGCATAGCTGAGGCGGGCTGCGCCCGCCTCTGGTTTTTCAGCTTCCTGAGGTCATATTTAATGCTTTTTCCTTTGCTGTTGTAGGGGGCTCGGGGTGGGTTCGATACCTTCTGGTACCAACTGCTTATAAATTTGACTTCCTTTCTGTACGCAAGGAAAAGGAAACATAGCTGAGGCGGGCTGCGCCCGCCTCTGGTTTTTCAGCTTCCTGAGGCCATATTTCATGTTTTTTCTTTTCCTGTTGTAGGGGGCTCGGGTGGGTTCAGTACCTTCTGATACCAACTGCATATAAATTTGATTCCCTTTCTATAGGCAAGGAAAAGGGAACATAGCTGAGGCGGGCTGCGCCCGCCTCTGGTTTTTCAGCTTTCTTAGCCATATTTTATGCTTTTTCCTTTCCTGTTGTAGGGGGCTCGGGGTGGGTTTGGTACCTTCTAGTACGAACTGCTTATAAATTTGACTTCCTTTCTGTACGCAAGGAAAAGGAAACATAGCTGAGGCGGGCTGCGCCCGCCTCTGGTTTTTTAGCTTCCTGAGGCCATATTTCATGTTTTTTCTTTTCCTGTTGTAGGGGGCTCGGGTGGTTTCGGTACCTTCTGGTACCAACTGCATATAAATTTGAATCCCTTTCTATAGGCAAGGCAAAGGGAACATAGCTGAGGCGGGCTGCGCCCGCCTCTGGTTTTTCAGCTTCCTCAGCCATATTTTATGCTTTTTCCTTTCCTGTTGTAGGGGGCTCGGGGTGGGTTTGGTACCTTCTAGTACGAACTGCTTATAAATTTGACTTCCTTTCTGTACGCAAGGAAAAGGAAACATAGCTGAGGCGGGCTGCGCCCGCCTCTGGTTTTTTAGCTTCCTGAGGCCATATTTCATGTTTTTTCTTTTCCTGTTGTAGGGGGCTCGGGTGGTTTCGGTACCTTCTGGTACCAACTGCATATAAATTTGAATCCCTTTCTATAGGCAAGGCAAAGGGAACATAGCTGAGGCGGGCTGCGCCCGCCTCTGGTTTTTCAGCTTCCTCAGCCATATTTTATGCTTTTTCCTTTCCTGTTGTAGGGGGCTCGGGGTGGGTTCGGTACCTTCTTTTACCAACTGCATATAAATTTGACTTTCTTTCCATATGCAAGGAAAAGGCAACATAGCTGAGGCGGGCTGCGCCCGCCTCTGGTTTTTCAGCTTCCTGAGGCCATATTTCATGTTTTTTCTTTTCCTGTTGTAGGGGGCTCGGGTGGTTTCGGTACCTTCTGGTACC
Organism: Leptopilina syphax; assembly: GCA_032872505.1. Lineage (NCBI taxonomy): Eukaryota > Metazoa > Arthropoda > Insecta > Hymenoptera > Figitidae > Leptopilina > Leptopilina syphax. The sequence goes on along the minus strand of CM065468.1, from coordinate 40,217,923 downwards.
AACTGCATATAAATTTGACTCCCTTTCTATAGGCAAGGAAAAGGGAACATAGCTGAGGCGGGCCGCGCCCGCCTCTGGTTTTTCAGGTTCCTCAGCCATATTTTATGCTTTTTCCTTTCCTGTTGTAGGGGGCTCGGGGTGGGTTTGGTACCTTCTAGTACCAACTGCTTATAAATTTGACTTTCTTTCTGTACGCAAGGAAAAGAGAACATAGCTGAGGCGGGCTGCGCCCGCCTCTGGTTTTTCAGCTTCCTGAGGCCATGTTTTATGCTTTTTCCTTTCCTGTTGTAGGGGGCTCAGGGTGGGTTTAATACCTTCTGGTACCAACTGCACATAAATTTGACTCCGTTTCTATAGGCAAGAAAATGGGAGCATAGCTGAGGCGGGCTGCGCCCGCCTCTGGTTTTTCAGCTTCCTGAGGCCATATTTAATGCTTTTTCCTTTGCTGTTGTAGGGGGCTCGGGGTGGGTTCGATACCTTCTGGTACCAACTGCTTATAAATTTGACTTCCTTTCTGTACGCAAGAAAAAGGGAACATAGCTGAGGCGGGCTGCGCCCGCCTCTGGTTTTTCCGCTTCCTGGGGCCATATTTCATAATTTTTCTTTTCCTGTTGTAGGGGGCTCGGGGTGGGTTCGGTACCTTCTGGTACCAACTGCATATAAATTTGACTCCCTTTCTGTACGCAAGGAAAAGGGAACATAGCTGAGGCGGGCTGCACCCTCCTCTGGTTTTTCAGCTTCCTCAGCCATATTTTATGCTTTTTCCTTTCCTGTTGTAGGGGGCTCGGGGTGGGTTCAGTACCTTCTAGTACCAACTGCTTATAAATTTGACTTCCTTTCTGTACGCAAGGAAAAGGGAACATAGCTGAGGCGGGCTGCGCCCGCCTCTGGTTTTTCAGCTTCCTCAGCCATATTTTATGCTTTTTCCTTTGCTGTTGTAGGGGGATCGGGGTGGGTTCGATACCTTCTGGTACCAACTGCTTATAAATTTGGCTTCCTTTCTGTACGCAAGGAAAAGGGAACATAGCTGAGGCGGGCTGCGCCCGCCTCTGGTTTTTCCGCTTCCTGGGGCCATATTTCATAATTTTTCTTTTCCTGTTGTAGGGGGCTCGAGGTGGGTTCGGTACCTTCTGGTACTAACTGCATATAAATTTGACTCCCTTTCTGTACGCAAGGAAAAGGGAACATAGCTGAGGCGGGCTGCGCCTGCCTCTGGTTTTTCAGCTTCCTCAGCCATATTTTATGCTTTTTTCCTTTCCTGTTGTAGGGGGCTCAGGGTGGGTTTAATACCTTCTGGTACCAACTGCACATAAATTTGACTCCGTTTCTATAGGCAAGAAAATGGGAGCATAGTTGAGGCGGGCTGCGCCCGCCTCTGGTTTTTCAGCTTCCTGAGGCCATATTTAATGCTTTTTCCTTTGCTGTTGTAGGGGGCTCGGGGTGGGTTCGATACCTTCTGGTACCAACTGCTTATAAATTTGACTTCCTTTCTGTACGCAAGAAAAAGGGAACATAGCTGAGGCGGGCTGCGCCCGCCTCTGGTTTTTCCGCTTCCTGGGGCCATATTTCATAATTTTTCTTTTCCTGTTGTAGGGGGCTCGAGGTGGGTTCGGTACCTTCTGGTACTAACTGCATATAAATTTGACTCCCTTTCTGTACGCAAGGAAAAGGGAACATAGCTGAGGCGGGCTGCGCCCTCCTCTGGTTTTTCAGCTTCCTCAGCCATATTTTATGCTTTTTCCTTTCCTGTTGTAGGGGGCTCGGGGTGGGTTCAGTACCTCCTAGTACCAACTGCTTATAAATTTGACTTCCTTTCTGTACGCAAGGAAAAGGGAACATAGCTGAGGCGGGCTGCGCCCGCCTCTGGTTTTTCAGCTTCCTGAGGCCATGTTTTATGCTTTTTCCTTTCCTGTTGTAGGGGGCTCGGGGTGGGTTCAATACTTTCTGGTACCAACTGCATATAAATTTGACTCCGTTTCTATAGGCAAGGAAAAGGGAGCATAGCTGAGGCGGGCTGCGCCCGCCTCTGGTTTTTCGGCTTCCTCAGCCATATTTTATGCTTTTTCCTTTGCTGTTGTAGGGGCTCGGGGTAGGTTCGGTACCTTCTAATACCAACTGCTTATAATTTTGACTTCCTTTCTGTACGCAAGGAAAAGTGAACATAGCTGAGGCGGGCTGCGCCCGCCTCTGGTTTTTCCGCTTCCTGAGGCCATATTTCATAATTTTTCTTTTCCTGTTGTAGGGGGCTCGGGGTGGGTTCGGTACCTTCTGGTACCAACTGCATATAAATTTGACTCCCTTTCTGTACGCAAGGAAAAGGGAACATAGCTGAGGCGGGCTGCGCCCTCCTCTGGTTTTTCAGCTTCCTCAGCCATATTATATGCTTTTTCCTTTCCTGTTGTAGGGGGCTCGGGGTTTGTTCGGTACCTTCTGGTACCAACTGCATATAAATTTGATTTTTTTTCCATATGCAAGGAAAAGGCAACATAGCTGAGGCGGGCTGCGCCCGCCTCTGGTTTTTCAGCTTCCTGAGGCCATGTTTTATGCTTTTTCCTTTCCTGTTGTAGGGGCTCGGGGTAGGTTCGGTACCTTCTAATACCAACTGCATATAAATTTGACTCCCTTTCTATATTAAAAGTGTACAAAGAATTAATTCGACCCTATTTCTATATTTCAAATGTGCTAAGAAACTAATGATAGCAAAAACCATGATTTTTGCATGGATTTACCTGTAATTGAGAGTTTTTTGTATTTTTTTCGAAAACAATGCGTTTTTGGAGAAAAATGTATAAAACATAAAAAATGTATTTTGATGAGATCTACAACTTTTGTATGAAGCATTTTTTAAAATTTTTTTACCTTAATGAAAAAAACGTAAAAAATCCATTATTTTTATGGTTTTTTATGGTTTTCACCATGAAGATGAGCTAGTCGCCAATTTTCATTGTGATTTTCGTAATGAGGGCACAAAATTACGTAGGGAAACTAAGTTTTAAGTCGATTGGCGGTTCGAGCTATTCGGAAGTGCACCCAAAAATATAATAACTTCCAAAACACTTAAACAAATTTCAAAAAAACTATACCACTGCGTTCAGAACACTCAAATGAATAAAGAAATTCTATTCTTCTATTAATTTTTACATTATAATAACAATAATTCAATAATCAAGTAAAAAAATTATTTTTGAAAATTTTTAAAATTTTACATACGTCACTGTCATTTGGCAGATATTTTGGTAAACAGCTTGAAACTTCAGACACTAGCGGAGAATGTCTGAACTGTTATTTACATTGAACGATAAGTCGATAAGACGTAAAACACGAAAATAAAAGCGAATTGGTGGTTTCGCCCCACTCTACTCTATTTACTTCTCAATTTATTTATTGGTCGATTCTTTTCAACAGTAACGTTCTTGTTATAGTAGACGGCTCTTTGCTTGTGGATGCGTCTTCTTCGTTTGATTTACTCACCAGGATTACGTCTGCTTTTTCTTCACATAAAGTTATTAATTACAAATTTTGCGAATGTCAAAAAATGATAATTGAAACAAATTAAATAAATACAGATGATAAAAAAAAAGAAAAAAATGATAAAATAAAGAAGAAAGAAGGGTTTTCATAACAGATCAGTAGAATGGCTAAAATTAATAATAATTAAAAAAATTGGAGATGAAACTGAAGAAAGAAGTATTTATTTATTTATTTGGTTACTTTATTATTTATTTTTTATTATTTATTTAGAATTTAGTAATTTATTTATTTAAATTGGGTTAGGTTAAACATTGCACATGTAAAATTAGAAAATAATAAAATTTTGGACGAAACAAATTTTGTTTTATAATTACGTTATAATTTAAAATTATTTATTAATTAAAATTAAAAAAAATGTGAATGTAAAAAATTAAATGTATGTATTTAAAAATGAAGTAAATTAATAAAGTTAAAATAAACTAAATCTTTACCGACTGACACCTCTTTCTTTGAATTAAATGTCGCTCTAATTAATTTATTGTTTTTGTTACTTCTGATCTGTAAAATAATTTATAAAAAATAACAGTTTTATTTCATAATTGAAAGATATGATTATCTATTAACATAGTATTTTAAACAAGAAATGTATTTTCATTGTAGAAACTCCACATAGTTTTGGAGTGTAGAATCCAAGGTATGCAGATTTTACAAAAGTGACTATGAAAAAAAATATTATACGAACACTTATTTTCGGCAGCTCTTCTACAGTGTTTACATGATTTAAATTCTTAAATGCATCCAGTTCCCATTTTTCTTGCGGGGGTAGAATCAATAAATCATTTTGTATTAGGGTGCGGAGTTGTTCATCGGATAAATCGAATTCAACTGGAATTGGTGAACCACCTCCAGTTTGTGTTTGATTTTTTTCATTTCTAATTTTTATTTTCACTTCATTTAACCAATTCAACCATAGCTGAAAATGTTTTGAATGATATATAATTAATTATTTCAGTCTTGCCAAGTACTCAAATAGCATGTAATATTACAGTAATTATAAAATGTCCGCCTGATAGCATGATATTACCAAGAATACTACTGTAATATTAATTTATCATTACACGATTATATGAAAAACATTCTACCGTTAATAACAGGTAATATTACAATCAGTCGAACATTTTCTTATGAATGAAATATTACATGTTACTTGAACATGAAATATCATAGTACCATTTTAGTAGTTTACAAAAGTATTATTAAAAGAGAATAACATATATATGAACTAAATAATAAATAGTTCTTTAACGCGCGTTTTTCAAAGACCGATCTTTCAATATTATTACTATAAATGGAAATGAAATAAATATTTCTATATTTTCTTTTAAAAAATAAAATAGTTTTTAAATAAAAAATAATTTAAAAATTGGTTTGGAAATAATTTGTAATAATGACTTTGAAAAATTGTATTGGTTTTTTTATTTTTGCTTAATAGCTAATTTATTACCTTTAATAAGAAATACAGTAATAATAATGTAGGTCAATTTATTCAACTTTTACATTATAAAATATTTTTTTATGAAAGCAAATATTGAAAATAACAATATTAGGTTATATTAAAATTTTTTTTTAATTTTAAAAAAATTAAAAATTTCGATTAAAATTGATTTAATTAAACTAAAAAATAAGAAAATAATTTAATAGATAATAAATTGAGTAAACAATCTTTTTTATAACCTTTTCCTATTCGTCTACTTTTTTCTTGGCCCAATTTTTTTCCAAGTTAAGGACAGTGCTAAACTTCTTCAAGATAATAAGGAGGTTCTTTCGCAAATAGAATTAACATTACCAATTTATTGAAATTTGTATCACTGTTAGATAAAGGTTTTGAAAAAAAGGAGTTAAATTTTTGAGACCTGTTAATACATGCTAGTAAAAAGCCCAAAATCGATTTTGAAATTTTTAAAAAAAATTTGGATTTACGAGGTTTTTAAATTTTTTTTTGAAATTTTGAAAATGATATATCTCAAAGGAAAATAAATAAAATTTAATACAATTTTTTGGAAATGTTTATTATTTACGGACAATTTAAGAAAATAGTTAATAAAAATTTTTTTTTTTAAACAAATTATTTAAAAAATAATTTTTAACCCCTTCACAGTCGAGTAAAAATAAAGTTTTTGTGCCATGAGTGTTCAAAAAATTTTTTTTTTTAAATCACGATATTGTCATATTATATGTTTTTGAGGTCACTGATTCAAAATCCGTAGTCGAAAAGTCAACATTCAAAATATCGACCAAAAAAAATTAAAAAGTTAACGAATTCGTTAACTTAAAAAAATTTTTTGACGCTTTTTTAAAGCTGCCATTTTAAATTTTGAATTTTTGACCACGGATTTGGAATCAGCGACCTCAAAAACCCCCGAGTAGGCATTTTAAGGCATTTTCAGACAGATTCGTTAATTTAAAAATTTTTTTGGGCGCCATTTTGAAGCCGCTATTTTGAATTTTGAATTTTCGACAACGGATTTGGATTCCGTGACCCCGAAAACCCTCGAGTAAGGATTTTTAGCCAGATTCGTTAACTTTTAAATGTCTTTTTTTCGATGGCCCTATAGAGCCCATGGACATACAGGGTACGACATTTTTATGGCTCTATAGAGCCCACTGACAGTGAAGGGGTTAAATAAACAATTTTTTGAAAAGTGCTATTTTTTGTTTTTAATAACAATGATTCAATTCCCACTTATTTCACGAGTATTTTCTATAAAAAAATTGATGGAGGGACTGAAACTTTAGGATATATTGAATTTTTTGTCCTTGCTCGCAACCGTTAAAAGCGCATTTTCAGGCAATACTCTACATACAAACTAATGTTCAAACTCACCTATAATTCGTAAATTTTAACCAAATTCATTTTTCTTTTTGGAAAATGACAAGCTATAAATTTGTAAGAATACTGTGCATTTTTTAAATTTCTATTTGTTTAATTAAATTATTTTTATTTTTGTTAATTACTAACTTTTTACATATTGTACCTAGAGAGGTGTATTTTTTTCTAATTTTGCAATTTACCGGACCTTACATAAATTGTTTAATACTAACTATTTACAGAATAGTATACTTAGAGAGAGGCAGTTTTTTCTAATCATGCAAATTTACCAAAATTTTTTCAAATGCCGATTTACATTAAAAATAAAATTATAATTTAAGCAAAAATAAGAATAATAATTTGTTTAAAAATTGTTTAAATAATAGGGAAGAGTGGGCTACATTGAACCAGCGTCATCAGTAAACCACTTCAATTTTCTGAGAAATGTCTGAGTAAAATTTTTTCTTATTCAATATATAAGTTAGTTTTACCCAAACAGACTTAGTCCAAAAATTTCCGGCACGTAGGTTTATTATTTACAAAGAAAAACTAAAAAATTGGACAAGTGCGAGTTGTACTCGCACTGCAATGGCGGGTTCCGTACACAAATATTAAAACAATACTTGCAACATTTATCGGTAATTGGTAGAATTAAAATAAACAATTAAAAAAATATATTAAAATCATTTAATAAAAAAATAACTAAAAAAATTAAAGTATTGTATATCTAATATTGTAAACAATAATAAGTATAGAGAAACAAAATTTTGAAAATTAGTTCCTCCACTTATTATTGTTTACAATATTAGATATACAATACTTTAATTTTTTCAGTTATTTTTTTTATTAAATGATTTTAATATATTTTTTAATTGTTTATTTTAATTCTACCAATTACCGATAAATGTTGCAAGTATTGTTTTAATATTTGTGTACGGAACCCGCCATTGCAGTGCGAGGACAACTCGCACTTGTCCAATTTTTTTAATTTTTAGTTAAGAAATTAAAGGGAGAAAACAATCTCTCATTTGTTCTCTTAAAACTTCACTCTTCCTTAAAATATTTAATGCCACGTGTTTTAACTAAAAAGAATTAAAAAATTTTTTTTTATTTTTTTTACAAAAAGTTTCTTAAATAAATTTTTCGTCGTCAGACTGTAATAATACCTACACTAGTATACCAATTTTCAGCTCATTAGGTCAAATAATGTAAAAGTTAGGGGGAATTTTTTTTTAGTTTTTCCTTGACAACGCTATGGCCATCATTATATTTCAAGTTCTCTATATTTTTCCTGTAATATTAGAGTAAAAATACACCAGCATGCAAAATTTCAGCTCTCCATGTCGAATAGATTACAAGTTAAGGGGGGGGGGAATGGTCACTTTTTATGCATTTGTGGCCAAAAATCTTGTTATTTCCTTGACAACGCTATGACCATCACGTCCAATCACATTCGCTATATTTTTCCTGTAATCTACGAGTGAAAATACATATCTGGACCAAATTTGAGCTCTTTAGGTCAAATAGTTTAGCCGCTAGGGGGGGACACGATTTGGCTACGGACACAAGAGTCTCACCAATAGGGTTCCTTCAGTACACCGTAGGTGTACGGAACCCTAAAAAACTGTTTTTCACGTACAAAATAAAAAATTTTGTGGAAATATAATAAAGTTTTCTTATTAAAATAGGAAGTTTTAAAAATTAGTAAACTTTTGATTTATTTCTCTTAGGGTGTCAACTTCAATATTCTGATGTGATAAAGAATTTTAAGTCTTACATTTTAGTATAAACAATTTTTGATGTGAATGTCATGTGAATTCAGTGAGTGTCCTTCAAAATAAGAAAAGTGTAACTGGTTAGAAAAAAATTAAATTTCATTATTTAATCATAATAATTTGTATTTGTAACGTGTGCATTAACTAAAGCAGTACTTCAGTTCTATTTTGATACAAAAACCTGATCAAAATTTGTAAAATTTAATTAGTTCTTGTACTTTAGAAAAAACCCGATTCAATGTAGCCTACTATCCCCTAATTGTATTTTTAATTTTATTCTGGGTTCTAAAATAATGAACGCTTTTTAATCATCTTAGGCTTATTTTAAAGGTCATTTGCTATACTATAAGAATAGTATATATATATATATATATATATATATATATTTTTTTTCTTTTTTCTAGAATAGTTTTAAGTACAAAAAAAATTTTTGAAATTTTTTGAATTTTTTTGGTTTAAGTTTGACGGCCAGCAATTTCTAAGAAAAAAATTACACGTTAATGCTTATATGTAATTCTTATAGTGTAGCAAATGACCTTTAAAATAAGCCTAAGATGATTAAAAAGCGTTTATTATTTTAAAAGTTATTTAAATTTTTGTAAAACATTAAAAATGACGATTTTTTAAAAATATACCCGAGTCGAACCTTTACACTGAGAGAAGTCCGGGAACTAATACGTCCCGTGCGAGCCTTGAGTTGTACTTTTGAATGTTTTTATGTGAACCCTCGAATCGGGATGTCTCAAGCCCCGATGCGAAACGTGGAACGTCCTGAAGCGAGATTACGCAGAACTTTCAGTGTTTGCCACCAGTTGTTTTCTCACATGCGAGAACAATGTTTGACTGGATCGGGGAGTCTCAGCACCCGATTCGGAACAACTCAAACACGACAAGCAGAGTAGCTCATAGCGACGTCTAGCGGGAACTATTACGTCTCGGTCTTCTCTCAGTGTAGACCTGCTTACCTCCTTAAAACTCAGGGTTTGTAAGGATGTAATAGGATGAAAGCAGAGTTTATTTGCATTGAAAGTTAATTCTGATTACCTCCTGCAAACCCCTAGTTAGCGACAAATTTAGATGGTAAAAGGGGGAAAGCAGGTGTTCCTAGAACCTTATTAAATACTGCTTGACCCTTACTTACAGAATTCTTTCCTCTCCAAAAACCCTGGAAAAACTGCTCATAGCATATTTGAGATCATTTTTAACTAATTTTTATAATAACTTTAATCATTAATAAATGGCATTATTATTTAATGATTTTTACTTTTTTTTAATTTAATCGTAACCAATAGCGAATTCATAAATAATGTTAGTATATATGTGGGGATTAATGCATATCCATTTATATATAAAAAAAAATTTTAATTTAATATTTGTTAATTAAATTATTTAACGGTGTATATAATCATTAAATTGCATACTTATACCTATACAATACAGAAAAATCGGAATAAACGCAAACCTACGAAATAAATAAAATCTAACGCACGCGAGACTTGAACCTACGAACTACGGACTACGAAACTAACGCCCTAACCACTATGCTACGGAACCTGACTGAACACAGACGCTCTATTTTCAGTGACTTGTTGAGTGATTTAATTAAGCATTAATTGACACTAATACACTACAGCAAATAAATAAATTGTTTAATAATAATAACCTTTAAACATTCATAAATTAATATTTTTATTATTTAAAAAAAATGTCAAAACATTTCAGTTAAAAATAATATTTATAAATTAATAATAAAAAAGTACACGTTTCGGTAACCTATTCGCAGTTTGAAGTTAATTGTTGTTTACATTTTGGTTTCTTAATCTTTTTTTAATTTTTCTTTTCAAATATTTTCAATTTTAAAATTAATGTATTGAAAATCTTCGAATTGTTGCAAAGAATTTTATCAAAAAATTTGATAATAATAGAATATTCCTTCAAAGAATTTCTTTATTTAGAAAAATAACTAAATTCTCGCAAAGAATTTTATTAATATTTTTAAAAATCCTAATTAAATTTTTTTTTAAACTAATGGAGTTTCTTTAATAATTTTAATTGAAAATTTCGAAAGCAATTGAATTTTATAAAGAAGAATTTTATTAAAATTGTATTGAAAATAAGTAATTTCTTGCGAAGAATTTATTAAAATTTTAAGAAATAATTAAATTGTTTATGAAGAATTTTATAGAAATATTTAAAAATCATGAAATTTTTTCGAAAAATTCAATTTAAGTTGTTTTGAAAATAATTGAATTTCTTTAAAGAATTTTATTAAAATTAAGTATATTCAAAATAATTGAATTCATCATAAGAATTTTAATTACTTTTTGAAAATAATAGAATTATTTCAATTCTTTTGACGAATATATTCAAAAATTGTATTGAGCTAGTAATTTAATTCTTATATAGAATTTTTTTAAGTATTTTGAGAATAATTAAATTGTTTTTTAAATATTTTAAATTCTTGTTGAAACTAAATTTTATGGGAATTTTTGAAAATAATTAAATTCTTTCGTTTAATTTTATTTTAATTGGGTTAATAATTATTTAATTCTTGCAAAGAGTTTTAGTATTTATAAAAATAGTTGAATTATTTCGAAGAATTTATTAAAGTTTAAGAAAATAATTGCAATTTATGAAAATATTTAAAAATATTTGAATTCATCAATCTAAGGAATTCAATTAAAATTGTTTTGAAAATAATTGAATTCCTGCAAAGAATTTTACTATTTATAAAATTAATTGAATTCTTCGGAAGAATTTTACTATTTATAAAAATAATTGAATTTTTTCAAAGGAATTATTAAAATTTTAGAAAATAATTGAATTCTGTCGTGAAATTTTCAAAATAAAAAATTTTGTAATTTGCAAAACAATAATAAGTTGAATATCTTGTACCGCGCGTAACATTTCCTATTGCGTAAGAATGTGGTAGAAGCAATACAGGGTTTAAGGTTCAATTAGGACTTAAAAAGGAGTTGTCAGAGTTGAATAGAACTTACGCAGGAGGAAAAAAACACCAAGGGTTTGTTAGGTGCAGGTTAGGGTTAAATTATACTTACCAGGAGGTAAGCAGGTCTAAAAGTTCGACTCGGGATCTAAATAAATTATTGGCAAAACGACTTTTGAAATATCTTGTTCTTTTCAAGATTAGGCATTTCGAGAATTGACTAGGCGATTCGCGAAATGCCGGGGCCGTTTTAGGCAAATTGGCAATTTGCCTAAAAAGGCTTCGTCATTTTAGTCAAATTAAGAAATGGATTATCTGAGTCATTTATAGACAAAAACAAATAATCAAAATTTACTTAATTACTCAATGATATTTCTTACTATTATTAGTATCTATACTGAGTCAAAACGCGTCAACCGTGAATAAGTTTTTTTGTCCAACGCCTGTAGTGGAATTGAAGTATTGTACAGTAGGCACCAGTAGCGGAAGATTTTTCTCCACTAGTGGTTTGGCCAGTGGAGAAATGAGTTTGACTGGATTATTTTTGTTTTGCTTTTAATAGTAACACAGTAAATCGTGAGGTATTAAAAAGCGTAGCAGATTAAACTTACGTTACTACTATAAGAATATAACTTACCTAAGAACATGACTTACGCAACTTACGTAATAACATAATGTCACTTACGTAACTTACGTAATAACCTTATACCATCTTTCGTAATAACCTTATACCACTTACGTAAGAACATAACTTACGTAAGTACATGACTTACGTAAAAAGATTACTTACATAACTCATCTTCTTACGTAAGTTATGTTTTTACGTAAGTTACGTAAGTCATGTTTTTACGTAAGTTAGTAACGTATGTTATGTTTTTACGTAAGTAATGTAAGATTTGTTAGTTTAATTACGTAAGTTTCGTTAGTTAGTTTAGTTAATTAATCAATAATATTGTTATAACCGCAAAAACGTCATAAATTAAAATCAAGATAAATAAAATATGTTTTGCAGTTGTTGGACAAAGTATCGTGTACAATATACTATTGTAGATTTTTGGAAAAGTCAAAACATTTATGAAAATTTATAATTCACAATAACGAACCAAAAAACACTTTAAACCGTTTTTTGAAATTTAAAATTTTAATAACTTTTTTTATAATAACAAATTCTTGCATCATTTAAGAAAAAAATTAATAACAAGAAAAATCTAATTGCAATGGGATTTTTTTTACAATTTACTGTTCAAAAATGTCTACAGCCTACAATTTTTAACCGATTTCAGTGTTCTTTGTTTTAATTTAAAGAGGAATAAATTCTTAAGACTCAAATAAAAAAGAATGCCTCTTGGCTTATTAAAATCAATTAACAAGTTTTTTTAATTAATTTTTTTAAAAAAAGAGTCTAAAAACTTTAAGTGTTTATAATATTAACAAACAAATTTTTTTATCAAATTAATTAACAAATAGTTAAATTCTCTTCCTCTTCACACAAATTTTTTTTCACGTTTAATTTTGAACTTAGGTTTATTCAAAAAATATAAGAATATAAGTTAACTCTACCTCCACATTCCATTCTTTAATAAATTTCTCGAATTGACTAAGTAATTCGCTAAATGACGAAGCCTTTTTAGGCAAGTTGTCAATTTGCCTAAAACGGCCCCATTTCGCCCCATTTCGCGAATCGCCTAGTCAATTCTCGACATGCCTAGACAATTCGAGAACTGCCTGTAAATCTCTAGGAAATTCGGGTATTTCCTAAAATCTTAGGCATTTCGCAAAATGCCTGGTCTTCGGGTTTTGCCGGTAACATATATATGGGTCAAATTTTCTCAAAAAAATCAAAGTTGTTCATGGGTCTTTCAATCTTTGTGAAACTTGGTATAAAGGTAGTGTTTTATGACAGAATATTTTAGGAAAAAAAGATTTTTAAAAATTTTCAAAATTGTGGATTTTACCGGGCATTAAACATTGAAGCACATTTTTTTTAAAAACGAATAACTTTTATCCATCCCTAGTAGAAATTTGTCCTAGTTATTATAAAGGAACTGTCCAGTCGCGCTTAAAGTTGTCTAGTTACTTTACAAGCCAACTGGCTAATAACTGAAATGGAGTGTCACGCTTTTTTCATCAAGTTATTATCTAGCCCAACTTTATAAATTCTGGTCAACGGTTCTGTAGAAAAACTAGACAAATTAATTCTTTTGAAATACTGAAAATTTGTTTAAAAATTAAGATTTACTGTAGTTAACACATTTATTTCATGCAATTAATATAAAATTTCTATTTAGCACCAAAGAAATTTAATCAAAAATATTTTTGGAAAATTTCTGTATGGATTATAATCCATACAGAATATTTATATATACATAATAAATGGAATAGAATAAGAAATTATATAATATTTTATAATTTTTAATTAATTAGTTGAATAATTATATTAAAAAAAATGTGAATAGTAAATTATTACTTGTAATTTTCTACATTACTTTTTGATTTTTAATTGAATTAAAGAAAATTCTTAATAAGAATATCCTAAATATTTACTGTTTTCAAACAACTTTCATTTTTTTAATGCACTATTATTAACAATAACACTGAAACAAATATTTTTTATTAGTATAAACAATTATAATCTATATAAACCTTAAAATGATAACGCAATTTCACTGAAAAAATCTTAGGGGGGTAACGGGTAGCGAACTCGGGTCCCGCTGGACTAAAGTCGCACCGCTTAACGCACTCGGCCGTTCAACGCAATGGATACTGAGAATTAATAACCACTGCACATATGTTTCAGTTCAGTGCTGTAACTGGAGATTTTAAGCATTGGTATATAATTACTTTTAATATTTTCTATGCAATAAAACATTTTAGACGATTTTTTACTTATTATAACTTTTTAGTAATTTAATTTGCAACGTTAACAATTATTAAATAAATTGATTACTGTTATCAAACTTTTAATTATAAAAAATAATAACTAATTTTATTATTTTTATATTTATTATAAATGATTGTAAATATTTATTAATTAATTTTATTAATAAATATTATTAATTTTTTTTATTAATTATTAATATTACTAATTAATTTTATTAATTTATATTGTTAACTAATTTTATTAATAATTATTAATAGTTTTTATTATTAATTAAATTTATTAATTAATATTATTAATTTATAATAATAAATTAATTAAATTTTTAATTAATAACAAATTAAAATGAAAAGTTTTAAAATATTGGAAAGAATAAGAACAAATTTATCTCCAGCAAATAAGCAGTCGAGCTGTCTAGTTATTAGACATTATTGCAGTGTCATCGACACGACAAACTTAGAACTATAATTTCTAGGAGTACTTTAAAGTAACATTAAAAAAACTAGACAGAAGTTATGTCTAGCCAATATCAAATTCAACTTGAATCTTTGACGAAGAGCGTTGGTCAGTAACTTTACAGTTATTTACCAGTCTGCCTAGAATCAGCGTCCGTGACAAAAACTGTCCAGTAACTTGAACAATCGAGTGGCTCCATGACAAATTTCTACTAGGAATTTAGTTAGATTTTGTTTATATTTTAGGTAATAATAGTTGATTATCTAACAATTTAAAGTGCAATATTAAAAAAAAAATCCAAAATTTGCCCGGAAAAAAAATCAAAAAAAATTTTGATTTCATTTTTTCGGGCATAAGCACTTTTTTTATTGTTTTGTTACTATAATATTTGGATTCGTTATCTTCTCCAGAATTTTTTGCAAAAAAAAATCTCTGAAGACTTTAAAACTAACCGAAATATCAAATTTTTTGTCTCGAGGTGCACAGATATCGATCTCGCGTAAACACGCCTGAGATGTGCACCAAACGTTCTTAAGATTAAATTTTCGCATTCTAATATTTTTTTTGTTAATTTTTAGTAATAAAGGAAGGTTTAAAAATCAAGTTTTGCAATTATAAATTTGTTTTTAAACAATTTTGAATCTCAAAATGGGTATGTAATATATTTATGTGAAAGAAATAACATTTTACTTGATGTCTATTTTATCAAATTTAAATTTGACGTACTTTCTATTTAATTTAATAAATATTTGGAAGAATGTTTATCTGTCTTGATACGCGTTAACCTTAATGTCTTTTGAATCAAATTCTCTTTTATAGTATTTTTTAAATGGCAGAACTTTTGTTTAGCACATGGGAATTTTTCATATGAGTTTACCATCAATGTATTTTATTAAATGTAAATGAAAGTACGAAACGTGGTTGGTTAAGCTAGGGAAATTGTGAATTTTGATTGGCTAAACTTCTTAGCCCACTGGTGCTGTTTTTTACATTTAAAAAAATACATCGATGGGAAACTTATATGAAAAATTTCCATGTGCTGAACATAAGTTCTGTCACTTAAAAAATAGTGTAAAAGAGAATTCGATTCAAAAAACATTACAGTTTTCGCCAATCGTGACAGACCAATCGTGAATAATATATATTTCTTCCAAATATATATTAAATTAAATAGAAATTACATCAAATGTAAATTTGATAAAATAGACATTACGTAAAATTGTATTTCTTTTACATATACATTTCGATTAAAACAAATTTGACATAAAGTAAATTGTGTAATATGAAAATTTACATAAACAAAAATTCCATTGAATAAAAAATCGATTCAATATAAATTTCGATAAGTAAAATTTTTATCAAATAAAAATTTAATAAACGCAATTTTTTTAACATGAAAATTTTGGTGTGCAAAAATTATTACAAATAAAGAATATTTTATAAAAAAATTTTATCAAACAAAATATTAGACAATTAAAACTTTTAATAATTTTAGATAATGTCTGTAACAATTTAAAAAAATAAACAATCGCTCACAATTCTATTTAAATTAAATAAGAATCTTATAAACAAAATTTTCTTTCAATGTAAATTTTGTCTTATAAAAATTTATACAAATTTCTGTTCTGTAAATTGTAATGTTACATCCCGACATATTTCAAAATTTTATAAATTTCGTAAATTTAGTAATGTAGTTAAATAATCAATTAAATACATTTCATAAATGTAATATTCAAACAATGTCTAAGGACATAGTTCAAAATATTACATCTTCTTTTACGAATCCTAAATTAAAAGCATAAAATATAAATCGTAATGAAATACTATAATATTTCATTCACATGATTCATTAACACGTGTTATTACTCACGTGAATGAAATAGTAAGGTGAATCAACGAACTCTGTCTTTACGACAAGTGTCAAGCTATGAATGAAAGAGATGACACATGTTTAAAAGATGATAGG
This sequence comes from Leptopilina syphax, assembly GCA_032872505.1. Classification (NCBI taxonomy): domain Eukaryota; kingdom Metazoa; phylum Arthropoda; class Insecta; order Hymenoptera; family Figitidae; genus Leptopilina; species Leptopilina syphax. The sequence goes on along the minus strand of CM065468.1, from coordinate 40,201,561 downwards.
AAAACATATATTCTTCTAATTTATAAAATCATTTAATATTAATAAGAATTATTTAATTATTTAATTATTTGATCGATCCATATGGCATTCAATCATTGATAATTATTATTTATTGTCAAAATATTAATATGAACCCAATTAAATGTATCAAATCGAAAATAAATCGATAATCGACAATCGATTAATCGATAATCGATTGTCGATTCGATTATTGAATTCAAAAACGCTTATCAATGTCTGAATTAATGGAAATGAATCGAATACAAATTATAAGTTTAAATTAATAGATGATAGCTAGAATAAAATAGAAAAAGATCATATTACAATCGTACGTGCCTAAAACAGTGCATGTTGTACGTGTCTAAAACAGAGCATGTTGTACGTGTCTAAAACGATGTGTGGTAAAAACACCTAAAACAAAATGCTTCCACCACTTAACATCCCTAAAATGCATTAGATTCAATAGTATATAAGCTGCTGTAAAAATCAGAGCGATTGTCAAAAGTTCCGGTGTAGTTCAGTGCGGACAGTATCATTGTAGAGCGACCCTTCGGTTAAAACGCGAATTACTGTATTCTTTCCCGTAAAAAGGTGCAAGTTAGATTATTTATCACTTAGAAACAAGTTTCTTTCCCCTAAAAAGGTGCAAGACAAATAATTTAACACTTAGAGTTGATAATTTTGCTATTTTAACTGTCGTATTTGTGATTAATAATTAATAGTATAAATTTCACTAATTCTTTCCATAAAGGTGCAAGTTATATTATTTGTCACTTAGAAACAAGTTTCTTTCCCCTAAAAAGGTGCAAGATAAATAATTTAACACTTAGAAAACGTGAAACTGTTATTTTAGCACAAAAACTGTTGTAAAGTTGTGAATATTACACAAGTGTAATAAAACAAACTTTCAGTTTCATTCAATTGAAACGAGTTCAAACCAAGAAAACCAATTATAACAACCCTGCGATAATCTTGTCAACGAATCTGTTATTAAACGTAAGTAACAATTTGTAACAATTGTAACTTTCTTTTTACTTTAAACAATAAATTAAATAAAAGGAATATTTATCTTGTTATTAACGCAAAACCCATAGTTTTGACAAGTGATCACGATCCTACAATAAAAATAAAGATCAGGCTTTACCAACCTGATTAATCAGCTAACTGGTTTTAAAATCTATTTTAAATAAATTATTTAATTTTATTTAAAAGCCTCGCTCTTGCTCGGAACGTAACAGCTGATTTGGTGGCAGCGGTGGGATTGTCACTTTTGTTATAAACAAATTAATTATTCTAAAACAATTTTAAAATTTTTGAATAATTTTGAAAACAATTTTGAATTTTGAGAGCCTAAATTCCTTCTAAATTCATTAATTATACTTAAACCCTCATTCAAACCAAACCAGTTCCTAATTGTTTATAAATTTTATAAACAATTTCCTTAATTTCATTATAAAATCCTGTAATTTGAGCTGCTTTTGCGCCGTTCGGCGAATCTCGGCTTGAATAAGGAACAGTTTGCGCCGTCCGGCGGAGCCGTTTAATTAAGGATTTTCCTTTATTTTAATTAAGATAAAATTGTGATATTATTGTTGCGCCGTCCGGCGAATTTTAATTGATCAAACGACATTTTGCGTCGTCCGGCGAACCTGTCATTTTATCTGTTTCCTTTCATAATTTTTCTAATATTCTAAGACTCTATAAACTGTCCATTGTTTTTGAAATATTTAAATCATTTTTAAAGACATTAAAATACAAAAATGTCTTTTATTTACAGTTAAATAAATAATGTGTGATAAAACTCCAACAACAAAGAAAATTAAGAATCGAGGAGGAGTAAAAGCACAACGAAGATTCAATATTCAAACATCATTAGAATCAGAAAAATTCTCAGAAAATCTAAATTCAATAGCAATAAAAGAAATAGAAACACAAGAAGAATTTAAGTTTCCAATTTCTTTGAAAATTTATTAAATAAAACCGAACAAATTTTGAAAAATAAATAAATGTACTTAAAATTCTAATAATTAATAAAATAAAACCTTATTAAAACTGATGTGTTTCGTTTATTGTTGCATACTCTTAGTATATGTAATATTAATTACAGTAATTTGGTATACCAGTCCAAAAAGGAAAAATTAATATTAATTCATAAAAATCAATAATTCTAGTAAATTTTATACAAACAAAAATTTTGATATTTATTGTAAATGAATAATTATTTTAATTTTAATCGATTTAACTACCCACACATCGAATTAATCTCAGGCGATTTAGTGGCACACAAAGGAATTTTTCTAATAGATAATACTAATCGATTAAACTTAATAAAAGAAACAAAATTATCTTCATTTGTCAATATCGATAGAAATGTTCGATATACAGGTCGACATAATTCATTTCATACTAAAGGTAGTGCTATATTAGATTTTCATGATTTTTCCTTAAAATTTGAAGTTATCGATTTCGAAAGCAATTCCGAAATTATTGGTATTTTAGGCGCACCATTTTTAGATCAGTTATTTGAAACTAATCATTTCAGTCGAATTGCTATAGATTACGATAGAAGAGCGCGAAGACGTGAAACATCAATTCGACAACGATTTATTAGACGCATTTGCGGAATTTTACGAAATTCGTCTTTCCGAAAATTTCCATGAATTGTTACGTCAATAATATCGAATTCAATACCAATATTTTTCCAAATATTCATATATCTTCACCAAGTTTAAAAGAGAAGAGAGGTCTTTTCTTAGTGAATCCTGCTTTAAACATTAATTTAATAAACGAAAGAAAATTAGCATCAGGTATAATAATCGATAGAACAGAATTGATTACTTTAAATTCAGGCTCATTTGTTACTTCTGGAACAACAGAAATAATAATAGCTCGAAAACCAATCAAATTTCGAACTTATATTAATAGTAGACAAAACGAATTGACAGGTATATTGGGATTGTCATTCCTAAATACCGATCCCAGTGAGTTTACATTTTAAACTGCTATCGATATTAATATATGCAATATTTTTCATTAATAACAACAATTTTTGTTATTGCAATATTTTCCCTAATTTGGTGCCTAAAAATTTGGCATATCTTTCAAAATTTTAAAATCAATAATTTACAAAATATATTGATTTAAACAATTCCTCGCGCAAGAAAAAAGATTAGGAGAATATATTAATATAAGAGGTCATAATTAAATTCGCGCGGTTAATATAATTAATCATCGTTTCATTGACATAAACTACTCATTGACTTCGCGCGCGGAAGCTACAAGTAGTACGCCACGAGACAAGTCAGACGTCCACTTAAAGGCAACTCTCACACGTATCTTAAGCTGGTCGCGATTCCTCCAGTAACCCGCCATCTTGAACTTCTTTATGAATTCATATTTTCACTTCTTAATCAAAAATAACGAATTATATCATCAATTATTATTAAATTCATCTTTCTTCATCGGTAACGAAGGTCGATTTATATTAGATCCTTCTTTACCAATAAATTTAATCAAAGAAGACGAAATTAATCCTTTCCTAGGAATAAATCGTGTACTAAAATACTTTTTAAGAGACGGTACTATACGAACACACGGAGAAGCAAAAATCTGTATTAATTATACAGTAATAGAATTTCAAACAATAATTTGTGACGACAAATCAGATATTATTGGAGTTTTAGGACTTCCATTCTCATTTGATATTATTAACGAATTATTCTAATCAACAATAAAATGACTCGTAAAAATAAACAACAAAGAGGTTATAAGGACAAAAATGATGAAGAAGATAATAATGGCCCAATCAATGATGCAACCTTTATGAACAGAACCCTTCATGATACTATGGTAAATTCTATGGCAGAATGTTTTGCGTTACAACAAGGTATAATGAATATTCCTTTTTACGACGGGCATAATATGCCAGTCAAAGATTTTATTGATGATATTTTGAATGCTGCATCATCCATTCCAATAAATTGTGAAGATCAGTTTTTGAAATCTATTCTTGCTAAATTAAAGGGTGCTGCTAGAAGCAGTACTCAAGGTAAGTCTTTTGGAACCATTGATGAATTAATAGATCATTTAAAACAAAGATATTCCACTCATAAATCATATGCATAGTATTTGCAAGAAATATCCACAATTCGTATGAACCGCAATAAAAATGTTAGCGAATTTTACGATAGATTGTCTCAATTATTAGCGGGAGCAAATGCGACACTCGCTAGTTCTTACGGAGCCCCTAATGCTAAAATTCAAATGCAACCCCTAAATCTATGTGCTTTGGAATCCTTCATTAAAGGACTTCCAGATTCAATGTCCACTATAATAGAGGCACGAAATCCTCAAAATCTTAAAGATGCTTTTGACATTGCTTTACAATGTAAACAACGTCATGAAAGCTATAAATCAGATTATAATGCTTATCATTATTCACGACACCAACCACAAGATTACAGATATCGAGAAAGAAGCCCTAGTAATAGAGTACAATTCTCATATCCCTATGAGCAAACGAGATATCGTTCTCAATCACCTACTCCTACGGGAATATTGAGAAATCCATATCCCCCATATATGCAAAACAATCATTATCCACAACCATATCCTAATCAACCTAATTTTCATCTTCCTAACGCTTATATGCCTTATACATCATATCCCTTTTACCCATATCCTTCTCCACAAGAAGGATATTTAAATAAAAATCAAGATGGAAGTAGAACACCACCTCGTTCTCAATCCCCATATTCATTTGAAAAGAGTAATTTAAACTCAAACACGACTCGACGAACAGACGCGACGACGAGTGCAGATCCCAAAGAGCGTCCAGCCAATGCGAGAATCCTATCGTTACAAAACACATCTTCCACGCCAGAAAATCAAGAGAATCTCCATTAATAATTATAAATTCTCCAAGCTTTTAAACATCATCAGCAATCTTATTAATAGACACAGGAGCCGATGTAAACATAATCAAGGAGAATATATTATTGCCAGAATTAAACATAATTCAAGAAGAAGCCATACATATATAGCTGGAATCGTTCCTATAAAAATTTGAACACTAGGAACAGTTCAAATTGAAATAAATACAAAACCAATAACTTTCCAAGTAGTTTCCACAGATTTTCCTATAGAATCTGACGGTATACTAGGTAGAGAATACCTTCGTGAAGAAAAAGTTGAAATTTCTTTTTGGCATAATACAATAGTCACACATTCAAATCCTATAAAACCAATATTTTTCGCAGATAAAGAATCAACTGAAGCTAGAGATGCATTAACCGAAAATAAAGCTAACAAGAGAAGAAATGTAACTATTAAAGCTAGAACAAGACAAGTAATACCAATTGATGTTCTAGATACAGAATTAAAGGAAGGATATTTGCCTTTAATAAAAACAGCAGAAGGATTACTAGTAGGTGAAGGAGTAGTAACGAACCATGATGGAGTTTGTCATATTTACGCTATAAATATGACATCTGAAGACGCAGAAATCGAGATACCACCTCAAGAGTTAATACCTTTTGAATTTTACAAATTACCTGGTGAAGATTCAGATGATTATTCGACAGAAGAAGAATACACACCACCAATAGATAGGGTTTCAGCCATATTAGAATATCTAAGATTAGATCACTTAAACAAAGACGAAAAAGAACATGTAACACAAATTATTAAAGAATTTCCAGACAGTTTTCATCTCCCAGGAGAACAACTCACCCCAACTAATATGGTTCAACATAAAATCATTACAAAAGACGAAATACCAATTCACGTTAAACAATATAGATTTTCACCAACTTAAAAAGAAGAAATCGATAAAGTCATCGATAGAATGAAATCTGAAGGAGCTATAGATTCCTCTTGTTCACCATACAACTCACCATTGTTAATAATTCCAAAAAAGATTGACGGAAGTGGTAAGAAAAAGTGGCGAATAGTAATTGATTTCCGAGCACTAAACGAGAAGACAATTGGTGATTGCTACCCATTGCCAAATATTACTGCTATACTTGATACCATCGGAGGCGCTCAATACTTCTCTGTATTTCATTTAGCCAGTGGATTCCATCAAATTGAGTTAGATCCTATCGATAGGTCAAAAACAGCATTTTCTACTACGCATGGACATTATGAATACATAAGAATGCCCATGGGACTAAAAAATTCACCATCAACGTTCCAAAGATTAATGGATCAAGTTTTAACTGGACTTCAAGGTGTTGAATTATTCGTGTATTTAGACGACATCGTAGTGTACGCAAATGATTTAGAAGAACATGGCAAGAAGGTAAGAAGATTACTACAAAGATTAAAAGGTGCCAACCTTTCATTACAACTAGAAAAATGCGAATTTCTTTTCAAAGAAGTAGCATATTTGGGACATATAATAAGCAGTGAAGGAGTAAAACCTAATCCAAAAACTGTAGAAGCGGTAAAAAATTTTCCAACTCCTAAAACACCAAGAAATATAAAACAATTCTTAGGATTAGCAGGATATTATCGAAGATTTATCAAGGACTTTTCAGCAAAAGCCAAACCATTGTCTAATCTACTAAAAAAGGATGTAAAATTCGAATGGAAACAAGAACAGGAAGCTAGTTTCAAAGAGCTAAGAGAAGCTCTATGCACTAACCCAATTTTACAGTATCCAGACTATGAAAAACCTTTTACATTAACAACTGATGCATCTGATTTTGCTATAGGTGCAGTATTAAGTCAAGAAAAAGATGGATTTGATTTGCCTATTGCTTATCTTTCCAGAGTATTAAATGCGCCAGAATTAAACTACTCCACAACTGAAAAGGAATGTCTAGCAGTACTATATGCAGTTCATCATTTTAGACCTTATATTTATGGAAAGAAATTCACTTTAGTCAGCGATCATGAACCATTAAGGTGGATTGCCACTATAAAAGATCCAGGACAACGACTTATAAGATGGAGATTAAAATTAAGAGACTACGAGTATGAATTTCAGCATAAATCGGGAAAACTAAACACAAATGCCGATGCTCTATCCAGAAATGTTACAGAAGACGAAATAAAAGAAAATTCCCAAACCAACGTCGATCAAAAACAAGTGAAAATTTTAATCAATAAACGTGTTGATAAAATTCCAAAGAAACCAACTAAACCATCAACAACCGCTCTGTCTAATCCTCAAAAATCAAAAATACAACCTCCAAAATCAATATTAAAACCATCTACTTTAAAATCTACTTTAGAACAAAGTACTATTGGTTCAAGACTAGCACAAAGACGAGCTGCACAACAATCTACTTTGAAATCTACTCTAGATCAGAATACTACTGGTTCAAGATTGACACAAAGACAATCTTTACAACCATCCACTTCAAAAACCAATTTTAACCAAAGCACTATTGGATCAAGAGTAGCACAAAGACGAGCATTACAACCTAGAGTAAAAACAATAGACGAAGAATCAATTGACAGTAGCACTGACGAAGAGAGAAAGATACCAATTCCTCCCATTCAAAAGGCAAGTAGAAGCTTACTTCCCAGTTTGAAACTTCCACCAGCGGCTATAAAAAATATACCAGGCCCTAAAAGTGCACCCCCACAAATACAACCCAAAGTTGTAAACTTCCCAATTCCAGAAACCACTGTAATAACAATAGAACCACCAGTTAGCGAGAGTGAAGAAAGCTCTGACAAAGAAGAAGCTAACGCAATGAACTTAAGCAGAAAAGAAATAGCTAAAGATCTAGGAAATTCCATATCTCGTTTTAACGAATATGTAAAACAACATGAAGATTGGCTAATAGACTCACCACAATCCCCTAGAAATTGGCTCACTCTTTCTGACGGAAACGACGATGAAAGTATTCATAAAGCGGCTAATGAATTAATTCCAGGAGACCACACGGAATTTTCACAAAAATTAGATTTCCAATGGGATTATGCCAAAGGCGAATCTATGTGGGAAGACAAACAAATAAACAACTCAAACAATGAAACATTTACTAAAAAAGTTGTAAATCCAGAAGAAACAATACATTTAACACCAAAGAAAGCTCACACGGATATAAACAAGAACAAAAATGTAACTTTCAGATCCACTTCATCAGAACCCAACACACCTGTAGTTTTCAAAACTCCAAAGGCTATGTCAACACCTTATCACACTTCATTACATGAAATAGATGTAGAATCAGACGACGAAACTGACGAAAAAGATGAAACAGATATAGAATCGAATGATGAAACAGACGAAGAAAAAGAAACGGATGAAGAAGAAGAAAGCGATACCACAGAAAATGAAATTGAAGAAAATAAAACTAAGTCAAATTCAATTCAATTCAAACACTCCTAGAAAGTATTCCTCCAAATTTGCCTTCATGTTATTCAAGAATACCAGAAAAACCTTCAAATATTACAAGTCATAGAGAAAATCTAACTTATCATCGGAACAATTACGTGCATTTTCTATCCGCTGATTGTGAATTTACCACCCCAATAAGTAGATTACTTATAGATATTGCAGTAATAGACCCAGAAGAAATTAAAGGCAAAAAGCCCATTAAAGGACAAATTCTAGTAACCCCAAGAGGAAGACACAATGTATATTCTGTAATAGTAAAAGACAACTATTACGATCCATTATTAAAGGAAGACATCATTTCAGGAATACGGAACTTAAAAATTCTCCTGTATAAAGAAAAAGCAAAAGAAATCAGAATTTCTCGACACGGAGACTTCACTGACGAATTAATGAAAGAAGAAATAATGCAAATGATTGAATCAATCTTCTATAACAGCGATATTAATGTAACTATTTGTCATGGACAAGTATCTGTTCCAAAAGAAGAAAATAGAGAAGATATTATCAGTGAATTTCATAAAAGCAAAATAGCAGGACACAAAGGAATAGTAAAAACTTACAGAAGAATTCGCGAAAAATTTTACTGGCCTAGAATTAAAGAACAGGTAACAGAATTTGTAAGAAGATGCCCCACATGTCAAACTCAAAAATTGGTTAGGGCAAAAACCAGAGAACCAATGATTATAACAGACACACCCTTAGACGTTTTTGATAAAGTTTCTTTAGATACTGTAGAAAACTCCCTACAACCCCAGACGGAAATTGTCACATTTTGACCATGCAAGATCACTTATCTAAATATTGCATAGCAGTACCAATACCAGACATTTCAGCAACTACAATTGCCCATGCAGTTGCCAAAGAACTATTCTCAGTTTATGGAGCCCCTAAAGTAATTTTAACTGATAAAGGCACTTCATTTATTGGTAAATTAATGTCAAAATTATCAAAAATATTTAAAGTCAAACAAGTAACAACCTCCGGTTACAGACCCCAAACTAATGGAGCATTAGAACGTAGTCATGCAGTATTAGCCGATTATATAAAACAATACGCTACAGACTGCGACGACTGGGACAGATTATTACCTTTCGCAATGTTTGCTTATAATACTTCAGTACATAAAGCAACTAATTTCACTCCTTATGAGCTAGTTTTTGGTAAAACTGCTCGTACTCCTAGCTCTTTTCCCCAAGAAGAAAAATTAGAAACCTATGGTTCCTATTTAACAGAGCTTATAAACAGACTAATCGAAATAAGAATTTTAGCAGCCAAAAATTTAATAGACTCCAAAACAAAATCCAAAGAAAGATACGATAAATCGATTAAACCTTTCTTAGGAAAAATAGGCGACAAAGCCTATGTCTTAATAGAAGGTATGAAAAGAAAATTTGACCCCCATTACCATGGCCCATACACAATTGTGGATATCCTTGATAAAAACAATGTAATCTTAATAAATGACAATGGAAATAGGTTCCAAAAACATGTAGATGAGTTAAAATTAGCATATGAATAAAATAATAATATGATTTTAATTTTTAGATGTCAGAATCAATCATTTTCACTCCACCAATCCAAGGAAAATTAGTAAGAAATTATGTGTTCCCCAAAGGAAACATTGACAATATTAATTACCCAAAGGGAATATTGGAAGAACTGACTGCAGAATATAATTTGGATAAACCAACTTATACCGTGGACAAGACCACTGGTCCTGAATTAGGTAGACTTTGGAGAGTAAAATGCATCGTCACAGATAATAAAAATAGCAATGCATTCATTGCAACTGGAGATAGTTGTAGAACTATTCGAGAATCCGAACATTCAGCAGCAAAAATAATATTAAAAAAATTAAACAAAACGTATTATTTTAGCGAAGAGGAGAAACCACGATCATTAAAACACAAAATTCGTGTTATGACACATGAAGAACCGTCCTTAATAAAATTGAAATTGTATAAATGGGAAAATTGCTGCGAATATTGTTACAAAAGAGGACATACAAAAGATCACTGCTATAGCGTGATTAGAAATAAGAAAATCCTCAATAAACAAAATCCATTTAACGATAAAGATAATGATTCAGATGATTTTTGGGATATACCAGGTCCCACTTGTTCATGGGACTAAGCACCCAAATTACAAAGTTTCTCTTTAACAGTCTGTAAAACAAATCAATTCTTTTAAACTCATCAAAATAAAATATCAATTACTACATAAATAATTAATTACTTGCAATAATTACAATAAAACAATATTGCAAAAACAAGCAAATGTATGAGTATACATATGTATGTATGAATATATGTATATATATATGTATATGATTGTAATTTGCAAATTGTAATTTTAATCAAGTTTGAATGAACAAATCTTTCTATTTTACACCATTAACATGAAAGTTGAAGCTAATTTTCACGATGAAGATGTTATTTTAGCATGTTGATGATACGTTATTCAATTGTCACAAATGGCATTAACTTTCGAATTATTATCAATTGAATCAATTCTGTTGAGAAATTCCTAAGATATTAAGGAATTTAATAATAAATGTACATAACCGATTATATTTAATTTTTATTTCACAATTTAACATAAATAAACAAATAAATTGATTAATTAAACAAGAATATTGTTAACCATAATCGATATACCAAGAAAATGAAAAAAAAAAAAAAAAAAAAAATTAAAATTACAAAATCTCATTTTAACAAATAATCTTTAAATTATTACGATTAATTATTGTAAATTGACCATAAATTATAATATGAAATTAATAAATTAAGGTCAGAGTATTATAAATAACAATAAAAATCTCAATTATCTCATTGTTTAAACACATAGAATCACATTTCACGTCATACGTCAATTTTATTGTAAACCGACCTTAAATTTCAAGAATTAACTAATAGAATTATTAATTTAAAAGTTCAAATCATAAAAATAGTAAAATATATGTTTTTCCAGAAGAAATAACAAAAAAAACGGAATATATCTATCCTTTTCTAAAAAGTTAAATCCTCATAAATAAACAAATTCTCTAAATAAAAATTTGAAAAATATATTCAAATAGGATCAAATAAGTAATAACATATTAAATCAAAGTATAAAATTCAAAATTTTATAATAATATTGTAAATAATAACGAAAAACGGAATACTTCTATCCTTTTCTAAACTTACGTATAACGTGCCTTTTACAAAATATACGTATTATTACAACAAAAATTGTAAATTACAGGAAATAATAATATTAAACACTAAATTTTAAATAGTTATATAGTTAATTTGATAATTAAACAATAACTAACAAACAATCCCGCATAAAAATATTAAACATAAAGGTACATTCATCAAAACTACTGAAAACAAAAGTCCCTAGAAAAAACACTAGATGATAAATATTAATAAATGTATCATAGTGAATTTAAAGCTAGTGATTTCACAAACTACTTAAAACAAAAGTCCCTACGTTTGAGAAAAATTTAAAAAACCCCACCTCAAATTCAAATCGTGCATATAAATATGCACGTACATATATATAAAATTATTATGTAGCCCATAATTATGGGCTCATCTACTAAAGCCCATATTTACGAGCTTCATTATACAAGCCCATAAATATGGGCCCTCATCAAAACTACACTTAAAAATTTAATAAATAAAACACAAGAATAATTATGAAAGAAACAAATTTATTTATTCTTAAAACTAAAAATACATTATAAAAATTATTTATAACAAAAACTTAACAACTAGGGCCAAATCTCGCCTGCCCAGGCAAAAGTACATATCGGGTCCCATCCCCGGCAATAATTACTTTTAAATTAATAAAAGGGGGCCGGATCAGGACCCTCCCCCCATCATTAAAAACGGTAATTAAAAAAATTCTGGAACTCATATTCTGAAACAACATAAAAATCAAATATATGAATTTATTTATAAAATAATAATCAATAAGATAAAATAATAAAACAAAAAAAAATAATTACCTCCTTCAAAAGGGCCCACATATGCCCTCCTTCGGTTCGAATTATTATCAGATTCTGTAAAGAAAACAAACATTAATATTTAATATTAAAATAACAATATTAACTCACTAATTAAATAAATTGAAAAATTATAATCATACTTACGTCCATTCATTTTGACTCCTTGTTCTTAAATGATTCATTTTCAAAATTTGATGATCCTTGCAAATTCTAAAGAGATAAAACCCTTAGATGAGATCATAGAAAACACACCACGAAAAACAACATAAAAACTAACAAATAACGTTAAAATATGAAATAATACACAACTCAAATTAAAACTAATTAACAATAATTTAAAATAATTAAATTTTAAACTTTAAAACAAATTAACTAAAATAATTATAAAACTACATTACCAACAATGAAACAAAAGAATTAAAACTATAATGCGATAAAATAATCGCTAATTATCTAACATACCGACTGTTAATGAGAAACAAATTATGAAACTATACATAAAATAACTTAAATAACTTTAGAAATAATGTGATTATTAATTAATAAACAAAATGTTTATCAAGATGTAAATAATTATGAAAATCACATTATTACAAAACATATAACCCCAAAATATTATACTTATATATTTTACTTAAAACATACAATATAACCAATTATAATCAGTACCATGCTTAATTAATAATTACAAGAACTAGTTATAAAACAAATATATTACACCAAGAATTACAAATTGATATTAATAATTAAATATATTAGATAATAATCCATTAATTAACCCTCATTTCTCTCTTCAAAATATAATGAATCAATAAAAATATCAAATAATTATAATCTACTATTATAACCTACATATTATAATCAATAATTTAATTAATTAATAAGTATTGTAAAGTAGAAAAAAACACTTGGATCAGATAAAAACACTACTTCCAATTTTAATTAAAATTAAGAAATATAATAATCAATTATATAATAATACCTATATAATCAATCACCCAATATTATAATCAATTATATGTATAAATATTATAATCAATAAAACAAAAAAAAACAAACAAAAAAAATTTTAAAAGAAGGACGAAAGAAAAAGAAGGAAGGGGATTTGGCGGTCGCCTTCTTCTTTCCTCCTCATTTTAATAAAAACCTAAAATAAGAATAAAATCTAAAATACATTTGATGTTGCAGATGGAAATTCCATTTTTGGGACATATATCTGAAGCTGTTAATTATATGTCAATAGCTTTTAAAATATTATTATTATTGATAGCATTGATAGTAGTTAAAAACCTATACGTACTTTATAAAGTCGTAACAATGAGAAGACAAAGATCGAATAATCGATCCAACGTATAAACAACAAATATGGATTATTGGCCCAATTGCAGCCCACATACATTGAGGACAATGTACACTCTAAGGAGGGAGGACCAGGCCAAAAAATCCCGAAAAATTTGGAGAAATAGAGCCACTATAAGAATTGAAATAAACAGGATACTATAAACCGCCAAGAAGCAACACAATTCAAACCAGCGCGCGGAAACCTTAAGCGTGCAACATCGATTCGCATGAATAGATCTTGAAGCTATGTATACACTGCGCATGTTTTACTTGACGGCCATCATGAAAAGGCGGCACATAATTTAAATTCAAATTTGAAAATCCGTATTCATGATGAGTGTCAATAAAAGCATAAGAAAATACTTAATAACAATATTAACCATTGAATCTTGTCGAAAATTGATTAATAATTATTATTTTAAATATTACCAATTACTTTTTATAATCAATAATAAAAAGCATAAAATAATTGATGATTAATTTTCAACAATTAATAATATTAACAATAATTAATAACCATAAATAATTAAATAATTTTAAATAATAAGTAAATTAAAATTACTTACAAATAAGCAAAATTGATCAAATATTAAAATCATAAATAATGATAAATATTTTATCAAAGTTGCATAACTAACCAATAAATTAATTAAATAATAACAGTTAATAATAATTATAGAAATTAGATAAAAATAGAATTTCAAATTAAATAAATCATATACAATAATTATCGACAATATATAATAATCAATCTAATAGACTTTATTAACAACATACTAATAAATTATTAATAAACAATATAACAATTAACAATTACTGTCGCTTTAAAAGTCATATTTTGATGAATTTAGTAATTAAAAATTTAAATATACAATAATTATATGTGAAAGGGTAGAAAATAGATTAATACATTAGCCTTTGCTATTATTAACAATTATTGTTGATAATAAATGGCTTTAAAAGTCCCAACGTTGAGCTGAAAGTATCAGAGAAGCATGAAAGTGAAGGAGGATCTCTCGCGACACAGTGTGTGGTCGGGCCCACGCCTCCTTCCCAATGATTGCATAGACAGTCCCACGCCTCTCTTATACGGTAAGCGAGATCGAGCAGCATTAAAGTCTCCAGCTCATGCACAACCCGATGTCGCTTACACTCTTAGTATACATGAATTCTTGATACGATTTTCGACAGATGGTCTCAATATTATCGAACCATAATCGATTATTATTAAAATATCAATACAAATCTAAGCACCATTAAGTGTCGTATCATTTATTCACAAATAAATAGATAAATAATTAAAAATATCAATGATTTTAAGTTTTATTATTAAATTAAAGAATTTTCGATCATAAAAGTTATAACACTATTGATTGTCGTTATTAATTATCAATCTAATAAAGACAATAATGAGAACTAAAATAGTTAAATAAAGAAACTCTCAAATGAACAATAAAATTATTAAAGTAAAGAACTTATTAATTTCGTAAAAAAATGAATATATTTAAAACAATTTATACATTAGGTCAAGAAATTAAATTACTAAAATATAAAGTAAAATATTAAAACAATATTTAATAATAATACTAAATAGTAAATTCCATTAAAGAAAGAAAATAAGCGAATAAAAATTATATATTTTAGAAAGAAGGGAGAAATGGGACTCTGGCCGCATAGAAAATCAATGCCGACTTTACCATTTAACCAAGCATTGAAGTCTCTTGATCTCTGCTCGAATGCACGAACATACTACCTGTATATTCATGCTCCTCGGATACTTTCTTCATGAAATCGAGTGAAAATAATCGATTTAATTGATAATATAATCAATAAAAATTCTATATTGACTAATTTTATTGATATAAGAATTAATTATTAATCAGTAAGCATAATAATCTATCAGAAATTGATTAACAATCAATAAATTGAGCAAATATTTTACTAAATAATCGTTATTAAAGTTATAAATAATTAATTATTTATAACAATAATAACGATTACCAAAATCGATATATGTATACACAAAATTGACATTATTTTAGTGAAATAAAATTTATATATTGATAAATAAATTATGAAGTAAATAAAAAAAAAAGTTTTTTCAAAACTTATTGTATTTACAATAAGTTGAATTTATTAAATTATTGTTTAAAATCAATTAAGATACAAAACACAGAGGTTTAAAATCATATCGACGATCAAAAAATTGTAAGATTCACAACATATAAAGGTTTCTGCACATACCATACGATAAGTAATTTAAAATAAGTAACTACGCAATATTATTATAAGGATAAACATATGAATAACAAATATAAACAAAACATATTACACTAGTTCTCAACATCCACTTCTTCAACTTCAGCATCCAAATTTAAGGGCTCTCTATCCCCCAGAATTTCATCATCTCCTTCAGGCAATGTTGCACCACAAGGACATTTAAGTTTCCAAGAAGGTTGAACTACATAACGACCACAAGGACATTCACGACCACGAATATCATTAGAGATCGACGAGTCATCATTTATTTCCAAAATTTTCACTTTGGGCAATTCTGGATCCTCCAATGTAGTGCCACAGGAACAAGTAACGACACGAAGATCCATTGTCACAAAATTGCCACACGGACAAAAGCGACCTCTTGAGCCTTGAAAACTAAAACAAGACAAAGCACTATATAATAACAAAAAAAAAGAGAAAAGGAAAATTCAATTAATTACTAAAAAAAAAAAAATTTAAATTACCCAGTGCAATTTGAATCTCCTCCAATGTGTATGCATTCTCGATAATTTGAAGAATCCCTCAAATAATCAACAACGAGACAATTTAGAAATTTTTCGACCTTCCTTTTTTGATGTCGAAGTCTCCTACCCAGATAACAAAATGTCCGCTAATAGGGTGCGTATTTGCCGGACCTCGGGCCGATTAATCGGACCGAAATGCCGGCACATAAGCAGCTGAATGTGCGCGCCATAGCTAGCGATATTGCCAGCCCGTCAGTCTGGCACAGTCGTGCCAGAAATGGTCCGGCACGAACGTGCCTGCTATTTGTGAACCGATAAAATTATATTTTTATTAATTTTAATTATTATTTTATTAATTATAAGGAATTAATTAACTATATTAATCTCTGTGATTTTTCATTCGTTCTGTTCGCAGTGTGAAGTTAGTTGTTGTTTCCTAACATTTTTCATAATTTTCTTTTTCAATATTTTTAATTTTCATTAAAATTAATATATTGAAAATCATTGAATTCTTACAAAAAATTTGAGAATAATTGAATTCCTTCAAAAAATCTCTTTAATTTATTGAATATAATAGATTTTCTTAATAATTTTCATAAATAATTTTACTATTAAACTTTTATTAAAAATTATTCATTGAAAATTAAATTCTTTTATAAAATTTTATTAGAATTTTTCTATTAATTAAATTTTTTTGAAGTATTTCTATATATTCTTTTATAAAAAAATGTAATTTTTCTAAAATAATTTGAAATTAAAATTTTCAAATAATTGAATTAAACAAAAAATTCTTTTCAGCTTTTTAAAAATGTCAATGAATTTTATTGAAAATTTTAAAAAGTTGAATTGTTTCAAAGGATTTATTGAAATTTTAAAAACAAATTCTATTTTTTTCGAAAAATATTATAAAAGTTTTTAAAAAACTTGAATTCTTTCAAGAAATTTCATTAAAAAGTATTGCGAACTTTTGCAAACAATTTTATTATTTCCCGTGCAGAAAAATGATGAGGGCTCAATAGAAATTCTAATACTTAAAAAATATTTAAAATACAAATTCTTTTATTTGAAAAGTAATGTCACTTAATATTTTTATTTTTAATCATTCCTTTATTAAATCTTTTGTTTATGTATGCATTTTGATATATAGTAATTTAAACAATCAAAACATCTGTAAAAGAAAAGTTATATCTTATGAAATTCTTCCTTTTGAAAGTTATTTGGAATGAGCTCTTGAGGATAATGACCGACAGATTGGCTCAGTCGGATAAGTGCCTGGCGTTGGTGGTCGTTTAAGGACCAAGGGTATAAGTATCCTTGGTTCGCGCTCACTTGGCTTGGTATTTTTCCGGCACGTGAGACAATCTGAGCGGGAGGTTTGACGTCGAGGTATAATGATGTGCACCGTCGATTATTGTCCGGTACACACCATATAATTGGTTGCCCGGTTCTCCAATTATTTCAAGGGAAAAGGAGGGAAGGAAAGTGAAGTGACACAATATTAATTGGAATACTTATTTATTAACTTACTCGTGGATAAGACACACGAAGATTATTCCGGCAGAATACAGGGTGGCGATCACAGAATCGAACACAACGTCGGTAGCACAAACGTATCACTTAAGCGGTGAAACAACAAGTGTCGCGTCTGTCCGCGAATTTGGCGATTGACACCCTCGAGGCCCTTCGGCCGTTTCCGGGTTCAATCGCCCGATTCGCAGCAGACGCGGGAGAATTTGTAACGCCACGTTACACCCCCCTTCCCCTAAACGGGACGAAGTGTAACCCCTTACAACAACAAAAAATTTTCAGCTAATTTTCTAATAATTCTTCGTAATCAGTATCGAGAACTATACATTCTAAATTTTCGTTTTTAATATTTTCTGCTAATTTTCCTGAATTTTCTGCTAAGCTATTCTCCAAAAATTCCTTTAGTTCTTCTCGACGTTTGTCCCAGTTGGCTCGTACATATTTTCTCCCGTTTTCCGATGGTTCGCAGTAACCTGCTCGAGCTTTGAGGTTTCTCCTATTACAGAATTCGTCATGTATTATGTAATGAGATCTCAACACCTCCTTCTTGCAGAATCTGCACGTCCAGGTTTCGTTGTTGTTCATTATTTCCTGTAACATTCCAAAAAAAAAAATATGTCTTCCGTTACTTTTTAAAAAAAATAAAAATAAAAGTCTATTTCCAAAGAAGAATATGTTATTCGTTGTCATTGTGTTTTATTTATTTGGATGATTTATTATGAGAAATAAAGAGTGGGCGTATGATAAATTTTGTTTATTATATCCTCTTAGTGCATTATGCGTTAAGCAATGAAAATTTTATTAATCGTTCTCTCCGATGGAGTAATAGAAGTAAAATAAAAATAAATTTGTTTCATTTTGAGTGTTATAGAGTAGGGAAAAAAAGAGAAAATATCAAAATTTGTGTTTGTGTTTTCTAGGCTAATTATTTTTTACGTTTCAATATTTTTGTTGTATTTTAATTAAGAATTCTTTCAATTCTCGTGATTACCGGTCCTATTGTCTTGTAAGTTATCTTGATTCATTTCGACAACGTTTATTCCTTGATTTTCTTGAATTCTTTCGACCGCATTTTCCTCATAATTTTCTTGAATTATTTCGACAGCATTTTCTTCACAATTTTTTTGAATTATTTCGACAGCATTTTCTTCATAATTTTCTTTTGGATTGTTTTTAATAACTTCGATTACTGTTTCTGCTTGTGAGCTTGATTCTTCGTCGCTGCTTTCGTTATTTGACTCTTTTGTCATATTCATTTTCCAAATGTTTAATAGGGTCAAATTATTTTTGAGTTTTTGGCGCTGATCTTCCAATTTGTTCCATTTGCTTTTTAATGTGTCCATTTTTGTTGTTATTTTGTTTATTTTCTTTTGGAGTTTATTTATTTCTCCTATCACTCCTTCCACTGTTGTCCTTTTGACATCTTCTTGATTAAATTGTATTGGATTCATTATCTGTAATTTAAATGTTATTTGTAAGTTCTACAGTCGTTATTGTTATAATGAAAAAGAATATTTGATTGTTATTTTAATTAAATTTTCTTATCATGTGTTAATAATTTTGTATTAATTTCACTTAATGCTACTTAATTTTTGCTAATTTTTTCATTGAATTTTTCTTTATTTTCTCGTAATTTTATGTACGATGTTCGTTAACGTTTTCAACTAATTATCGTAGGTTTTCTCTTAATTTTAGCTTGAATTTCGTTTAATTTTACAAAATTTTTGTTATCCTAATTTAATTTAGTATTAATTTTTTGAAATTTTCTATAATTTTCTTAAATTTTCTTCTAATTTTCTGTTAATTTTCAAGGAATTTTCTATCTTTTCCTGGAAATTTTTTCCTAATTTTCGTTTTCTACGAATTTTCGCAAATCATTTATATTCCATGATCCTATCGATTTTCCTCGAATTTTCCCTAATTCGTACATTGTGGGGGAAATTTTTCGAATGATTTTATATGGGCCTTCGAAATCTTTTTTCAATTTTCGCGCAATTCCTAAATCTTTGCTGGAAAGGGATTTGTCTTTTTTCCAGACTAGATCTCCTACTTCGAATTCTAATTTTTGTCTACGCAAATTGTAATATTTCGCTTGATTTTCGTTCGCTTTGTCTAAATTTCGCTGAACTTCGTTATTAATAATTTGTAAGCGTCTCAGTCTTTCTGTCCACTTGTCAACTTCCTGAAATTCAATTTCGTCCGGATTTTCGAAATCTTTTTTCAGTGTTTGAAAAGGTTGAAGTTCACGACCTAAATTGAGGAAAGCTGGTGAAAATTTTGTCGAGGAATGTTTCGAGGTATTTAAAGCAAATTGTAGATCGTCGATGTCTTTATCCCAAAGATTCTGTTCCTTATCTAAATAAGCTTTAATTGCCGTTTTAATCGATCTATTAGACCTTTCGGTCGGGTTTGCTTGCGGGTAGTATTTTGGCGTAAAAGAGTGTCTTATTCCGAATTTTTCCGACATTTCTCGTATCACTTTATTGGCATATTCTGTGCCATTGTCGGAGACTAAAATTCTGGGCGTTCCCCATCTGGAAATTACTCTTTTATGAAACTCTGCTTCGATAGTTTTTCCGTCTGCCTTCTTAATTGGAATTATTTCCACCCATTTTGTGAAAATGTCCAGAAATACTAAAATATATTTATTTCGATTTTTCGATAAGGGTAATGGGCCTATTATATCGGAAGCAACCATCGTCCATGGTTCCTCCACGATTCGTTTACCCATTGGTCCTATTTTCGGTTTGTTATTTGCTTTTGTTTGTTGGCAAATTTTACATTTTCGAATATATTTTACTATTTCCGTGTACATTTCAGGCCAGAAAAAATTTTCGGAAATTCTATGGAAAGTTTTCTCCACGCCAAGGTGTCCTGCTTGCACGTTATCATGATTCTCGACTAATACCTGTTTTCTCAAATTTTCCGGAATGACTAATTTCCACGGATTTTCGTCTTTAAGGAGGGGTGATTTTAACGGATCGGGTCTATGAAAATATAATTGTTTGTCTCGAATTCGCCAATTTTCATGTTCGTGAGGTTTTGATTTTACTAATCTCATTTTCGTTTCGTACCAATTATTTTCTATTTGATTTTCGCTACTTTCGATTTTTATTTCCTCGGAAATTTCTTGTTTTTCCTCGAAAACTCTCGACAACGCATCTGGAACTACGTTTGCTGAACCTTTTCGATATATTATTTCGAAATCATGTTCCGACAGTTCCAACGCCCATCTCGCCAAGCGTCCTGTAGGATTTTTCAAGTTGTGTAACCATTTTAAAGCAATGTGATCAGTTATTACTTTAAAATGACTACCTTCTAAATATTGTCGAAATTTTCCTATGAACGTTTTCATCGCGAGACATTCCTTTTCTGTTGTCGAATATTTTCTCTCTGTTTCGCTTAAATTTTTACTTTCGTAAGCAACTACTACGTTTTTACCGTCAATGTCTTGTGTCAAAACGGCGCCTAGACCCGTGTCACTTGCGTCAGTTTCTAGTATGAAAGTGTGTTGAAAATCAGGGGGGTTTAAGATCGGAGCTGTCGTTAACAACTCGATCAGTTTTAATTTTGCTTTTTCCTGATTTCAATTATTTCAGCGAAATGTGGAATAAATCGTCGGTACCAGCTAACCATTCCTATAAAACGTTGCAACTGTTTAATAGTTTTAGGAGTCGGAAATTCTCGAATGGGTTTGACTTTGTCGTCATCGATTTGCAGTCCTCTTTCGTTAACTACGAAACCTAGGTATTTTACCTCCGCACAACCGAATTCGCTTTTTTCGAAATTAACCGTCAACCCTGCTTCTTTTAATTTTCCTAATACTATTTCCAGATATTTCATGTGTTCGTCAAACGTTTGAGAAACTATAATTATGTCGTCTAGATAACAGAAAACTTTCGGTTTGAGGTCAGGCGTAATAATTTTGTCCATTAACCGCTGGAACGTTGCGGGAGCATTGCAAAGTCCAAACGGCATTCGCTTGTATTGGAACATTCCAAAACCAGGAACTACGAAAGCCGTTTTTTCCTTGGACTCTTCGCTCAACGGGATTTGATTATACGCCCACTTCAAATCGACTTTAGAAATGTATTTCGCGGCTCTGAGCATATCTAAAATTTCGGCCATTAGCGGAACCGGATACAGATCTTTTTTTGTGACTGCGTTGACTTTCCGAAAGTCTAGGCACAATCTGTATGTTCCGTTCGCTTTCTTTATCATAACAATTGGATTCGACCAGTTGCTATTACTTGGCTCGATAATACCTTCGCGTAACATTCTCTTAATTTCCTTAATTATTTCCTCCTTAATTTTCGGCGAAACATAATAATATCTTTGTTTTATCGGCGCTGTACCCTGCGTGTCAATTACGTGTTCAGTCAAATGAGTAGCTTTCAAAATTTCCTCGGGGGGTGGTAATCTAATTTTTAAAAATTTATTTAAAAATTCTTGTTCTTCCTCGGACAATTCGACTAGTCCTGAACAAAATTCGGTTTCATCTAAACAACTCGATTCTTGCAATATTTTTTCCTGAATATTGTTGTTCATTATCGCGTTGTTTTTGAAATTAATCCATTTCGTATTTAACGGTATACGAAATTTATTTCCAATCGCCATAGAATTTTTTGATTCTAATTTTTCCGATTTAATCGCCATATGATTTTTCGATTTTAATTTTTCCGATTTTTCATTTTCCGTTTTTTGCGAATTTTCTCGTTTTCGCCAAATTTTTGAACTTATTTCGCGTTCTCTAATTTTCTTATTCAATTCCGCTTTTTTATACCAATTTTTCTTACGGGGATTGTCGATTGGGAACAAAAATGGTTCGTCAGTCTCGTCAAGACCTGAGTTCATTTCTAAATTATCAAATCTGTTTGATAATAGGATATCCATTAATTTTGGAGGAATTTTTCGGGGTTTTGGAATTGGAATTTGGGTAGGTGTTTTCGACTGTTGTAACGATTGTCTTGGTATAACTTTTGGAATTTTTCTTTCATTACTCGGGTCGACCCTTGGAAAATTTTTCGTAATTTTCCTACTATTTTCTGTATCGATACTTTTTAATTTTCCTAATTCGAATTTTTTCTCGAATTTTCCTACATTTTCTTTTTTATTCTCGAGATTTGGTTCAAAATTTTTTCCTGATTTTGACCTATTTTCCTGGGATTTTTGCGCGAAATTTTTCCTATTTTCTCTTTGTGAACTGGACCAACCTGTTTGTGATCCCACTTCTTGTTTTGTCAAAACAGCTTCGACCATCTTTTCGATTTTTTTATTTTCCCTATCTCCGATTTTATAACGTATATTAGGTAAATCTTTCAATGACCAAGTGTCAGATTTGAAATCTAATTTCATTCCTATTTCGCGTAGCATATCTATTCCTAAAATTGCATATTGTCTTAAACCTGGTACAATTCTGAAAGTCAAATTTTTTGTTATATTACCGATTTCTACTGGAATCGTAACTTTTCCTATAATTTGTAAACTTTCACCGTTGGCTGCTGTCACGAGTTTATTTTTTACTGGTTCTAATTTTACACCGTATAATTGTAAGTATATCCAATTTTTGTGACCAAAAAATGAACTCGTAGCACCTGTGTCGATTAACGTTTCGAAAATTGTGTCCTGGTATTTAATGTTAGTGAAAAATCGTAAATCTTTCACCAACGTTTCGCAACTTTCTGGTAATTCAATATTTTTTGGGGATACTGAATTTTTCAGTACCCCCTCTACTCGTTTCCCTGATTTTCCGACCTACAATCTCTACGAATGTGCCCTACTTTTCCGCAACCGTAGCATTTTTTCGGATGACTTTTCTCGTTTTGGTTCGTCTTGGAAGTATTACCATTCCCTGCAGAAGAACGGTTTGGTACTGCCACTTGAAGACTATTTTTCGAATTATTATTGTCACCTGAAGGACCTTCTAACATTTTCTGACCATTACTACCGTTTGTAGTTGCGTCAGGTGGAAAAGTAATTTTCGGCTGATTTCTTTGGGGATAATTTCCAGAAGAATTTGATTGGAATCTCGAGTTTCCACCAAACTTTCTAGAATTTCCGTTATTTCCCTGATTCGTATTTTGTTTCGATTTATCATTAGACAAGTTTTTATCTGTTGTTATTTTCAAATATTGTCCGCGAATTTTAGACTTATTTCTTTCAATTTCAAATTCTTTACCTAAACTTTCTAGTTCCTCAAACGTTTTAAAATCGTTTCTTTGAATGTACATCTTGTACTCGAGACGCAAATTTTCATATGCACGACGTAATTCCCAGTGTAAACCTTTTCGCGGGTTTAATTTTCCGGATAATTTTCTTATTCCAATCAAAAAGGTTTGAATTTCTTCGCCCTCTTTCTGATTGCAATATTTGATTTTCGTGTTGATTTCCTCGTAGAACTTTTCGTCTAAAAATGTTCTTTCGAATTCTTCACGAAAATCTTGTAAAGAAAACCAATTGTTTCTAACCGTCCTACACCATTCCAGGGCTTCGTCTGCTAATACTGCGTCTATGTTTTCTAATACACGACTTTCTGGAATTTCGTATCCTCGCATAAATCTGTATAATTCTTCTAAAAATTGTACTGGGTTGTCCGTTTTGTTATTTCGAAATTTAACTGGCCAATTTGACATGATTTGAAAAGGTGTTTGTAACATGCCAAAAGGAAAATGATTATTGAAATTTCCAAAATGTCGATTGTTGTCGACTTGGGCATTTGGATTTTCAATTTCCGTACTTTCCGCAAAATTTTCCTCGAAATTTGGCTTTTTACTTTTCGTTAAATTTTCCATCGCAATTTTCATTCGGTCTAATTCTAATCTTAGTTGATCTAATTCCTTATCGCGTATCGATATTTCATTTTTGAATTGATCTGACTCGGTTGATTTTTCTTTTATTTCCCGATGAAAATTAATATTTTTCCCTTTCTGAATAGTTCCTAACTTTTTGGGTTCGTACTCGATTTCTATTTCACTATCGTTCGGCCATTCATAGTTAAATTCCTGATTTTTACTCTTATTTTTAAACTGGACATTTTGTCTTTTTTCCCTAATTCTGCGTTTGTCTGAATCGAAATATTGATCTACTTTTGCTCGAAAACTATCTTCTGAATCGCTGTTATTTTGATTATTTTTATCTATCGAACTATGTGCTGAAGGTTTGTATTTTTCTTGCACAATTTTCCTATGTTCGCGTTCTAATTGTTTTTCTCTTTCGCGCAATTTTTCCCTTTCGTTTCTCAGCATTTCATCGTATGCTGTTAATTCGTTCCTACTTTTAATCATTTGATTATTTGTCCCTAAAAACGAATTAATATCAAAAGTTCCGTCTTCTGATTTTTCTGGAAAATTTTCCGTTACATTTTCCGATAATTTTCCTACAAAATTTTCTGTGACATTTTCCGGTACTATTCCTATATTTCCAACAGTTTTCTTTATTCCGGTAAAGTACTGTTGTAATATACCGCGGTTTATTGGTACAGTTGTTGGGCCTGCATCTGGTAACCCTTGGTTACTGTTTTCCGAATGCATCAACTGCACACTCGCGTTTTTCGTATCTCTTGCCCTTAATTCTGGCAAGGATACGTTCCTTGTTGCTGCTCGTTTACTTGTTTCGCTTGGGAGGGGCATCGATTGGTTGAAATTAAGAAATTTTAATTTTTCGGGTGACACGAGTTCAACGAGAGCACGAATCATTGTCTCGTGTCTCTCTATCGTGGCTTCTAAATCATTATATTTCGCATTATCTTGCGGTGGGGGGGTTTTTTTGTGTGTGGGAGGGGCAGTCCCGCTCGCTGTGTTTCTTTCCTCAAAATCTGTTTCGCTCGCCGTTTCCGTTTCGCTTCCCGACATATTTTCTGTTTCTTTGTTTTCCCGAATTCTTCTTGTATCCGATCGTAAAACACGTCTCGAATGCATTTGTGATTCAATTTTGAAAAATTAGAAATAAGTTTAAATCGTTATTTAATCTATTCTACAAATTTCAACTTACGCAAAAAGAAAAAATTTTCCGCTAATTATTGTTCAACGTCATGAACTATATGTGAGAAAAAGTTTCTATTGCTAAATCACAAATGTTCGAACTAATTTTTGTTAATTTTCTCGGAATTTGCCGTATTTGTTTATTTTGTGCTTAAAAAAAATTAATTACACGTTCTTTTTTCGAAAAATACTAAAAAGTTTAAATCGATACTTTTGACACACCCGGTATACGTTGCAAAAAAAGTTTTATTTTCTTCCTAACTGTTAAATATCGAAAAAAAAAGAAAAAAAGAATTTTCACTTTTAGTTAACAATTAATTTTGATTTGTTTATCAATTGTTTTTAACTTTTACCGATATTTTACAATTGAATGTTTGCTTTATTGCACTACCGTATAAAAAGTAACACCCGGTATAAGTCGGTTACCGTGTCAAAATTTTCTAAGTTTTTATTTCACGTTTAAACTTTAGAGACACCCGGTATAAGTCTTGGTTTTTGAAAATTTTATTTTCTCGACTTATTTCCTTTAATTTTATTTGTCACCCGGTATACTAATTTTTATTTCTCACTTGACAAAATTATTTTCGAATTAATCGCGAAATTTCTCGTGTTTACTATTTTTTTTCTAAGTTACACACGACCTTGATCACGAAAACAAAACAAACCGGCGTCTTACAACGACAAAATTTTCTCTCAAAAATAATCGATAAATTCACTTTTTCTTTTTAATTCTCGACTTTATTTTCCGTTTTTTCAATAATTTTCACTAATTTTCGCTAATTTTCACGAATTTAGTCACGTTTTCAAAGAATTTTTCACGATTAATTTTTACCGGTTTATACACGCACTTTTTCACAGAAATTTTGTTTTGTCTGCGTCCGTCACAAAGAAAATTTGTCACAATTGTCAAAGAAATACAATACAAGAATGTTTAAAAATCAATAATATTCAATAATTTTCATGCACAAAACACAAATATGTTCAAACAAATATGGGAAACAGGAAAAGAAAAGATTTGATTTCAAGGTTAGGCGACCATGAGGTGACAGGTGGAATTTTTCAACAATTAAAAAATGATGAAAAAATAAATGAATTTTCTGGGGTTTTCCATAAACAAAATTATGAAAAAATTATTTTAGGGGTTTTCAACAAACAAAGATGTTGAAAAGAATTACTTCTGAAGGATTTTCTTTCAGAAAAAGGAATGGAAAGATGGGTTTTTCGTTGGGCGCCAATTTATAATTGGTTGCCCGGTTCTCCAATTATTTCAAGGGAAAAGGAGGGAAGGAAAGTGAAGTGACACAATATTAATTGGAATACTTATTAATTAACTTTCTCGTGGATAAGACACACGAAGATTATTCCGGCAGAATACAGGGTGGCGATCACAGAATCGAACACAACGTCGGTAGCACAAACGTATCACTTAAGCGGTGAAACAACAAGTGTCGCGTCTGTCCGCGAATTTGGCGATTGACACCCTCGAGGCCCTTCGGCCGTTTCCGGGTTCAATCGCCCGATTCGCAGCAGACGCGGGAGAATTTGTAACGCCACGTTACAACCATTAGAACTCGACTGTCGATAAACCGGTTGTACTCAGGAGAGGTTTTCTACAGTTTCCCTCTTCTCTGGCGAGAAAACCCATTGACGGGTGGTCCAGGCGTAATGCGAGTACTCCTAATAAAGTCGGCTGTAGACGCAAATTAGGTTAATATATAGAAAATTTCTAAAGTAGAATGGTTATATGCTTAATCCAAAAAAGTATTTCTCGGGGACTCTTGTCGAAGTGCGTAAGGCCAATAGGGCAGGAGTATAAACAATATAAAAAAAACTCTAGGGGATAATCATGCGCGCCAAAGCTTGTAAGAATAATAAATAATAATATGTTAATATTTACTACGAAGAATGCAATCAAATTATAACTTATTTATAATATTTGGTTATATTAAATTCTCTGATAACAGACATGCAGTACATTAAGATTCTTTTACAGAACATAAGAATGCGCTAGCAGCTCTACTTTTACCAAGTCTGATCCAGCACGTATTTAAAGCATCCAGCAACAAAAACAATTGGAAACCAGAACAAATTGATTATTGAGAATTTTAGAGCAATTACAAATGATTGCGGAAATTCAATTATGTTAAAAATTTTTTAAAAAAATGTCTTTAAAATTTCAATTATGTACAAAAATTTTTAAAAGTTCTCTTCAAAATTTAAAATATGTTCAAAAATTAAAAAAAGTTCTCATCAAAATTTCAATTATTTTTAGAAATAATTTTTTTTTCTTTTTTAACTCTGACTGGTTACATTTTTTCAGTGGTCCCTAATTTTTATTTTTTGGTCCGTAAAGTCCGTATTGTTAAATTCTTTCGCTGGTTCAAGCCTGGAATATCAAAAAAATATATCATGTTTATACACTACCGTCCGTAAGTATCAGGACGCCCCTTTTTTCATGAGTAAAAAAATGCTTAAAACTTAGAAAATAAGAATTACAAAAATTTTTCGTATTTTGACACGTATAACTGACACCTGATCGAAGAATTTTCGTTGACTATTCTGTCAGATACAGAAAAAATACTGGATTTTGCATGTTTTTCGTAATTTTTTAATTTCTTTAAAACTAATTAAATTTTATTAGCGCTCTTAGTCTTGTTTTAATCTCTATTTAATGTAGAATCTAAATTATTAACTGGTATTGTGAAATAAATTTTTCCAAAAAAATTTGAAACCGTAAAAGTAGGACTAAAAAAATTCAAAAAATTATCATGAATATTAAAGTGTCAAAAAGGTCAATGTAAAATATGTTCATTTAATAGATATACTAAAATTCAAAAAAGCTTTTTAATTACTTAATTATTTAATTTTAAAAAAAAATTTTTTGTTAAAAAAGTGTCAATCTGTTTTTTAAAATTTTTTTATCCGACTTTCACAGTTTCAAATTTTTTTGGAAAAATTTATATCACTATACCATTAATTAATTTAGATTCTACATTGAATAGAGATTTAAACAAGACCAAGAACGCTAAAAAAAATTAATTAGTTTTCGAGAAATTAAAAAATTACGAAAAGCATGCAAAATCCAGTATTTTTTCTGTATCTGACAGAAAAGTCAACGAAAATTCTTTGATCAGGTGTCAGTCTTTTCATAATTTCATTAGCTTTCAGGAAAAAAATACGAAAAATTTTTGTCATTCTTATTTTCTACGTTTTAAGCATTTTTCCACTCATGAAAAAAGGGGCGTCCTGATACTCACGGACGGTAATGTAAGTTTTAAAGGTTCCTGAAAATGAAGAAAAACTTTATCAATTTATTGAACAAAAGTGTCTTTTCTATGAATGTAAAGCGGTAACGACTGTGCAGCCGTACATTATAATTTGTGGAGCGTTGAGTGCAATTAATGCATCTTACGTGGTAATAGACAAAGTTTTCACAGATGCAGAACAATTGTTGAAGCAATTGACTTATGTTTTAAATCTTTCTATGCATTAAATGTTGAATACTCTGCAGCATGCCCGCATATATAGTCTTTTTCAGAAGTCCATTTATGAAATAAAAGGGCACAAAGCGTTAATTGCTTCAAAAAAATTTCCATTTTTTCTACTGAATTAAGTAAAATTGTTTATTAGGCACATTTGTTAAAGCTGTAATTGTAGTCGATATTCAGTTGATTGCTTTTTTATGAATTTTATTATATTAATTAATTCATAATTTATTTATAGTATATAGAAAAATGTTCGATTTATTTTAAATTTATTTTATAATATTAGCTACATCGTGGCAAAACTTCACCCAAATTAAAAATTTTAAGTGTATTGTTATGTTTACATTATTCAACTTTCATTCTAATTTATGAACATAAAATGTCAATTTTTAAATGTAATACGGCGATAATTTTGTTTTAAATAAGATAAGACTAAGATTTGTGAATTGAAAATTGTGTATCCATTCTGACTTATTGTGAAAAACTTTAAAATGGATTCAGAAGGTACAATTTTAAAATTAACATGTGATTTGTATAACAATCTTAACCTTTCAAGATCTGACGTACAATTTGTAATTAATCAATTCCAAAACTTTATAACAAATTTTTACAACCCATTTCTACTTCAGCAACTAAATGCTACTTTACATAATGCTATTGAAAAACAAACTTTTCAAAGAATAAACAATATTTTCGAAAAATACAAAAAGAATACCAAAACTTCTTGGAAATAAGGTTTTAATGACTACAAAAAAATGTAAGACGGTTCATTTATGTTTAAGAAATTATTTAAAAATGCTTTTACAAATGGACGGATTGTTTGAAGCAACAATGACTAACATGAAAGTTCTTCAATCAGACTCAACAATATTATCTAATTTTATTCGAGATTCTTTGTGGAAGAAGCAGATTGAAAATTTCGATAAAGAAAAAATTGTCCTACGGTTATTTATTTATTTTGACGATCTTGAAACGGGCAATGCTTTAGGTTCTCACTCTGGTCCTTAATAGAAAAACAGCTATTTTTTAGGTGAAGATTAAGAGTGACGGTCGTGATTGGTTGTGAAAATGACATGATGACGGTCGCGAGTGGTTGAAATACGGTGATGACGGTCGTAATTAATTAAAATCCGATGATGATGGTCGCTATTGGCTAAAATTTCATGATGTTGGACGCTGTTGGTTGAAAATATCATGGTGACGGTCGCGATTAGTTGAAAGACGATAATGACGGTCGCTATTGGTCAGAAATCCTAGCGGAGACGCTTGCTATTGGTGTATTTTCTTTGTTTACAAGAGCATCAACAGTAGTTGAGAGGATAGATGCAATAACGGACGAGGCGCTCGGACTGATCCCCCACTACAACGAGATAACGTGAAAATTATCTGAAAAATAAATTTTCTCGAAAGAGAAAAAGAAATATATGAACGTGTAGAGAATTACACAACGCACAAGTTTTATTAATATTATTTTCCTTAATTTTCAACAGTTTTTGCAAAAAAAATTAAAAACTGAAAAATTTTTATAATCTGAAATCAATAATTTTTTGAAACATTATTCACGATATTTTCTTTTTTTGTAAATGGAATTTTTTGTTATTTCACACCTAAATAAATTTTGAGTCAACGAAACCGTTCAGCTTAACAATATTACAAGAATCCTACTAGTTTGTATTATTTTTTAATATTAAATACGATATGTAACCTTTTGGTTTTCTATGACTTCTGGAGAAAAAAGTATGCGAGAAAGTTTTATCAAGGAAAAACTTCAAGCGAAGTTCCTTATAGTATGGAGAAATTTTTCCTACAATTTCAGACTGTTTAGTTAAAAACTGTAGAAATTATAAACATTTATATTCAAGCATGCATTGCACAGAAAGTAAGTAACCTAGCAAATAAAATGAGACCGGAAATTGAACGAAGTGAAGTATACAATATTGGAAATGAAATAATAAACGGAAAAAAATTTATTTATTTCTATTCATTTAATTCTAAATTTTAATTCTTAACTAATTTCAACTAAAAATTGCAAAAAATAATTTAAAAAAACAATATTTAAAAGTAGAAAAAGTTTGATTCAAACTTTTATTTTCAAAAAATTTATAAAATATTGCTGTTTTACAAAAAATAAAAAAAATTAAATTCATTGAAAAAATATAACTTTAAGATATTTTCATTTTTGTCGTAAAATCATTTCGTTCCAAATTTAATTAAAAATTGCAAAAAATAATTTTAAAAAATAATATTTAAAAATAGAAAAAGTTTGATTCAAACTTTTATTTTCAAAAAATCTATAAAATATTGCTGTTTTACAAAAAATAAAAAATTATATTCATTGAAAAAATATTACTGTAAAATATTTTCGTTTTTGTCGCAAAATCATTTCGTTTTTGAAACTCTAAATTAAAAAAATTAATTTACATTTTTTTATAAATTATCTAACAGTTTCAAAACAAATTTATATTGATTAAATACCTAATTGTTTTGAAAAAAAGAACTTTGAATTAAATATTAAAAATATTTACAGTAAAACTAATCTTTTAATCTTGATAATAATTTATTTCACTTTAACGAACGATTAAAAATACAAAAAGTAACTCGTAGAAGGATTTTGGAAGAAATATTAAAATGAATTTGATAAAGATTTCAGTCATCTGAAATCTTAAAACATTACAATTTTTCTTTTGACTTTTTTGTCGAAGATTTTTTTAAAAATTCATTAAAAAATTTTTGTCCATTTGGTGACAGATACCGGAGTAATGATTTTACATCATTGATTTTTTCCCTCGTAATTCCAACTGATTTTGCCTTTTGTGCATTATCTAAATCTTTTAGAGATAAATCAGTTTGGTCAATGAAAAACATTTGGTCATTCTCACGTCTGTAATTTTCAAAATTTACGATATTTCCATTCGGGTGATATTTGATTTCAACTGCTTTACTAATCTTAATATCGTTAGGAAGAGCAGTTTTCAAAATATTTTCAAAATCCTTCACAAATATTTAGTCGCTTTTTACAATAATAAAAGGATTTTCTGACCTTGCACTTTTTATTAAATCAATATATTCTTCTTCCGTCTTAATTTTTTCCGCTTTATTACTGTCACACCGACAGTAAGAATGGCCTCTAACGGGATAAATATGCACAATTTCTACTTCCCAAATGGATGCTAGTAGTGAAAGAAGTTTTAACATTAAATAATTTCTATTCTGACCCCCACAGGCATCCGAAAATAAATAGATCTTATTGCACACATCATGTTCTCTTTCTTTGTTGATAGCATCGAAAAGAAAATTACAGACGGTGTTGGATCCTTTCTTAAATAACCCTTACATAAAGAGATACATATAACTACGATTGCTGCTATGAACATGAACATTAAAAATATGTAGCCACATTAGCCGTTTGTAAAACTGATCTGATACAGGAATTTTTGGCAATGCCAAATTTTGACCAAAATCACAAACTAGAACATTTTGTTTGGAAAAAATTAAATGCTTTAAGTTCTTATATTCTTCAACAAATTGTTTATGTTTCGCGAGTTCTTCACTTTCAATTTTATTAATTTCGTTTTCATAGCAAAAGTTACAAACATCAGTTCTCGTTATTTGGAAATTAAAATTTACATGATGATTAAAATAATTACTATAAGTAGTTAAGTCGATCAAAATTTTACAGTCTTAAGTTACAGCTGAATAATAATCAAGAAAATCTTCATACAAACGCTTTAAATTTAATTCAGGATTCTCAAAGTATTTTAATTTTGTTCTTTTATTAGCGTAGTGAGATTCGGTGTGAGGTAAGCTTTCGCAGTGTTGTAATATTAAATCTTCAACATCGTTTGTCAATTTTTGAAAATGATTTGTTGTTCCCCGTTTGTCTGTTAAAGGTTTTTCCGACATCATTTTTTGTTGAATCGTAATTAGTCTTCTCCGACTAATATTCAACATTTTAATTAAAAAATTTTGGCAAATAGAAACTCGAAGGTCGTATGAGGGGTGACTATAGAAATAAACCCAGTCCTCTCTTTTCGAATCAGCATTTGACGGTTGCTTTTTTTCATAAGTCCAGAAGCAATTATCATGTTTTGTAGAGTAAAGTCACCGGATTTCCAAAAAAAATTATGCAAGTCTTTCTGGTTATTTTCATTAATAGTACGAAAGCATTCTTTTTTGCAGCAAGAATCGTTTACGGGAACAAATTTCTTTTCTGGTACTTCAATGTTAGATTTAGAAACATAAGATTGACCCTAGAATTATTTTAATATAGAAATAAGTAAACTATTTAAAGTAAATTATGTTTTATAAATTTAAATAAATTAAAAAAGACAAGTTACACTAAAGAAATTCAATTCTACAAGACTACTTGTAATAATTTATTATTATTTTAGAATAAAGAAAAAAGTATTTTTATTTCTTTGCCACGAATCTTCATTTTTCGTTCGTTTTCGCCCTTTTTGGCTATCGGTATTTTCGTTATTTTCCATTTATTAACAATTATTATAATAGTATCAAATCAAAAAAGATAAATCAACTGTAAACAAAAATTTGCAAACAAGTTACGTAGGTTATATTAATCGATTAACAATTGACAACAAACTAACTTCATTAACTAATTGAAATAAATCGTCTTTTACACGAAAGAGTACTCTCTGTGCAATTCATGCTTGAATATAAATGTTTATAATTTCTATAGTTTTTAACTAAACAGTCTGAAATTGTAGGAAAAACTTCTCCATACTATAAGGAACAACTTTGTCGCTTGAAGTTTTTCCTTGATAAAACTTTCTCGCATACTTTTTTCTCCAGAAGTCATAGAAAACCAAAAGGTTACATATCGTATTTAATATCAAAAAATAATAATCTTTCCCGTCTAAGTCACTAACATTATCTACTTTTTCAACAATTAAACTTGTAAAGAAATTTAAATAACTTTCTAGAATCAGTTAAAACATCCTTGAGCTCATCCTTGAGTTTGCCTTGTTTTATTAAAAACTTAATATAATTTCAGAATAATACTTTACATGGTTTAATATATTTCAAATGAATCGTTCTTGGTCTTGTTTTGACACTTTAATATTCATGATAATTTTTTGAATTTTTTTAATCCGAATTTCACAGTTTCAAATTTTTTTGGAAAAATTTATATCACAATACCATTAATTAATTTAGATTCTACATTGAATAGAGATTAAAACAAGACCACGAACGCTAAAAAAACTTAATTAGTTTTGGAGAAATTAAAAAATTACGAAAAGCATGCAAAATGCAGTATTTTTTCTGTATCTGACAGAATAGTCAACGAATATTCTTCGATCAGGTGTCAGTCTTTTCATAATTTCATTAGCTTTCAGGAAAAAAATACGAAAAATTTTTGTCATTCTTATTTTGTACGTTTTAAGCATTTTTTCACTCATGACAAAAGGGCGTCCTAATACTCACGGACGGTAGTGTAGGTTGCTCTTTATGCATAGCGCGTTGCATTAGCCAACACGCCCTAGGGGTACTTGGGAAATATTTTGTAATTTTTATCAATACAGTTAGTGTGAATCAAAAATCTCAAATTGACCCTCAAAAAAAGTTTCAAGCTTAAAACGCGATTTTAGTTTCTTTTTTAAAGATATTTTTAAAAAATTAGAATGAATATCAATAATTTCGAAATTTCTTTTTTAATGCTCTACAAGTTGATAACGATAATTTAAAAGTTTTTTCTACGTTTTTCAACAAAATTTTAAAAAAAGTCTTATTTTCCAAAATTTTTGATTTTTAAAAGTTTAATAACTCCGGTTAATATAGACGAAAAATGTTCAATTAGGGCTCAAAAGATGCGTCTAAAAAAACTCTAACTTACTCTAACTTTATGTCCGCAGGTGAGATCTAAATTTAAAAAAAATTCAATTCAAAAGCTCTTCATGATTTCGAGATATTTATGAAAATGTGATGTATATACACACACAAATACACACATACGCAATGACTTTTTTTAAAAATGTAATTTTTGAATTCCTGAGATCAAATAACATAAAGATATATAAAAAAAAATTGAATTTGAAAAATTTTGGTATTACAATACTTCCTCTATGAATAAGTAATTTAAAATTTCAAAAAACAGTTAAAACTGTTTTTTTGTTCTATTGTAAACTACAGATTTTTATAAAAGTTTTAAGATATTAGAAAACCAATAAAATTTTTTTAACACAGTAAAGCTAGACGGGCCCAAAAATTAAAAAAAAAAGTTTTTTTAAAAAAAATGTTATAGAGAAAAGTTGTTTGTATTTTTCTAATCTAAAGTAAAATAAAGTTAAAAATTCTGAAATTTAAAAAATTGAGTTTTCAAAATTTTGAAACTACCGTAGTTTTTGTAGTTTTAAACGAAAATGGCTGGTTAACGAACTTAGCCTTCATTTTTACACCAAGTTTAAGTGTGTTGAATTTAAAAACGATCCGATAAGTTTTTCAAGAGTTATCGTGGGAACAACATATTACCGTCTACAGACGGACCGACAGACAGACAGACACACTCGCCGGACTATGTTTTTCGGACTCAGGGCACCTCAAAACGTAAAGATTTTATAAAATTAGCAAAAGTCAAAATTCGACCAAAACTAATACCTTCTCATGTCATGAGAATGTAAAAAAATTTAGTTTTTTGACAGTTTTTAAAAAATAACTCGAAAAGTTTTGGGTTTAGCAAAAAGTTGTCAACAGCAAAGTTGTAGCTTATGCAAAGCCGAGAAAAAAAGTCTGTAATAGCAAAATCGCATATGCAAGAATGTCGGAGATAATGGAGTCGGAAAATGGATTTTTTATCAAAAAAGCGCACAAAAAATATATATAGAGAGTGATTTTTCTGGAAATTACGAGTTTTTTGTGTTCAAGTATGTTTTTCAAGTATTTTAGGGCGAGAATATATCAAAATCAATTGACTGATTTTTATTCCTTTAAAAAAATTCGATTTTTAGTGTTATTTTAGGATTTTTTAAGTTTTTTTGACCATTTAAGAGACTATAACTACGAAAATTAAGTTTTTATAAAAAATTTTTTAGAGAAAAGTTGTTGGTATTTTTCTAATCTAAAATAAAATAAAGTTAAAAATTCTGAAATTTAAAAAAATTGAATTTTCAAAATTTTGAAACCACCGTAGTTTTTGTAGTTTTAAACGAAAATGGCTGGTCAACGAACTTAGCCTTCATTTTTACACCAAGTTTAAGTGTGTTGAATTTAAAAACGATCCGATAAGTTTTTCAAGAGTTATCGTGGGAACAACATATTACCGTCTACAGACGGACAGACACACACTCGCCGGACTATGTTTTTCGGACTTAGGGCACCTCAAAACGTAAAGATTTTATAAAATTAGCAAAAGTCAAAATTCGACCAAAACTAATACCTTCTCATGTGATGAGAATGTAAAAATTTATGTTGTCTTAAAAAAAGAATATTTTTAATTTCAGTTCAAAATTAGAGTCTTGAAGGTAATAAACAGGTGCCATAATAATAAGGTGCTAGTTTCAGAATCATGTTTTTGACTTATTTTAGAAGTAATTTTGATTACTTATTTTTAACTTTAAATTCTTAAAAATTGGTAAAAAATTAAAGCTCAAAGTGACCATCTGTACTGTTCATTTTAAAGAATTTTTATAATAGTATTTAATGTTGAAATACTTAAATAAAACTAAAAATTACTTAAATGACTAAAATTTAAATTTCTTTTAATTTATAAAAATTTTGTATTTTCTTATAAATACAAAAATAAATTAATATAAATAATATAATAATAAAATAATATAATTTTTTAATTTATAAATTTTTGAACTTTATTGTAAAAATGTTTTTTGTGTAAAAAATTAGGTAGGATAGTGTTGTATTACTATGATTACTATGAGTTAAAATGAGAAATTAAAAAAATTTTATTTTGTAAATGTTTTAAAAAAGGCACAATTTTTGTTTTAGCTTGATAGTTTTTTAACCAGAAATGGCCAAGCATAGAAGTTAGGTTTCTACATAAAGTTCTGTCTTGTTCGGCTTTTTTATTTACATATTTACTTGTAAATTTTAATGTTAAATACTATCTTTAAAAAACATTAATTGTATTAAAATAAACTGAATGCATATTTTAGCTTTATCCAAAGAACA
Source organism: Leptopilina syphax (assembly GCA_032872505.1). Taxonomy (NCBI): domain Eukaryota; kingdom Metazoa; phylum Arthropoda; class Insecta; order Hymenoptera; family Figitidae; genus Leptopilina; species Leptopilina syphax. The sequence goes on along the minus strand of CM065468.1, from coordinate 40,163,999 downwards.
TACACACGTGTAAAGTATTTCTAAAATTATATTAATTTTATTAATACAAGACAAACTCAAGTATCTTTTTAATGATTTTAGAAAGTTAGTTAAATTTTACTTTTAAGTTTAATTTTTAAATAATTATATTGAGTTTTAGTGCCTTAGACGGAAAAAATGTTAATTAATAGGGGAGACTGGATCGAAAAGTCAAATTGTGCAAACAGTTAAAATTCATTATCTTTTAAACGGAAATAGTTAGAGCATTACAATTTTAATTATAGAAGGGTGTTATCACCCTAAATAAATGTCCAGAGTTATGTGACATTCTGCTAATTTTTGTGGTGTCCATATTTAAATTTTTTTTCACCCTACTTTTGAAAATTTTTTCGTAAAAGAAAATATCAACTTTTAAGTATATTTTTTGCATTTATTCTCACCGCGATTTTTTTACTTCATTACTTGGGTCCCCTAAAGAGATACCTAAAGGTATTTGCTAAATATCTTTAGTCAGATTTTTTATATTTGTTGTTAAAGCCAAAAACGCACTCTAAGGCGAAAAGTTAAATGTATTTTTACATGTTGTTAAATTTTTTTTATTTTTCGTTTTTTTTGGGCTTATTTGTTTAAAAATGATTTATTTGACATTAGGGAAGTACTCTGTCAAAAAACAAGACCGTTTACGTAAAATAAACCAAAAGGGTATAGCCGGATAAGTATGCAAAAAGTGCCCCCGCATGTATTTTATTCATAATTTATCCATACATTCTTACCCACTTAAAGATAACATTCTAAAATTTTGAACTCAAAATTCGCTTTTTTAGGGGAGTTATGGAGGGGGAAAGAAAAATCAAAAAATGCGTTTTTCTCGAAAACTACTTAACCGATTTTAATGAAATTTAAATATGTTATAAATGTCAACAAAACAGTTTAAAAAAAAATTTTCAAATTTTTTTTTCAAAAAAATCCAAGAAAATTTTTTTTTTGAAATTTTCAAAAAAAAAATTTCTTTCTTTTTTAAGAGCGACACCTGCCATTTTAGTACTATTTACTCGTTAAAGTGTCTATTTTCAGAAAAAAATTTTTCTCAATTTTTTTTTGAGGTGCGTGATAGTGAAAAAATATAAAAACCACAAGTGGGTTATGGAGTTATAGAGGGGGAACGAAAAATCAAAAAACTTATTTTTCTCGAAAACTACTAAATCGATTTTAATGAAATTTTAAGAGGTTGTAAATAAAGATAAGACAATTTTAGTAAAAAAAAATCAAAAAAATTTTCTTTTTGATATTTTCAAAAATTTTTTTCAGGGTTATTTTTTAAAGTGAACACTTTTTCTTTTATTGTAAAAAGTACCTTATAATGTCCCCTTTAACATATATTTTTATCAAATTTTTAAGAAATATAGTTTTTGAGTAAAATGTCAAAAACCATGGTCATGCTATTTGTCACGTACGGTAATGCACATATATGCATATGGGCAATTTCATGTGATAGGGTATAGCCGGATAAGTATGGAAAAAGTGACCCAAATATATTTTTCCTTTTCATTCTACCCACAAAATAACTTTTTGAAATTTTTAACTCAAAATTTTGAGTTTTTTGAACTTATGGAGGGAAAAAATCAAAAAACACATTTTTCTCTAAAACTATTGTATGCATTTTTATCAGCTTCGGATTTGTTGAAAAGACAATTAAAGAGATAAAAAAAAAATTTTACAATTTTTTTCAAAAAATTCCAAAAATTTGTTTTTTAAAAAATTAAAAAAAAATTTTTTGGTTCTATTAAAGTGACATTTTTCTGTATTTTCTCATTTCAGTCTCTTATGTGATCTACTTAATAAAAAAATTTTGCCTGACATGATTTCAGTGTGTGTCACGGTGAAAAACCACATAAAAATGTACGGGTAGGGTTTTTGAGTTATTTACTGTGACACACACTGAAATCATGTCAGGCAAAATTTTTTTATAAAGTAAATCACATACAAGAGACTGAAATGAGAAAATACATAAAAATGTTACTTTAATAAAACCAAAAAATTTATAAGATACTTTTTACAACAAAGGAGAAAGTGGTCACTTAAAAAAATAACCCTAAAAAAAATTTTTGAAAATTTAAAAAAAATTTTTAAGCTGTACATTGTACCCACTTGCGGTTTTTATTTTTTTTTCACTATCACGCACCTCAAAAAAAATTAGGAAAAATTTTTTTCTTAAAATAGACACTTTAACGAGTAAATAGTACAAAAATGGCAGGTGTCGCTCTTAAAAAAGAAAGAAATTTTTTTTTTGAAAATTTCAAAAAAAAAATTTTCTTGGATTTTTTTTAAAAAAAAATTTGAAAATTTTTTTTTAAACTGTTTTGTTGACATTTATAACATATTTAAATTTCATTAAAATCGGTTAAGTAGTTTTCGAGAAAAACGCATTTTTTGATTTTTCTTTCCCCCTCCATAACTTCCCTAAAAAAGCGAATTTTGAGTTCAAAATTTTAGAATGTTATCTTTAAGTGGGTAAGAATGTATGGATAAATTATGAATAAAATACATGCGGGGGCACTTTTTGCATACTTATCCGGCTATACCCTTTTTAATATAATTCTACTAAAACATTCACAAATTATTTTCAAAAATAAAAAAAAATTTTAACAGAAATTCATTTATTAACAAATTTTTTTTTTATTCTTCTCGGTAATTTAATTAATTTCATAAATAATAGAATTGTTTTAAAAATTTAATTATTTTTATAAACTTTCGAATAAATAAATAAATAATAAATTTTTTTTAGGAATTCAATTATTTTCTTAAATAATTAAAGATTACCGAGTGATAAAATTATTATTTTATATTGAAACAATATTGTTATTCCAACTTCCTCAAAATTATTTTCTTGGGTTCAATTCAACTTTTATTTTCTACAATTTTTAATTACATTTCTTTAGTAATTGAACTCTTCATACCCCACACACAAAAAAAAATATGGTAAATTTGACTACTTTTTTACTATTTCCTGTAGTTCCTATAGGCACCCGTAACATTATTTAGTAAAATGAACTATGACAGAATAGTTAGTCTAACTGTAAAATGTAGTAATAAATACCATTTTTACAGTAAATTTAACTACTAAAACAGTTATCTTAACTATTTGTTGTTAGTCATACTAACTGCTTCATTTAGTTGCAGTAACTTAATTTTCATAGTTCCCATAGGCGCCCGTAACAAATTGTAGTTGTAACAACTGTAAAAAATAGTTAAATTAACTATTAAAAGTAGTAAAATGAAATTATTTATTTGTTTTTTATTATTATTGAGGTCCATTTTTTTTTATATTTTCTCTTACCTATTTTTGTTCATATATAATTTATATATTAAATTCTTGTACACCTAACAGAGAAAAATCCCCAAACGCCGGGGATTGAACGCACGACCCTAACATTCGCAAACCGATAACCTAACCACCTAACCACGCTCGCACGCTACGATGACTGGCATTGTAATTGAGGACATTCTTCTTAGATTCAGTCATAATAACTACTCCGTTTAGTTGCAGTAACTAATTTTTTAAGCTCAAGGACTTAGTTGAAATGTAGCTAGCATATGATTTTAAATGACTCAACGATAGTGCAGTAGTTAAAAGTACTGTTGAAAATAGTTATTTTCAGAATTTCTGTAGTAAAATTATCCACTTTTTACTAGTTATAAAAAAATTAAACTTACTATTTTCATATAGTAAAAATAACATAAAAATTGTTACTTTTATGACTTTTGTAGTTATAAAAATAAATGTTTCTTACCACCATAGAGATAAATTATCAAAAGCTAGTAAGAATTGGTTCTTTTAACTACATTAAACATAAAAATAACAAATTCCAGCGGTTGTTTTCACTCTTTGGAACAGTAAGCTTTAATTTATTTTGCAAATAGCAAGAAATGGATATTTCTACTACAGAAATTCCGAAGATAACAATTTTTAACAGTACTTTTAACTACTGCACTATTGTTGAGTTATTCACAATCATAACGTCTAGTAGTAATTTTAACTGCATAAAACCAACTATTCACTTTTAGTTCCACTAACTATGGAAGTTTAGTTAAAATGCTGCTGAATATGGTAGTTTTAACTATATTTTTTTAACTGCACATATGTGGATGTTTTTACCACTCACGTTTTTTCTCTGTAGAAAAAAATGATCTTTTCAACAGCATAAATAGTAAAAATAACTATTTTCAACAATTGATTTTACTATATGAAAACAGTAAATTTCTTTCTTTCTCTGCAACTAGTAAGAAATAGTTGTTTTAACTACATAAATCATACAATTAACAACTTTCAGAGGTTGTATTTACTATATAAAAACAGTAAGTCTCATTTTGTTTGCAACTAATACAAAATAGTTATTTTTGCTACCACAATAGTAAAGTTAACTATTTTTAACAATAGTTTTTACTACTACACTATAGTTGAGCCATTTACAAGCATCTGTTAGTTATTTCAACTACGTAAAGTAGTTATTTTAACTACATAAAACCAACTACTTCATTTTGGTTCCACTAACTGAGGAAGTGTAGTTAAAATGCTGCTGAATATGGTAGTTTTAACTACTTTTTTTCTAACTACACAAATGTGGTTGTTTTTACCATTCGCATTTTTTTCTGTGCATTAACATTTTGTCATTTTTTTTTTAAATTTTTACAATATCCTGCCTGTTTTTGTTGTTTTTTTTCTAAAGTTTTATACGACCTTTTTGCAAATTTTTGTTTTGGAAATTTCATGCGACTTTTCATGACTTTTGTTGTGAATTTATGTGACTAAAGCGACTCTTTTTGAGTCTTAACCCCTTGACTGTGGATGACGTGTATACACGTCATGAAAAAAACTGGCCCAAACAGTGGATGACGTGTATACACGTCATGGCCCAAACAAGAAAACATCTTAACGTATATTCGCAAAAATTCTTACTCGGGGGTTTTTGGGGTCGCTGATCACGATTCTGAAGTCAGATTTTCAAAATAAATCATTTTTCAGCCAAAATGGCTGCCAAAAATTTTGAAAAATTTTAGAAGTTGATAAATTCTTTTAAAAATTCTTACTCGGGGGTTTTTGGGGTCGCTGATCACGATTCTGAAGTCATATTTTTAAAATACAATATTTTTTATCCAAAATGGCCGCCAAAATTTTGAAAAATTTTAAAAGTAGATAAATTCTTTTAAAAATTGTTACTTGAGGGATTTGGGGTCGCTGATCACGATTCTGCAGTCATATTTTTAAAATACATAATTTTCCATCCAAAATGGCCGCCAAAAATTTTGAAAAATTTCAAAAGTGGATACATTCTTTTAAAAATTCTTACTCGGGAGTTTTTGGGGTCGCTGATCACAATTCTGAAATAAGATTTTCAAAATAAATAATTTTTTATAAAAAATGGCCGCCAAAGATTTTGAAAAATTTCAAAAGTGGATAAATTCTTTTAAAAATTCTTACCATTTGAACTTTAAAAAACTAATAACAGATTCGTAATCAGCGACCCCAAAAACCCCCGAATAACGAATTTTAAGCGTATCCAATGAATTTTTCAAAATCGTGTCTGCCATATTGGATCCGCCATTTTGAATTTTTGAAAACTAACACCGGAATCGTAATCAGCGACCCCAAAAACCTCTTAGTACCTAGTGTCATAAAAATTTATTCACAAGAAGGTCTTACACATTTTGGGACCATTTTGTTATATTTTAGCTACACACTGAAGGGGTTAAAGTCGATCCGAACCCTGTAATTCATAAATCTCTGAATTAAAAGAAAAATGTATTCTAAACTGTCTCTTGCGAAAAAAAAATCAGACAGTGTTTCATTGTTGAGAATTGATATTTTATATAATTTACTTAAAACAAAAATTTAACAATAGATTTTTATTAATTCATAGAATATTGTAAGAATCATGTATTGATCACATATAAATGAAATATAATTAAAGTTTATAAAATAAACATTCACTTAGGCAACAATATTACGTTACAGTTATAATTTTTTTTTAAAATTACTATCATGTAAAATAATATTTCCAGGATTTACATTCATGTTATTTAAAAATTCAATAAATGTATAAATTTTATACAAATTATTAAAAAAATAATTATTAAAAAAAATAAAATATATGAAATATTTTTTTAACAATATATAGAAATAATATTAACAATCAACTACAAATCGAAACTACTTAATATATAACAATAGACTAATTTATCTAAAAAAAACATAGACTTATTATGAATCAAATAAAGTTGAACAAGTTAAAAAAAAAATCTTTTTGATCGAATGCAACTCTAAACCAACGATTATTAAAAGGGTTAAAATTTATATCGACATTGCTGCTTCATCATTTTGTTGTCTAGTACTCTTTGACACTGATGATAAAATACAGGATGAAAGATAAACTGGTATATATGGTGTATGTGTATCGCTATTAATTTTCACAATCTTTCTTTTTCGTTACTTCTGCTTCTAAAATTTCACCTTGTCAGAAACAGAAATTTTCGTTACAAGTAACAGAAAATTTCTGTGGTGGCGTGGAATATTATAAATCAATCTTTGAAAAAAATATTTCTTTATTTTTGTAACCTAAATGTGGCTTTAATATATTCAAATCTAATTATAAATGAATAGTTTAAGATAAACTTGCACATGTTTATCTCTTATAGTTTAACATAATCTGTGTATTTTGTATTAAAAAAGAGACAATGATGCATGTCATCTAGAAGGGGCAAGAATATATAAATTTTCTATTTTAAGTCGAGAAAACTTACAAATATTATTATTCTATTTAAAAAAAATGAAGAAATTATTTAATAAAAAAATATATACTTTGGCTAATTCTATTATAAAAAAATTTTTTTTACAACAAATTATAATAACAAGTTATCATTAATTAACAATTAATTAAAGTATTTAATAATTACAAATTAAAATAAATGATTCTTGTCCTGGCATGCATCAGTAATTGAGATAAGCGTAACTAGGATATGGCATATGATCCACCATGCTTAATCAGCAAGGTTGACTTCAAGGACACAGCTGGTATGAAGAAAGTATTTGGTAATTCTAAGCTTTACCTTAGGAAAAAGGTGTCGGTTGCGAAAATTTCTTTTCTAAAAAAGGGACTAAAAAAAAATTAAATATTGAAGTTTTTATGTTGTCAAATAGTTTGACAGTTTTGATTGGATTCTTTGCTTATTAAACTTGTAATTCACGATATTTTGAAACTAATACATAAATTTTGGACTAAAATATTTTTCTTTAAACCGAAGTTATAAAAAATTACCAAGAGCATCTATTACTCAGCATTAGAATTGTAGATTATGCTGTGTGCATATCGATGAAAGAACTGGTTAAGTTAACTAAATTTCCAAAATAATCGGTGTTGGTGAAATCGGCCCTTAATTTATTAGTCAAAAATATAATCTTTATTAATGAACTTAAAAAAATTTCTATTAATGGATTTAACTTGTTTATCCAGAGATTCTAGTAATTAATTAAATAAAAATAAAAACTAAAATTTGGCAGTGATTTTTATTAGCTAATTTAAATTAGTTAGAACTAATTATTTCTTTTAGTGCACTAATAGACGCATATTAAAATAACAATTACTAATTTGAACATTAATTTAACTTGAACAATTTTATACTATAAATAAACATATTCAACTGTATATGAAAAATAAATCTTATCTTAAAACATTTTTAATAAAAAAAATTACTATAAATTATATCAATTTTCAATTAAAATTACACTACTTAAAGTTACTAAGTTACTTAAATTATAGTTCTGTAAATATATACCTTATATATTCCTAGATTATTAAATAATATTACTCCTTCTAAAGTCTTAGAAATTGGTGAATTTGCAGTACCTTGTACATTTGTTATGTAAGATGATGATGCTTAATAATTACTAATTATTAGTAACTAATTATTTCCATTTCTGATATTTCTGAATTTGGAAGTTCCGATAATGACAGAAACTGACAATGGTCTTACTAAAAATGATTCTATGACTATATATGTTCGAGCTTTATTATACCTCTAATTTCAAGAGAAGCGAAACAACTTTAAGCATTTATCTTTACGTACATATATCATATTGCAATAACTGTATTGTGAAAAAGTATATTGTACAACTAGTGGTGAAAGTACGTGATTTTGCGCGAGAGCTGTAATCACTCTCATGGGATCATTCTTTAACCACGAGATGTACACGAACTTTATCCCAAACGCCCTGCAAGGAAATGTTTTTGGATGTTTTTATAACTTTAATAAATAATTTGATTAATTTTAATAATTTAAGGATATAGTGGTAGATGAATGTTAGAAAGTTAAATGGTTTAGTTAATTCAGTAAATTAGTTAGTCTAGTTTGCTAATTTAGTTAGTTCAGTTAGTCAGTTAATAAGGTAGTTAGTTTAGTTTGTGAGTGTAGTTAGTAATTTAGTTTTATTTGGTAAATCATATTAATTTGAATCTTTTGGTTATAAATAAATATACCGATGATTAAGTCATTATTCATCTAATTAGTTTATTGATTAAAAAAAAATCTTATAATCTTATAAAATATATTACACAATAAATTAATTGTAAATAATATTACTATATGCTGGAAAGTACCATAATAATTTTGAAAGAAGGCTGATAGGTTTTCTTAACCCTCCTGCGTACCTATTTTCACCCATAAAATTGTTTCCAAATGCACAAATTTTTCACACTGATGGATTTCTCTACAAATTGGTACCTAGGGGTTTTTGGGGTCCCTGATTACGAATCTGAGGTCAGATTTAAAAAATTCAAAATGGCAGATCCAATATGGCGGATGAATTTTTAAAAAATTGTTTAATTGTAATGAAACTTGGTATCTAGAGGTTTTGGGGTCGCTGATTACTAATCTAAGGTCAGATTTAAAAAATTCAAAATGGCGGATCCAATATGGCGGATGAGTTTTTAAAACATTCATCCAAATTTCTTGAAAATTTATAATCGGGGTTTTTTGAGGTCGCTGATTACGAATTTAAGGTCAAATTAGAAAAATTCAAAATGGCGGATCCAATATGGCGGACAAATTTTTAAAAAATTGTTTGGTTTTATTAAAAAATTTTAATGAAACTTGGTGTCTGGGGTTTTTTGAGGTCACTTATTACGAAGCTGAGATCAGATTTTTAAAATACAGAAGATCAGAGCCAATATGGCCGCTAGTTTTAAAAATATTTTAGATTTGTTATAGATATGTTGGTATTTTACAAGTCCTTTATAAACTACGTCTCTGTTATATGAAACAATGTGCATTTTTGAGACTTCCTAAGTTAAGTAGTACTACATAATGATGTTTTATAAATTTAACAATTTAACACATATTTAAACAAATAATTATAGATGTTGATTAACTCCTTGCACAAAAGACTTAGAAACATGCTTTCTCCAGATTTTAAAAGTTAACAAGATCAGTATTATTGTAAGTTTCATGTTTGTTAATTGCAAAATTGGAGGTATTTTATTCAACTTAGTTAATTGCAAAATTAGAAGAAATTGCATGCTTTTAGATGTTTTTTGTAAAAAGTTAGTAAATAACAACATTATTTGTTTAAACAATTAAAGAATCGTTCAATTTATGAAGAATCTTCATGTAATATTACTCAGCTTAGTTAATTGTAAAATTAGAAAAAAATTGCATGTTTTTAGATGTTTCTGTAAAAAGTTAGTAAATAACAACATTATTTGTTTAAACGATTAAAGAATTTTTAAATTTATAAAAAATCTAAATGTAATATTACTCAGCTTAGTTAATTGCAAAATTAGAAAAAGCTGCATGTTTCTAGATATTTTTTGTAAAAAGTTAGTACATAACAACAATTATTTGTTCAAACAATTAAAAAATTTTTAAATTTATAAAATATTCTTATATTGCCATTTTGAGTTTTGAAAATCTGACCTCAGATTTGTAATCAGCGACCACGAAAACCTCTAGATACCAAGTTATATTAAATTCAAACAATTTTTTTAAAATTTATCCACCATATTGGATCCGTTCTTTTTAATTTTTTTAATCTGACCTTAGATTCGTAATCAGCGACCTCAAAAACCCCCGATTATAAATTTTCAAGAAATTTGGATAAATTTTTGAAAAACTCATCTGCCATATTGGATCCGCTATTTGGATTTTTTAAATATGACTTTAGATTCTTAATCAGCGACCCCAAAAACCCCTAGATACCAAGTTTCATTACAATCAAACAATTTTTTTTAAATTCATCCGCCATATTGGATCCTCCATTTTGAAATTTTAAAATATGACCTTAGATTCGTAATCAGCGACCTTAAAAACCCCTGATTATAAATTTTCAAGAAATTTGGATATATTTTTGAAAATTTCATCCGTCATATTGGATCTGCCATTTTGAATTTTTCTAATTTGACCTTATATTTGTAATCAGCGACCTGAAAAACCCACGATTATAAATTTTTAAGAAATTTAGATGAATTTTTTTTTTTTTTTTGTAAATTGCGTTTTTGTAATTATCTCTACTTGCAAGCAAATTAATTAAAAATCAATTAATCTACTTTTATTTTATGTATTGATAAATTTATATGAAATAGTTTAAAAAAAAGATTTTTATTCTCTTTAATTTAATTTATAACTAATATTACTAATTAAATATTCTAGATGTTAAAATTTCACTTTTAGACTATAGTATTTGGATTATTGTTTCGTTACATGATTAAAATGGCTCAAATATTATAATTGAGAAAAAAGGTCATTAAATAGAAATATTCAGTCATGAGAAACAATTTTGCAATGTCACTAAAATCACAATAGCAGTGTCTGGCCTAAGTGTATATTTGAGTATTACAAATAACAAAGTAAAAAAATCATTTTTTTAAATTAGCTTTATAAGAACAGGTTATCTTACTTCTAAACAAACTTCAATAAAGTCCACAAGGGAAGAATTATTCGCAATCTACAAAATCTTAAAGTATTATATGATCATATAATTTTCTTGTGTTATAAATATATTAAAATCCAGTTTCTTTGGCATAATTATCGATGAATCATCTTTTCTAAAAGAAAGGAAAATATTCTCAATCAACCTATAGCTAATCATCATTAAAACTATTAATTAATCTACCAACAACTGATAATGAGAAAGGATGAATAACACCTCATAATACAAACCAGTCACTTCAGATTCTTCTTATGGAACCATTCTTATGGAGTCATCTTCCTTTCGCCAGTTTGAAATTCAACAATTCGTCAAAATTTAAAACTGTATCATTGCGCAACAACAAGCGTTAAACAAAATTGTTCTGTTTTAAAATCAACCTTTTTTATTTAAAATTCATGGCATTTTAAAATCTAAAAATTAATTTTGTTTAATTTAAATCAATTTAAAAAAAAATTAACTTCAGCATAACACTGAGAAAACTGAATAGTTAACTTTTCCCTCCAGATAGTTAGTTGAATACTACAGTTTTCTCCGTGAAATTAAATATAAAACAAGACAATTTTCTCTATAATGAAGATTGCTGTATTGTACTAGAACAATACAGAAACCAAAAATTGTTTGTTATTTCGATTAATTCGGTAGATTTGTTTTCAGAATATGTAATGCAAATTGATTCGCCGTGATATGCTTTAAGTCTAACATAAACAGCTTATATTTTAGGGTGTATAAACAATTTCCTGGATATGAAAAAAAAAATTTGTTACAACAAGCAATAAAAGAAAATATGTAAATAAACTTTCAATTTTTGTAACTAAAAGTATAAACGAAACAATGGATCGAATTTAATTTTAAAATTAAAGGTTTAATTACATGTCAGTTTAAAATACGTACATTTCTTATTTTTTTATTTAATTTGTAAAAAAATAAGTGCCTTACGAAAAAAAATTTTTCCATTATTAAACAAGGAAAAATGTTTTAATGAATAAAACTATAGCTCGACGCCTCCCGTTCATAAAATGCTAACTCAAAAGTCAATGCAAGACAATTCTATTTGGAAAATAAGTGCAATAAGAAGTTAACTAAAAAAATCATGCAAGAAAATTCTATTTCAATATTCAGTGCAAGACAATTCTATCTGAAAATTTTGTGCAAAATATTACTAGGTAAAGCTGCGTATAAAACAATTATATCTAACTTTTACATGTAAGATAATGAAATAAATAATAATAGTTAAATAAATCTTTCATTCAATGTTAGATAGAATTGTTTTATACGCAGCTTTACTTAATAATATTTTGCACAAAATTTTCAGATAGAATTGTCTTGCACTGAATATTGAAATAGAATTTTCTTGCATGATTTTTTTAGTTAACTTCATATTGCACTTATTTTTCAAATAGAATTGTCTTGCATTGACTTTTGAGTTAGCATTTTATGAACGGGAGGCGTCGAGCTAAAAAAAATTTTTCTGTGCTAACGGCTATCTCACGATGTATTTGAATTCTAACGAGTGCTACAATTTATTAAACGGAATTACAATGTCAAGAAAGTCTAATTTGCATTTGTCAAAATTATTAAAGAATAAATGTCGTAAATTCATGATGTTATGATTTTGAAAAATTAAAATTGTGAATTTTTTTAGTTGTTGTCCATTGTTCAGTTGCAAATTGAAGAGTAATAGGAGAACACATTGTTGAGAATTCAGTTTAAAAAAATAATAATAATCAATTTTACTTGATAATATAAAAAAGGTTTTAACCAATAATATTGTAGCTAAAAACAATCTGTCGATAAAAGAAATTGTTTTTTTAAGTACATCGTATTATGGTTTAAATTAAGGCTATCTTCAAATTTCAAAATCATTCTTTTTACCTTAAATTAAGTCTATGTTTAGAATTTTAAATTACCTCAAAAGAAAAACAACTATCGTTTACCGTGTAAAATCATGATTGCTGTATTGTATTGAGCAAATTTATCAATTATAAAATTTATTGCTGCCTCTCGATAAACACCGAGTTCACGATTTCTTTTGATATTTACTTAAAAAAAACTCTGGAAACATAAGAATAATTAAAATATGTAAGTCTCGAGGGATCATTTTGTTTTCATAATATAATATGCAACATGATCCGCTGAGATAACATTACGTCCGAAATCAAAAACTTAGATTTCAAATAACTAATTATTAAATCTTTTAAAATTTTTGATCTCTGCAATTAAAATATGAATCTAATAATTGACTACATTTTAATTTTGTATGAAAAGAAATAATATTGAAAGTTCAAATGTGAAAAAAACGATAGTTTGCAAAAAAAAATTTTTTTTTTAAATTAAAATGACTCACATTGATCTTTGAAATAAATAAAGTTTAAGATTAAAGATTTTGATATGCAAACGTTCATTTGAAGCCATGTTTGAGCTTTCAATGGCAGCTACAGTTCAATCAGCAAAATTATAATTTCAAGAATAATCTAATTTGCCTCTGTCTGGTCTAGTAAAATGTATACTCCTGTGTTAAATTCTTGAACTTATCATTTAAAAAAAAAATTTAAAGATGTATACATTTGTAGCTGTTAATCATTGTGAAATTGTTAATCTAGAAGCAATACGTAGCGCTATCTAGTAATTAACTAATCGGCATCGAAAAACATACCCTAAACTATTGAGCCAAAAATCAATATTATGTCAATTATATCAAAGAATCGAGCAAACCTTTAAGCAAGTTTAAAATAACGGAACTTAATCCTACCTACTTGACGTGCAAAACTACAGTTGAGAAGTAAATTGAATTTAATTGATAATATGTTTTATGTGGTTTCTGTCTTATCTTTTAAGCAAAAAGTTCTCGGGGACGAAAACAGAAAATTTCCATGGTGGATTGTTACGTACAAGGTACTTAACAGCTAATATTATTTTAATTATTATCTTTTAATAAAGCTACAAAACATAGGACAGAAATAGTAAAACATGTTTATTATTATTAAATACTTTATAAACTGTTTATAAATTAGATGCATAAATTTATAAACAGTATTAATTCTAAAATTTTTATATAATAAATGAAACCTCCATTTAAAAATAATTAAAAGTAATGCATTTCACACATGCATTGAGACGACCAAGGTGTATACTTGCACATCTACTGATTCCGATGGTTACAAGATCTAACACGACCACACCCTTGAGTTCTTCGCGTTGCGGGCACACATACAAGCATGCTACACATGCCTCTGCTCATTGCCTTGTCTCTCCTATTGTCTTTTCTTGTCTCTCCTTTCTTTTTTCCCCTTTGGGCCTACAAACTTAGGGACTAGAATATCATAACAAATGCACATGCATTTGGAGGCTGACTCAACGCTTTATGAAGCGTATATATTTTATTCGTTTTATGCACTATTCCAAATTTACAGAAAATAATTTGATAATGGCTAAACATTTTATTGTAACTTATTGTTAACAATAAAATGCCGGAGGACTGTAAGTTGCATGTATATGTTTTTATGTATAATTATGAATGCAAAATACATATACTAGTAACTTATAAAATGTAGGACCAATATAACGTTATTTATACAACTTATATTAAACACTTATAACTATAAATAAATTATAATTATAAATAAAAAATTCTTTTTTTACAATATAATTATAATTCATATATTTAGTTATAAGAATTGTTTCTGATAAGTATCAAGTTAACAACGCCGTTTCCGTTCTCACAAAAACTGCATGCAATCAGAAACGTCAGCATAGTGCAAAGTCCAATAGGCCTGAAGAATTACCCTACTTCTAATTCTAAAAATCCTTAGTTGGCAAATTTACCCCACTTTGACAACAGGACAAGGAGTAGAGGCTTGTCGCGATATTTCCATCGCTGCTGTACAATTTTCCTCTTCAAGCAATCAACACCTGTCCTGGCTGCGACCTGACAGATCTGTTGATCGCAAGAAAGTAGGAAATGCCTCGACTAAGCCCGTCTGCGCGTCGGACCCCCGCGTATAACATATCAAGTACAACGCGAAAGGCGGACGTAAAAAATAAAATAGAATCTTCTAATTGACGGAGTCCAGTGAGAGCTTTTTTGAGTGAGATTCCAATTAATTAAATATTTAACAATTGTGAATCTTATTATAAGATGGTAAGGTGTCAATTTAGCGGATATATATTTATTTTGCTTATCATCGATAAGACAGAAATCAATATTTCAAAATGATATCGAATCTCTCTGTAGCTCAATTGGTAGAGCATCCTACCGGCAATAGGAAGGTTCTGGGATCATACCCCAGCGGTGAGAGACGATTCATTTTTTTCAGAAACCATGCACAAAATAAAATATATTTTCAAATATTAATGAATTATTAATTTTGAAATATTGATTTCTGTCTTATCGATGATAAGCAAAATAAATATATATCCGCTAAATTGACACCTTACCATCTTATAATAATTATTATCACGGAAAAAACCCATTACCATCTCATGATAATTGTGAATCTTGTTTGTTAATCGGACAGTCCGTACGTTTAGTACCTGCACCGTCTCAATGCAGTGTCCCCACAAAATTCGCGAGTTCGCGTAAATAAAAATTGGTCGCATAGATGACTTAATTT
This sequence comes from Leptopilina syphax, assembly GCA_032872505.1. Taxonomy (NCBI): domain Eukaryota; kingdom Metazoa; phylum Arthropoda; class Insecta; order Hymenoptera; family Figitidae; genus Leptopilina; species Leptopilina syphax. The sequence goes on along the minus strand of CM065468.1, from coordinate 40,148,432 downwards.
TCGACATTCAACTTGTGTTTTGTCCGATGGAGGATGCCTGTTTCTTGACCGGTCAGTCCGCGCGCGTAGCGCCTGCGCCGTCTAAAAGAAATTATGCCCTGTCGGTAGGACTAAGGATTTTAGCGGTAAGTCTGTATCGTTTCAATGATTTAATGTTACTTTCAACTTTAATTCTCTTTCAAACATGTGCAAGTTTGTAAATTTCTTAAAATCTTGTTAAAATAAAATTTTAATGTGAATGCCAAATCTGATTTTCTTTATTTTAAAACTCCTGAAATAAATAAAGTAAATTGAAATAATTATTTATCAGAGTTAAAACAAAGCTATCCCGGTAACTTTTAAAAGTAGAAAAACGATCCCGCATAATTAAACAAGGTTTTTTAGACCTTGGCAGCTTGGTGCTTCCCCAAATTTGAAATAAAAGGGCCATCTCAAAAGCCCAATTAAATATTTTATTTCTGGTTTGTAACAAAAGCATGGCAACCGCTTGCGTTTTATACAAAAACTTTATCAACCGCTCAACAAAAATACAGCGCGTATGATCGGGAATTACTTGCAATTTTTACAGGTGTTTAAAATATTCAAACATCACGTAGAAGGTAGAACTTTTACAATTTTTACAGATTACAAACCTCTCGTGTATGCTTTTCAACAAAAATTAGAGAAATGTTCTCCGCGTCAATTTCGACATTTGGATTATATTGGTCAATTTACAACCGATATAAGACACATTAAAGGATCAGAAAATTGCGTTGCCGATGCTTTATCACGAATTGAAGATATTTCGGAAAGTATCGGTCATAAATCTCTTTAAACGGAACAAAATTGCGACAATGAATTAAAAGATATATTGTCTTTGAAAAATTCGCTTAAACTTAAAAAAATTCATTTTTCGGATCAAAATGCATTCATTTTCTGCGATTTTTCAAACAACGTTGTAAGACCATACGTTCCGAAATCACTGCGAAAATCAATTTTCCATTCTGTGCATGGACTTTCTCATCCGGGAATAAAAGCCACACAGAATTCAATAATTAATCGTTTTCTATGGCCTTCCATAAACAAAGACTGTAAAAATTGGGCTCGACAATGTATAACATGTCAACGAAATAAAATCACGCGACATGTTTCTGCACCAATTAATCAATTTAATAATTTTTCGGGAAGATTTGAGCACGTTCATATCGATTTAATTTCAATGCCTAATTGTCAGGGATTCAGGTACTGTCTTACCTGTGTTGACCGTTTTACACGTTGGCCTGAAGCGATCCCTTTGGCAGATATGGAGGCCCATACAGTCGCAGAAGCATTTCTCTCTACCTGGATTGCTCGTTTTGGTGTCCCCCTTCAGAATAACATCCGATCAGGGAAGACAATTTGAATCTGAACTGTTTAAAGAACTATGTAAAATGTTAGGATCACAACATTTGCGTACCATATCTTACCATCCTCAATCCAACGGTATGGTAGAGAGATTGCATAGACAATTAAAAACATCAATAAGATGTCACGAAAATGACAATTGGGTTGCTATGTTACCTATTGTTCTATTAGGTTTCGAACTACAATAAAAGACGATTTAGAAGCAACTACCGCTGAAATGGTCTATGGCTCGAATATTAGACTCCCCGCTGAGTTTTTCTTGCCATCTGAACGAGAAGCAAATTCTGATTTTAGTAAAAAATTACGTAAATAAATTCGTAATATTCGACCAAAACCTGTCGCACGACACGGTAAACAAAACATTTTCATTTTTAAAGATCTTGACAAAACGCCTTATGTTTTCTTACGTCACGATGCAGTTAAAAGTATTTTATATCCACCCTACGATGGGCCGTATAAAGTAATAAAAAGAGGAGACAAAACTTTTGTCATATCAATTAACGATAAAAATGTTACAGTTTCTATTAATAGATTAAAGCTCGCTTTCACTCTAACAGATGACGAGAAAACCATTTACATACGGGAAAACCCTATTTCGAATGACGACGATAAACCTCGTCAAGCTAAAGAATTTTCTTCTCGTTCAAAAAGATCTGTGCGTTTTCCTGATCGTTTACAAGCAGGATTTATTAGAATTGTACGTTTTCTGTCAACGATGTGTGATGTGTCATGTAATAATGTAAAAAGTATGCATGTATGTTTCAATTTACATTGTAATATTTTTAAATCTTGTAACATTATTTCTGTATTAAATAATATTTATTTTAAGAATATATCGCTATCACTGGTAAGAGGGTAATGTGGCGGATAAGATGTTTTAACCGTTTATTTACCTAAGTTTTTAGGGTAAAAATGTTGGAATAAATTTATGATTTTCTATTCAATTTTCTTTTTCTAAAACTTTCTATTTCATTCAACCCAGCAGATGTTTTGCACATTTTGCGGTAGGGTTTTATTACTGAATATCGGCCGTCTAGAATTTAATTGTTTTTCTACCCGGATTAACGCTTGGGCGACAATTTACCGATTTAGGTATACATTTTTTCATGTTTAAGAAAAATGTATACTCTTTACGAAAACATCTCTTTACCTCCCACCATATTATTTTACGAATTATTTTCTACTACCTTTTTGGGCAAAAATGCATTTTTGCCATCTTTGTACGGACAGTTTGGCTTTGGCTTTCGAGTTGTGTTTTTCGCTTCTACCCAGCTGGCCTCGACTGATCGAATAAATTATCATTGAATAAATATCTTTTTATTGTTATTTTTTTAAGTTAAATATTTGTGTCATATTTATTGTTCAACACACTCCTTTCTTCTACAATTTATAAAATAAAATATTATTAACATAAAATTACCTAAAATTAATTAAGCTAAATAATTTGCATTTATATCAAATACCAATTTATTTGAATGAAATAAATGTAATTTAAATTATTCAAGTTATTATTATTATTAAGAAGAGGGTTGTGGACTTAGGACCTTGTAGGTCAACGCCACTAACGCTTGGGTAATCCCTTTACGTTCTCCATAACCACCCCTATATCCGAAGTCCTTTGCACAACAGGAGGACTTCGGCCAGGTTTCTGGTAGCAATAACGGTCTCCCCCAGAAAGAAGTAGCCCGTAATGTGTTCCCGCTCCTTCACAAGTGCAGGGCAGTGACACAAGATGTGTATCGAGGTTTCATATTCCTCTCCACACCTACGGCACTTCGGGTCATCTAGGATCCCCATTTTGTGCCTATGATAGCGCAGATCACCATGGCCAGTTAATAGCCCTGTTATGATCGTTGCCTCTTTTCTATTCAATTTGCGGAATTCCGCTTTCCTCATAGGGTTAATACTACTTCCCATGAGTACCTTGGCTTGTCTACAGCCCTTAGTTACCTGCCATTTCCTTTGGTGTTCCGCAGCTATCCACTGTTTAATTTCCAGTGTCAGGCATTTGTTGGAAACACCAATGAGAGGTTCAGGTCCAAAAAGTTGTTTTCTAGCCCCTTCTTTGGCTAGCTCATCCGCCCTATCGTTTCCCGCGAATCAACTGTGACCAGGGATCCACAGGAGGGTAACGCGGTTCGTTTCAGCTAGTTTGTTAAGTGCTTCATGACAATCACCGACCAGCCGTGATGTTGATACGTATCGTTTCAAGGAGAAAATGGCCGCCTTGCTATCCGAAAGGATAAAAATATCTTTGTTGTGACAATTTTTCAAGGCTTCAACAGCACCATAAAATATTGCCACAATTTCGGCCTGTAACACAGTAACAATGGTCCCCAACTTAAAAGAGTGTCCCACTTGGGAGGTTACATGATAGATTCCTGCACCAACTCCATTCCCGCCTTTTGATCCATCTGTGTACCAGACTTCACAGTCAGCTGGAATACTTGTCAGTCCATTTATCCAATCTTCTCTACTAGGTATATTAATCCTATACTTTTTGTCGAAGAGGTACAAAGGGACAGTTCTGTCCCTAATCATACTTAAAAGGGGGATTCTCACCAATTTCTTTGGGAGACGCCATCTGCCCACCTCCCTGCTGCCCACAGGACCACTCAACTGCAGGGCAGCCTTAACCGCCGCTGCTTTAATTGTAAGGTATAAGGGTTCTAGCCCCAAGAGGGCACCAAGGGCAGCAGTAGGAGTTGTACGCACCGCCCCCGTTATGCCTCTAAGTACCATCCCCCTTACCCTTTCCAATTCTGTTTGTGCTGTTTTTAGCTCAACTCTACTCCACCAGACCACACAAGCATAGGTCAGCGTAGGGAGCAGAATTGCTTCATAGATCCACAATAGTGTATCCGGTTTGAGACCCCAGCTACCACCAATGGCCCTTCTACATTGCCAAAGAGCAGCTGTAAGTTTCTTACATTTTTTCTCTAAATGCTTTTTCCAAAGCAGTTTGCTATCCAGGATTACTTCTAGATATTTTGCCTGCTCTGTGTATTTGATCTCTTTTCCGGACAGCGTAAGTGAGCACGAGGCTTTCCACTTGTACCGTCTGGTAAAGATAACCGCTTCCGTTTTCCCTGGATTTACAGATAAACCCACATTCTCACACCATTTATCTACCTGGTTTAACGCCTTTTGGGCCACTTCGAGTATAACTTCAAGATAGGGACCGCGAACGATTAACAAAATGTCATCCGCATAACCAATTACATGTTATCCTGCTTCGGTCAGAATTCTCAGTAATTCATCCACCACCAAGGACCAGAGCAAGGGTGAAAGAACACCTCCTTGGGGGCATCCAGAGTTGACTGTCCCTTTCAGGACTGAGTCTCCTTTAGTTGATAAGAGGTTCCTGTTTTTTAACATATGACAGGTCCAATCAACCACTCCTGTAGGAATATTAAAAGCTGTCATAGCCCTTTTTATGGATTCCGGAGAGGCCTGACTAAAAGCTCCTTCTATGTCCATAAAAACACCTACAGCAAAGCCCTGATTCTGCAGTTGCCCATCAATTAGGTCTACTGCTCTAGCCAGAGCTGTTTCCGTAGAGCATTCCGCTCTATACGCATATTGATCCTTTTGTAGCGGGAACCGCTCCAAAATCTCACTGCGAATATATCTATCCACCAACCTTTCAACTAATTTTAGGTTAAAGGATGTAAGGCTAATAGGACGGAAATCCTTCGGTGAGGTATAACCGTTCTTGCCCGCTTTAGGTATGAATACAACTTTTGTACCCCTCCACGCTATCGGGACATATCCCAGAGTCAGACTTGCCCTAGCAAGCCTTACCAATGGTCCAACAGCCTCATCTATCGCTCTTTGCAAGAGGACAGTGTAGACGCCATCAGGACCCGGAGACTTGTAAGGGCTGAAAGATTCTGTAGCCCATCTGATCCTCTCGGCAGTCACAATCCTGTTAGCCAACTGTCTCCGCGACCGGTAATCAGCCTGCGAAAGGTTTGTTGGCGGCTCAGGATCGGATCCGCCCTCCCCAGACCTCAAAAAGCCCCGGAAGTGTTCCTCGACCAGACAAGCCAAGGTTCCATCGTCCGACTCAGAGAAAGTCCCGTCCGACAACATTAAAGTGCCCAGAATTGCATCAGGGTTCTTAGCGAGCAGCTTATCCAATCTGGCCGCCTCTTTCCCTTTTCCGATGCTAGAGCAGAAAGCATTCCAACTGTCTTGTTTTGCTTTCCTTACTTCATTTCTATAGTCGTCTCTCATTTGCATTTTGCAGATACTTTCATAAGCTGCCTTAATAGCCTTTGTAAAATTATTGGCCGCCTCATCCAGGGTCTGATAATCTCTTATCTTACCCGGTAAACCAGAAAGTGTTCTTCGAAGTTCTGAGATATAACTAGCCCAATCCGTCCTTCTAGGATTACGAATCCACTTAGTTTCGGATCGGACCGCAGACTCCACCTCGAAGACTATCTGTGAATGATCAGAAAGAGAAGGTTCATTAGAAACTTTCCATCTTCTTACCTTATTTCCAATGCTTTTGGAGCAGAGGGTGATATCAATCACTTCCTGCCTAATCGCATTGCTAAAAGTCGGGGTCGAACCCGTGTTGAGAATATCTAGATTCGTTCCGATTAGATATTCCAGTAGCTCTTGTCCTCTCTGGTTGTCCTTTGAGCTCCCCCACACCGTATGTTGTGAGTTTGCATCGCAGCCCAGCAGCAGAGGAAGTCCCTTTTCCATACAGTGGACTACTGTCCACCAACCTACGAACTTCAATTGGCGGATTATTTTTATTATCATAAGGAAAATATGCCGATCCTACGACCGTCTTACCTATACCCTCCAAGTTAGTTACCACCACCATTAGGTCCCCTGAACACAGATCCAATAGTGGAGTTGCGTTGACACCCTTAGTAAGAATGCACGCTCTGGGTTTGGCAGCTCTGCAGTCCCTGTAACAAACTAGACCAGCCCCACCAAGCCCCCTAATGAGACCTCTTACTAACCATGGTTCTTGGATTAGTGAGATGCCTGTGTGCAACTTAGCCATGCTCCTCGTCAGTACTGACAAGGCGCCTTTGCTATGATGCAAGTTAATCTGAATAGCGGAGAGCTTGCAAACAGTGAATTATGTTTGCTCTTCTCCTTCCTCTACATTGCTTGTGCCGTCACGATCAGGGGCAGTTACCTTAAAGGTTATCCGCCCGAAGTGATAGTGAGGCTTAAATTCGAGGGCCTCTATAGCCCTCGCCTGACTTTCAGGGACTTGAGCGACAAGAAGAAAACTCTTGTCACCCCTGTTCGCCACCTGAGACCCATCAACATTCAGCAAACGCCAAGTCGATGTCTTTAACGTGGGGTTGAAAGCCTCCAAATGTCGCAAGACCGTCCGCGCGTCCGCCGTTTCTCCCGGGAACCACGCAGTAGCCTTTACCATTCTTTGGAGCATCTCAACCCCACCAATTTTCAACCTCGCTCCCTCCCAGGGCTCATGGTTGGCCACACATTTTGTCAGCCATTCCACAGCCTCCAGATTGGAAGCGATGAAGATAAAGCCTCCTCCTCTGCAGAAGGAAGTCTCAAAACGCGGCCACTTTTCGACCGGCTCCTCACAGGTGAGCGTCACAACGGTCTTCCTAAGAAGTCCAAACTGCTCATCTGTAAGCGCCACATCTGGGTAGCCCTCGCCATAGAGGGATCATCGTTAGAGGATTTGTCCTTTGGGCCATTGTTAGCCCAACATTGTACCCTTTTCTCCTGGTACTCTGTTGGACCGACTTTGGCCTTTTTACACCCTCTTTTTTTCCAGTGGTGACGCATCCTGGCCACTCTTTCTCTTTGATAAGTTGTTTTAACCGTTTATTTACCTAAGTTTTTAGGGTAAAAATGTTGGAATAAATTTATGATTTTCTATTCAATTTTCTTTTTCCAAAACTTTCTATTTCATTCAACCCAGCAGATGTTTTGCACATTTTACGGTAGGGTTTTATTACTGAATATTGGCCGTCTAGAATTTAATTGTTTTTCTACCCGGATTAACGCTTGGGCGACAATTTACCGATTTAGGTATACATTTTTTCATATTTAAGAAAAATGTATACTCTTTACGAAAACATCTCTTTACCTCCCACCATATTATTTTACGAATTATTTTCTACTACCTTTTTGGGCAAAAATGCATTTTTGCCATCTTTGTACGGACAGTTTGGCTTTGGCTTTTGAGTTGTGTTTTTCGCTTCTACCCAGCTAGCCTCGACTGATCGAATAAACTATCATTGAATAAATATCTTTTTATTGTTATTTTTTTAAGTTAAATATTTGTGTCATATTTATTGTTCAACACACTCCTTTCTTCTACAATTTATAAAATAAAATATTATTAACATAAAATTACCTAAAATTAATTAAGCTAAATAATTTGCATTTAGGGGCCGTGTACAAATTACGTAAGGCTCTAAGGGGGGAGGGGGGGTCCAGCTATTCCTTACGACCAGCAGAAAAAATGGCGCTAATGTATGCAAATATTCTTACAAGGGGGAGGGGGGGGTTAAATTTTCGGAAAATTGTCCTTACGTAATTTGTACACAGCCCCTTATATCAAATACCAATTTATTTGAATGAAATAAATGTAATTTAAATTATTCAAGTTATTAGAAGCAAATAAATATTTATTAGACCCAAATATTAATTATTTGAATCAAATAATTTTTTTTTAATGAAATCATCGAAAAATATCTTGCTAAATATAATAATAAATTTAAATGTTGTCCACCCAAAAACTATATGCAAGCATTAAGCATTAAAATGATGACACTGACATTTTCAGTGAAAAATAAATCACTGTATATCAAGGTGAATACATTCTCTTGTTTAAACCCAGTGTGCAAAGTTACAGAATAATTTTATAACTATTCTAGAACAAAAAGAACAAGTTCTGTAACTGGTGAGGAACAGGCAGGTCAAAATGTCGTCCCCCTGGAGGCACGAAATAGGAACTAAACTAACTAAATTGTTACAACAATTCTAGAACAAAACTAGAACATTGTTTCAGAACAAATATATAACAATTCTATAACAAAAACGATTTATCATAAATAATACCCAAGCAAAAATTTAATAGTTGCATAGAACAAATAAATGTTTATGAGTATGAATAAAAATATGAATAATTAATAGAATATCTTTTTTGCAATAAGTTTTTAAAAAATATTTTTCTTATTTTCTTTAATAATTTAAACAGACTATCTTATTTATTTAAATTAATGACTAAATTATTATTATCATTGTTAATAATTGTTTAAACTTATACTTTATGTAACAATATTCAGAATTATACAACATACACAGAACACTTAAAACTAAGAATGAAAAATTTCGCACGCACGGGGGATCGAAACCTAGACCTAGAGGACACAAGTCGAATACGCATACCGCATAGCCACGCAAGCTTGAAAGTGATTTTACTTCAACTTCCTTTTGAATTGTGGGACCGTTATGTGCAGTGCTAATATTATAAATTTAAATGTAACATACTTAATAAAAAAATAACTATATATGGAGGCCCCATATAATTTTTTTTAAACATTTTTTTTCTTTTAGTACTCTATGAAATGAGCTACCTTGAATTTTTTCAAATTTTTTCATAAAGCGGTTCAGGAGATACTGATTTATAAAAAATGACGTTTTTTACGTAAATTTTTTAAAATGCTTATACCTCGGTCAAAAATTGATCAAATTTCACGTTTTTATAATGAAAAGTTTTGTTTTCACACGTAGTTTTAAATAAAAATATTTATGATATGCAAAAGAAAAATAATTTCCGATTTGGTCTGGAATGCCCCATATATATGGGGCATTCCAGGCCAAATCGGAAATTATATATATATATATATATATATATAAATTTTTTTATTACAAATGAGTCAAATCACGCCAGGTGGGTTCACCCCTGGACCATTTGTCTTCGATTAAGCTGGTACTTGATAAAATGGTTGTACCAATTGTGTAGATAAAACTTGCCAAATTTGGTTGAATAATAATAACGGGTTTATATTTTTTTCGAAACGTTATTTTTCAAAAATTTCTAGCTCTTACAATATTGTTCGTAGGAAAAAAATGTGTGGAATTTTTTTTTCTTCATTTTTACTGTACTTTTCGAAAAAAATATCTTTAGTAGAAAAAAATTATTTTTTAAAAACATTTTTTAATTTTTTATAAACAATTATCACTTTTTTTACTTTCTCCATTCAGAAATTAATTCTTTTTTACATAAATAATTACCTTAGGTACTTAAGATTAAGCATGCAAAAAAAAAATTCACTGCCTGGCATTTATATAAGAACAATAATCATTTATTTTTTGCGCGGCGTGCTTATTTTGACGGTTTTACGCATTAAAGCGCCAGTTTGGCATGTCACTATATTAAAATTTACACTTAATACTGTTTTTTTGAAAAATAAGATGCCTGAGTTTTAGATAAAAAGTCGTGTTTTAATAACTTAGGCCATTCTTTTTTTAATGATTGAAGAAACAGTTGAGTATCATCTGTGGTTTCGACAATTACACATCTGGAAAAGCATTAAATGTAAATTCTAAAAAGAAATTTTTTATTTTTAATATTAAAATACCGACATATTTCTAAATTATGCAATTAGTTTTAAAAAGTTTAATAAAAAATACATTTCAAAAAATTTAGCTTGAGAAAATTATTTTAAACATCTTTACTAAGTAATTGAATAAAAATTTTATTTTAGTATAAAAACTTTAAGGCATATAAGAAAAAGATAATTAAAAAGAATAAAAACGTTTAAATCTTGATACCTATGGGTGTTAATCCACTGACTGTACGTGATTTCTTCTACTTTGTGATCAGCCAAAAGCGCTTCTAAATGTTTAATCGAAAAAATCAATTCTCGGACAATTCTGGCAAGTGAATAAAAAGCAAGAAGAATTTGATGCTTGGCAAACAGACTTTTTCATTAAATCATTAAGTGTGTCATTGTAGATAACTCCTCGTTTTTTCAGCTCTTATTTGACTCCATTCAATTTTAATTTGTTATTTTGGTGGATTTTACACGTACGAACATTATGCGTTCCACTTTCATCCGCTAAGATGCATTGACGTGGTCGAAGTGTAGAAAATTTCGTGAGTCCTATCTTTGCTTCGAGATGTTTTTTCATAAATTCTTCGTGAGCATCTTTCAAATTGAACATGAGAAGTCTTTTTTGCATTTGAATTTTTTTACCATCTTTCACGACAGAAACACAGTCCTTAATGCCGGGCATCATGCGACTGACTTCATCAGACAGGTAAAATTGAATAACTTTTTCGTGAGTGGATGCGAGAATTTTTCTTCCTTTTCTTTTTGGACACTCTGCTGCAAACCCTAAATTTTCCCTCAAATATTTAGCACGTGATACCATTCGATGTGATACTTGAAAATCTTGACGTATTTTTCTTGTAGACCAGTCGCTTGGTAAAGTCGTCAACACTTGAATTTTTCCAGCTCGTGTATTTTGCGAAGATAAAGCAGTTTTAATATCATCGATGTATTGTTGAGCCTGACTTTTTTTTAATTTTTATCCGAATTATCACTATTAGTCAATTTTTTAACAGCAGTTTCCACTATTTTCTTATGTGCAATTGTCAATAGCTTACAATTTTTCTTTTTTAATGGAGGTTCACCAATTTCTAGTAAAATGTTATTGACTTTTTTAGTTTTAAGAGTATTTTATACGCTGAGACACTGAAATGACGGGTCCTCTTTACAGTCATTAATGACAATATCCATGTCTTCTTCTTTATTCTCTGTATTAACGCATTTTGTTGTTGCTTGTTTTCCTTTGTAGATCGCTCTTTCACAAGAAATACACATATACAATCCTTCCAAATTACTGAAAGCAGCATTTCGCTTATTTGAAATAAAAATTAAATTTTTTTTACGCACTTATGATTTTTTTATTAAGTGGGTTAATAAAAAAATCCATTTTAAAAAGTCCATTTTAAACGTTAAATTGGACGGAACACAGAAAAATATCACTCGAAGATTGCATTAAAATCTTAAAATTAAATTCGATATTGAGTTTGCACTTCCACCATGTTTATATAAAATAAATGACTAGCGTCCTAAAACGTAAAAAGCCAGGGATGGCTTCCAAATTAAATACAAACGGAAAAATAATTTAGTTTTTGTGCAGGAAACAAAACTAAAAGTTCCCTAAATTAAGTTTTCGTGCTGGTAACTAAACCAAAAGGTTACTGTATTTAGTTTTATTGCGCCTTTTAAGTCAAAAACGAAACTAACCCTCAGGAAAGCTTCGAAACTAATTATAAAAACAAAAACACAATTTAGCTTTGATGCAGAAATCAAAACAAAAGAGTCCTTGAATTATGCTTTAGTGCTAATAACAACATTAAAAGGTTCCCGTAATTAGTTTTGTTGTTATTTTTGAAAAATAACGTTTCGAAAAAAATATTGAACTTTGACACCCTGTATCTAGGCAACCCGTTATTATTATTCAACCAAATTTGGCAAGTTTCATCTACTCTATTGGTACAACCATTCCACCAAGTACCAGCTTAATCAAAGACAAATGGTTCAGAGGTGTACCCACCTGGCGTGATTGGACTCAAATAATAATATATAATAAAGCTACAAATAATAACAAATTTTAATTAATTAGTTAATAATAATAATTTATTATTGAATTTTTATAATATACCTATTAATTAATAATTGATAATAAATTAATTAAATATTTGATGTTATTGTTGGTGAATAATGTTTTTAAAAATCTTGAAAATTTATGCAAGCTGACAGTGAAAAATTATTTAATTTTTCACGAATCATCGATACGAGTCTTTCTAAGTATCTAAATTCAAAAGATTTTTTGTAATTCATGCAAAAACGCGGCTGCACTCTACACTTGTAAAATACTTTTATAAAATTTAATAATAACATCTTTTCGTGAAGTGAAAATAACTTTCCAAATTTGGTTGAATAATAATAACGGGTTGCCTAGATACAGGGTGTCAAAGTTCAATATTTTTTTGGAAACGTTATTTTTCAAAAATTTCTAGCTCTTACTATATTGTTAGTAGGAAAAAATGTGTAGTATCTTTTTTTCTTTATTTTTACTGTACTTTTCGAAAAAAATAGTTTTAGTAAAAAAAAATTATTTTTTAAAAAAATTTTTAAATTTTTTATAAAAAATTATCAATTTTTTTCCTTTTTCCATCCAGAATTAATTCTTTTTTACATGAATAAATAACTTAGGTACTTAAGATTAATAATGCAAAAAAAAATTCACTGCCCGGCATTTATATAAGAACAATAATCATTTATTTACCGCGCGGCGTGCTTATTTTGACAGTTTTCAGTCCACGGATGGCTTCGAAACTTTAGTTTCGTTATATATTCGAATATCACAACAAAACTAATTACGGGAACCTTTTAATGTTGTTATTAGCACTAAAGCATAATTCAAGGACTCTTTTGTTTTGATTTCTGCATCAAAGCTAAATTGTGTTTTTGTTTTTATAATTAGTTTTAAAGCTTTCCTGAGGATTAGTTTCGTTTTTGATTTAAAAAGCGCAATAAAATTAAATACAGTAACCTTTTGGTTTAGTTACCAGCACGAAAACTTAATTTAGGGAACTTTTAGTTTTGTTTCCTGCACAAAAACTAAATTATTTTTCCGTTTGTATTTAATTTGGAAGCCATCCCTGGCTTTTCACGTTTTAGGACGCTAGTCATTTATTTTATATAAACATGGTGGAAGTGCAAACTCAATATCAAATTTAATTTTAAGATTTTAATGCAATCTTTGAGTGATATTTTTCTGTGTTCCGTCCAATTTAACGTTTAAAATGGTTTGTCCTAATAAATGTTGCAACCCACTTAATAAAAAAATCATAAGTGCGTAAAAAAATTTAATTTTTATTTCAAATAATCGAAATGCTGCTTTCAGTAATTTGGAAGGATTGTATATGTGCATTTCTTGTGAAAGAGCGATCTACAAAGGAAAACAAGCACTAACAAAATGCGTTAATACAGAGAATAAAGAAGAAGACATGGATATTGTCATTGATGACTGTAAAGAGGACCCGTCATTTCAGTGTCTCAGCGTAGAAAATACTCTTAAAACTAAAAAAGTCAATAACATTTTACTAGAAATTGGTGAACCTCCATTAAAAAAGAAAAATTGTAAGCTATTGACAATTGCACATAAGAAAATAGTGGAAACTGCTGTTAAAAAATTGACTAATAGTGATAATTCGGATAAAAATAAAAAAAAATTCAGGCTTAACAATACATCGATGATATTCAAACTGCTTTATCTTCGCAAAATACACGAGCTGGAAAAATTCAAGTGTTAAAGACTTTACCAAGCGACTGGTCTACAAGAAAAATACGTCAAGATTTTCAAGTATCACATCGAATGGTATCACGTGCTAAATATTTGAGGGAAAATTCAGGGTTTGCAGCAGAGTGTCCAAAAAGAAAAGGAAGAAAAATTCTCGCATTTACTCAGAAAAAAGTAATTCAATTTTACCTGTCTGATGAAGTCAGTCGCATGATTAGGGGTCATATTTGCGGACTAGGAGAAAAAAAATTTAAGTATTTCGAAAAAAATCTCAAAAAATGATTTTGTCCTCATACTGAACTTATACATATCGTCATATCGTCATACATATCGTTGCTAATTTTAGCAACCTGATTAAGGAGGTTCTCCGGCTGCTACTCTTGAAAAAATCGATTTTCTTCCAATTTTATTTAAATTTTGAGAAAATGTTTCTTCGAGTGCGCTCTAAATGTGGTAGAAATTTCAGAACCCTTTGCCATGTCAAAAAACGAGATATCGTAGTTGGCATTTTTCATTTTCAAAATAATCGCATGTAGAAGCTGAAGTTTGAACTTGAATATTTCAAAATTTAGCATAGAAAAGGGTTCTGAAATTTCTACCATATTTAGAGCGCACTCGAAGAAACATTTTTTCAAAATATAAATAAAATTGGAAGAAAATCGATTTTTTCAAGAGTAGCAGCCGGAGAACCTCCTTAAAGATCATATTTGCGAACTAGGAGAGAAAGAAATTTAATTATTTTGAAAAAATGTCACTAAATGATTTTGTCCCCATATTGTACTTTTACATATCGTAGACAATTGGGCAAAAATTCGGTACACATTTACATTTGCAATTGTAGATATTGGGAAAATTTTGGCAAACATGATTAAGGGTCATATTAACGAACTAGAAAGGAATGAAATTTAATTTTTTCAAAAAAAATGTCAAAAAATGATTTTGTCTCCATACTGAACTTCTACATACCGTCACCTATTGGGTTAAAATTGGGTACACATTTCTATTTTCCTTTGTTGATTTGAAGAAAATTTTAGCGAACCTGATTAAAGATAATATTTGCGAACTAGAAGAGAAAGAAATTTAATTATTTTGAAAAAATTTCACAAAATGATTTTGTCCCCATACTGAACTTCTACATATTGTAGACAATTGGGCAAAAATTTGGTACACATTAACATTTGCAATTGTAGATTTGGAAAAAATTTTGGCAATCCTGATTAGGGGTCATATTTACGAACTAGAAAGGAATGCAATTTAATTATTTAGAAAAAATTTCAAAAAATGATTTTCAATTGTAGATTTGGGTAAAATTTTAGCGAACCTGATTAGGAGTCATATTTACGAACTAGAAAGGTATGAAATTTAATTATTTCGAAAAAATGATTTTGTTCCCATACAGAACTTCTAAATATCGTCACTTACTGGGCTAAAATTTATAACACAATAACATTTTCAAATGAAGATTTTTGAAAATATTAGCGAACCTGATTAGGGGTCATATTTTCGAACTAGAAAGAAATGAAATTTAATTTAAAAAAAAATGTCAAAAAATGATTTTGTCTCCATACTGAACTTCTACATACCGTCACCTATTGGGTTAAAATTCGGTATACATTATTCTATTTTCCATTATTGATTTGGGGAAAATTTTAGCGAACCTGATTAAAGATCATATTTGCGAACTAGGAGAGAAAGAAATTTAATTATTTTGAAAAAATGTCACAAAATGATTTTGTCCCCATACTGAACTTCTACATATCGTAGACAATTTGGCAATAATTTGGTACACATTTACATTTTTAATTGTAGATTAGGGAAAGGTTTTATCGAACCTGATTGGAAATCATATGTACGAATTAGAAGAAATAAAATTTAATTTTTTCAAAAAAATTTTTAAAAAATGATTCTGTCCCCGTACCGAACTTCTTCATATCGTCACCTATTGGGCTAAAATTAGGTACACATTTAGATTTTCAATTGTAGATTTGTGTATTTGTGCGAATCTGATTGGGTGTCATGTTTGCGAACTTTCTTAATTTGCATATATTAGTTTTAGTCAATCATATTTGTTTCCTGTATATCTTTGTATAAAAAACGAGTTTAATTTTAGTGTACGGAAACCTCGATTTTAATGCAAGTGTAACTTGCACTTGTCCGATTTTAAAACTATATTTCAATTCAAATTTTTTTTTATGAAAAAAATTTAAATTAAAGATTTTTAAATCCTTTTTTTTAAATTGTTAATTTTTTTTTTAAAATGAAGCAAGCATTTAGCCGCGCAAATTGTTGCTCGTTAAAATTAATATTCTTCACTTTTTTATGTGGATCCTAATATTCCTTTATGAATATTTATAAATTGTTTCTGGGATTTTCATATGATATTTCTGACTTATGCATAAGATATCTCTGAGGTATCCAAAAGATATCCCTGTGATATTCATAAAATATCTATAAGATAAGTCCAAGTCTGATATCTTATGGATATCCTAATGATATCTTTTTGCTGTGATGGATATTAACACACATTTTTCCTCAAAAAGCTTAAGTGTTTGGGGCTATCCTATTTTCCCTTATAGTATTTTGTATTTAAAGTAAAGGCTATAAATATTTTTTATGAAAAACAGAAATAAACAAACTGTCGATTTTCATTGGTTGTTAAAAGAAAATATAAGATGATGTGATAATAGAAAGTATGTAAATCGATTTTAAACGGATCAATAAGACTTGAATATTTATTGCGTGCGTTCGGACGCAGTCAAGGTAACTCAATGTACATATGACCTTTAGAATTAAAATTTCCCTCGATATTAAATCTTAACCCAAGGTGTTACATGTTGCAAAATATAGGCACTTTATAAGTAAATTAAAATTTAGAGGTCCTTTATAAGTTGTGAAAATAGTTTTGCAAAATTTCAATTATTTTGCAAGATATTGTTATTAAAACTTTTGCGTCATTTTTTCATCAATTTTTATTTAGAGAAATGCAATAGTTTTAGAAAAAAGTGTTCATTATTAAAATTATTTAATTTTAATAATATTTAATTAGAAAATAAATTGTTAAAAAATAGTTTATTTAGACATTTTGCATATAATCAAAGTTTTCTTCGTATTATATGGTTAAACTTTTTCAAAACTAATTCGATTTAAGTCAATGATGGCTTATTTTCTTCAGAAAATGGTTCTCTATAACTTGACTGCTCAGATTTATAAACAAATTCACCGTTTTAAAAATATACTTATTTGTTTAAAAAACGTGATTTAATTTAAAAAATTTGTTTTAAACAAATAAGTATATTTTCAAAACGGTGAATTTGTTTATAAATCTGAGCGGTCAAGTTATAGAGAACTATTTTCTGAAGAAAATAAGCCATCATTGACTTAAATCGAATCAGTTTTGAAAAAGTTTAAACATTTAATACGAAGAAAACTTTGATCATATGCAAAATGTCTAAATAAACCATTTTTGTAAGTTTCAAATTTTTTTCTTGAAAATTGATATTTGTTCTTCCAGAAGATACGAATAACAATGATATTAAAAAATTCTTTAATGTCAATTCAATATTTTTTCTGAAGGTCTGCATACCTGCAAACAACTTCCTTAAACAATACTTTTTCAATTTTTTTACTTGAAGTCAGTAGAATTTTTTCTCAAAAAAAAAAATGAAAAGCTCTGCGCTTGCTGAGCTAATTGCCATTTGCTAAGTTTTGTTGTAAGATTTATTCGTATTTTCATCCTTGTTTTTGTTATTAAGTGCAATTTTTTAAAAATATTTATAGTAACTCAAAATCTTGTAGTTATTTTTTTAGAGTTTTTAAATTCAGATAATTATTCTGCAATGTATAGGGCATTCTCCACAATATTTTCATTCAAAAATTAGATTTGGTTAAAATAATGTTTTTTGATTCTGTATCAAAAAAAAAAATAAATACGTTTTTTTACATATTTTAAGATTTGATAAAAATTATGGAAGTTATTAATTACCTATTGAAATTTTCAAAAGCGTTTTTCTCCCTCAATATTTTAAGTTATATATAATATGCCACATGAAATTTCGTGAACGTTTCAAATATGCGATTATAAATAACGAATCTGCAATGGGAATAACTAAAAAGTTGAAATTAAACTTAAAAAGTGTTATTTCCCAATGATGGACACTAGATTTAAAATTTTTTTCTCTCCACTAAATCTTTAACCTACCTACGCACGGTTTGTCCCGAGTTAACTCGGGGTAAATTGACTACTAAAACAGTTAACCCCGAGTATACTTGGGGTAACTAAATATTGTATAACTCGTCAACAATACATCGGAATTACATGATCCAAAGTGGAGATTTAAGACAATGCTCTAAGCTTTTCAAAGCAATGATATGATTGCAAATGATTGTTAGCAATGATAAATAGTGATGCCGCAAGACTCGAGATTTTCGAGACGAGACGAGACAATCATCGTCAAGACCTAGATGAACTTTTTTCTCGTCTTGTCTATTTAAGACGAGACGAGACAATAACTGTCAAGACCAAGACAAGATTCAAGACTCGAAAACTATCGTTAAATACAGTGTACGATTAAAAAAATACGAAAAAATAACACTTAAATAAGTTGTTGCACCATAAAATATAGTATAATATTACATCTATATTTAATGAAATTACTCTGAATTTTAGTTATAAATCTAAAATTTTAGTTTAATGTGAAATATAAGACCAACATTTTGATCAATTTAAAATCTTTATTCATGAAAAAATAAAATGTTTTAACACTTAACTTCTTTCGCAATTTTTCAATCTACCATATGAGTGTTTAATGATTTAAAGGAAGAAAATACTTTTTAAATTATTAATCGTATAGCAAAATCTAAAGATAAATTTAAAACCTTTTAAAATTTTATAATTTATGCAAATTGAATGTAAATTCAACTCGAGAGGGTATTTACTTGTGTATTAGCGCGTACGTCCCTCCCGTAATAGTCACGTAATAGAGTGTAATAGAGCACTATTACGGCAGTGTAATACCACATAATGTAGAGAGAAAGATCAATTTTATTTTTAGAAATGGAAAAAATTTAAAGTTTAGCATTAATATTTGTGGTTGATTTTAAAGTTTATAAGCAGAACATGGAAAATTTAAAAATTATTAAATGTTTTTAATATCTTTGAAGGTTGCTGGACACAAAAAATTAAAACTTTTTCTTCAATTGTAGAAAGTTAATACTTATTCCAGTATTTTTAAAAAAATTCTCTGATTTCTTTAAAAAAATTTTGTTTTCCTAATTTTTTATTAAATTTTCTGTTTTCCGAACCTGAGTAGCCTTATTAATTGAAAAAATATCGAGACTTCAAGACGAGACGAGATTCTATGTCTCAAGACGAGACTTTTTCGAGACAAGACTATTTGTTGGTCTTGACATTTCAAGACCAGACGAGATTGAAAAGAATCTCGTCTTGTCTCGTCTTGCGGCATCACTATTGATAAAAAATTTTTATCAAAGTTACATAACTTCAAATGTTAGTTAACCCTTTAACGCCCAAATGGACAAAATTTTGGCATAAAATTTGAGGACTTATTTCGGTACTTACAAATAAATAGAAAAATTCACGAATCATCATTTCTAATGTTTTCATATGCGCTCTATCGAATGGCGTTAAAAAGAAAGTCAAAAATTTATAAAGAAAAAAGTTATTAATGTTTTTTATAAAAAAAGTCCGATTTTTTCCAATTTTTGTTTAATTTTCAATTTTTTCTACCATGAAATAGCGGAAAAATAATTCCAAATGTTACAAATAACGTGACATAGATATATAACCTAGAAGATAGGACTATAGAGAAAATTAAAAATTAAAATGGCGGCTTAAAAATAGAGTTTGAAGTTCAATTTTTTTTCAAAATTTGATTCAAAAGTACGAAATTGTTAAAAGTGTTTAGATCAGCTTGAAATTTGTTACTCGGGGGTTTTAGGGGTCGCTGATCACAAATCTGAAGTCTAATTTTAAAAATTCAAAATAGCGGATCCAATATGGCAAACAATTTTTTTAAAAACTTATTAAATTTGCTTAGAACTTGTTACTGGGGGTTCTAGGGGTCGCTGATCATGAATCTGAAATCCAATTTTTAAAATTTAAAATAGCGGATCCAATATGGCCGCCAAATTTTCAACAACTGATTAGATTAACTTGAAATTTGTTACTCGGGGGTTTTAGGGGTCGCTGATTACGAATATGGAGTCCAATTTTCAAAATTCGAAATGGCGGATCTAATATGGCGGACAATTTTTCTAAAAAATCATTAGATTTGCTTGAAACTTATTACTCGAGGGTTTTCAGGGTCGCTGATTACAATTATAATGTCCAATTTTGAAAATTAATCATGGCCGCTCCAATATGACAGACAAATTTTTAGTTAAAATTCAATAATCACGTTTTTTAGGCATTAAAATAGTTAAAATATTGTTAATGTTTTTCAACTTTTACCACGTGGAGGTAAACGTAAACTTAAAATGCTTTTTTTTTATTTTTAAAATAAATTATGTCTTTTTTTAAAATACATTTTTTTTCGATTTAATATATTGATAAGTAAAACTAATCGAATTAAAACTGTGAATAATGATTTTTGAAAGGTTTTAATATAAAACATATACATTTCCATTTTTTGACCTTTAAATTTAAAAATTTTAATAACAAATAAAAAGAAAAAAAAATGCATAAAAAATAAAAAAAGAAAAAAAAAACCTAAAAAGTGAAAAAAATATAAAATTTAAAAATAAAAAAAAGACTTTCCAGTTTACGTTTACCTCCACGTGGTGAAAGTTGGAAAACATTAAAAATATTTTAAGTATTTTAATGGCTAAAGAACGTGATCATCGAATTTCAACTGAAAATTCGTCTTTCATATAGGAGCGGCCATGTTCAATTTTAAAAATTGGACATTTTATTTGTAATCAGCGAAACCAAAAACCCTCAAGTAACAAGTTTTAATCGAATCTAATTATCTTTTAGAAAAATTGTCCGCCATGTTGGATCCACTATTTTAAATTTTGAAGATTGGACTCCAGATTCGTAATCAGCGACAACTAAAACCCCCGAGTAACAAATTTCAAGTTAATCTAATTAGTTGTTGAAAATTTAGCGGCCATATTGGATCCGCCATTTTAAATTTTAAAAATTGGACTCCAGATTCGTAATCAGCGATCCCTAATACCCCCGGGTAACAAATTTTAAGCTAATCTAATGAGTTTTTAAAAATTTGGCGGCCATATTGGATCCGCCATTTTGAATTTTGAAAATTGGATTTCACATTCATGATCAGCGACCCCTAAAACCTCCGAGTAACAAGTTTCAAGCAAATTTAATGAGTTTTTAAAAAAATTGTTTGCCATATTGGATCCGCCATTTTGAATTTTTAAAATTAGACTTCAGATTCGTGATCAGCGACCCCTAAAACCCCCGAGTATCAAATTTCAAGCTGATCTAAACACTTTTAACTTTTAACACTTTTAACTTTTTTTTTTAAATAGGTCCAAAATTTTGTCTATTTGTGCGTTAAAGGGTTAAACAAGCAAGTTTTTGAATAAGTGGATAATGTGCATTTAATCAAAAAGTTTATAAAATTAGCTTATGAAAATCATTACTTGGGGGGTTTTTTGTGTCGCTGATTACGAATCTGTCATCAGATTTTCAAAATTGAAAATGGCGGATATTAAAAAAAATTTGAAAAAGGTGTGCCATATTGGATTTGCAAATTGTATAAAATATAAATTATTTCTAGACTAAAAAAACAACTGTCTTATAGAATAAGTGTTACAATTTTATTATAGCTTCTAGAGCTTTCTTCTAAATTTGTTCTGGAACAGTTGTTCTGTATCTGTTCTATAACAGACATGTAACATTTGTTTTAAATTAGTTATAGAATTTTGAAGTAACATTGTTCCTACAGTGTTCTAGAACACTGTTACAAAGATTTAATATAACTGTACTTTCACTATAAACTCGTGTTTATTTTCACTACACGAAAAGATGTTATTATTAAATTTTATAAAAGTATTTTACAAGTGTAGAGTGCAGCCGTGTTTTTGCATGAATTACAAAAAATATTTCAATTTAGATACTTAGAAAGACTCGTATCGATGATTCGTGAAAAATTAAATAATTTTTACTGTCAGCTTGCATAAATTTTCAAGATTTTTAAAAACATTATTCACCAACAATAACATCAAATATTTAATTAATTTATTATCAATTATTAATCAATAGGTATATCATAAAAATACAATAATAAATTATTATTATTAACTAATATTATATAATATATATTATATATATATATATATATATATATATATATATATATATATATATATATATATATATATATATATATATATATATATATATATATTTATATATTATATATTATATATTATATTATTATAATTTATATTATTATTAATAATTAATTATTATTATTATTATATTATTAACTAATATTTAATTCATTTATTACACAGGCACACAAAAAAATAAAAAAGTCAAAACCCAGAGGTCACACCCCCCTATCCCCATGTTTTTGGGGTCGCTGAAACCGAATATGACCATTAAAAATTTTTTTCATCGGCCATTTTCTCGCTACCACCCCCTTACACCTGCTCCCGGAAATTGGAATTTCAGTTTAAAAAAAAGTGAAGTAGGGTGTCTATTCCTATGTTTTTTGGGTCGCTAAAACCAAAAAAGACTACCAAAAACAAATTCTTCCCTCCCTTAACCCCCTACAACCCCCTTAACAACCCGGGGTGAGGGGTCGAAATTCGAATATTCACGAAAAGTCGATTACGGTGTCTAAACCTACGTTTTTTGGGTCGCTGAAACCAAAAAAGACTACCAAAATCAAATCCTTTCCACCCTCGACCCCCTACAACCCCCTGCAATAATTTTTGATAATTAATATTTAATTTTCAATTTCCCAAAAATCGGTTCGTTTTATTTGAAAAAAAATTATTGCAGGGGGTTGTAGGGGGTTAAGGGTGGAAAGGATTTGACTTTGGTAGTCTTTTTGGTTTTAGCGACCCAAAAAACGTAGGTTTAGACACCGTAATCGACTTTTCGTGAAAATTCGAATTTCGACCCCTCACCCCGGGTTGTTAAGGGGGTTGTAGGGGGTTAAGGGAGGGAAGAATTTGTTTTTGGTAGTCTTTTTTGGTTTTAGCGACCCAAAAAACATAGGAATAGACACCCTACTTCACTTTTTTTAAACTGAAATTCCAACCCCCGGGAGCAGGTGTAAGGGGGTGGTAGCGAGAAAATGGCCGATGAAAAAAATTTTTAATGGTCATATTCGGTTTCAGCGACCCCAAAAACATGGGGATAGGGGGGTGTGACCTCTGGGTTTTGACTTTTTTATTTTTTTGTGTGCCTGTGTTATCAATTATTAATCGATAGGTATATTATAAAAATACGATAATAAATTATTATTATTAACTAATTAATTAAAAGTTGTTATTATTTGTAGCATAATTATATATTATTATTTGTAACTAGCACAAAAAACGCGCGCTAAAGTGCGCGTGAAGTTTCTTATTTCACTTTTAACATATAATATAACAATAATGTAATTTTTACATTACATGTCACATGAGAATAAGACTTAAATTTTTATTCCGTTAAGCATATTATATTTTAAGGTTGACTATTGTTCATAGAAAAGCGTGATTGCCAATGAGACGATAATGGAAGATATGTTTATTAAAGTATTTTTTACTTATTAATTATTGAAAATAAGTTACAATTAATTACAATTAATTACTTATTTGTTATTTTGTTTCTAATAGTTTTCTAGTCGAAATTAAATAATATTATTTTCATATCATTAGCATTAAAAAATTACATTATTCAGAATAATTCTACATAAAATCACTATTTTTCTAAATTTATTCAGGAAAATCAGAAAAAAGGCAGAAAATTTTGTCAAAAGTGCTGGAATAATATTCAATTTCAAGAATTCATAAGAAAATTCTGAATGTTATTCTTCAGCGTTGAAAAGATTTTATTTATTTCAAACTTTTCCTGTTTTTAACAATAATTAGACTTTACGGATTTAAAATTGATTTTTTTAAAATAATTTAATTATTGAAAAACTGTCGAGAAAAAATTATTTTTTATGAATTATTTTGGAATAATTTTTTATTTAAAAATTAAAGAAATAATTGAATTTTATGAAATTTGTATTTAACATTTTTTTCTTAAGTAATATAAATAAGTAGCAACTGTCACGCCCACCAAATGAAGTATTTAATTTATTATTATTATCACTCAAAAGAAATAAAATTATCTTTTCAAAATTTCAATAAAAAATTCTTCGAAAAATTTATGGGGTCAATCCATTATATTTCAACTAAGTTGGTCGCGACCTATTTTTTAAAAACTTTGGTTTTGAAATATATTAAGAAGTAATGTTTTGAGATTATATTTGTGGTATTAATTTTTAAAAATATTTAATAGTTTCTTCAAAAATTAATTTTTTATATTTGGAGGTTTAGAAAAATGTCAAATTTTAGCACATTTTCACAATAGATTAAAACTGTTTAGAATAAGATAAAATTAAATTTAATTTATACTATAATATTAAAAAATGATTAAATTTTTATTTTTGACTAATAAAAGTGATTCTAATAACGAAATAAATAAAGAAAACTTAAATTAAAGCAGAAGACTAAAGTGTCGATTTAGCCATATTTTGAGAGCTTAATTTAGAGCAATATTTATAATTTTTTAAATTGAATTTTACCTTTTTGGATGTATTATTTATTGAAATTTTAAGATTTCTTGGTTTTATCTTTTAAATTGCAGCTGAAACGAGGAAATTTTCGATAAAAAGTCACTCATTTGGAGGTTTTGTCAATTTTGAAATCCTTATATCTCTTTTGGAGAAAAATGAAAAAATCCAAATTCTCTTGCCATAATTAAATCAATTCTTCCTTTATTCTCTTCTAAAGTTTGACGTTGGTCCCGAAATTAGTTTTTTAAATAAACGCATTTTAAAATTTGTGTTTTGATTCTGCTTTTAACAGGTTAAATTATCACTTGTTTTCAAACTGAAGTTAGCTTTTATATTGTCGTTTTATATTTTCAATAAAATTCAAAGTTTAATTTCAAATTTATATTTAAAAATATTTTGGAAATAAGTTTCTTACTTAAATTCTTTCCCCTTTTTAGTTATAAATCACATATTATTGATTTTTAAATTAAAACCAAGTATTTATAATTTCATTTAAACTGTAATTTCAAATATATTTAAAAACTTTTATGAATTAATTTTTTTTGTATTCAAATTATTTTCTTTTTTTAATTAAAAGACACATAATTATCAATTTTTAAACAAAGGAACAGTGTTTATTAATTAATTAACATTTAAATTAAGGAAGATTTCGACTATATCAGCAATTAGTGACATCTATTAGACGTCAATTGAACTCTTTGGTTTAGAGTCAGGTGTTATTCTTAAGATAATTATTCCGATATGGTTGTCGGTAAATAATTATATTTTTGAATTTAATTTTTGATCTGAAAAAATAAGCTGCGTGAACGACTGCACTGTGCATCTGTGAGGACTCGAACCCCAGTTAATAGAAATGACAGATCGTTTTGAAATAGAACAATTAAATGTTAATTAATTAATAAACACTGTTCCTTCGTTTAAAAATCGATAATTATGTGTCTTTTAATTAAAAAAAGAAAATAATTTGAATACAGAAAAAATTAATTCATAAAAGTTTTTAAATATATTTGAAATTACAGTTTAAATAAAATTATAAATACTTGGTTTTAATTTAAAAATCAATAATATGTGATTTATAACTAAAAAGAAGAAAGAATTTAAGTAAGAAACTTATTTCCAAAAAATTTTTAAATATAAATTTGAAATTAAACTTTGAATTTTATTGAAAATATAAAACGACAATATAAAAGCTAACTTCAGTTTGAAAACAAGTGATAATTTAACCTGTTAAAAGCAGAATCAAAACACAAATTTTAAAATGCGTTTATTTAAAAAACTAATTTCGGGACCAACGTCAAACATTAGAAGAGAATAAAGGAAGAATTGATTTAATTATGGCAAGAGAATTTGGATTTTTTCATTTTTCTCCAAAAGAGATATAAGGATTTCAAAATTGACAAAACCTCCAAATGAGTGACTTTTTATCGAAAATTTCCTCGTTTCAGCTGCAATTTAAAAGATAAAACCAAGAAATCTTAAAATTTCAATAAATAATACATCCAAAAAGGTAAAATTCAATTAAAAAAATTATAAATATTGCTCTAAATTAAGCTCTCAAAATATGGCTAAATCGACACTTTAGTCTTCTGCTTTAATTTAAGTTTTCTTTATTTATTTCGTTATTAGAATCACTTTTATTAGTCAAAAATAAAAATTTAATCATTTTTTAATATTATAGTGTAAATTAAATTTAATTTTATCTTATTCTAAACAGTTTTAATCTATTGTGAAAATGTGCTAAAATTTGACATTTTTCTAAACCTCGAAAGATAAAAAATTAATTTTTGAATAAACTATTAAATATTTTAAAAAATTAATACCACAAATATAATCTCAAAACATTACTTTTTAATATATTTCAAAACCAAATTTTTTAAAAAATAGGTCGCGACCAACTTAGTTGAAATATAATGGATTGACCTTATGAAAAATTACAAAAATGTTATCTTTTCAAATTATTGTATAGGTAACAGCTAAACAAACGCGCGCTAAAGCGCGCGTGTAGTTTTTTTTTAGTATCAATAGATAATTAATAATAATGCCTATAAACAATAAAAGCTGAATTACACATGTGTTGTGAGAATCGACAATGAACCTCCTATTTTGTTTTTCTTTACTACCGACGCGTGGTGCAAGTGAACCAAATTGCCGACACAGCACCCGATTAAGTTCCTATATTTCGCACGGCGTGAGTAGTATGAGGACAGGCGCACGCAACCAAACCCCACCCGGTGAACTCGAACTGATGGGGGACACGGGTATAAAATTAGGGTCCCGCGGCGTGAACGAGACTTCTTCCAAAGCTGTGTTACAGCAAGGAAACTTGAAGCCTTGTTAAGGCAAACAGAACTGTGTTACGGCAGAGCCTTGTGAAGGCAAACGAAAACCGTGTTACGGTAAGCCTTGTTAGGACAGACGAGACAAGAAGCCGTGTTACGGCAACGTAAAAACGCGTTACGTCAAACGAAACGGAAAGCTATGTTACAGCGACGCAAAGCCGTGTTATGGCGACGATACGCGACAAAACACCCACGAAATACGATAAAGTCATTAAACGGAAAATCTAACGTTAACTTTTATGTACGCGCGTTGTATATTTATTTTATTCCTAATTATCACTATAAATTTGTCCACGATCCCGCTCAGCACGACTCATGCGAGTAATTTCGTTTATACTTTGTTTGTAATTGTCATTACCATTATATGTTTTATTGATCATTCAGAAATTGTTAAATACACGATTGGAGTTAAAATGCACTATTAAAATATCTCTTATTTTTGAACCCCGGTCCGACGAGCTAATCCTTATTAACAGTCATTACAGTGTAATCACAAAAATGAATTCAAATATTTAAAAAAAACAAAATTTTGTGCGAAAATTATGATTATAAAATAGAAATTATCAAATTATGTATACTTTTTCGTTTAGTAAGAAAAATAAATTTCGTTAAAAATTAAAATTTATCACTGCTTTGCTAACTTTGCATAAAATTGTATAAGTGCCTTACTTGTGCCTTCAGAAAATGAATTAATTAAATAATAGAGTTGAAATTATCGATTACCCCGAGTCAGGTTGTTGACTCGGGGTTAAAAAATAAATTAGTTAAAGTTTTTTGAAATGTTACTTCAGTAATTTACGACAAATTCCTGTTACAAATAACAAAAAAACTAAAAAAATTTGTAAGCAAATATTTTGAATGCTTTGCTAACTTTGCACAGAATTCATTTTTGCACAGAATTCATTTTTAAGCCTCCCAATAATAAATTGAATTTTTGAAAATTCATAACTGATTGCATAAATGCAATTATTTTCAAAAGTAATAAAATTTTTAGCAGAAATTCAATTATGTTCAAGAATTTTTTAATATTCTCGTCAAAATGTCAATTATTTTTAAAAAATTTAATAAGAAATCTATTATTTACAATATTTTATTATTTTTAATACAATTTTAATCAAATTCATCGAAAAATGTAATTGTTCTTAAAAATTTTATGAAAAATCGTTAAAAGAAATCAATGATTTAAAAATGTTTTGATAAAACTCTTTATGAGACTTCAATTTTAAAAAATTTTAAATATTAAATAAATTATTTATTTTTGCATTTAAATTATTGAATTATCTAATAAAAATTTATTTCAAAATGAATTTCAGTTAAAGTTTTACATAATAATTGATTATTAAAAGCATTATAGCATGAATTTTAAGAAATAATTAAATTTTAAAATGGTTTCAAATCAAATTCTTTAAAAATTTGTATTTTTCATAATTATAACTAACAATTCTGTAGAATTAATTATATTAAAAAAGTTTAATTGAATTTTATCCTGAAATTATTTGAAGTGTTTATTTTTTAATTCGTATTTAATTGAAAAATTTCTGAATAATTTAAATTTCGTAAAATTGATTTGTAAACAAATGGATTTTAAAATTCTCAAAGAACTTTTTTAAAAAATTATTAAAAATAATTTATTCCTTTGAGAAAATAATAATGATTTAAATTTATTTAGAAAACAAGTTATTTAAGTTTTCAAATAGTTTCAGAAATTGGTAAATAAATGTAATAGAACATTTTTTGAGTGTCTATTGATTTTTAGAGTGTATCAGAATATTCTTTAGGGTTAGGGAAGAAGTCAAAATTTTGTCAAGTAATTAAATTTTTCATATAAAAAAAAGAAAATATTTTGCAGGATTTTTTTTAGAAACAAAGGAAATAATGAATAATATAGTAACATTAATAATTTTTTTAAATTAATAAAAATATTTTTGAATTATTTGAGAAATAAAAATAAAATTATTAAATTAAAAAATTAGTGAAAAAATAATGACGTATAATATTATCAAATATTATCTATCAGAATATATCAAAAAACAAAAGCATGCACAATAGTCTAACTTTAAGTGTGGACAGACTGGACAGACCAGGACAGACTGGACAGAATGGACAGAATACGACGATTATTATAGTTAATAAAAAAATTTATATATATATGGGGAATTCCAGGCCAAATCGGAAATTATTTTGCTTTTGCAACTCAAAAATATTTTTATTTAAAACTACGTGTGAAAACAAAACTTTTTATTATAAAAACGTCCAATTTGATCAATTTTCGACCGAGTTATAAGCATTTAAAAAAAATTTACGTAAAAAACGTCATTTTTCATAATACTGTATCTCCTGAACCGCTTTATGAAAAAATTTGAAAAAATTCAAGGTAGCTCATTTCAAAGAGTACTAAAAAAAATGTTTAAAAAAATTTGAGATGCAAAAGCAAAATAATTTTTGATTTGGCCTGGAATGCCCCATATATAGTTATTTTTTTATTAAGTATGTTACATTTCAATTTATAATTTTAGCACTGCACATAACGGTCCCACAATTCAAAAGGAAGTTGAAGTAAAATCACTTCCAAGCTTGCGTGGCTATGCGGTATGCGTATTCGACTTGTGTCCTCTAGGTTTAGGTTTCGATCCCCCGTGCGTGCGAAATTTTTCATTCTTAGTTTTAAGTGTTCTGTGTATATTGTATAATTCTGAATATTGTTACATAAAGTATAAGTTTAAACAATTATTAACAATGATAATAATAATTTAGTCATTAATTTAAATAAATAAGATAGTCTGTTTAAATTATTAAAGAAAATAAGAAAAATATTATTTAAAAACTTATTGCAAAAAAAGATATTCTATTAATTATTCATATTTTTATTCATACTCATAAACATTTATTTGTTCTATGCAACTATTAAATTTTTGCTTGGGTATTATTTATGATAAATTGTTTTTGTTATAGAATTGTTATATATTTGTTCTAAAACAATGTTCTAGTTTTGATCTAGAATTGTTACAGATTTTGGTTCCTATTTTGTGCCTCCAGGGGGACGACATTTTGACCTGCCTGTTCCTCACCAGTTACAGAACTTGTTCTTTTTGTTCTATAATAGTTATAGAATTATTCTGTAACTTTGCACACTGGGCAGTGTCTAAAAATAACAAAAATTATATGAAAAACGTTACAAATATACTGCTATAAATTATAATTTGTGAAATATCGTGATAAATAATCAATTTGTTCTTTTACTGGTATCAATTATTTCACTTGTTCAACTACCCTATTTCTTTTTAATTTAAACAGATATCAGCGTTAAATAAAACACTTTATTTATAGTAAATAATTATATTTTATACAATTTGCAAATCCAATATGGCACACCTTTTTCAAATTTTTTTTTAATATCCGCCATTTTCAATTTTGAAAATCTGATGACAGATTCGTAATCAGCGACACCGAAAACCCCCCAAGTAATGATTTTCATAAGCTAATTTCATAAACTTTTTGATTAAATGCACATTATCCACTTATTCAAAAACTTGCTTGTTTAACTAACATTTAAAGTTATGTAACTTTAATAAAAAATTTTTATCAATAGTGATGCCGCAAGACGAGACAAGACAAGATTCTTTTTAATCTTGTCTCGTCTTGAAATGTCAAGACCAACAAATAGTCTTGTCTCGAAAAAGTCTTGTCTTCAGACATAGAATCTCGTCTGGTCTTGAAGTCTCGATATTTTTTAAATTAATAAGGCTACTCAGGTTTGGAAAACAGGAAATTTAATAAAAAATTAGAAAAACAAAAATTTTTCAAGGAAATCAGAGAATTTTATCAAAAATACTGAAATAAGTATTAACTTTCTAGAATTGAAGAAAAAGTTTTAATTTTTTGTGTCTAGCAACCTTTAAAGATATTAAAAACATTTAATAATTTTTAAATTTTCCATGTTCTGCTTATAAACTTTAAAATCAACCACAAATATTAATGCTAAACTTTAAATTTTTTCCATTTCTAAAAATAAAATTGATCTTTCTCTCTATATTATGTGGTATTACACTGCCGTAAAGTGCTCTATTACACTTTATTACGTGACTATTACGGGAGGAGCGTACACGCTAATACACAAGTAAATACCCTCTCGAGTTGAATTTACATTCAATTTGCATAAATTATAAAATTTTAAAAGGTTTTAAATTTATCTTTAGATTTTGCTATACGATTAATAATTTAAAAACTATTTTCTTCCTTTAAATCATTAAACACTCATATGGTAGATTGAAAAATTGCGAAAGAAGTTAAGTGTTAAAACATTTTATTTTTTCATGAATAAAGATTTTAAATTGATCAAAATGTTGGTCTTATATTTCACATTAAACTAAAATTTTAGATTTATAACTAAAATTCAGAGTAATTTCATTAAATATAGATGTAATATTATACTATATTTCATGGTGCAGCAACTTATTTAAGTGTTATTTTTTCGTATTTTTTTAATCGTACACTGTATTTAACGATAGTTTTCGAGTCTTGAATCTTGTCTTGGTCTTGACAGTTATTGTCTCGTCTCGTCTTGAATAGACAAGACAAGAAAAACGTTCATCTTGGTCTTGGTCTTGACGATGATTGTCTCGTCTCGTCTCGAAAATCTCGAGTCTTGCGGCATCACTATTTATCATTGCTAACAAATATTTTTGAAAAGCTTAGAGCATTGTCTTAAATCTCCACTTTGGATCATGTAATTCCGATGTATTGTTGACGAGTTATACAATATTTAGTTACCCCAAGTATACTCGGGGTTAACCGTTTTGGTAGTCAATTTACCCCGAGTTAACTCGGGACAAACCGTGCGTAGGTAGGTTAAAGATTTAGTGGAGAGAAAAAAATTTTAAATTTAGTGTCCATCATTGGGAAATAACACTTTTTAAGTTTAATTTCAACTTTTTAGTTATTCCCATTGCAGATTCGTTATTTATAATCGCATATTTGAAACGTTCACGAAATTTTATGTGACATATTATATATAACTTAAAATATTGAGAGAAAAACGCTTTTGAAAATTTCAATAATTAATAACTTCCATAATTTTTATCAAATCTTAAAATATGTCAAAAAACGTATTTATTTTTTTCGATACAGAATCAAAAAACATTATTTTAACTAAATCTAATTTTTGTTTAAAAATATTGTAGAGAATGCCCTATACATTGCAGAATAATTATCTGAATTTAAAAACTCTAAAAAAATTACTACAAGATTTTGAGTTACTATAAATATTTATAAAAAATTGCACTTAATAACAAAAACAAGGATAAAAATACAAATATATTTTACAACAAAACTTAGCAAATGG
The DNA here is from genome assembly GCA_032872505.1 of Leptopilina syphax. NCBI lineage: Eukaryota > Metazoa > Arthropoda > Insecta > Hymenoptera > Figitidae > Leptopilina > Leptopilina syphax. Next base: position 40,116,258 of record CM065468.1, on the reverse strand, counting down.
CAATTTAGCTCAGCAAGCGCAGAGCTTTTCATTTTTTTTGAGAAAAAATTCTACTGACTTCAAGTAAAAAAATTGAAAAAGTATTGTTTTTAAGGAAGTTGTTTACAGGTATGCAGACCTTCAGAAAAAATATTGAATTGACATTAAAGAATTTTTTAATATCATTGTTATTCGTATCTTCTGGAAGAACAAATATCAATTTTCAAGAAAAAAATTTGAAACTTACAAAAATGGTTTATTTAGACATTTTGCATATGATCAAAGTTTTCTTCGTATTAAATGCTTAAACTTTTTCAAAACTGATTCGATTTAAGTCAATGATGGCTTATTTTCTTCAGAAAATAGTTCTCTATAACTTCACCGCTCAGATTTATAAACAAATTCACCGTTTTGAAAATATACTTATTTGTTTAAAACAAATTTTTTAAATTAAATCACGTTTTTTAAACAAATAAGTATATTTTTAAAACGGTGAATTTGTTTATAAATCTGAGCAGTCAAGTTATAGAGAACCATTTTCTGAAGAAAATAAGCCATCATTAACTTAAATCGAATCAGTTTTGAAAGAGTTTAACCATTTAATACCAAGAAAACTTTGATTATATGCAAAATGTCTAAATAAACTATTTTTTTAACAATTTATTTTCTAATTAAATATTATTAAAAGTAAATAATTTTAATAATGAACACTTTTTTCTAAAACTATTGCATTTCTCTAAATAAAAATTGCTAAAAAAATGACGCAAAAGTTTTAATAACAATATCTTGCAAAATAATTAAAATTTTGCAAAACTATTTTCACAACTTATAAAGGACCTCTAAATTTTAATTTACTTATAAAGTGTCTATATTTTGCAACATGTAACACCAACATGTGACGGTTTGTAGAAGTTCAGTATGGAGACAAAATCATTTTTTGACATTTTTTTGAAAAAATTAAATTTCATTCTTTTCAAGTTCGTTAAGGTAGTACGCTCGTGATCGCACTTTTCTATAGAATTTCATGAAATTTGAAATCAGAATAGTTAATAACAAGATCTATGTATTTGCAAAATATTAAAAAAATTGACTGTTTCTAAAACAAGATATTTAAGTTCAAAGTTTGTTATTTAACATGGTTAACCTATGAAAAGTGCATGTAAACGGCACATTTCTTCTAATAACTTCTAAAATTTTCTATAGATTGTTTTAAAAAACTAATATATTATAAATGAATGTTTGAGAAATTTATAACAAAAAGATTTAACAATATTAACCGTTTCAGTTAAAAGATATAATATAATATAATATTCTAATCTGACTAGTATACTTGTGTGTGAGTGTGTCTGTACATAGGGCTGACTATGTATTCAGTACAGTCCAAGAAAAAATATGCTACAGTAACTGCACCATACTATAGCATTTTATTAAAATTTACTTTTGAGAGTGACTGTCGCGAGCGTACTACCTTAATATGACCCCTAATCAGGTTTGCCAAAATTTTCCCCATATCTACAATTGCAAATGTAAATGTGTACCGAATTTTTGCCCAATTGTCTACGATTTGTAAAAGTACAGTATGGGAACAAAATCATTTAGTGACATTTTTTCAAAATAATTAAATTTCTTTCTCTTGTAGTTCGCAAATATGATCTTTATTCAGGTGTGCTAAAATTTTACCCAAATCTATAATTGAAAATGCAAATGTGAACCGAATTTTAGCCCAGTACGTGACGATATGTATAAGTTTAGTATAGGGACAAAATCATTTTTTGACATTTTTTCGAAATACTTAAATTTTATTCCCTTCTAGTTCGTAAATATGACTCCTAATCAGATCCGCTAAAATTTTACGATTGTAACGAGAACTTTTTGTGAATGAATTTCTTAACGACAAATTACAAATTGGTTGGCCAAAGTCTTTAATTCTTTATTACAAAAATAATAAAACAAAATTTACCGGAAGGGCGCCAGGTCTTTCTTGGACCAATTCTAAAGAAAATAAAAAAGGGAATTCAAAATATTCAATCAATTAAAATATGCATCGAATTGACTAGCTCGGGAAATAGAACTAATACAGAGAGGCGTGAATTCTGAAATTAAACTAGTTTTCTTGTTTTTCAAGTTTAACACTTTTTATTAAATCGAGAAATTATAAAAATGGGGTGTTTGATACAATAATCAAGGAAAATTAGGTAACCAATCACAAATAAATCGAATTTTTTAGCAAACGGGGAATTTACAAGAATAAGAGGGAACTATTGAAATATGGGTAACCAAATTAAATTTAACTCTCTCTCTAGGCTCAGTAATCGACATAAAAATGCACTTTTTAATGAAATTCGAACAATTCAGATCGATAATAGAAAAATCACATACTCTCTGCCAATAAAACACCAAATAAGATGACACCAGTCAATCAAAAAATAGAAGGTAACCCTGAGACTACGAGCTCGACGCAGAGCACTCAATTCGGCAAATAAAATTATAATAAATTGGACGCAATTCGCCAAAAAAGAAACAAAATAATAGCCAGAAGGGCCGAAGACAAGTATCTCACCTTCCCGTTGAATTGAACACACAGGCGTCGATTATTAACACTACTTGCAATGCACAGTTTTATTATGAGTCGCACTAAATCAAGACCATACTCGGAGGATCGCAGCGAGAGAGTATATGAGGTGTCGCCGGCCGCTTGGCTTGGCGTTGCGGGCCCACGGTGTCGTCTGCTCCTTTCAGGGACGTAACTGGAGGTGGCGACAAGTGTGCAATAAGGGAATCTTTGTCGAATGATATCTTGGCCAATTTAGAAGGAGATTTCTTCGAGCCGGACAGCAAATTATTTTCCTCCTGCTTCCTTTGATTTCCCTTATTCCGAGCGACAAATATAGGTAACCTTGAGCGCAAAGTGTTAGATATTTCAAAGGTCAGGGCCGTAGACTGACAGGGCACTTAGGCGGAAGAACAAAAATGATAATAATATCCGGAAATGTCATTTTCCTCCTTCATTAAGTTAGCTCAAAGCGACAGAAGACCATGTGACCCTAGGCGTCAATTTTGAACACAGAATTCAAAATCAAAGATTGTCGTTAATTCTCCACGTGCCAGAAACAGCAAATGGTAGAAATAATACAGCTTCCCACGATGAATCCCTTGCAGTACAAGACTCCGAGCAGGTTCACAATGGAAATAAATTACAAAAATGTCAAAAATAAAAATAAACTAATATTTATTCGGGCCGATTACTGAACTTCTCGCGATTCCTCCGATCAGGCAAATTTTATATCGTTACACGATATGTAGAAGTTCAGTATAGAGACAAAATCATTTTTTGAAATTTTTTCTAAATAATTAAATTGCAAATTTGTTAATATGACCCCTAATCAGGTTTGCCAAAATTTTCCCTATATCCACAATTGCAAATGTAAATGTGTACCACATTTTGCCTAATTGTCTACGATATGTAGAAGTACAGTATGGGGACAAAATCATTTAGTAAAATTTTTTCAAAATAATTAAATTTCTTTCTCTCCTAGTTCGCAAATATGATCTCTAATCAGGTTCGCTAAAATTTTCCCCAAATCAACAATGAAAAAAAGAAATGTGTACCAAAATTTAAATTAATAGGTGACGGTATGTAAAAGTTCAGTATGGATACAAAATCATTTTTTGACATTTTTTTAAAAAAATTAAATTTCATTTCTTTCTAGTTCGTTAATATGACCCCTAATCAGGTTTGCCAAAATTTTCCCCATATCTACAATTGCAAATGTAAATGTGTACCGAATTTTTGCCCAATTATCTATGAAATGTAGAAGTTCAGTATGGGGACAAAATCATTTTTTGACATTTTTTCGAAATACTTAAATTTCTTTCTCTCCTTGTCCGCAAATATGACCCCTAATCAGGTTCGCTAATATTTTCTAAAAATCTTCATTTAAAAATGTTATTCTGTTATAAATTTTAGCCTAGTAAGTGACAATATTTAGAAGTACAGTATGGGGACAAAATCATTTAGTGACATTTTTTCAAAATAATTAAATTTCTTTCTCTCCTAGTTCGCAAATATGATCTTTAATCAGGTTTGCTAAAATTTTGCCTAAATCTGCAATTGAAAATGCAAATGTGTACCGAATTTTTGCCGAATAGGTAAAGATATGTATGAGTTCAGTATGGGGACAAAATCATTTTTTGACATTTTTTCAAAATACTTAAATTTATTTCTCTCCTAGTCCGCAAATATGACCACTAATCAGGTTCGCTTAAATTTTCCCCAACTTAACAATGGAAAATAGAAATGTGTACCGAATTTTAACTTAATAGGTGACAGTATGCAGAAGTTCAGTATGGAGACAAAATCATTTTTTGACATTTTTTTGAAAAAATTAAATTTTATTCCTTTCCAGTTCGTTAATATGACCCCTAATCAGGATTGCCAAAATTTTCCCCATATCTACAATTGCAAATGTAAATGTATACCGAATTTTTGCCCTCTCCTAGTTCGCAAATATGACCCCTAATCAGGTTCGCTAATATTTTCTGAAAATCTTCATTAGAAAATGTTATTGTATTATAAATTTTAGCCCAGTAAGTGACGATATTTAGAAGTTCTGTATGGGAACTAAATCATTTTTTCGAAATAATTAAATTTCATTACTTTCTAGTTCGTAAATATGACTCCTAATCAGGTTTTCTAAAATTTTACCTAAATCTACAATCAAAAATGCAAATGTGTAACAAATTTTTGTCTAGTAGGTGTAGATATGTAGAAGTTTAGTATGGGGACAAAATTATTTTTTTAACATTTTTTCGGAATATTTAAATTTCTTTCTCTCCTAGTTCACAAATATGACCCCTAATCAGGTTCGCTAATATTTTCTGAAAATCTTCATTTGAAAATGTTATTATATTATAAATTTTAGCCCAGTAAGTGACGATGTTTAGAAGTTCTGTATGGGGGAACTAAATCATTTTTTCGAAATAATTAAATTTCTTTCTCTCCTAGTTCGCAAATATGATCTTTAAGCACGTTTGCTAAAATTTTCCAAATCTGCAATGGAAAATGAAAATGTGTACTTAATTTTAGCCCAGTAGGTGACGATATGTAAAAGTTTAGTATGGGGGCAAATTAATTTTTTGACATTTTTTCGAAATAATTAAATTGGCTTCTCTGCTAGTTTGCAAATATGATCTTTAATCAGGTTTGCTAAAACTTTTCCTTAATCTACAATGGAAAATGGAAATTAGTACCGAATATTAGCCCAATATGTGGACAAAATTATTTTTTATCCCACATGCACAAAAATGGCGCTTTTAGATAGCTGACGACAGGGAGTAAACTCGCTCATTTTTTCGACCATATGAAAATGGCGTTCATGTTCTTCCAAGAGGCAAACATAACAGCTGATTCCATGCGTTATTTTTGCCCATGGGAGAAAACGGACGCCATTTTCATATAAGTCGAACAAGTGAATGACTTTTACTGCCTGTCGTCTGCTATCTGAAATCGCTACTTTTGTGCATTAGGAATAAAAAATATCGTAAGTAACACGGAAATAAAGGCAGCCAATTTGTTTACGATGATTTTTGTGACACTCGTTTGGGTCTTAGGACATCTACTCGTGTCACAAAAATCACCGTCAACAAATGGCTGCCTTTATATCCTTGTTGCTTGATATACTATTTTGACATTTTTTTTAAAAATTAAATTGGTTTCTCTCCTAGTTCGCAAATATGATCTCCAATCAGGGAGGTAGGATGATGAAGATAGTATGGGGGATTGGAGGAAGAATATTTAAGAATGATTGGAAAAAGCGGGTATGGTTATTTGATGCGTTGGTATGGGCGGTGATTGGTTATGGCGTAGAAGTGTGGGGATGGAGTGAGATTGGGAAGATTAAAAGGTTGCATGAGAGGTTCTTGAGATGGACTATGGGGGTGGATGGGAACTGTCCGGGGTATATGATTAGGGAGAAACTGGGTAGGGAAAAAATAGTTATGAGACAAAGGAAGAGAGCGATGGGGTTAGAGAAAAAGTTAGAGCAGGGCAGAGGGTGTAATTTAGCTAAGAAATGTTTGGGTTTGATAAAGAAAGGGGACGCAAGAAGAAGAGAGGGATTTTGAAATAGGAAAGGGGCAGAAGAGATGCGTTGGAGGAAGGAAGGAGATGGAGAGGAAACAGCAGGGAGGTTATGGATGGGTGAAGGAAAAGGGATGATGAGGAGAGGTGGAATAGGATTGCAGAATCACGGTATAATAAATTATATAAAATGGTGAAAGGAGTGAATGTGCCGGTATATTTAGTGAGAATGACGCAGTATGAGAGATGGAATAAGTTTTGTAGATTTAGAATGGGTGAAGGTGTGAAAGAGTGTAAATATTGGTTGGATGGAGATGAGAAAAGGTGTAGAATGTGTGGATTTGAGGTGGAAGGATGGGAGCATGTGTTGGAGAGATGTGTGATAGGTATGGATGGGGAAGGTGGTGCGGTGGGAGTTAGGGATAGAGTGATGTGGATTTTGAATGAGGATGGTAAAGGGGAAAGATGGCTGAATAAGTTGGAGAGAATAAGGAAAGAAAGATGGTGCTAGGGTCGTTTCAATGGTAGGGATTTTTGGGGTTTTTAAGTAGTTAAATAGTAGTTTTGTTTGATGTTTTTGACGAAGCCAAAAAGGGCAACAGGAACTGGATACGGAAACCCGGTGCTCTAGCGGATTACTAATTAAGAATTATTAATGTAATTAGGTTAATTAGTTTAAGTGAGTGTAATGTATGTGTGAGTAATAACTGTAAGGAATGAGAATGTTTATAGAATAAGGTAGTGGAAGTGTATAAGGAGGTCTCGAACCCTGCGTGAGCAAGGAGAGTAAATAAAAAAATAAATATGATCTTCAATCAGGTTTGCTAAAACTTTCTCCAAATCTAGAATGGAAAATGGAAATGTGTACCGAATTTTTGTCCAATTGTCTACGATATTTAAAACTTGGGTATGGGGTCAAAATCATTTTTTGACATTTTTTCGAAATAATTAAATTTCTTTCTTTCCTAGTTCGCAAATATGATCTTCAATCAGGTTCGCTAAAATTTACCCTAAATCGACAATAGAAAATAGAAATGTGTACCGAATTTTAGCCCAGTAGGTGACGATATGTAGAAGTTCAGAATGGGGACAAAATCATTTATTGACATTTTTTCGAAAAAATTAAATTTCATTCCATTTTAGTTCGTTAATATGACCCCTAATCAGGTTCGCTAAAATTTTCCCAAAATCTACATTTGAGAATGAAAATGTGTACCGAATTTTATCCCAGTAGGTGACGATATGTAGAAGTTCAGTATGAGGACAAAATCATTTTTTGACATTTTTTCGAAATAATTAAATTGGTTTCTCTTCTAGTTCGCAAATATGATCTCCAATCAGGTTCGCTAAAACTTTCCCCAAATCTACAATGAAAAATGAAAATGTGTACTGATTTTTAAACCAATAGGTAACAATATGTAGAAGTTTAGTATGGGGACAAAATCATTTTTTGACATTTTTACGAAAAAATTAAATTTTATTCCTTTCTAGTTCGTTAATATGACCCCTAATCAGTTTCGCTAATATTTTTCGCAAATGTTCATTTGAAAATGTAAATGTGTACCGAATTTTAGCTCAGTAAGTGACGATATGTAGAAGTTCAGTATGGGGACAAAATCATTTTTTGACATTTTTACGAAAAAATTAAATTTTATTCCTTTCTAGTTCGTTAATATGACCCCTAATCAGGTTTGCTAAAATTTTTCCCAAATTTACAATTGAAAATGAAAATGTGTACCGAATTTTAGCCCAGTAGGTGACGATATGTAGAAGTTCAGTATGGGGACAAAATCATTTTTTGACATTTTTTCGAAAAAATTAAATTTTATTCCTTTCTAGTTCGTTAATATGACCCCTAATCAGGTTCGCTAAAATTTTTTGCAAATCTAGAGTTTAAAATGAAAATGTGTACCAAGTTTTTAGCCCAGTAGTTGACGATATGTAGAAGTTCAGTATAGGGACAAAATCATTTTTGACCGCTGGTCTCTCGCGAGGCATAGTGCGGAGTAAGAGAAACCACGTGCTTGCGCGGCGAGGAATGCACGTTCGGTACTCTTCTCTTAGCCAGTGAACTGAGAGCTCTGCTGTTTATATAGATATACTTCGTGCAAGCAAATACGAAAAGATATTACATTACGTTAGTAATTAAAACTCTTTCATTACATCCTTCTTACTTTAAAAGCGAATTCTAATGAGCGTCTCGGGGATGAAAAAATAGCAATAAATAAAAAGAAACAAATTTTAACTAGGTGTCACTTACAAAATTTTTCTCGCATTATGAATGTAACTATTGGAGTAATCCAGGCGAAGATTCCATTTAAATCCATTTTCTCTTAGGCGATTACGTTTAATGCCTATAGGAACTTGAATCCACGGTCCTCCGGGAAGTTTAGCGATGGTGAATTACAAATGAGCAACGTCATGTTAAAGTGGCAAAGGATTGTCCTTGGAGTTTTCACAAAATGCGATGTTATTGTTGATATCGACTTCTTTAATTGTTTCCTTTAAACTATTGAATAATTCATTGAAAGAAATTAGACAATCATTTGAAGTCTTAGGTGCAGAAAGAAGCGGTAATATTGGTTCGGTAAGTATAATCTGGTAGATATTTTTTGGCTTAACGATATCAACTTTTTTACTAATTGTTTTCTCTTTTTTCCGGTCGAATGATTTGAGATTTCGTCGGTTTCTTAATCAGATTCGGCTTTAATTTTGGTTCTACATGATTTAGCATTTGCTTCGCGATTTTATTTTTAGCAACTATTGTCATGGCAGACAATTGAGATTTAGTAACTTTAGAAGTTGCTAATTTAGTAATTTTAGATTTTTTAAAAAAATTTTTAATCGGAGAAATAACACGGGTTAATGCGACAACTGGCACTCTCGAAACTCGAATTCTAGTTTTAAAATTTTCCAATTTTTGTTTTTCCATAACTTCTTTTTCCTTATTGTTAATTAAATTTAATGCTGTTTCGAAATCTTCCTTCACAATTGGCAAAGGAGTTTTTACAATTTTCCTCTCCAATTGAAGATTTACTGGTCTTGGCGCAGGATCGAATCTCTTCGTGAATTTAGTTTTCCGACCAGAGAAAGGTTAAAAAAAAGCGTCGATTGTTGAATTTTTACTGAAATTATCAATTTTATCATTCCACATATTTTGAAAACTTGAATCATACTCAGGGATTGAAATATTTAAATTGGCACAATCGATAGCTTCACTTTTAATTTTCTCTCGTACTAACTGAGCTGCTTGTTTTGCTTCCTTGATATTCGTTTTTATTCTTCTTTTTCGTATATTCTCTATCCTTTTTCTCACTTTTATTTCTATTTTCAATTTTCTTATTTATTTTTCTTTTTGTAATTTCTTGATTTTCGTTAACTTCTGGCTTCCTTTTTGTCGTCTTTAAATCTTTGTCCTTATTTTTCTTAATCTCCTTAATGATTAAGTCGGCTTGTTGATCATCTTTTTCTCTATCTAAAAAAACGTTTAATAAACTAATGGCTTCTAAACAATTAAAAGAAAACTTTGTTTATTTTTTTTTAAATTCTAAAAAATTATTAAACAATTTAGAAATAAGGGCTTTGATAAAATTTGCTTTAACATGAATACGATTTTATATTACTAGTAAAATATTAAAAAGAAATTAACAAATTACGCATTAAAATTATTTTTAATTTTGAATAATTAATTGAATTACATTGAGAAGTCCCAGGAAGTGAAAGTTTTGTAGATATATACTTTTCCAAAGTTTTGTTAGTTTATATCCTCTTTTTTTTATTTGTCACCCTGATTACAAAGAAAAAAGAAATTTTGAAATCGGATAATATCTTGAGGTCGCACATTTTGTTCAAAGTTTTAAAAATATATCAAAAATTAACCAATGTTCAAAAAGTTTTCTTTGTGGTCTAGAGTGATAGTATTTAGATGAAACTAAATTTGTGACATTTTGAAATTCTTTTAATTAAAAAAAGTCACCTAGTCCTCATATAGGTGGTTTCAGAAAACGAAGATTGATGTCAAAATTCGTAAAAATGAACGATTTTTGGGTAATTGTTTTTTTTCTAATTACTTGTCTGTAATTGTGCAGCTCCGAGTTTCACCCACGCCCTACCTAACCAACCAACCATTACTTGCGCGTAGTATTTTTCAAATATAAGAGTTAAAATCAGCCTTCCTCTCAAAAGATGGCATTAGTTCTCGAGACTTTAGTTTAGCTCGAATGAATCCATCTCTGCTTTCTGCAACACAAACAGTAGACGCTGATTCTGTAACTGCTTTTACAATTCTTTCCACTGCCTGTGTATGGTTTGAAAAGGGGAATGTTCCTGGTGGTATTTGTGGAAATTCCTTCTTAGCAATGAAAGCACTGATTTTATCCTTTTATATTCATCAGGAATAACCTATTTTTTTTAAAGTAAAAAAATATTTAGAGGTCGCTCAAAGCGCTCAAAGTTTCCCATGTAAAATGCATGGGGAAAAAACACTTTTTCGTAGAATTGGTATATAGAATCCTTGAAAATCAATTTTTTTTCATTCAGCAAACTCTGTTTCTCTTCAAAAGACTTCAAAGAATACTGCTAAATTATTTATTTAATAATTTTTTTAAATTTACTTTTTTTGTAGTACCCCACAAAAACCCCATAAATTTTAAAATTACAAAAAAATCGTTAAAAAATATTTATTATTATTTTTATCACAGTTTTTTCCTAGATTATGAATAAATAACACAAATATTGATTTTTAAACATTATTCCATGTAATTGCTAATTTGTTTAAACAAATTATTATTGTTTATTTACAACTTTTCATTAAATTGAGCTAAAGAGTTTCGATTTTTTCTCAGTTTTGCAACTTTTTAGGCCGAATAACAATTTGTTTAAACAATTGGTAAAATTGTAATTCTTAGATTGTTGTTAGTAACTTTAGTTATATTTGGCTTGGAAAAATACAAAATTGAGAAAAAAATTGCGACTCTGCGGCTCAATTTGATAAAAAGATAAAATTAAACAATAGTAATTTGTTCAAACAATTGGTAAAATTAATATTCTTAGTTAGTTGATAGTGACTGGTTACATTCGGCCTAAAAAGTTGCAAAATTGAGAAAAAATCGAAACTTTTTAGCTCAATTAGATAAAAAGTTGTAAATAAACAATAATAATTTGTTTAAACAAATTAGCAATTACATGAAATAATGTTTAAAAATCAATATTTGTGTTATTTATTCAAAATCTTGGAATAAACTTTAATAAAAATAGTAAAAAATATTTTTTAATGGTTTTTTTTGTAATTTTGAAATTTATGGGGTTTTTTTGGGGGCATTATATAAAATAGTTAATTTAAAAAATTATTAATTAAACAATTTAGCACTATTCTTTGAAGTCTTCTGAAGAAAAACAGAGTTTGCTGAATGAAAAATATTGATTTTCAAGGATTCTATATCAATTATACGAAAAAGTGTTTTTTCCCCATGCATTTTACATGGGAAACTTCCAGCGCTTTGAGCGACCTGTAAATATTTTTTTATTTAAAAAAATAGGGGTATTTTTTTCTCCATATAAGACATTCCTAGGGGGTGAGAGCATTAAAATTCCGATTTTATTTTTTTCCCATGTATTTTTGGACCACTCTATTGTGGGCATACCGTCACTTCCAATAATGCAAACGCCAGATAAGTCAATGTCTTTAGCATTAGCTTTATCAAGTATAGAAGAAGCAGTATCATTTTTTAAGTCAGAACGAACAGAAGAGGCGATAGCTGCCGTTGCCTTGTCTGATACACCATACCTATCAATAGTAAGAGCAGTGTTAGTAAGCTTTCTTGTCATCTGAGATGAAGAGGATGATTTAAATGTATCTGAAAATCTGGGTCACTTTGTTTGTCAACCGCATCTGTCTCTTCTGTTTCAGATTCTGTGTTAATTTCCAACGATACAATGTTGGTTGATGTCTCAAAAGATTTAGCAGTTTCATGTTTTACTTGTCTGCTTTTTCTTTCTAAGCGCTTTTCAAGCTTCTCACTTTCCTTTTCGTCAGAAATTTTCTTTCTATAACAGGAATTTTTCTGTCTGCAGAGCAAGAGCATTCAATTACAACTGGTTAAGCACAAATACATTTATCTATAGGTTTGTCGCAAGCACAATGGAGGTGCATTTGTCACTTGCAGGAACAAACATCAAATAAATTACTTTCACAGTCAAAAATGTATTTCGTGTACTCCTTTTGTTTTTCCTGGTATATTTTATCTCTAATAAATTTTTTACGTATATTGTAATACTTATCATGAAGAATTCTGATAAGTTGCAAAATTATAGTTTTAGAGACCATTGGCGATGATGCTTTAACATAAATAGCCTCTATTTCATCAGCAATGACATTAGCCACACTGTAAAAAATTTTTGGGGAAAATTCCCAAAAAGTCTGTTGACGCAAAAGACACCAAAGTTTTTGTGATTATTCCCCAACAATTTGGGGAAAAAAATTTTCTTGAAAAGTTGTTGAATATTCACCAAAATTTTTTGGTGAAAATTTTCCCTAATATTTTATGGAATAATCACCATTTTAGGGAAAAAATTTTCACAATAATTTGTGGAATATTCCTTAAAATATTTTGGTGATTTTTCATCAGTATTTTTGTGGAAATATCATAATTAACAATGAATTTTCCCCAAAATTTTTTAGTGATTTTTGCTGAATTTTTTGTGAAAATCGCATAATTAGAAATGAATTTTCCCCAAAAGTTTTTAGTGATTTTTCATCAATATTTTGTTGAAATTTCATAATTAGCAATGAATTTCCCCCAATGTTTATTGTGATTTTTCATGAATTTTTGTGAAAATCGCTTAATTAGCAGTGAATTTACCCCCAAACTTTTTTGTGATTTTTCATCAATTTTTGTGGAAATCGCATAATTAAAAATGAATTTTCCCCACAACTTTTTGGTAAATTTCCTTCAAAAATTTATGAAATATTCTTTACTGTTTGTGGAATTTCCTTAAACATTTTTAGTGAACTTTCAACAATTTTTTATGAAACTTCCCTAGTAAGCAATACATTTTTCCCACTACTTTTTTGAGAAATTTCTCAAAAATTTAGTACATGTTTCTAACTGTTTGTGGAATTTTTCTTAAAAGTTTTGGTGGACTTTTATCAATCTTTTATGGAAATTTCTTATTAAATAATTAATTTTCCTCAAATTTGTAAGTGTAATTTTTTAATTATTACTGTTTATTCCCCATTATTCCAAAACTAGGTTAAAATATTGATAAGTCACTTTTAATAGTAAATTTAGGTTAATTTTATTTAAAAAAGAAATAATGTACTCTTAAAATAGTATAAAATAACATAGAATTAGTAGATATCGATGACAGTAATTTCAATATGATTTAGTAAGATTATAAATAAGTAATAGTGTTTTATATTTATTTAAGGCGTAAAAAAATTTGTATTAAAGGCTACAATATTATCTATTAGCTTCCCTGCTTTAGCGTCTCTAGAGATCTTTGTCTTCTTTTTTGTCCAGCGTTTATGCCCTTCAATTGGATTGATGTCCAACAGCATGCTGAAAATTATTTAAAAAATTCAAATATTGCAAAAAATTTATATTGATATGTTAAATTAAACAAGATCTAGTCCACATCCAAATAAAACATACCGTTGGACAAACTCTAAAGATGAGGTTTTTTTTTCAGGATAGTTGTATCCAAAAACGTAGTAAGAAAGAGCCTGAAGTAGAATTCCCTCTAAGACACTTTTAGCTTCTAATATTATTGTCCCTTCAATAACAATAGCAGAAGTGCATTTTTCATCATAAAGTGACGTTCCTGCAAAAGTAAGAATAGACTTGGTTAAACGATTTTTTTTAATAATATGAATGAAAGTATAGATTGCATATTGATGAACGTATAGTAGATAAATAATTGTATATTTTCTTTTTAAACGTACATTATAAATAATTAAAAATAAATCATTTACCTTTTACTATCAACTCTGGTCTTGATGATTGTGCTGCCATTTTTACAGTATCTTCACAAGCAAACGGGTCCTGCAGATAACAAGTACTTTTTAGTAAATAGTATAAAAAACAAAAATTATATATTTTATTATATACATACAACCAGAATATAAAGTTTATCTTCTTTAAATAAAGTTGATAAAATTGGCAAGAAAACTAATGTTGTTGCCATTTTACTAGACAAAGTTTCGTCTGTCATTTTTGCTCCACTTAATAAGTCTCGGATAGGTCCAACAGCTGTAGGAAAAACTTTTTTGCCATTATATTGTCCACAATAGCTTCTAAAATACATGACCATTTCTGGAACCTTCATTAACACATTTTTATCCCATATTTCTTTAACATTTTTACCTAATAAGGTGTTCACATGAGCTAAAAAGTACTTTTTTTCTGATAAGAAAGGCCAATGATCTGTTAGTATTTTCTTTAAATCGATCTCAGTTGTATCTCGATTATTAATCATTTGTCTTTGAGACGGATACGTGTCATTCATAAGTTCCATTACGCTTTCCGATGTGCCTTCATTAGATTTCTTAAAATTTAAAAGCAACTGTTTCTTGCTGTTTTGTGATTCCACTGTTTCACTATCAGGAAGAGCAGGTTCAAATGCCACGCACCCGTAACAGTCCTGATTTTTACCATATCTTTCGTTCGTTTTATTTGGGGTGTTCTCACTTTCCAAATCATCTATTTCTTCACTTAATTTGCGCTTTTTGTTTTTGTTGACAGCGCTTTGTATAAACCTGAAACAAATAGAATGAAAGATTAAAGTTATATGTAAGAAAGAATTGACTTCTTTTTTAATTATACTTCAAAAGACAAATTTATACATACTTTAAGCGTTCGTAAATTCTACATCTCAGAGAATCCAATCCATCAGAGTAGACACAATGTTCACCATTCTTCCAGGTACGTTTTTGAAATGCCTTTGGGAAGCGTAGGACTGCTTCCTTGGCCATGCGCAATGCATCTCCATACTTGGTTGTTTTTTTTTCTATCATGAAATCAGCAAGGTTTCGTATGAAATGCAATTCTTTTGAAGATGAATTGTTAGGAGCATCTTCAAAACCATTCGGTGTTAAATCTTGCCATTTTAGTGGTGTGATGTGAGTTACTTCTAAGACTAGATTTCTGTTACTAGTGCTCGCCGCATTTTGAATAGCCATATTATCTAAATTATAGGAACATCTAGATTGTGAAGAAGCTACGTTCCTTGTTTCTTCTGAAAGAAAATACATTGCTTTTTATTAACTCATGATGCATTAATTAAATTTATATATTGATAATTGCTATAAATGAAAATAACAAAATTACCCCTTATGCTGGAAGATTGTTGTTGCATTTCACCCTCATTAATTTTAGTAGGTGACAATTTCTCTTCCCATTCTTGGTTTTTTCTAAAATCATGATTGTTCCAGGATTTTTAGTTATATATCCAATCATTTCAGAGAATTCTTCAAACTCGGTGCCATCTTCATCTAATACAAACTGAAAAAAGAGATATATATATATATATACGTCATATAATTAATAAATAATTGCTATTAAAAATTTAAAATACCTTATATTCAAATTCAGGAGAAAGATCTAAACGTTTGCAAGCTTTAGAAACCAATTCCTCTGAATTGCTGCACATTATAACAACTATCTTCTTCCTGCGTATTCCAGTTATTTTTAGAAATTCCATATTTGTGCTACAAACAATAAGAACAAATTTATAATTTTTATGACTTTTCAAAAAAAATTTCAAAAACTGTTTAGCTTTCAATTTTTATTGAATATATTATAACACATATACTCACATGAAAATTACATCTTATAAAATCATTAATCTTTCCAGACAGATACTTTTTTAATAATAATAATTTAAACATAGAACCTATCAATACAATTTATCATAAAATATTTTTTAAAAATATACGTTTACATATAAGAAAGAAAATTGGTATTAATTACAATGAACTTGCCACGAGTGCATGATTAATTTTAACGTATGAAGTTGTATTTTGAATATAAATGTCCAAAGAACCGTTTTCTAATAATTTATTGACCGAAAGACATTCATATCTTATGAAGTTGCCTAGTGCATATAATCGAGTTCTTGATTGAAATGTGGTTTTAAGGATCTCCAAAACAAGAAATAAAGATCCTTTACTGTCACATAAAATTATTACAATTTTACCCATTTCAACGTTTTTTTGATATGCCTCTTGACGAACGGCGACTATATTTCCTTTCTTATAAAAATGCCCTTTTAGTTCAGCACTTGAACATTCAGTCGCTGGAAATTCTAATTGGGAATCAAGTATTATTTTTTGTAGCTCATGAGAGTAATGATGAATATAAAATGATGTTTCTTCATTTAGTTGTAAATCGCACTTCAATCCTGCTCCTAGACGTAGTAAGCACTGTAAAAGTTCGTGTTTCTCACTCAATGAAAACGTTGTGTTTTTGAAGCATTTTATATTTCTCGTCGCTCTTTTAAAGAACGTGTGCTTACTTTCGAATCTCAAAGTAAATAGTTTTCGAACGGGTCCTAATTGTAAAATTATTTCTGGATAATGTGTCAAATAGTGGTGTTTTGGTCTCAACTTAATTGAAGGAAATAACATTTTTCTTAATCCTAAGTACTCATTAATAATATCTTCCAAGTAGGGAACATAAGATTTATGAATTTCTGGCGCGCATACAATTTCAACAATTTCAGTTAATTTTAGCAAGGAATACCAAACTTCACTCTCAGTATCAATATTGGGTCCTATGAAAAAAGGCAAAAGTCGCAGCAATGTAAATATTTGCCATGCATTCCCCACAAGCCTTTTTCCATTTTCCGGTATTAAGACTGGTTTATCTCTTTGATCAGTCTTTGAATACTTGAAGCCTTCTATTCTTGAATTGAGGGCTGCATAAGAGACCCAACCTTTTGAAGCGAAGAAACGTAACATAAGAGCTAAATCATATGTTACTATTCCTTCTAACAAATCATGAGCAAGGCATGGCGGTAGTCCAAAGTTACAAACATGAAATCCTTGTAACAAATTAAAAATTGAATTAAATTTCACACCTTCATAATGTTTAGCTTTCTTTTTTTTCTGTAAGGATTCTAAATAGGAAGCTACATCCCTTCTTTTGTATGAAGTAGGTATGTAGTCATCGTTATCTATGTTATCTTCATCAATATCATCGCTGTCATCATCTTCTTCTTCTACTTCATCATCAAGGTTATCATCAACATCATCATCTTCTTCATCGTCATCATCTTCTTGTACCCTTTCTTCTTCATCAACATTATCATTATAATCTTCTTCGTCTTCTTCATCAACATTATCATTATAATCTTCTTCATCTTCATCTTCTTCAATAACATTATCAATTTTTTTACATTTAATGCCTAAAAAATCGTGTCTAGTACAAAAACAGAATCTGCAAAAATAATTTGACCTACTAAAATTTTCACAGAATCCCCCAATGCCATGTGCTCCTAAATGATCATTAGATATGAAAACAAAAGAACCTTTAACAATTTAATCAGAAGAAATTTCAATTCCTGTTTTTTCTATCTTTACTAAATCTTTAACAAGTCTTCCATATACTTTATTATGAGAAAATTGTTTTTCTTTACATAGTAAGACAAGATGAATATTGTTAATGTTATATCTGATATGAGCCGGTAAATTTCCTAAAGTAAAATAAACTGCAAGCATTTTATACTTTTTTCGGGCTGATCCAATAGGATTTACAATTTCAAAACTGTCTGTATACAAAATTATTGTAATGGCTTCACGACTTTTAGAAAAAAAAGGATTATTTTTAAAAAGTTCTCCATCAAAAAAATCCTTTAAAACATCGGTTTCATTTTTAGGATATTCTAAATCTAATTTGTATGCTTTACTATTAAACATAGCTTTAATTGAATCTATTATTGGCACATAGTGATAATGCGCTTTTTTCTTAACTCCTCTATGAGAAATTGAATCGTTGATGCTGGCACTAAAAACTGAGATTCTAACTTTAAGTACAATTGAGCATAATTGATTTTAAAAAGTTCAAGAAATTTTTCGTTCTGATGGTTACATTCCTCACTATTTTGTATCTCAAAACTTGATTCAGCCAACATATCAACATTGTCTTCATAATTTATGGCTTGTTGTAATTCCTGATAATCCGAAGAAACTATCGAAGTTGAACAATTTTGTTCTGTTTTTGATGTATCAGTAACAGAATTGGATGAAGATTTATGTCGTGATATATGACTTGAAAAAGAACTAATATTGGTGTATTTTTTATTGCAAGTTGAAAATGGACATTTCACCGTTTCATCATTTTCAATATGTCCTTTTAAATGTTTCATAAACTCCTGATAATTAACAATCTCTTTTCTACATATCTCCACAGAACAAATAAACTTACAGTTTTGTTTAGCAAGAACTTTTGCCATTCCATTGTATAAATCTTGACGTATTCTCAAACCGTGCACTCTTTTCAGATGCAATCTTAAAAATATCTTTTTTTTACATACAAATTTGCATCCATTAAACCCACAAAGAAACTGTCTGCAAAGATTCGAATGAATTTTAAGATGACTAAGATGGTTTGCAAGCAATTCTGTGCCATGATCGCAGAAGTGGCATATAAACATTTTGCGATTCTATTTCAACCTGAAAGGAATTTATAATTTTGAAATGTTTAATATCCAAGAAGAATTTTGTACAAACAAAAAATTTTAATTATGAACTTATTAACGTGATATACATCATCAAAGCCAATTTTAGAAAGAGGACAGCAGACCAAAAAATATTTTTGACTTTAAAAAGTTTAAAAATCAAGGTGATGTAAACAAATGGAGAAAAATGTAAACTAACAAATAACTGGAAGCGTTAATAGCAGGGTGTCTACTAACCGGGAATTCCGGGAAAACCGGAAAATAACCGGGAATTTTATTTAACCGGGAAAAACCGGGAATTTTATACCAAACCGGGAATTTTTTTTACCAAAATTAAAAAAATTTATTATTTTAATTTGTTTTTAAGAAATCACTTTTTATTAAAATTTTTATAGGCATTTATACTGTTCTCTAAATTTAAGTTAGTTAAAAATAATTAATTTGATAGTAAGAAATCAATCGCTAATTCAAACATATTATGTAAATAAATTTTTAAAAAAATATGGAGTTAATAGGAATATTGTGAAATTCGACTGAAAATATGTAATTAAATTTGTTAAAGAATTTCATTAAAAACTTTTTAACAAATAGAATTTTCAAAGTATTTTAATTTAATAATTGATTAATAATTGAATATTATAAAGAGTTTAATTCTAATGTATTCATGTTTCTTACTGCGAAGATTAATAATTAAAACTCTTATTAGTTAATTTAAAAAAATATACTATACTTAAAATTGTTTAATAAAATTGAACTTTCGCAAATTTTTTTTTTAATTCTGAAAAACAAGATTGTTGTAGCTTTTTAATTCTATTGTTTCAAGATAATTAAATTTTTCTAAACAAATAATTGAAATCTTTTTAAATAATTGAAATTTGTTTACATTTTTTGAAAAATAATTGAATTCTTTTAAAGAATTTTATTTAAATTTTTCGAAAATAATCAAGAGAAGTTAGTGACCGTAATTATAATCTAATTTTTAAAATTTAAAGTCCCTCTTACAGTTTTAAATCAATTTATTGCTTCTAAAAATATTATTGAACTTCTCTTAAATTTTTATAATTTTAAATTTCTGATTAAATGTTTATTACTTATTAAGTAAATAATTAATTATTAATGATTATTATTTTCAAAAATTTTAATAAAATTCTTCACAAGAATTAAATTATTTTCATAAATAGTAGCATTCTTTGGAAGGATTCAATTGCTTTTATAAATAGTGCAATTTTTTTGCAGAAATTTAATTATTATTAATATAATTTTAATAAAATTAAAAAATCAAATTTTCAATTATAATTATAAAGAGAGAAGATTATTTTTAAAAAATGAAAAAAATTAAAAGATTTATTTATTTTCGAAATCAAATTTAAATTTAAATTTGATGAGAAAAAAAACCGGGAAAAAATTTGGACATAACCGGGAAAATCCAGGAAATAACCGGGAATTTTGTTGAACGATAATACTAGACACCCTGTAATAGATTCTACGTCAAAAATTACTGAATAAACATATTACACTCAATACTTTTTAAATCCATTTGTTATAGAAAAATTGTTAACAGCTTAAATTTCGCTGTTTTTGTCTTAGCCCATGCTCAAACAAAGAAAATATCATCTAGTTCAGAAACAGTACATAGAAACAGTACCGAAGGTACTGAAGAAGAAGGTAAAAGGTTAAAAAATATGTAAAAAAATGGTAAAAGTACAAAACAAATGAAAAAATAATTGAATATTACAACAAACTGATAGCGTAGCGCCATTTTATAATTTTCATTTTTTCATTTGTTTATCAGAAATTGTTTAAACAAATTATTTTTTAACAATGTTTATTGTCAATATTCTTTTTCTGGTTTGTGGTCCTTCTTTCAGTATTGAGCTAGATGCGATATCTTTATTCTTTAGACTTTAGAGTATGGAGCAAATACAGTATGATCGAATTGTTTACAAAATTTTTTAAACAAATGGATTAAAATTTTATCAAATATAATTTTTGGCGTAGAGTAGAATTACTTCGCTTTGTTTTCTTTGTTGCTAATCTGATAGCAAAGCCCTTGGTCGCATGGAGGGGGTACACAACTTCCCTTTATACTGACAGCCCTCTTCAACATACGCATACCTGCGACCCACGTTTAAGACAGTTTAAAAAAAGGATAATTGTGGCAATATAATATTTGAAATCTTTCATTATTACAATTTATAAATTTGCAATAGCATATTTGAAATCTTCAAATTCTGCCAATTCCATTCATATGTCATTTTTTTCCAATGAGGTAAAATTAAAGATTTTTAAGTATATACTCTGAATGTTCTAAATAACAAAATAGATGTTTTTATGGATAGAACGAAATTAATAATTTTAACATGTACATAATTATTAAAAAATTTTAAATATTAGAATAAACAAATTATCGAGAATAATTTTGAAACCACTTTTGAGTATTATTTTGCAATATAATTCAAATTGAAAACATTTGTTTCTTCAGAAAAAAAATTATGTCTCAGTTCAGTCGACAGAATTAATATAGATTCCAAACATTTTAGTGGAAATTTATTATTAATTGTAATATTTAAATTTATTAACTATGTTTATCCACTATTATTTTTATTATAACTATACCCTGTTCCACGAGAGAATTGACAGTAAGGAAGTTTTATACTGCCCATTTTCACAAAAAATGTGGCTAAACCTTTTTCTATAATGGAAATCCCTTAACTCAAGTTTAACTCTCATCCTTTAATGTTCCGGCGACCCATGTTTATTGCAGTACTAATAAAATGGAGTAATTAGGGCAATAAAATATGAAAAATATTTAAATATTAAAATTAATACATTTTTATTATCATATTTAGAATCTATTATTTCTGACGATTCCATTAATATTAAATTTTGCTTTCTAACTATAAAATTAAAGGTTTTTTAACATTCCATACCTTTTCAATTGCAGCATAATTTAAAAAAAATTTAATTTTATGTTTAGAAAAAACAATTAAATATCAGTAGAATTGTCGGAAATAATAGACTGTAAATATGCTGATGAAAATTTATTTATTTTGATACATAACTATTTTAAATATTTTATTGCCTCTTTTTTATATTGGTATCCTCTTAAACTTGTTTCATTGGAACATGTGCCAAGAAAAAGTTGGTTCTTAAAAATATTGCTATGGAAAAGTACAATAAGCAGACAAGATTTTCATTGGATATAGGACTTTTGAGAAATACCATTTTAAAATTTTTCTCACCCCTTAAAGAAAACCTAAGAACGCTCACTACTACCTGACTTCTATTAGTGCGTGTAACCGCGCGCTTAATTTGTTCTTCTTTTCGATCGTTCAATTGAAATTAATACAAAATTTTACTAATAAAAATGTATAGAATAAATGAACAAATAAATAGCAGTCTAATTTTTATAAACTACATTATACTGTGCTACTAAGGAACCATATTTCTATTAACTATAAAAATATTTAAATAATATAATTTATTTATACTTAAGAGCATATCTCTAGAACCTTTAATTTTTGAATAAAAAAAATTTGTTTTTTTAGCACAGTATTGAAACTCTGTCTACATAAACTTTAAGAAATAAGCTTTCAAAATATGCAATTGCACAGATAAAATGATTCGTCTTCAAAAAGTTATAAACTAATTAAAATTGCGAATTATTTTTAACGTGCAACAAAAAAATATTTAACAGGTGTTTGCTTTTTAGAATCGAAAACAGTTGAAAGTAATTAGCTAAGAAGTTATAATTTATAATAATAATTATATTGTTATATAATATATTACTTTTGTGTAATATATTATTACTACTCTCTAAATCTTAATTAGTAGAAAGTTACTAATGAAATGGTGAAAAGTCGTCTACTAAATGATTTAGTAATATATTACTAACAAATAGTGAATTTTACTAATTGATTAGTAGATTTCTACTAACAATTAGTAGAACTGTTTTATTAATAGTCGATAAAACAGTTTTACTAATTCATTTAGTGAAATGAGTGACTTTTAATTAGTGAATTTCTACTAAAACATTAGTAAAATTTTACTAAGAATTAGTAATATTCTACTAATTTAAAAGGGGAAAAGTCGTTCATGAAAACTATTAAAACTTAGTCAGATTTTACTATTTCTTAGTAGAATTCTACTAATTCAGATTTGGAGAGTAGTCATTAACATTACTTTTCCTTTTTGTTTGAATTACTAAAAAATGAAAATGATTTTTATTTTAAAAATAGATTTTAATTTAACTGAATTGTAAAAATATGAAATTATAATGTATAAAGTTTTCCTTGCAATTTTCAGACACATTTTATTTAAATTAATAAACTCATAAACTTTCCAATTTATATTCATTTTTTTCTATTTTTCTTTTTCCTTATATCTTATTTTTTCAGAATTAATTTTTTTGGATTATTTATTCTGTGTAAAAAAATCAAAATAAACATTGAAACTTAACCTTCAGTTTTATATATTAGCAGTTTCTATAAAAAAGTGAGAATCGACAACTTCATACTTAACAATTTATTTTCT
The DNA here is from genome assembly GCA_032872505.1 of Leptopilina syphax. NCBI lineage: Eukaryota > Metazoa > Arthropoda > Insecta > Hymenoptera > Figitidae > Leptopilina > Leptopilina syphax. Next base: position 40,092,992 of record CM065468.1, on the reverse strand, counting down.
AAAAACTTTTGATCGATTACGGTCGCCCGTAATTGACAAATATTTTTACATTATCTTTGCAATAAAGTATTTTCTGTTATTTAAATTACAACAGTTTTTTGAAGACACGAGGCACATCAATTTACTATGTCTCAAAATAATTCTAATAATTTGAACTTTTATTTCCCGTAAGTCATTTTGATGTGCCATTTGTCTTATTAATGAAAAATAATAAGTATGTCGATTACGATCAAAAAGGTTAAAAGTAAGGGACAACTTTTAAAAGCTTACAACTTTTTTCACAATTAACAAATTTTTAATTCTCATACGGAAAAGTGTTCACTGTTTAATTAACTTTAAAAAGATGCGTCTTTGAATTAGTAATTCTTATTCACTACAAAGTTTTATCGTTTAACCCATCCGAAAGTATGGTTAGGGTTGTAAAAAATCGGGCACTCAAATTGAAATAATTATTGATCTATTAATAAATTAATGTAAAACCTTTTGGAACTCATTCATCTTATCCAGCATTTCATATTTCCAACAAAAATAAAGTAAGAAGTTATTGAAATTATCGAAATATATGCGAGGGAGATGAAAGTTAAAGGTTCCAGAGATATGCCCTTAAATGATTATAATCGTTTTAATTAATAAAATAAATATTGAAGTAAACGATCTCTTTAAGACAATGACAAGTAATGATCGTTTATTTTAATGAATTCATAAAACTTTGTTCCCTAAATTATTAAAAATTAGTTTTTTCTTAATAATTTGTAAATAAATTAATATTTTTATGACTAAGAATAGTTAACTAAATTTACGAATAAAATTACTTGTAAATTATACACTTTATTATTTTATTATTCATAAAAACTAAAAGTTTTGAAGATTTAAATGAACGAAATATTTTTTCAACTAATTAGTAATTAATTATTATTAATAATTTCTTTTTCTATATTTAAAACAATATTTCATAATAAAGTTAGTACTTCAAGAAATTGTAATAACATTCTGTTCATTTCAACGTTCAAAACACAAGCTCAGCGCAACAATTATTTAAATTTCAAATATTTAAAAATATTTACCTTTTACGCAACTCCTTAAATCCTATTAAATATCACTTTAATTCATCACTTAACCACTTTTTTCACTTTTAAAAACTTTCGAATTCGTCTAAAAGAAAATAGTTCCGCTCTTCTTTGCCAAATGCTAAAGAGCAACTGACGATTGGAAGGCATTCCATGGGAAATTTCTACGAAAGTCTTCAAAATTGTCAAATATTTCTTTCGTATATGTATTTCAATAAGGAATTTCACAAACTTTCTGTATTAAATAAACCTATAAGAAAAAAACCGAGTCCCAAAACTCATAAAATTTTTCTCCTAGCAATACGAATCCCTTAGAAACGTTCATCCTAAGACAAACCAGATGTTGAACAAATCTTTCAAAAAAAAATGGACAGCAAACATTTGGTATTTTTGCTTTAAAACGAGAAAATTGAACAATACATTTACATTCTTTTATGAATCTGAAACATTTATGACAGTGCCTTAAATTTTTTTTTAAATAATTTATAAATGTACTCTTAAGCAAGGATTGCTTTCTCCATATACATTTATTCTTATACGAAGGAGACGATTGACAAAAAATTATGTAGTACTAAAATATATAATCGAACATTTTTTTTCAAGTATTGGCAAAGTAAAGAAAAGTAATGAAAAATATCCTTAATACTATTTTATATTTAAAGAATATAAAAGTTTAATGATAAGTAGATGGTGAATTTTTTGTGGCCTAATGGCTTAATTAAAGCTTAAACAGAATTAATTAAAAGTCATTACTTGACATCATATTATAGTTAAAAAATAGATTTTTGATAAATATTATCTTAAAAACTATTGACAACTTTTTCATATTTAATTTTTTTCCAAAAAATGTTAATAAAACTTATGATGAATTTAGTTTTTTATAAAAAGAATGGTGAATATTTCCTTATTTTAAGAATTATTTACCAATTTTGGTTAATTTTCAACAATTACTTGGATAATATTTACCAACTTTTTAAGGAAAAACACATTCATTAGAATTTTGGGGAATTTTCACTAAATTTTTAATAAATATATACTATATATTTTGGGGAAAAAAATTCATTTCAACTTTGGGGAATTTTCACCAAATTTTTAGGAGATTATCACCAATTGCTTAAGAAAAAGTATTTTCCCCAGAAAATGAAGAACATTCACCATAAAAAATTGGTGGATATTCCCAAAATTTTTTACAGTGCACTGAAGAAAAGCTAACATTCTTCTTTGGACAAGTTGAAGCCATAGCCAAATCATAATTGACGTAATGGTAGTGCCGTAAAACATCAGCATGTAACGGAAGAATCGAATAATTTTGACTTTTTGGTTGTCCGAATAGAGGACAATAAAATGTCTGACGGAAGGTCTTCGACATAATTTTCAAACAATCTATCCAAGCAATAAACAGTTTTAGCAATTTTTAACAATTGTTCAAACTTGTAAATGCGATATGTAGCCTCAAAATATTTAAATACGAAAACTTTGTAAATTGTAATCAAAACGACGATTAACAACTTTTCTGCTGTAATAAAAAGTGCTTTAATAAATTTCGAAAAAATCCATCATTCCAGAAAAAACCTATATGAGGACTATGTGACTTTTTTTAATTAAAAGAACTTAAAAAGAAAATAAAGATTAAATTAAAAGAACTTTAAAATGTGTCACAAAGTAAGTTTGATCTAAATACTATCACTCTAGACCACAAAGCAAACTTTTCGAACATTGGTTGATTTTTGATAATTTCTCAAAACTTTGAACAAAATGTGCGACCTCAAGATATTATCCGATTTTAAAATTTCTTTTTTCTTTGTAATTAGGGTGACAAATAGCAAATTTTTTATGGTATTAGGATTTAATTTAGTCACTTTCGGCAAAATCGATCCACCCTCCTATATATATATATATGTTACCGGCAAAACCCGAAGTCCAGGCAAAACCCGAATTGCCTAGGCAATTCGGGGTTTGCCTATGATTTTAGGAAATACCCGAATTTCCTAGAGATTTATAGGCCAAACCCGAATTGCCTAGGCAAAACCCGATTTCCCTAGGCAATTCGGGTTTTGCCAAGGCCGTTTTAGGCAAATTAAAAATCAAACTACACTCTAAATCTGAATCAGTGAAAATTTCACTGATTTCAATTCAGTGGCCCAGTTTTCTTTGATGAATCAGTGGAATTTCACTGACAATCAGTGGTTTTTACTAATTCTCAGCGAAATCCCACTGATGAATTAAAGAAAACTGGGCCACTGAATTGAAATCAGTGAAATTTTCACTGATTCAGATTTAGAGTGTAAATTGAATTAAATTAAATTTATTGCAAAAATATTACTATGACGCAATTGATCATAAGAAAATAGTCTTAGTTGAAATAATTTCTTTTTCAATTTACCAAATGGCTTGTATTGAGTCATGCATTGATGTAAACAAATAGTAAACGAACTGTTCTTCATAGCTCACTATTAATTAGTGTCTCTTCTGACTTTAAATTGTACTTACCATTCGAAATGAGTAACGAAAATTTTATTTAAAAATGGAAAAGCGATTTTTATGCGGCGGTTAATTTTTTTTTTAAATTAATTTTGTAACTCCCGCAACTTCTAAAATGTCATATCTTTTCAACCTTCTGTACTTAAGGCTACTTTTTACTCCATTTAATTTTCCACTTTTCACATCCTTTAAAATCTCATCATATTTCTCTTGCACAATTATTTTATAATTTGCAGATTTATTAACCGCCGCATAAAAATCGCTTTTCCATTTTTGAATAAAATTTTCGTTACTCATTTCGAATGGTATGTACAATTTAAAGTCAGAAGAGACACTAATTAATAGTGATCTATGAAGAACAGTTCGTTTACTATTTGTTTACATCAATGCATGACTCAATACAAGCCATTTGGTAAATTGAAAAAGAAATTATTTCAACTAAGACTATTTTCTTATGATCAATTGCGTTATAGTAATATTTTTTGCAATAAATTTAATTTAATTTAATTCAATTTAGTTTGATTTTCAATTTGCCTAAAACGGCCTTGGCAAAACCCGAATTGCCTAGGGAAATCGGGGTTTGCCTAGGCAATTCGGGTTTGGCCTATGAATCTCTAGGAAATTCGGGTATTTCCTAAAATCATAGGCAAATCCCGAATTCCCTAGGCAATTCGGGTTTTGCCTGGACTTCGGGTTTTGCCGGTAACATATATATATATAAATATATATATGTTACGGTAAATGTACACACTTCGGTAAATGTGCACATTTACCGGTAAATGTGAACATTGACCAGGCTGTTTGGTAAAAGTGAATAATCCCATATTCAATGAAGAAATTTTGTACATTTACCAAGCAAATTAGTAAATGTGCACACTAACCATAGTAGGTTGGTAAATGTGAATATTTTGTTTTGTATCGATTTCAATTAGATATGAATCAAAATAATACACAGAAATGAAAGGTGAGTAAGTACAATGACCAATTGTTTAAATATTGTCAACTTCAGTGATTATTTCAGTTTGCTATTGATAGTGAAAGTACAAGTATAATTTTAATTTGTGAAGTTAAAATGAGTGAAAATATGGAAATGAAAAAAAAATTTAATGAATGTGCAGCTAAAATTATATTGAAAAAAAAAAATAGTGTTTTCTTATCCGGACAAGACTACTTAAGAATAATTCAAGGAGGAGCATGAAAAGTCTCCAATTTTTATTTTCCGAATCTTTATTTTATCGAAATTCTTTTTATCTAATAAGAATTAATTATAATTTCTTTTAATCGAAAGAATAATTATCAAAAACATTATTTTTTTGAATGACTAATTAACAGAATGTTTAATACTGCGAAAGAAAATTTTTTATAATCTTCAAATAACTGAATTACACAGGTACACAAAAAAAAAGTTGTCTGTTCATTAAAACCAGACCTACATGTCTTATAGTATTTTGGCCCCCTGAATACGAATATGAAGTCAGAATTGCTCCATCACCCTCTGTTTTTTTTTAAATCGAAGAAACTATCCTTAAATCAAAAATTCAAGAACTAAATTAAAAAAAATGAAATAACCGTGGTTTCCTTCGGAGTAGAAAAATATATTTATGCGTTTTCTTCTTTCAACAACTCAGAAATAATTTCAAAATTGCTCCATCACCCCCTGTTTTTTTAAATCTAAGAAACTACCCTTAAATCAAAAATTCAAGAACTAAATTAAAAATAATTAAATAACCGCGGTTTCCTTCGGAGTAGAAAAATATATTTATGCGTTTTCTTCTTTCAACAACTCAGAAATAATGTTATTTCATTTTTTTTAAATTTAGTTCTTGAATTTTAGATTTAAGGGTAGTTTCTCCAATTAAAAAAAAGGGGGTGATGGAGCAATTTTGACATTATTTCTAAGTTGTTGAAAAAAGAATACGCATAAATATATTCTTCTACTCAGAAGAAAACCGCGGTTATTTCATTTTTTTTAATTTAGTTCTTGAATTTTTGATTTAAGGGTAGTTTCTTCGATTTAAAAAAACAGGGGGTGATAGAGCAATTTTGACATTATTTCTAAGTTGTTGAAAGAAGAATACGCATAAATATATTCTTCTACTCAGAAGAAAACCGCGGTTATTTCATTTTTTTAAATTTAGTTCTTGAATTTTAGACTTAAGGGTAGTTTTTTCGATTAAAAAAAACAGAGGGTGATGGAGCAATTATGACTTCATATTCGTATTCAGGGGGCCAAAATACTATAAGACATGTAGGTCTGGTTCAATGAACAGACAACTTTTTTTTTGTGTGCCTGTGTTATGTACTTTGTTGCAAAACATAAAGTAACATAATTTTCATTTTTTATAGTCTTCCGGTTTAACGCATACTTTGTGGACATTGATTTTGTAATTTTGTAAAAGAATAGTATATTGTGCAACAAGTACAGAAAAAATCTTCTTTCGTACGTGTTGCACACAGTACTTTGTGCAACACCTTTTGGTTTTGATAAAAAAGCTGTTTGGAAACGCTAGTTGACGCCAACATACGTACTGTTTAGCAGGGTTTGGAACGTGTTACCGCACGTAATATACGTGGTTTTCTACGCGTATATTACTGTAAAGAACAGGTATTCTACAAATAGAAAACAAATACCTATGTATATTACCAAAAAAACCCAAAAGTTTAAGAACTTTGCCGCACTAGTGCAGCAAAATAAGCACTTTGCCGCACTAGTGCAGCAAAGTAAGCTCTTTGCCGCATTAGTGCAGCAAAGTACTGTTTTGCGCCTACTTTACAGGCATGCAAAGTATTACTTTTCTTACAGGTGTTGCACAAAAGTATTTTTCTGTACTTAAATTATGCGCAATGTATATAAATATTGTGTTTTATATATCACTTTTTACGATTATATGAAGGATTTTTGTGCTTAACTTATATTTTGAGGTCTTATCCTTTGTAGCTACGTAATGAAAAATTTACTTGTTTCGTCCTCAAATTATGTACTTTGTTGCAAAACATAAAGTAACATAATTTTTATTTTTTATAGTCTTCCGTTTTAACGCATACTTTGTGGACATTGCTTTTGTAATTTCGTAAAAGAAAAGTATTTTTTTGTACTCAAATTATGCGCAATGTATATAAATATTGTGTTTTATATATCACCATTTACGATTATATGAAGGATTTTTGTGCTTAACTTATATTTTGAGGTCTTATCCTTTGTAGTTATGTAATGATAAATTTACTTGTTTCGTTCTCAAATTATGTACTTTGTTGCAAAACATAAAGTAACATAATTTTTATTTTTTATAGTCTTCCGTTTTAACGCATACTTTGTGGACATTGCTTTTGTAATTTCGTAAAAGAAAAGTATTTTTTTGTACTCAAATTATGCGCAATGTATATAAATATTGTGTTTTATATATCACCATTTACGATTATATGAAGGATTTTTGTGCTTAACTTATATTTTGAGGTCTTATCCTTTGTAGTTATGTAATGATAAATTTACTTGTTTCGTTCTCAAATTATGTACTTTGTTGCAAAACATAAAGTAACATAATTTTCATTTTTTATGGTCTTCCGGTTTAACGCATAATTTGTGGACATTGCTTTTGTTATTTTGTAAAAGAAAAGTATTTTTCTGTACTCAAATTATGCGCATTGTATATAAATATTGTGTTTTATATATCACTTTTTACGATTATATGAAGGATTTTTGTGCCCAACATATATTTTAAGGTCTTATCCTTTGCAGTTAAGTAATGAAAAATTTACTTGTTTCGTCTTCAAATTGTGTACTTTGTTGTATAACATAAAGTAACTTTGCGACTTGACTTTTGTAATTTTGTAAAAAGAAATTGCTTTTCTCTATTCAAATTTTGCTCACCGTACATTGGGGAAAAATCCAATAGACGGCATACTTCGAGAATATATATATATTTATATATATATATATATGTATATTTATATATATATATATTTATATATATATATATATATGTATATTTATATATATATATATATTTATATATATATATATATATATATATATATATATATATTTATATATATATTTTAGGGACGTCCCCAAACTATGCTATAGATCTATTAAGTTTACGATTGTCTGGTCTTCAAACTATGCCTTCTATATATGAACAGCGTAAATGTCTAAAGCATAGTTTGAAGACCAGACCGTCGTAAACTTTTTACTAGATCTATAGCATAGTTTAGGGACGTCCTTAAAGTATGCTATGTGACTCATGTCCTCAAAGTATGTGGTCTTATGGTTTTTTCCCTCTAAATTGTTTATTTATAAATATCTATCAAAAAAAACTTTATGGGGGTACTACTGGAGACTCTACGAAGCCATAGACGCTGAAAAATTCGGGTGTCCCAAACTATGCGTTGTACAAACATATATATATATTACTTTTTACATTTCTTTTTTTGATTACAAAAAATTATTTCCAATTATTTTCAATGTTGGTAAAAATAAAATAACTTCTTTACACATTTTTTGTAAATGAAATGTATACAACTTTGTAAATAATCGTGCAACATTCTAATGTTGAAATTCTGATTTCTATTAACTAAAACCTTTTTGAACAAACTAAAGTTTCTCTTTACATATTTTTCCACAAATTTTTCATCTATATTATTATTATTATTTTATAAACATTACTTGTCTAATCGTTTCAATAACACTTTTGACACTATTTTGAGCACATGGATTTTGCAAATCTAATTATTATTATTATTATTATTATTTTTTTTTTTTTTAATTTTTTTTTTCGCTTAGGGACTTTTGGGAAATCTGCATACAGATACCTTGGACTCCGCATTCCAAGGTTATGTGGGGTTGGTATAATAAAAAAAAGAAAAAAGAAAAGGAAAGATAAAATAAGTAAAATAATATATTTAATAAACTGGCGACCTACTGCCAGCCCCGACCCACTAAAACCCATAACCCTTCTTTTGGAGCCCTTTATCCACCCTCGGAACTGTCGCAAGACTTTAGCCTTCGAGGGTGGCGCTCCGACTCTGTCGCTCATGCGACTTTTTTCTTTCTCTGCGGTTCATTATTATTATTATTATTATTATTATTTATAAACATTACTTGTCCAATCGTTTCAATAACACTTTTGACACTATTTTGAGCACATGAATTTTGCAAATCTAATATACTTTGTTGAATGCACTCGACTAAGTTTTTTAATGTCTCAAAAACTGTTACATTAAATGAAAATGAATGTCCTCTGTTGCTGTCTAAACGTCCAATTGACACTAGTCGGTGACCCAAGTACATTGCACATTTTATTTCCAAATCACCGGATTGAAAAATATTTATTTCCATTTTTCGTTGAAAAAAACTTGTAATCTCTGAGAAATAACTGTAGAAAAACTCCCACTCATCCAAAGATAAAGACACAGTTGCTTGAGGATAGCTACTACATAAATTCACTTGCGTTGTTAACATTTTAAAATTTTCTACAGCAATACCAATAACAATTTGTTTGTTGAATGATGAATTCAGGTTGCATGATGTTGACAGAATTAAATGATTGCGTTGTAAATAAGCCATTTTTCAGGAAAAATACTTGTTCAAATTGCTGATAATTTATGATGATGATGATGATATAAATTCAAAATGATTATATTCACCTCCCAAATACTTAAAGTATACGCAGCCTTTGTAAATTTCTTGCTTTAGCTCTTCAAAAATATTACTTTCTTCATTTTCAAAAAAAAAGAATTCGCACCATACGTTGAGGTAAAAACACTATATATTCAGAATTGATTTCAACAATTATTTTTAACCCGTACTTTGTATTAATTTGTTTTATGTCTGTTAAACGAAGAGCTTCCCCAATTTTTAGTGCCTTCATAGATTTAATAGGAAGGACATTTGCTGTCTGATTTAGATGTTTAAAATTCATTGTTTTTTTATAAAATATATCACTTACTTTTTACTTTAACTATTTGTCACTGTTGTTTCTGTTAAACGTATAAGGCTGAGTAAAATATTGCACTGAAAAATTAGGTGACAGAATCACGCTTTTATGCTAATAATCCCTACTTTTCCCCCCTCTTATTATTACTCAAAGACACGTCTCAACAGGAATAAAGAATTAAAATTTGCAGACAATGACAAGCTCACCCATTTGAATATTATACCGTTAAAATATGCAGACAATGACTAATTTCCCCCTCCTCCCTCTTCTTCAACGATAAATTCATCTAACCCCAACCCTTTTTTAAACATAATAGCCCTCTTATCAAGGTTAATAATAATAATAATAATAATAATAATAATAATAATAATAATAATAATAATAATAATAATAATAATAATAATAATAATAATAATAATAATAATAATAATAATAATAATAATAATAATAATAATAATAATAATAATAATAATAATAATAATAATAATAATAATAATAATAATAATAATAATAATAATAATAATAATAATAATAATAATAATAATAATAATAATAATAATAATAATAATAATAATAATAATAATAATAATAATAATAATAATAATAATAATAATAATAATAATAATAATAATAATAATAATAATAATAATAGATAAATAATACCTACCGCTCCCCCGCTTAACCCCCGCAATGTCCCTTGGTAAGGTCAGGGATCCCCCACTATACCCCCTCACACGGACACACGTTCACACTGACTCATCCTCACACAGACACGCACTAATACTAATCTGTCCAGAATCGGCATAGTATAACTACTGATGCGTCTAAAAAACTCTACAAAATTATAAAAAAACATCTATAGGTGTCCTAACATTTTTTTAGAGTTATAAGCAAAAAACGTTTTTTTGGAAATTTAAAAATTCAAAAAAAATTTAGTTAAACTTTATTAATATGTCTAAAAGTACTCTCATTACATGTCCGCAGGTGAAATCTACAATTTCAAAAAAATTAACCCAAAAGCTATTCATGATTTCGAGATGTTTATAAAAATGTGATGTTTACACACACACACACATACGGAATGACATTTTTTTCAAAATGTCATTTTTGAACTCCTGGGGTCAAATAACATAAAGATCTGTCAAAAAATCGAACTCGAAAAATTTTGGTATTACAATACTTCCTCTATGAGGAAGCAAAATCGATACAAAGCACAAGTATTTTAAAACTTTTGAGGTTTCCTAAATATAAATTAAACAAAAATAAACATAAAATCGGTACAAAGCACAAGTATTTTGCTTTTACATTTTTTTTTCTTTTTACCGAATTCATATATTTTTTATTGTAAATTGTAGAACTTTACATTTTCACAATAGTCATCACGATCATCATCATTATCATTCAGATTGTTCTTATCTTCTTTTTCTGTTAGTTTTTCTTTTTCATTTTCAAAAATATTCAAATTAAGGGCCTGCATACGATAACAACCGCTGCGCTTGGTTGTAGGGGATAATACCAGCCAGACAGCAGTGAGAGCCTCTGGGCCGTTCACTGCTACCTGACTGGTACTATCCCCTACAACCAGGCGCAGTGGTTGTTATTGTATGCAGGGCCCTCAATTTATCTCCTTTAAAACTTCCTTCTCTCGACTTTCAATTCTGTTTTTCAGCTTGTTAACGCTGTATTTGAACACTATATTTAAAACATTTGGTGATGCTTCTGGAATTAAATCCACAAAATTCGTAAAATCTAACGATGATGATGCATATTGTGGAATCCAGTTCAGCAAATTAGGACTAGAAGATTTATGGGTGGAGTTTTGAATTTAACTCTCTTCTAGCTTTCTTTTTTTCTAAAATTTGCTTCTTTTTCTAAAAGTTCGTTATAAATATTTTCAAAAGATTTTGATGCTTGTAACGGTAAATTTGATTCACAAGGATTAAGAAGATCAAAGTTGCAACGCTGATCTTCAATTTCTTGTGAATATCTTTGTTATGTATCTATACTTTCACTCATAATTTCATTCAAAGTATTATCACAAAGAATAGAAAGATCAGCGGTGCAACATTGATCTTCAATCTCTTGTGAATTTTTTTCTTTAATGTCAGTTCCTTGATGAAACCTTTTTTTAAAAATATTATCAGATATTTGCGGTAATGAATTAAACAAACCACTACCATTTCCTGATGTTAAAGTTGTTGTTACCCTTGATGTTTTCCGACTTGTGGTTGGTGCTGTCCAACTGTTCGTTGTTAATGGGACATTTCTTGAGACTAAACGTGGAACATCCAATCTTGGCAGGTGTTAACAACTCTTTATATGGTCGTTTTGGTGTTGCGTATGTAGAGCTTGAATGAGACATTAATTCGTACCCGTCTTCGACGGGTTTTAGTTTCTACCAATACATTTAACAATGTTTCTACCAATCTGGAAAATCAAAAATACCCGGGAATTTAATTTCACTGAAAAATTAATAATTATAGTTACTATTAGCTATTTCGGTAGTATAATTAAGGGGACAGATGCAATAACGGACGAGGCGCTCGGACTGATCCCCCACTACAACGAGATAACGTGAAAATTATCTGAAAAATAAATTTTCTCGAAAGAGAAAAAGAAATATATGAACGTGTAGAGAATTAAACAACGTACATGTTTTATTAATATTATTTTCCTTAATTTTCAACAGTTTTTGCAAAAAAAATTAAAAACTGAAAAATTTTTATAATCTGAAATCAATAACTTTTTGAAACATTATTCACGATATCTCCTTTTTTTGTAAATGGAATTTTTTGTTATTTCACACCTAAATAAATTTTGAGTCAACGAAACCGTTCAGCTTAACAATATTACAAGAATCCCACTAGTTTATATTATTTCTTAATATTAAATACGATATGTAACCTTTTGGTTTTCTATGACTTCTGGAGAAAAAAGTATGCGAGAAAGTTTTATCAAGGAAAAACTTCAAGCGACAAAGTTGTTCCTTATAGTATAATGAAGTTTTTCCTACAATTTCAGACTATTTAGTTAAAAACTGTAGAAATTATAAACATTTATATTCAAGCATGCATTGCACAGAAAGTAAGTAACCTAGCAAATAAAATGAGACCGGAAATTGAACGAAGTGAAGTATACAATATTGGAAATGAAATAATAAACGGAAAAAAATTTATTTATTTCTATTCATTTAATTCTAAATTTTAATTTTTAACTAATTTCAATTAAAAATTGCAAAAAATAATTTAAAAAAAACAATATTTAAAAGTAGAAAAAGTTTGATTCAAACTTTTATTTTCAAAAAATCTATAAAATATTGCTGTTTTACAAAAAATAAAAAAAATTAAATTCATTGAAAAAATATAACTTTAAAATATTTTCATTTTTGTCGTAAAATCATTTCGTTCCAAAATTAATTAAAAATTGCAAAAAATAATTTTAAAAAATAATATTTAAAAATAAAAAAAGTTTAATTCAAACTTTTATTTTCAAAAAATCTATAAAATATTGCTGTTTTACAAAAAATAAAAAAATTAAATTCATTGAAAAAATATTACTGTAAAATATTTTCGTTTTTGTCGCAAAATCATTTTGTTTTTGAAACTCTAAATTAAAAAAAATTAATTTACATTTTTTTATAAATTATCTAACAGTTTCAAAACAAATTTATATTGATTAAATACCTGATTGTTTTGAAAAAAAGAACTTTGAATTAAATATTAAAAATATTTACAGTAAAACTAATCTTTTAATCTTGATAATAATTTATTTTACTTTAACGAACGATTAAAAATACAAAAAGTAACTCGTAGAAGGATTTTGGAAGAAATATTAAAATGAATTCGATAAAGATTTCAGTCATCTGAAATCTTAAAACATTACAATTTTTCTTTTGACTTTTTTGTCGAAGATTTTTTTAAAAATTCATTAAAAAATTTCTGTCCATTTGGTGACAGATACCGGAGTAATGATTTTACATCATTGATTTTTTCCCTCGTAATTCCAACTGATTTTGCCTTTTGTGCATTAACTAAATCTTTTAGAGATAAATCAGTTTGGTCAATGAAAAACATTTGGCCATTCTCACGTCTGTAATTTTCGAAAATTACGATATTTCCATTCGGGTGATATTCGATTTCTACTGCTTTACTAATCTTAATATCGTTAGGGAGAGCAGTTTTCAAAATGTTTTCAAAATCCTTCACAAATATTTCGTCGCTTTTTACAATAATAAAAGGATTTTCTGACCTTGCACTTTTTATTAAATCAATATATTCTTCTTCCGTCTTAATTTTTTCCGCTTTATTACTGTCACACCGACAGTAAGAATGGCCTCTAACAGGATAAATATGCACAATTTCTACTTCCCAAATGGATGCTAGTAGTGAAAGAAGTTTTAACATTAAATAATTTCTATTCTGACCTCCACAGGCATCCGAAAATAAATAGATCTTATTGCACACATCATGTTCTCTTTCTTTGTTGATAGCATCGAAAAGAAAATTACAGACGGTGTTGGATCCTTTCTTAAATAACCCTTCCATAAAGAGATACATATAACTACGATTGCTGCTATGAACATGAACATTAAAAATATGTAGCCACATTAGCCGTTTGTAAAACTGATCTGATACAGGAATTTTTGTCAATGCCAAATTTTGACCAAAATCAAATTCACAAACTAGAACATTTTGTTTGGAAAAAATTGAATGCTTTAAGTTCTTATATTTTTCAACAAATTGTTTATGTTTCGCAAGTTCTTCACTTTCAATTTTGTTAATTTCGTTTTCATAGCAAAAGTTACAAACATCAGTTCTCGGTATTCGTAAAGTAAAATTTACATGATGATTAAAATAATTACTATAAGTAGTTAAGTCGATCAAAATTTTACAGTCTTGAGTTACAGCTGAATAATAATCAAGAAAATCTTCATACAAACGCTTTAAATTTAATTCAGGATTCTCAAAGTATTTTAATTTTGTTCTTTCATTAGCGTAGTGAGATTCGGTGTGAGGTAAGCTTTCGCAGTGTTGTAATATTAAATCTTTAACATCGTTTGTCAATTTTTGAAAATGATTTGTTGTTCCCCGTTCGTCTGTTAAAGGTTTTTCCGACATCATTTTTTGTTGAATCGTAATTAGTCTTCTCCGACTAATATTCAACATTTTAATTAAAAAATTTTGGCAAATAGAAACTCGAAGGTCGTATAAGGGGTGACTATAGAAATAAACCCAGTCCTCTCTTTTCGAATCAGCATTTGACGGTTGCTTTTTTTTCATAAGTCCAGAAGCAATTATCATGTTTTGTAGAGTAAAGTCACCGGATTTCCAAAAAAAATTATGCAAGTCTTTCTGGTTATTTTCATTAATAGTACGAAAGCATTCTTTTTTGCAGCAAGAATCGTTTACGGGAACAAATTTCTTTTCTGGTACTTCAATGTTAGATTTAGAAACATAAGATTGACCCTAGAATTATTTTAATATAGAAATAAGTAAACTACTTAAAGTAAATTATGTTTTATAAATTTAAATAAATTAAAAAAGACAAGTTACACTAAAGAAATTCAATTCTACAAGACTACTTGTAATAATTTATTATTATTTTAGAATAAAGAAAAAAGTATTTAAAATATACCGATTTCTAGCAATTTTATTTTTATTTCTTTGCCACGAATCTTTATTTTTCGTTCGTTTTCGCCCTTTTTGGCTATCGGTATTTTCGTTATTTTCCATTTATTAACAATTATTATAATAGTAACAAATCAAAAAAAGATAAATCAAATGTAAACAAAAATTTGCAAACAAGTTACGTAGGTTATATTAATCGATTAACAATTGACAACAAACTAACTTCATTACCTAATTAAAATAAATCGTCTTTAACACGAAAGAGTACTTTCTGTGCAATTCATGCTTGAATATAAATGTTTATAATTTCTACAGTTTTTAACTAAACAGTCTGAAATTTTAGGAAAAACTTCTCCATACTATAAGGAACAACTTTGTCGCTTGAAGTTTTTCCTTGATAACACTTTCTCGCATACTTTTTTCTCCAGAAGTCATAGAAAACCAAAAGGTTACATATCGTATTTAATATCAAAAAATAATGCAAACTAGTGGGATTCTTGTGATATTATTAAGCTGAACGGTTTCGTTGACTCAAAATTTATTTAGGTGTGAAATAACAAAAAATTCCATTTACAAAAAAAAGGAGATATCGTGAATAATGTTTCAAAAAGTTATTGATTTCAGGTTATAAAAATTTTGCAGTTTTTAATTTTTATTGCAAAAACTGTTAAAAATGAAGGAAAATAATATTAATAAAACTTGTGCGTTGTGTAATTCTCTACACGTTCATATATTTCTTTTTCTCTTTCGAGAAAATTTATTTTTCAGATAATTTTCACGTTATCTCGTTGTAGTGGGGGATCAGTCCGAGCGCCTCGTCCGTTATTGCATCTGTCCCCTCAATTATACTATTTGAATAGTCTTCACCCTTTGGTAAAAAATCTAAAATTATGGAAAATAAGCAAAAATTCAAAAAACAGAATTTCTTAAAATTCAACATTTTTTCTTCACTTTCATGGCTTTTGGCTTTATTATTTTTGGGCTCTTCAAAAATAATTTACTTATTTAATAGTCTCCACCCTTTGGTAAAAAATCTAAAATTATGGAAAATTAGCAAAAATTCAAAAAACCGAATTTCTTAAAATTCAACATTTTTTCTTCTCTTTTATGGCTTTTGGCTTCATTATTTTTGGGCTCTTCAAAAATACTTTGCCTAATTTGTTATCGCCACCCTTTGGTAAAAAATCTAAAATTATGGAAAAATAGCAAAAATGCAAAAAAATGAATTTCTTAAAATTCAACATTTTTCCTTTTTTTTATGGCATTTAGCTTCATTATTTTTGTACTCTTCAAAAATACTTTACTTATATTCAATAGTCTCCACCCTTCGGTAAAAAATCTAAAATTAGCAAAAATTCAAAAAAGCGAATTTCTTAAAATTCAACATTTTTTCTTTTCTTTTATGGCTTTTGGCTTCATTATTTTTGGGCTCTTCAAAAATACTTTACCTAATTTGTTATCTCTACCCTTCGGTAAAAAATCTAAAATTATGGAAAATTAGCAAAAATTCAAAAAACCGAATTTCTTAAAATCAACATTTTTCCTTCTTTTTTATGGCGTTTAGCTTAATTATTTTTGTTTAATGTAGCAAATTTCTTACTTTACATACTGATCTTTAAAAAAAAACTTTAATAACTTTTCCTGAAAAGCTTGCTTAAAGATTAAAAATCACTATTTTCTTAGAAAATAGTTGATCTAAAAAAACGAAAAAAAATTTCAAAATACGTCTTTTTTAAAAATTTTATTGTAGAAATGGGTTGTATTTATCTGAAAAGTTAGCTAAGGATAGTTTTGCATTTATTTTACAAAAGATAAAAAATTTGCATTTTTTTGATTTTTCGAATTTTTTGGAAAAATGTCATAACTTTCGTTCCAGTTAATATTTTTTAATCGGATAAGGCTATGATTGTAAGTTACGTTAATACCTAATAGACTGCCAAATTTCACTTTAATTGGTTGAATCGTTTTCAATTGATGCGCGAATAAAGTTTTGCATACAGGCAGAGACAGACAGACAGAAATTTTTTTTACATTTTTAGAATTCTAATGTCTCAAAACGAAAAAATATTTAAAAATTTTCAAGTTGGAGCAATGTACAGATAATAATCTGATTTTATTAATATAGATAATGTTCGTTCACATTAATAACTTTTAGTTTACTACACCCTAAAAAAAGTAATCTCATAGTTAGAGGAAAAATCCTCTTTTAATATCCTCTCAGTATTTCCTCTCAAAACAAGAATATTCAACTTTAATGTAGAATATTTTTATTTTTTGTTTTAATAGAATAGTGACAAAAGGATTCCTTTAATATATTCCTCTTGAGATAAGATTTTCCGTTTTTAATTTAGAATATTTGAAGAAAGGAAAAGGAACAATATTGATAATATTATATTGTTCAACATTTTTCCCGTTTGACAGTTGCGCTGTTGTTTTTTTAACCTGTCAATTTCAATATTTGTGATAAGTGCTGATTTAAGTATAAAATATATAATTCAATAAATAAAAATATGGAAAAAAAACTCGAAGATTTATTGAATGAATTTAAACTTAATGAATATGTTGAATCGTTTAAAAGTAAGTAAAGATAAAATTTAAATCGTCTTATGTACGACGAAATTGTGATTCCATATCCTTTGAAATTAATTGTTATGCCAAAAAGTGGTTTGAAGATGATTTCAACACGATTTAAATTATAAGTAATTTAGTTGTAGTTTATAGTTTACTGTTTAAATATTGAAAATAAATTACTTTTCTGACTATAGAAGTTTTAATTTTCCACCTAATTTTTATTTATTACTATTCACAGATGTAACAATATTTATTATTATTTATTAATAATTATTTTCTATTACATTAACTTTGATAATAATTTTTTTCAATTTTATCTAAAGAACAGCAAAAAAATAATAATTTATTTAACTAAATAAATTCTTTTAGCTTTAACTTTAAAAATTTCTTTCTTGCTTTCTCAATGAAAATTAACCTGTAAAATCTTTACAAATAATTATTATAAATAAATAATAAATAAATAATAATATTAATAATTTAATAGTCAAGTAATTTCCGTGTGTAATGTGTAGGTTAATACAACAAATTTAATTTTTGGCTCAATCCTTACTACAAACTATACTACAATTTCTAAAATTATGATGTTTAAATTTCGTTAAATTTAAAGGAAATATTGAATTTTATATTTAAGTAAACTATTTTAATTTAACTTATCTGTAATTTCATTATTTATCTACTGTAAAATAATTATTATTTGATTGCAAAGAAAAACTTTTTATTGTTGTTCATAATATTAAGAAAATTAGGGAATTTTTTTGAGACTTTCGTGTTAATAATTAATTCAGTGTGTCAGAACTATGATTTTTATCGATACATAACTGACATAACCATGATTATTAATAATATTGTAATAAAAATTTTAATTTCTGTTATTTTTTATATGTAGGAATGTGAGAGTATTATTCTCTCTGTAAGAGGATTTTCGAAAGAGGAAAATCCTCTCAAATGAAGAATATCACTTTTGATACCAAATATAAGAGGAAAATATGCATTCAGTTCAGAGGAATCCGTATCAAATCAAGATTACTTTTTTTAGGGTGTATAGCTACACTAAAAAAAGTTATATGATTCAAGTAATTATAATTATTTGAAAAATAATATCTTATTCAAAAAGTTTTTATTTCGATCTAATAAGAATTTATTTTGTTTAAATAATTTTATTTAGTTGAATCAAATAAATCTTAATTGGATTAATTAAATAAATACTTGTCTCTAATAAATGAATTTATTTAACACAAATAATTTCTAAATTTTATATTTTTTAATGGATTGCTTCTAAACTTTCTATAGTTGAGTATTACATGTTATTTATTAACATTTTAGCATAATTTTGCAAAAAATAATACTTTATAACTAAAATGGAAATATAAAAATATTTTTAAAAAATCGAAAATTTCTAAATTTTACATTTTTTAATGGATAGCTTTTAAACTTTATATAATTAAATATTACATGTTATTTAGTCACATTTTAGCATAATTTTTCAAAAATACTTTCTTATAACGAAGATGTAAGTATAAAAATGTTTTGAATATCAAAAAATTGAAAAAATTATAATTAATACCAATTGCTATGAAGCTTAATTCAGTAGGATTTGTGGGCTCTCTGATTTAACTTATAGAGATATCTTGATCAATGTAAATACAAAAGTTAAACACGGTGTTTATTTTGGATTTTAATACATTATATTGATTAAAGTACTACAAATTGAGAAATATTGTTTTCTGTATTTGAATTAGTTAAAAATAACTAATTTGATAATAAAAAGTCGGTCACTGTTTCAAATGGTATTATTTTCCTTATGAAATAGACAATAGTAACTAATTATTATTTTTTCCCTGTCAAATCAAATTCCCGGCTATTTTCCGGTTTTCTAGGTTGGTAGATACACTGTTAAGTGCATTATCAGAAACTACAACCCGTCGAAGACGGGTACGACAGCTAGTTTCTCATAAAACTTTTTTTTAATAGGTTTGTATCATATTTCTAAATAGTAACAGTTATCGTCAAACAGAAACAATAATACTTCAATTAAGTATTTTTCACACTAATTTCATTGTTTTTTTATAATATTTAGAAAATTTAATCTGATAGCGTACCACAAATGTAAGAATGGATGTCGAAATTTTTACACTTCTAAGAAACATGTTAAATGTTACAAGAATTGCTGTGTTAAAATTAAACATTTTCTTATAAACGTCCAAAAGATACAGTAGGGGAAAATGGGGCAAGGCTAGTTAGTGGTTGTAATCCTTAAATGGCTTATTCAAAAAGCGCATCATTCATGATATTTTCGTGTCTTAACACTAAGGGGCTATCCATAAACCATGTAGCCTCTTGAGGGGGAGGGGGGTCAAGAAATTGACTGCGACAAGAGGAAAAAATGGGGCTAATACATGTAATAGCGTACTACATGGGGGAGGGGGGGTTAAAATTCCCAAAAAATGGGGCTACGTGGTTTATGAACGTCAAAACAGATGATAGTAAAAATTGGAATTCAATCTGACACCATTTGCGAAGTTAGGAGTTTATTTTTATAAAACACCTGTTTTTCTAAAATGTCAACGTAATTTTAATCACGCTTTATTATATTCTTGCTGAACACGAATATCGTATTTATTTTCAATTAAATTCACGTTGTTCCACAAAATTTAGGAATAATTAAAATATGGGTTCCTTACTCCCCCATGGGTCAAGAATAGTTAGAGCTAGTTTGGCATGGAACAATCCTGCTAATGCGACTGCAAATTTTAAAAAAATGTTTTTTTGTTCTTTTTAGGTTGATACACACAATGGTGCGTAATTATATACGGAAAATGAAGCTTATTGACAGAGAAATTGGTGGTCGTCTGAAGAAAATTGGTTAACTCTCAGATTCTAGTTCAGACAAATTTTAATTCAATAATTGAAATTTAGAAAATGATTAGAACATATTGTTATTACTTTCAGATATTAATATTAAATAGTCTAAATCCAATAAAATAAAGAAAACGAAAATTTACTGATTTTTTATAACATCATCCGAAATGGTCTTACCTAACTATTCTTGCCCCATCCTCCCCTACTTTTATTCAACATACAATTCAAAAAATATTCTATACAGTTCAAATTGTAGAAAATTAAATTAAAACCATGACAATCGTGGGGCCTTTTTCTTTATAGTATTATTAATATTAAATTATTATTATTAATATTAATAATAAGATTGAAGAAAAAAATAGTTTGATTCATTTCACAGGCCAACAGAATTTTGTTGCCCAACCAATGGAAGCCAATTCTTATAGGATTTTTTTCGTTGAATCCGAATTTGACCTTGAAAATATTAGATTGGCTCTAGTTTTCAAGCAATTTACGTTTCAATACGCAAAATACGTATTTTTGGCATTTTTTGAATGTAAGTAAAACCAAATACCGAAACAGTAAATTTGTCCGCATAGGGCCAAACTAAAGCTTAAATACTGATTTTTAATATCCAAAAACAAAAAATTTAATTTATATACAATTTAACCTTTAATGTCCAATGGAACATACGTTGTTTCATAAACGTATAGAAAATAACATTACTTTTGACCAGGTAAGACAATTTAAGTAAAAATTAGTCTCTCTAGGGGTATTTGTGGTCGCTGCTTAGAAATCTGAATTCAGATTTTAATATTCAAAATGGCGGATTCAATATGGCGAATTTTTTTTTATTTTACATTTTTATCATAAAGGTGTAAATTATTTTTAAAAATTAGTCCGACATTTTTAATTTTTATATTTCATAGCAGATTTATAATCAGCGACCACAAAAACCCCCAGAGAGATAAATCTGTTTATGAAACAGCGTATGTCCCATTGGACATGAAAGGTTAAATTGTATATAAATTAAATTTTTTGTTTTTGTATATTAAAGAGCAGTATTTAAGCTTTAATTTGGTCCTATGCGCAAAAATTTACTGTTTCGGTATATGGTTTTACATCCATTAAAAAAATGCCAAAAATGCGTATTTTGCGTATTGAAACGTAAGTTGCTTGAAAACTAGAGCCAATCCAATATTTTCAAGGTCAAATTCGGATTCTACGGACAAAATCCTATAAGAATCGGCAATAACATTTTAGGCAACATGCAATTGATAAAATTTTGTCGGCCTGTGTTATAGTACATTATGCAATAAGGGAGGTACGTCCGAGTTTATGTACCGAGCACAATATTGAAAAACGAGTCGTAGCACAAGCGAAGACGAGTTTTTTAATATTGTGAGAGGTCATAAACGAGGTTACCTCCCTTGTTCCATACTTTGCTTTATACAACAAAGGCGTATTATGGTTACTCTATGCTACCTGTACCAGTGCATGTTAAGTTCTCCCATATAACTCAGCTGGTCAATAAAGTAACCATTATAGCCCTAGGGAGATAAAGGGTATATTATTGACCGCTCCCAGGTCAATAAAGTACCCTTTATCTCCCTAGGGCTATATTGGTTACTTTATTGACTGCTGTGTTATAAGGGGGAACTTAGTACGCGCCTGTACAGGTAGATAAAGTGACCATAATACGCCTGAGTTGTATACAATATTTTATTTGTCTATTATCTATTACATTGTTATTTTTACCAAATACGCATTACTTAGGTCAAATAAATGAAATAATTCGAATTAATAAATATTGCTTCAAATCAATTATGAAAATTGCTTGATTCAGTAATTCATGTTCTTTTAATTCAAATATTTATTTGAATCAAGAGAATAATTTTTTTGAAAGAACTACAGATTTATTTGTATTAAATATTCATAATAAATCATTATTTTATTTGAGAAATTAATTGGGTAAAATAATTAATTATTTATCCCAAATGCTTCTAAGGACTCACATGCTTGGAAATATTAACATTAACTCCTAAACCGCACCCTGGGTGTGCGACACCCATATTCTAGGTTTTTACTGTTATATCTCATTTAAATTCGAAAAAATTGAACATGTGTTGATATTCGACTATTATATTTTGTACTTAACTTTATGTTTCGTGAGCGACATTAGTCTGACAAGTGTCTTTGTGAATTTGATAACTTGATGAAGTTGAAGGCAAAAAATTTCTGCTTGTCTGACATCCAGTTTTTGGTTTAAGGTAATTTTAGTAGTTTTAAAAAACTCTTTTTTAATTATTAAAATTAAATAAATCATTATGAAACCTATTTTCCTTTAAAATAGATGTACTGAGCTATATAAGATAATTTTTCCAAAAGATAATATCCTATTCCAGCTTAAAGAACACACTTAAAAGTCCCCGGGAGTCGCACACCCAGTGTGCGGTTTAAAGATGGATTCGTAAGTGTGCGCTTTAAGGGTTAATGCAATAAAATTAAAATTTGAAATCTACAGGGATCGAAACCTATAACCTAAATTATAACCTAGGTTATAATTTTGGGTTTAACAAGTTTAAAAATTTTATTATTTTATTCTAAATTTTAAATTTAAAACTAAGTGAGCGGCTTTACCCCGAATGTATTCCTCACATTTCAAAATAAATTTAATTAAATCTTTTTTAAATCAGACTAAATTATATAATTATGTACTTCGAAAATAGACATCCAATAGCATAAAAAAAGTTAGCCAAATAAATTAAGGCTAAAAAATAATGATAAAAAAACTTAAAAAAGCAAAGACTTTTTTTCTGACAACTCTGAAAACATTTGATCGGCTCTGATTCTATGTTGAATTCATGAAACTTAACTAAACTTCGTTAATATAAGTTGAATGTTAAGTACTATTTGCAGTACCAATATGAGTTCATAGCGTCAGGTCGCTAGTTAGCTGGTTTACCTTAGTCTCCCCTAATGTATGGAAATAATTTATTTTTTCTTAAATTTTTCAAATATATAATAAAAAATAACGTTAAAAAATCGAAAACATTTAATAAATTGAAATTTCTTCTAAAAAGTGACTTTTCTCAAAACCGAAGTAATTATGAAAATATGATAAGTATAAGTATGTTTCTTGAGTATTCAAGAGTGAGAATATTTTAAAATCAATTAACTGACTTTTATTCCATTTAAAAATTTGATTTTCAGTGTTATTTTGTGATTTTTTTACTATTTAAGAGACTATAACTTCGAAAATGGACTTTTTATGAAAAAATGTTAAAAAGAAAAATTGTTTGTATTTTCCTAGTCTAAAAGAATATAAAGTTAAAAGCTTTGAAATTTGAAAAAATTGAGTTTTCAAAATTTTGAAACTACTGTAGTTTCTGTAGTTTTTAACGAAAATGTCTGGTTAACGAACTTAACCTTTATTTTTACACCAACTTAAGGTGTGTTAAATTTAAAAACGATCAGATAAGATTTTTAAAAGTTATCGTGGGAACAACATTTTGGTCTACAGACGGACATACATACATACAGACACACAGGCAGACGTACTCGCCGGACCATGTTTTTCGGGTTCAGGGGACCCCAAAACGTCAAGATTCCATGAAATTAGCAAAAGTCAATTTTCGACCAAAACTAATACTTTCTCATGTGATGAGAATGTAATAAAAATTAGTTTCTTCAAAATAACTCCAAAAGTTCAGGGTTTGGCAAAAAGTTGTCAACAGCAAAGTTGTAGCTGATGCAAAGGCGAGAAAAAAAGTCTCTTGGAGCAAAATCGCATATGCAAAAATGTCGGAGATAATGGAGTCAAAATATTGATTTTTTGTCACAAAATCGCACAAAAAATATATAGAGAGAGATTATTCTGAAAATTATGACTTTTTGTGTTTGAGTATGTTTTTCGAGTATTTTAGGGTCAGAATATGTCAAAATCAATTAACTGACTTTTATTCCTTTCAAAAATTTGATTTTCAGTGTTATTTTGTGATTTTTTTAGTTTTTTTACCATTTAAGAGACTATAAATTCGAAAATTAAGTTTTTATGGAAAAATGTTATAGAGAAAAGTTGTTTGTATTTTCCTAGTCTAAAAGAATATAAAGTTAAAAGCTTTGAAATTTGAAAAAATTGAGTTTTAAAAATTTTGAAACTACTGTAGTTTCTGTAGTTTATAACGAAAATGGCTGGTTAACGAACTTAACCTTCATTTTAACACTAACTTAAGGTGCAAAATTTAAAAACGATCAGATAAGATGTTTAAACGTTATCGTGGGAACAACATTTTGGTCTACAGACGGACATACATACATACATACATACAGACAGACACACAGACAGACGTACTCGCCGGACCATGTTTTTCGGGTTCAGGGAACCCCAAAACGTTAAGATTTCATGAAATTAGCAAAAGTCAATTTTCGACCAAAACAAATACTTTCTCATGTGATGAGAATGTAAAAAGTCATTTTTTTCAGTTTCCAATTTTTCAAATCTAAATATCTTGCAAAATTTTTTTTTTAAAAACAGTTTGGCACAAATATTTAGTATCCCAAATACTACAAAATTTCCAAATTTGAGAAAAATCGGTGATACATCATTTACTTTTCGTATAGAACTGCCCTCAAGTGAATATTTACTTAAATCAAATAAATAAAAACAGGTGCTCCTGATGCAAACAGCTAGGGAAAATGAGGTCGATATCCTGTTCTGCAGTGAGCAGTATCAAGGAAGCGACCTCGCACCTTGGTATCAGAATAAGGCGAAGAGAGCCGCCATCAAGCTGTGCATCCCAGAATTGCGGGTTGACAAGTTCTTGGAGACAAGCAGCGGGTTCGTGTGGATAGAGGTAGCTAATATACGTATGTATAGCTGTTACTTCTCACCCAACGACCCACTGACAAACTTCGAAGCCAATATAATATAATAATAATAAAAATATAATATAATAATAATATAATAATAAATATAATAATAAATATAATATAAATATAATAATATAATATAATAATAAATATATATATATATATATATATATATATATATATATATATAATAATCGAGCCTTATAGAATCCAAGCTGGATGTCATCATCACTGGCGATTTTAATGCAAAATCGTCAGAGTGGGGTGAGACGAGGCTCGACAAGAGAGGAATTCTGATTGGAGAAATGATCTCCAAGAACGATTTATTAGTTGTAAACCGGGGAAAAACCTGGACATTTAGACGAGGTGCGATCGGATCGATTGTAGATCTAACGATCGCATCGTCTAATAAATTTAGCTGCATAAGCGACTGGCGGGTCTCTGAGGAATATACAGCAAGTGACCACCAGTATATTGAGTTCTCAGTCTCAATGGAAGAGAAACGAGGAGGAAAAAAACAGGAAGCTCCTAGTCGCAAAATCTTCTGGTGGAACATTAAGAAACTCGACAAGGAGAAGTTCGGCCGGTCCCTAAAAGAATCTATCTTAATTGAGGATTCTGGTTGGGTGAGGAGGCCAAAAAGTCTAAATAGAGAGGTGCGAGCGGTGCGAAATATAATCGTCACCGCTTGCAATACGTCGATGCCACGTCGCAAAGGCGCCTTTCCAAGGTAAAAATTCTTGCACTAGTGGTCAGAGAAGCTGGCCTCCTTGAGAAAGGAATGCCTCAAAGCAAGAAGGACATACACCCGATCTAAGGGAGATCCTTTGCTAAAAGAGGCTTTCAAGGAGGCAAAAAAGAACCTCAAAAAAGAGATCCGCAAGTCGCGACGCCGTAGCTGGAAAGACCTAATCGAGGAAGTCGATAAGGACCCATGGGGCCTGGCTTTTAAAATCGTGACCCCCGGCCTGGACAATCCCGATTGGGTCAAAAAGATAATAAGTTCTTTGTTTCCTCCTGCAGAGTCATACCTTAGAAGGGACTAGAGTTTTTGCAAAGTCGAAGAGGAAGAACTCTTCACACTTAACGAATTGCACAAAGCAGGCAAAAGATTGAAAACAGGCAAGGCGCCTGGAATCGATAGGATAAGTAACGAGATCCTAAAGTTGGTAATCGACACTTCACCACAGATTCTGCTTCGATGCTTCAATCTTTGCCTTGAGAGAGAAGAGTTCTTCCGCGACTGGAAGCGACAGAGGTTGGTCCTCCTAAGGAAATGTGAAAAACCTCTAGATAAGGTTTCAACGTACAGGCCTATATGCCTGCTAGATACGATGGGTAAACTTCTAGAGGATATGGTTCTGCAGAGAATGCAAAGCCACTTGACCGAAGAGAATCGTCTATCCGATCACCAATTTGGTTTCCGTAAAGGCAAGTCCGCAGTTGATGCCATCCAGGCAGTTGTGGACATAGCCAAAGCAGGAAAAAACAAATTGGGACCTGGAAAAAAGAAGAGCTTCTGCGCGTTAGTAGCAATTGACATACGCCCTACTTGTTGCGGATAATGGATAATTATCTTAGCGACAGGTAGGTTATATATGAGTGAGACACCTGCACTCTGAGGGAAGAGATGCAGCGTGGGGCTCCTCAAGGCTCGAGGATGGGTCCATTTGTATGGAATGTATCTTACGATGATTTTCTGCGAATGGATCTGCCTGAAGGTGCGGTGATCATCGGCTTTGCGGACGACGCGTTGTTCGTGTGCACTGCTGAAAGTGAGGAGGCTCTTGGGACATTGGTGAACGAATGTCTGCGACTAGCAAAAAGCTGGCTGGATACCAGAGGTCTTGAAATGGCCCTGGAAAAGACCGAGGCACTGCTGGTCACAGACAGACGTGGTTATGAGCTCCCACGAATCGTGATAGACGGATTCGAGGTCAAGTGGAGTAAGCAAATTAAATACCTTGGCGTGGAGTTGGATAGAAGGTTAAACTTCCACCACCACATGGATACGGCGTCAAATAAGGCGATCGAGTGTGCGGCTAGTCTTTCACGGTTAATGCCAAATGTAGGCGGACCCCGTGAACATAAACGGAGACTGGTGGCGAGTGTCGCCCATGCTAAAAAGATTTATTCAGCACCAGCATGGGCCCCATCCTTGAGGAGTAAAAGATGTGTGACCATCTGTGAAAAGATACTGTCGACGCAGAGATCGACAACGCGTATCATCTCTGCATATAAGACGGTATCTACGAGTGCTGTGCAGGTCCTTGCAAGTGTCCCGCCAGCAGATCTTTTGGCGAGGGAAAGGGAAGAAATGTTTCTCTTTTCTAAAGAAAGAAGTTCCTTGGATGAGTAATTAAGACCAAGCAAGGGCCTGATCCGCAAAGAAGCGAGGCACAGGCTCATAGAAAGATGGGATGGTGAGAAGAAAGGTCGATGGACTTATCGCCTTATCCCGACACTCGCCACCTGGATAAATAAGGAACACGGTCAGGTTTCCTATTATTTGACTCAGGCGCTCTCAGGTGGAACTTGGAGAGGCAAGCCATGTTCGACGGTGTTAACTGTCAGGTTACACCGGAGAACATGGTTTCGCTGATGAGCCAGTCAGAAGAGAATTGGCGGCAAGTCGAAAACTTCATAATCTCGTTTATGTCGAGGAAGGATCTTGACGGCCGCCAAAAAGCGTAATTTAAACAGCTTTTAATTTGTTCGTTTGTTTTTTATTAATTTATTTTGTGATTTATTTGTCCTTATACATTTTTTAATTGTTTGTGTTTTTTATTCATCTTTGTACAGTTTTATGTTTTCAATATTTTATACGCGTTTATTTTATTTTTTTTTCATATATCCGTTTATAACTTTATCTTTTGACTTTTTACACTTAATTACACATTTGTTATTTTTAATTATTGTTGTGCTGTTAATTCCGCTTTTATATTGAAATAGTTTCAAAATTTTTAACTACACGGAAAAAATAATAGCACAAGAGATGCGCCAAACAGTAGGACAAGTCGTGTGCGTTAATTCAGCGCGTCTGGTGTGCCTTTTTGGAACAGCAGACAAACTTTGTCGGTGCAGACGCTGTGCTTATAAAATGTACAAGCTGTAAAGCACAGCGCCTGCGCCAAACTAAGTATGTCTGCTGTTCCAACAAGGCACACCAGACGCGCTGAATTAACGCACACGACTTGTCCTACTGTTTGGCACATCTCTTGTGCTATTCTTTTTTCCGTGTATTAACGCAGGATAACCGCAGAGAAAGGCAGAAAGTCGCAATAGCGACAGAGTTGGAGCGCCACCCTCGAAGGCTAAAGTCTTACGACAGTTCCGAGGGAGGGTTAAGGGCTCCAGAAGAAGGTTTACGGGTTTTAGTGGGTCAAGCTGGTAGTAGGTCGCCAGTTTATTAAATTTACTATTTTAAATATTTATTTTTCTTTTTTTATATTCCCTTTTTTTTACCCCACATAACCTTGGAGTGCGGAATCCAAGGTATCTGTAAGCAGATTTCCCAAAAGTCCCTAAGCAAATAATAATAATAATAATAATAATAATAATAATAATAATAATAATAATAATAATAATAATAATAATGATAATAATAATAATAATAATAATTTTATTATAATAATAATATTATTATAATATTATATATATTATTATAATAATAATATATATAATAATTTTTATTATTATTATTATTATTATTATTATTATTATTATTATTATTATTATTTTTATTATTTTTTTTTTTTGCTTAGGGACTTTTGGGAAATCTGCCTACAGATACCTTGGATTCCGCACTCCAAGGTTATGTGGGATTGGTATGATAAAAAAACAAAAAGAAATATAAAAAAAAGAAAAATAAATAAATGTTATAATAAATTTAACAAACTGGCGACCTACTACCAGCCCGACCCACTAAAACCCGTAACCCTTCTTTTGGAGCCCTTTACCCTCCCTCGGAACTGTTGTAAGACTTTAGCCTTCGAGGGTGGCGCTCCGACTCTGTCGCTAATGCGACCTTTTGCTTTTCTCTGCGGTTATCCTGCGTTAATAGTTAAAAATTTAAAACTATTTCAATATAAAAGCGGAATTAACAGCACAACAATAATAAAAAAAAATGTTTAATCAAGTGTAAACAGTCAAAAGATAAAATTGCAAACGGATATATAAAAAAAAGAAAAAAAAATAATAAACGCGTATATAATATTAAAAACATAAAACGGAATAAATTAAAATTGTATAAGGACAAATAAATCACAAAATAAATTAATAAAAAACAAACGAATAAATTAAAAGCTGTTTAAATTACGCTTTTTGGCGGCCGTCGAGATCCTTCCTCGACATAACCGAGATTATGAAGTTCTCGACTTGCCGCCAATTCTCCTCTGACTGGGTCATCAGCGATACAATGTTCTCCGGTGTAACTTGACTGTTTACACCTTCGAACATGGCCCGCCTCTCCAAGTCCCATTTCTTGCATGAGAAGAGGGTGTGCTCCGCGTTGTCCTCAGGGAACTGGCAATATGCACACACCTCGTTCTCGCGTAATTTAAAGCGACACAGGTACGAGTTAAAACACCCGTGACCTGTGAACGCCTGAGTCAAGTAATAGGAAACCTGACCGTGTTTCCTATTTATCCAGGTGGCGAGTGCCGGGATAAGGCGATAAGTCCATCGACCTTTTTCCTCACCATCCCATCTTTTTTGCCATCTTTCTATGAGCCTGTGCCTCGCTTCTTTGCGGATCAGGCCCTTGCTTGGTCTTAATTCCTCATTCAAGGAACTGCTTTCTTTAGAAAAGAGAAACATTTCTTCCCTTTCCCTCGCCAAAAGATCTGCTGGCGGGACACTTGCAAGGACCTGCACAGCACTCGTAGATACCGTCTTATATGCAGAGATGATACGCGTTGTTATCGATCTCTGCGCAGACAGCATCTTTTCACAGATGGTCACACATCTTTTACTCCTCAGGGATGGGGCCCACGCTGGTGCTGCATAGAGCATTTTAGCGTGGGCGACACTCGCCACCAGTCTTCTTTTTTGTTCACGGGGTCCGCCAACATTTGGCATTAGCCGTGAAAGATTAGCCGCACACTCGATCGCCTTATTTGACGCCGTAGCCATGTGGTGGTGGAAGTTTAATTTTCCATCTAACTCCACACCAAGATATTTAATTTGCTTACTCCACTTGACCTCGAATCCGTCTATCACGATTCGTGGGAGCTCATAACCACGTCTGTCTGTGACCAGCAGTGCCTCGGTCTTTTCCAGGGCCATTTCAAGACCTCTGGTATCCAGCCAGCTTTTAGCTAGTCGCAGACATTCGTTCACCAATGTCCCAAGAGCCTCCTCACTTTCGCAGATCCATTCGCAGAAAATCATCGTAAGATACATTCCATACAAATGGACCCACCCTCGAGCCTTGAGGAGCCCCACGCTGCATCTCTTCCTTGAGAGTGCAGGTGTCTCCCTCATATATAACCCACCTGTCGCTAAGATAATTATCCATTATCCGCAACAAGTAGGGCGGCATGTTTTTCTTTTCCATCGACTCGATGAGATCTTTCCATCTTGCGGAATTAAACGCGTTGCGTATGTCAATTGCTACCAACGCGCAGAAGCTCTTCTTTTTCCCAGGTCCCAATTTGTTTTTTCCTGCTTTGGCTATGTCCACAACTGCCTGGATGGCATCAACCGTGGACTTGCCTTTACGGAAACCAAATTGGTGATCGGATAGACGATTCTCTTCGGTCAAGTGGCTTTGCATTCTCTGCAGAACCATATCCTCTAGAAGTTTACCCATCGTATCTAGCAGGCATATAGGCCTGTACGATAAAACCTTATCTAAAGGTTTTTCACCTTTCCTTAGGAGGATTAACCTCATTCGCTTCCAGTCGCGGAAGAACTCTCCTCTCTCAAGGCAAAGATTAAAGCATCGGAGCAGAATCTGGGGTGAAGTGTCGATTACCAACTTTAGGATCTCGTTACTTATCCCATCGATTCCAGGCGCCTTGCCTGTTTTCAATCTTTTGCCTGCTTTTTGCAGTTCACTAAGTGTGAAGAGTTCTTCCTCTTCGACTTTGCAAAAACTCCAGTCCCTTCTAAGGTATGGCTCCGCAGGAGGAAACAAAGAACTTATTATCTTTCTGACCCAATCGGGATTGTCCAGACCGGGGGTCTTTTGCCTCGTCACTAATTTCTTAGTTACGATTTTAAAAGCCAGACCCCATGGGTCCTTATCGACTTCCTCGATTAGGTCCTTCCAGCTATGGCGTCGCGACTTCCGGATCTCTTTTTTGAGGTTCTTTTTCGCCTCCTTGAAAGCCTCTTTCAGCAAGGGATCTCCCTTAGATCGGGTATATGTCCTTCTTGCTTTGAGGCATTCCTTTCTCAAGGAGGCTAGCTCCTCTGACCACCAGTGCAAGGATTTTCTTACGGGAGTACCGCTCGCACCTCCGCATCCAGACTGCTCGGCCTCTTCACCCAGCCCAAGTCCTCAATTAAAAGGGCTTCTCTTAGGGACCGGCCGAACTTTTCCTTGTCGAGTCTCTTCATATTCCACGAGGAGGTTTTGCGACTAGGAGCATCCTGTCTTTTTCCTCCTCGTGTGTCTCCCATCGAGACTGAGAACTCAATATACTGGTGGTCACTTGCGGTATATTCCTCTGAGACCCGCCAGTCGCTTATGCGGCTAAATAGTTTAGACGATGCGATCGTTAGATCTATAATTGATCCGATCGCACCTCGTCTAAAAGTCCATGTATTGCCTCGGTTCACAGCTAATAAGTCGTTTCTGGAGATCATTTCTCCAATACGAATTCCTCTCTTGTCGAGTCTCGTCTCACCCCACTCTGGCGACTTTGCGTTAAAATCGCCAGTGATGATGACATCCAGCCTGGATTCTGTGAGGCTCGCTTCTAGGTCTTCGATATTGGCTTCGAAGTTTGTCAGTGGGTCGTTGGGTGAGAAGTAGCAGCTATACATACGTATATTAGCTACCTCTATCCACACGAACCCACTGCTCGTCTCCAGAAACTTGTCAACCCGCAATTCTGGGTTGCACAGCTTTATTGCGGCTCTCTTCGCCTTATCCTGATACCAAGGGGCGAGGTCGCTTCCTTGATACTGCTCACTGCAGAACAGGACATCGACCTCATTTTCCCTTGCCGTTTGCATTAGGAGCAACTGTGCATCCTTACTTGTATGCAGGTTAACCTGCAAAAATTTTAAGGATTTGCCTTTTTAATCTTTTGCAGTTCTTCCCAGTAAACCGGGCAGGCTCTCTTTCCGGACTCATGATTTGTTTCTGGCTTTCCCAGGTCCAAGCATGTAAGGCACTTCGGCTTAACGTTACAGCTCTTCGCGAGGTGTCCCTCTCCGCCGCATCTCCGACAGTTTTTACTTCTGTCGGGGCCTTTGCAGAATAGGGTTCTGTGTCCGTAACCTAGGCACTTTTGGCACCTAATTACTTCAACATGCTCACGAATTGGAGCGTTTATCCAGCCGATTTTGATTCGGCCAAGTTTAAGCAGAATGTCACTTTCTGCTTCTGCTAAGCGGATTAGAGCCACCTTAGTACTTCTAAAGCGCGTCAAAAGGTGGCACTCTATCTTCAGATCAGGTTTGCCCAGCTTATCTCTCAGAACTGAAATCACCTCATCCTCCGTCGTGGTTTCATCCAGCTCCTTGATCTCAAGAGACCTTTTATTTACGAGAGCAGTGACGTCGCATGGCAAGGCGCCATGCAGAGCCGAGGACAGTGCTTCCGCAAACTTCAAGGTATCTCCACCCTTTTTTCACTATCACAAGAACCTCCTGTTTAAAGGTTCTCCTGATTTTATGAATTACGGTACCAGTGTCTTCTGGTTTAACCTTTGCTTTTATCAGCGGCAAGATACCCTCATAAGATTTTGGGTCTCTTGCCGTGATCTTTACCGCTTCCGTGGTTCTAAGCTTCAAAGGGTGTTTTGGGAGCTCTTTTTTCTCGCCTGGGGGCTTTTTTCTTGGAGCCCGTTCCCTTCTCTTTCCAACAACCTTAAAGCCGTCCTCATTGTCCGCTCCGTCTTTTAATACGGTCTCAGCATACGTCTTGCTGGGACTACTTGAGGGCGCCTCTTTTGCTCCAACTAGCGACCCAGAATTAAGCTGTGGAGCATCCTTTCGCTTAATCCTCTTTCCGCTCCGAGTTACTTGTTGAGGACTCTTATCCGGGCTTACACCTTCTCTGGGGCGCTTACTCACCTTCTTTTCCTTATTAGAATCTGTAGCTGCTGCACTATCAAGAGTTGCAGCAGCACTCCTCTTTTGCCTTGGAGTTCCCACAGTTGAAATCCGTGGCTCCTGATCTCTGAACGGTTCAGGGATAAAACGCAGATTCCTACAAATTGTTAAGAACGCACTCTCCAAAACCGCCACGCCATCCTGGATGTCGCGACTGACGTTCTTTTGGCGCTTGAATGCCTGGTGCACGCTCTTAAAAATCCCGGGAATAGCCAGGAACTGATTTGCGACATTTGATTCGTAGCATGTCAGCTGGCTATCTATTTGGCTCCCTCCAAAATCCTTGGAGCCATCTGCACCGACTATCGGGGCTTGCACCCGATCAGAATCGGTGGTGGGATTACCCTCTTTCGAGGTACCCACTTGGAGTATTTCATTAAAAATTTTGTCCATTTCATTCATTTTTTTTATTTCTTTGTCCCGTGTCGAGGGACAATCGGGCCTTAACAGGGTACTACCATCTGGCCAGGATGGGCCCTGAACCGCCTCCGTTAGTTACATAAACGTTATAGCATTATAGCATTATTATTATTATTATTATTATTATTATTATTATTATTATTATTATTATTATTATTATTATTATTATTATTATTATTATTATTATTATTATTATTATTATTATTATTATTATTATTATTATTATTATTATTATTATTATTATTATTATTATTATTATTATTATTATTATTATTATTATTATTATTATTATTATTATTATTATTATTATTATTATTATTATTATTATTATTATTATTATTATTATTATTATTATTATTATTATTATTATTATTATTATTATTATTATTATTATTATTATTATTATTATTATTATTATTATTATTATTATCATTATTATTATTATTATTATTATTATTATTATTATTATTATTATTATTATTATTTTTTTTTTTTTTTTTTTTTTTTTTATTCACGGGGGAGAAGAGGAAATGCATTTACGCATCCCCAGAAAGATCCCACTTACCTGGGGTATGTCGGACTCGTACAAAATGCAAGGAAAAAAAAACCTCACATACCTGCTTTTAACGGCAGTCACCCTACCGACTAAAACCTCTTCTTGTTTCCCCTGGGTTTCGAACATTCTATCCACCTACGGAACTACCTAGTGGCTTCAGACTTCGTAGATGAATGGTTCCATGTAGTCGCTGGCGCAACTCTCCCGTGCCGCTCTTGTTCTGGCCTTATTTTCTCCTTGTCCTTGACAAAGTCTTCTTTGCTTCCTCGAGGGCAGTTCTGAAGACCTTGCAACTCCCTGATCCGGCTACATGTTGGATGTTCTCCTTTTCGCCGAACTTCGCCTTGCATAAGAAGCAGCATGGGCTCTTCTTACAGTCTGCTGCCTTATGGCCGGCTTCTCCGCACTTAAAGCACGCAGCCGACCTATCTACTGCATTGCAGTCTCGACCTATATGACCATAGTCGAGACACCTATGGCACCTTTTGACCATCACTCTACTTCTGATCCTGCAGGACACGAATCCAATCTTTACGTGACCCACCTTCTCCAGCTTATCAGCATCTTCCTGGCTGGTGACCACAACAGCGAGTTTCACTCCTCGCTTATTTGGCCCAAGGACCGTCACCTTTCTGCTTCCAGCTGGAACTGTGGAAACTTTCTCCAGGGCATCCTCAACATCTTCCTTCTCAGTAAGGGCATCCATGTCGCGGATTTCCAGCGTAGTTCGCCGATCCGCCATCTGCACCTTACCCAAATCGCCGATTACCTTTGTCACCTCCTCGGTGAACAGCTTCTTGTTTGAAGACCCTCCAATTTTAATGAGAAGGTCTCCCTTTTTAGTGGGTAAAGCTCCCACAACCCTTGTCTGGCTGGCCTCCAGGTCAGCCTCCCTTCGAACCTTCGCCAGCACTTCAGCGAAAGTTTTACCTTCGGCCACTTTAACGATCACTGTGGCTCTTCCCTTCTTGACCTGGTCTGGCTTTGGAACCGTTTTGTTCCCCTTGCCTCCAGTCTTTTTTGGTTTCTCCTCCTTTTTCCTTTTTGGATCCTTCGCAGGCTCAGGATCACTTCTCTTCCGCTTCTGAGCATCCAAGACGACGTTTCTCAACACGATCGCGTTACAGCGATCTCGTCTAGCTCTGCGATCTTGTCTAGCTTCTTCAGACCAGGTCAAACCCTGGTAGAAACTCTCGTCCTTTTTCGCAGCTGCTGCGTGCTTCTCCTTTACGTCCCTTATGAGCGATGTTAAGCTTTTGAGTCCATCCTTGATTGTCCTATTGACATTTTTCTGGACTTCACAGGACTTCAGCATCTTGCTGACCTCCTCCTCCATTTCTAGAATACTCGCTGCCTCTTCCTCCCGCAGCTTAACGCATTCATCTCGATCTTGGTTGCAGCTTGCAATGTCCTTTGCCGAGGCATTACTGAAGACAGAAATGCAGCTGGCTTGACTCGTCACGCTGCTCGTACTCCCTCGTCTCTCCGACCTGTCCACGATGATCTGTGGCACTACCAACGCGTTGTTGCCCTCCTGCATCCTTGGGCCACTGGCCACCGCCCTCACGCTCGAAAGCGCTTGACGATCGGAACCAGTGAGGGATTTAGCCGTAGCATTACCCCGCAGGTACTCTTCCTCGTTTTTACAATCGCTCATGATGGATGTTTCTTGTTTGCTGGTTTTGGTCCGCGTCGAGTATTTGATTTCCTCGATACCACCTATTTCTAGGAAGCTAACCTATCCGCCACCTGGCACGCGTCCGATAGAGGACCAGCAACCCCGCGCAAAAGAACAGGTTCTAATGCGCCCCGGGTAGAACAAAAGTTCCAATTAGAACAAAAGTTCCAACCGGGCACGGAATTATTATTATTATTATTATTATTATTATTATTATTATTATTATTATTATTATTATTATTATTATTATTATTATTATTATTATTATTATTATTATTATTATTATTATTATTATTATTATTATTATTATTATTATTATTATTATTATTATTATTATTATTATTATTATTATTATTATTATTATTATTATTATTATTATTATTATTATTATTATTATTATTATTATTATTATTATTATTATTATTATTATTATTATTATTATTATTATTATTATTATTATTATTATTATTATTATTATTATTATTATTATTATTATTATTATTATTATTATTATTATTATTATTATTATTATTATTATTATTATTATTATTATTATTATTATTATTATTATTATTATTATTATTATTATTATTATTATTATTATTATTATTATTATTATTATTATTATTATTATTATTATTATTATTATTATTATTATTATTATTATTATTATTATTATTATTATTATTATTATTATTATTATTATTATTATTATTATTATTATTATTATTATTATTATTATTATTTTTTTTTTTTTTTTTTTTTTTTTTTTTTTTTTTTTTTTTGCTTAGGGAATTTTGGGAAATCTGTTTACAGATACCTTGGATTCCGCACTCCAAGGTTATGTGGGGTTGGTAAAATAAAAAAAAGGGAATTTAAAAAAAAAAAGGATAAATAAATAAATGTTATAATAAATTTAATAAACTGGCGACCTACTACCAGCCCGACCCACTAAAACCCGTAACCCTTCTTTTGGAGCCCTTTACCCTCCCTCGGAACTGTCGTAAGACTTTAGCCTTCGAGGGAGGCGCTCCAACTCTATCGCTGCTGCGACTTTGTTCTGTGTCTGCGGTTCTCCTGCGTCAATAGTTAAAAAATTTAAAACTATTTCAATATAAAAGCGGAATTAACAGCACAACAACAATAAAAAACAAAAATTTTAAGAAGTTTAAAAAGTCAAAAGATAAAATTATAAACGGATATATAAAAAAAAATAAAAATAAACGCGTATAAAATATTGAAAACATAAAATTGTACAAAGATGAATAAAAAAAACAAAACAAATTAAAAAAAAATGTATAGGGACAAATAAATCACAAAATAAATTAATAAAAAACAAACAAACAAATTAAAAGCTGTTTAAATTACGCTTTTTGGCGGCCGTCGAGATCCTTCCTCGACATAACCGAGATTATGAAGTTCTCGACTTGCCGCCAATTCTCTTCCGACTGGGTCATCAGCGATACCATATTCTCCGGTGTAACTTGACTGTTTACACCTTCGAACATGGCCCGCCTCTCCAAGTCCCATTTTTTGCATGAGAAGAGGGTGTGCTCCGCGTTGTCCTCAGGGAACTGGCAATATGCACACACCTCGTTCTCGCGTAATTTAAAGCGACACAGGTACGAGTTAAAACACCCGTGACCTGTGAGCGCCTGAGTCAAATAATAGGAAACCTGACCGTGTTTCCTATTTATCCAGGTGGCGAGTGCCGGGATAAGGCGATAGGTCCATCGACCTTTTCCCTCACCATCCCATCTTTCCTGCCATCTTTCTATGAGCCTGTGCCTCGCTTCTTTGCGGATCAGGCCCTTGCTTGGTCTTAATTCCTCATCCCAGGAACTGCTTTCTTTAGAAAAGAGAAACATTTCTTCCCTTTCCCTCGCCAAGAGATCTGCTGGCGGGACACTTGCAAGGACCTGCACAGCACTCGTAGATACCGTCTTATATGCAGAGATGATACGCGTTGTTATCGATCTCTGCGCCGACAGTATCTTTTCACAGATGGTAACACATCTTTTACTCCTCAGGGATGGGGCCCACGCTGGTGCTGCATAGAGCATTTTAGCGTGGGCGACACTCGCCACCAGTCTTCTTTTTTGTTCACGGGGTCCGCCAACATTTGGCATTAACCGTGAAAGATTAGCCGCACACTCGATCGCCTTATTCGACGCCGTAGCCATGTGGTGGTGGAAGTTTAACCTTCCATCCAACTCCACACCAAGGTATTTAATTTGTTTACTCCACTTGACCTCGAATCCGTCTATCACGATTCGTGGGAGCTCATAACCACGTCTGTCTGTGACTAGCAGTGCCTCGGTCTTTTCCAGGGCCATTTCAAGACCTCTGGTATCCAGCCAGCTTTTTGCTAGTCGCAGACATTCGTTCACCAATGTCCCAAGAGCCTCCTCACTCTCGGCAGTGCACACGAACAACGCGTCGTCCGCAAAGCCGATGATCATCGCACCTTCGGGCAGATCCATTCGCAGAAAATCATCGTAAGATACATTCCATACAAATGGACCCACCCTCGAGCCTTGAGGAGCCCCACGCTGCATCTCTTCCCTGAGAGTGCAGGTGTCTCCCTCATATATAACCCACCTATCGCTAAGATAATTATCCATTATCCGCAACAAGTAGGGCGGCATGTTTTTCTTTTCCATCGACTCGATGAGATCTTTCCATCTTGCGGAATTAAACGCGTTGCGTATGTCAATTGCTACCAACGCGCAGAAGCTCTTCTTTTTCCCAGGTCCCAATTTGTTTTTTCCTGCTTTGGCTATGTCCACAACTGCCTGGATGGCATCAACTGTGGACTTGCCTTTACGGAAACCAAATTGGTAATCGGATAGACGATTCTCTTCGGTCAAGTGGCCCTGCATTCTCTGGAGAACCATATCCTCTAGAAGTTTACCCATCGTATCTAGCAGGCATATAGGCCTGTACGATGAAACCTTATCTAGAGGTTTTTCACCTTTCCTTAGGAGGACTAACCTCTGTCGCTTCCAGTCGCGGAAGAACTCTCCTCTCTCAAGGCAAAGATTGAAGCATCGAAGCAGAATCTGGGGTGAAGTGTCGATTACCAACTTTAGGATCTCGTTACTTATCCCATCGATTCCAGGCGCCTTGCCTGTTTTTAATCTTTTGCCTGCTTTTTTCAGTTCACTAAGTGTGAAGAGTTCTTCCTCTTCGACTTTGCAAAAACTCCAGTCCCTTCTAAGGTATGGTTCTGCAGGAGGAAACAAAGAACTTATTATCTTTCTGACCCAATCGGGATTGTCCAGGCCGGGGGTCTTTTGCCTCGTCACTAATTTCTTAGTTACGATTTTAAAAGCCAGACCCCATGGGTCCTTATCGACTTCCTCGATTAGGTCCTTCCAGCTACGGCGTCGCGACTTGCGGATCTCTTTCTTGAGGTCCTTTTTCGCCTCCTTGAAAGCCTCTTTCAGCAAGGGATCTCCCTTAGAACGGGTATATGTCCTTCTTGCTTTGAGGCATTCCTTTCTCAAGGAGGCCAGTTTTTCTGACCACCAGTGCAAGGATTTTTTCCTTGGAAAGGCGCCTTTGCGACGTGGCATCGACGCATTGCAAGCGGTGACGATTATATTTCGCACCGCTCGCACCTCTCCATTTAGACTTTTCGGTCTTCTCACCCAACCAGAATCCTCAATTAAGATAGATTCTTTTAGGGACCGGCCGAACTTCTCCTTGTTGAGTTTCTTAACGTTCCACGAGAAGGTTTTGCGACTAGGAGCTTCCTGTCTTTTTCCTCCTCGTGTGTCTCCCATTGAATTATTATTATTATTATTATTATTATTATTATTATTATTATTATTATTATTATTATTATTATTATTATTATTATTATTATTATTATTATTATTATTATTATTATTATTATTATTATTATTATTATTATTATTATTATTATTATTATTATTATTATTATTATTATTATTATTATTATTATTATTATTATTATTATTATTATTATTATTATTATTATTATTATTATTATTATTATTATTATTATTATTATTATTATTATTATTATTATTATTATTATTATTATTATTTTTTTTTTTTTTTTTTTTTTTTTTTGCTTAGGGACTTTTGGGAAATCTGCCTACAGATACCTTGGATTCCGCACTCCAAGGTTATGTGGGGTTGGTAAAATAAGAAAAAAAAGGGAATATAAAAAAAAAAGATAAATAAAGAAATGTTATAAGAAATTTAATTAACTGGCGACCTACTACCAGCCCGACCCACTAAAACCCGTAACCCTTCTTTTGGAGCCCTTTACCCTCTCTCGGAACTGTCGTAAGACTTTAGCCTTCGAGGGAGGCGCTCCAACTCTATCGCTGCTGCGACTTTGTTCTGTGTCTGCGGTTCTCCTGCGTCAATAGTTAAAAAATTTAAAACTATTTCAATATAAAAGCGGAATTAACAGCACAACAACAATAAAAAACAAAATTTTTTAAGAAGTTTAAAAAGTCAAAAGATAAAATTATAAACGGATATATAAAAAAAAGAAAAAATAAACGCGTATAAAATATTGAAAACAAAACTGTACAAACATGAATAAAAAAAACACACACAGTTAAAAAATGTATACGGACAAATAAATCACAAAATAAATTAATAAAAAACAAATAAACAAATTAAAAGCTGTTTAAATTACGCTTTTTGGCGGCCGTCGAGATCCTTTCTCGACATAACCGAGATTATGAAGTTCTCGACTTTCCGCCAATTATCTGCTGACTGGGTCATCAGCGATACCATGTTCTCTGGTGTAACTTGACTGTTTACACCTTCGAACATGGCCCGCCTCTCCAAGTCCCATTTCTTGCATGAGAAGAGGGTGTGCTCCGCGTTGTCCTCAGGGAACTGGCAATATGCACACACCTCGTCCTCGCGTAATTTAAAGCGACACAGGTACGAGTTAAAACACCCGTGACCTGTGAGCGCCTGAGTCAAATAATAGGAGACTTCTCCATGTTTTCGGTTTATCCAGGTGGTGAGTGTTGGAATCAGACGATAGGTCCATCTACCCTTTTCCTCCCTGTCCCATCTGTCCTGCCATGTCTCGATAAGTCTGTTTCTCGCGTATTTGCGGATGTAGTCCTTGCTAGGTCTTTTCTCTTCTGGGTACTCGGGATTATTTCTTCTTTTAAAAAGAAGAAATACTTCCTCCCTTTCCCTTGCCATAAGATCTGCCGGCGGGACACTTGCAAGGACTTGCACAGCGCTCGTCGAGACCGTCTTATACGCAGAAACGATACGGGTAGTAACACATCTCTGCGCAGACAGCATATTATCGCAAATGGTTTTGCTTCTTGTTTTAAGTGAGGGAGCCCACGCTGCTGCTGCGTAAAACAGCTTAGCGTGGGCAACACTAACCACCAGTCTCCTTTTCCTTTCACGTGGTCCGCGAACGTTTGGCATAAGTCGTGCCAAGTCTGACGCACACTTTATCGCCTTATTCAAGGCCGTCGCTATATGGTAATGGAAGTTTAACCTTCCATCGAGCTCCACTCCTAAATACTTAATATGTTTACTCCACTTGACCTCGAATTCGTCTATCACGATTCGTGGGAAACTATAACCACGTCTGTCTGTGACGAGCAGAGCTTCGGTTTTTTCCAAGGCCATTTGAAGACCTCTGGCATCCAACCAGCTTTTAACTCGCCGCAGACATTCGTTCACCAATGTCCCAAGGGCTTCCTCGCTTTCGGCTGAGCACACGACCAACGCATCGTCCGCAAAGCCGATGATGACCGCGCCTTCAGGTAGACCCATTCGCAGGAAGTTATCATAGGATACATTCCACACGAATGGTCCCACCCTCGAGCCTTGGGGGGCACCACTTTGCATCTCTTCCTTCAGAGTCCAGTTGTCCCCCTCATAGATTACCCACCTGTCGCTAAGATAATCATTCATTATCCGCAACAAGTAGGGCGGTATTCTCTTCTCCATCATCGACTGGATGAGATCTTTCCATCGTGCGGAGTTAAACGCGTTACGTATGTCAATAGCCACCAATGCGCAGAAGCCCTTCTTCTTCTTTGGTCCCAATTTGTTTTTTCCCGCTTTGGCTATGTCCACAACTGCCTGAATGGCATCAACCGTGGACCTGCCTTTGCGGAAACCAAATTGGTAATCGGATAGACTATTCTCTCCGGTCAAATGGGTTTGCATTCTCTGCAGAACCATATCCTCTAGAAGTTTACCCATCGTATCTAACAGGCAAATAGGCCTGTACGACGAGACTTTATCCAGAGGTTTTTCGCCTTTTCTTAGGAGGACTAGCCTCTGCCGCTTCCAGTCGCGGAAGAACTCTCCTTTCTCAAGGCAAAGATTGAAACATCGGAGCAGAATCTGGGGTGAAGTGTCGATAACCAATTTTAGGATCTCGTTACTTATCCCATCGATTCCAGGCGCCTTGCCTGTTTTCAATCTTCTACCTGCATTTCTCAATTCTGTAAGAGTGAAGAGTTCCTCCTCACCGACTTCGCAGGTACTCCAGTCCTTCCTAACCCACGGTTCTGCAGGAGGAAATAGAGCTTTTATAATCCTTCTGACCCAATCGGGATTGTCCAGGCCGGGGGTCTTTTGCCTCGTTCCTAATTTCTTAGTAACGATTTTAAAAGCCAGACCCCATGGGTCCTTCTCGACATCATCAATTAGGTCTTTCCAGCAACGGCGTTGTGACGCTTGAATCTCTTTTTTCAGGCTTTTCTTGGCCTCCTTAAATACTTCCTTTAGCAAAGGATCTCCCTTAGAACGGGTATAATTCCTTCTAGCTTTGAAGCACGCTTTCCGCAAGGAGGCCAGAGCATCCGACCACCAGTGCACCGAGCTTTTTCGTGAAGCGGTACACCTGCGACGCGGCATAGATGCATCGCAGGCAGCGGTGATGGTTTTCCTCACCGCTCGTACCTCTGCATCCAGGGTATTTGGCCTCTGCACCCAACCCAATTCCTCAATGAGGCGGGATTCTTCCAGGGATCGGACAAATTTCTCCTTATCGATTTTCTTCACATTCCAGGAGAGGCGTTTTCGACACGGTGCTTCCTGTCTTCCACCATTTCCTGTGTCTCCCACTGAGACTGAAAACTCGATGTACTGGTGGTCACTTGCGGTATACTCCTCAGAGACTCGCCATTCGTTAATGCGTCTGAATAGAGGAGATGATGCAATCGTAAGATCAATGATCGATCCAATTGCACCCCTCCTAAACGTCCATGTCCTTCCCCGGTTCACAATCGTTAAATTGCTCCTGGAGACCATTTCTCCGATCACTCTGCCTCTTTTATCGAGCCTTGACTCGCCCCACTCCGGCGACTTAGCATTAAAATCCCCGGTGACGAGTACATCCAGCTTGGATTCTCTAAGGCTCGACTCGAGTTCCTGAATGTCATCTTCGAAGTCCGTCAGTGCATCGTTTGGCGAGAAGTAGCAGCTGTACATACGTATGCCCGCAGCCTCTACCCAAACGAATCCACTGCTCGTCTCCAGATACCTTGCAACCCGCAGCTCAGGATTGCACACTTGAACAGCGGCCCTACCTGATTTATCCTGGTACCAGGGAGCGAGATCGTTTTTCCTGTGTTGCTCGCTGCAGAACAGGATGTCGATCCCTTTTTCCTTGACCGTCTGCATCAGGAGGGCCTGCGCCGTCCTGCAGGTGTGCAGGTTGACCTGCAGAAACTTTAAGGGTTTGCCTTTTTATGCCTCTGCAGCAATTCCCTGTAAACCGGACAAGAGCTTTTCCCGGATATATGGACAATATCTGTCTTTCCTAAATCTGTGCATGTTAAACACTTAGGTTGTTCGACGGAACAGTTCTTTGCCATGTGACCCTCACCGCCGCATCTCCGACAGTTTTTAGTTCTGTCGGGGCCTTTGCATGATCGGGTCACGTGTCCATATGTAAGGCACTTTAGGCACCTCACAACTTCCAGATGCTCTCGGACTCGGACGTTTAACCATCCTATTCTTACCT
Organism: Leptopilina syphax; assembly: GCA_032872505.1. Lineage (NCBI taxonomy): Eukaryota > Metazoa > Arthropoda > Insecta > Hymenoptera > Figitidae > Leptopilina > Leptopilina syphax. Next base: position 40,048,655 of record CM065468.1, on the reverse strand, counting down.
TGCCGATCTTCAGCAGAGTCTGACTATCAGTCTCTGCCAGGCGGACCAACGCAACCTTTGTGCCACTAAAACGTGGCAGAAGTCTGCACACTATGTCCGTGTCAGGCTTCCCCAATTTCTCCCTCAAAACCGAAACCACATCCTCCTCGGTCGTAGTTTCATCGAGGCCGTTCAATTCCAGACACCTCTTGTTTACAAGAGCCGTAACCTCGGCCCTATCATGCGAGGCCGAGGCCAGAGCCCTCGCAAATTTTAAGGTGTCACCTCCCTTTTTCACAACCAGGAGAACATCTTTATTAAGTGCCCTCCTGATCCTGAGAACCTCTATATTTGACTCTTCAGGCTTCACAGTGCGTTTCATTTCAGTCACGATCTCAACGATAGCCTTTGGGTTTTTCGCTGAGATCCTTACTGCCTCTGTATTTCTCGGCTTTGAAGGATACTTTTGGAGCTCCTTCTCTTGTTTCTTTTTTAAGGCCTTCTTTTTGGCCTTTGCCTTTTTATCGATGACAGCGGCAAAGCCGTCGCCATCTACTTTGTCATCCTTTGAGACCACTGAAGCGTGAGTCTCTTTGACTATTTTCTCGGCTGCTCCTCCACTACCTGGCTCCAACGGAAGGGTTTGCGTAGGTACTTCCTCGCACTTCCTCTTCTCAGACTGGCCATCAGGATGTGGACTCGCATCCGGACTATTCCCGTTCCTTGGGCGCTTCTTATCATTAAATGCACCGCTCTGACCCGCCGCAGCACGCTTGTGTGATGGTGTTACACAGTTCGCGTTTGTTGGCTCTGGGATTATAAAGGGCTCGGGGATAAATCGCATGTTCTTGCGAATTATTTCGTGCACCTTTCCCAACGCCAACATTCCGTCCTGGACGTCCTTGCTAATGTTTTTCTGCTTTTTGCAGGCCCGCCACATACCGTCGAGTATTTTAGGCATTAGTTCGACCTGCTCTACAACATTTTTTTGGAAACTGTTAAGTCCCTTCTCCGCAGAATTTTCGTTTTGGCCCCCCCCAAAATCCGTGGGGCCTGCGACGGTCTTTGAAAGATCGACGGGAGTATTGTCCCCTTGCGGGGTTCCTCCTTGGGGTAATTCATTTAAACTTTGACTCATCTTCATTAGTATTTTGGTTTTTATGTCAGGGAACCACCCTGTTGGTTGTCCTTTAGTGAAAAGCCCCGCCACCACGGCAAGGTCTACCGAACATATCCAAGATGCCAGTCGTGTCTGGCAGCGGACCCACTTCTCCCAGTACATCAAAGAAGTCAATGACGTTTGGCAGTGGATCCGCTTCTCCCAGCACGTCAAAGACATCTATGATGTTCGGTAGTGGACAACCCGGCGGGGATTATTATTATTATTATTATTATTATTATTATTATTATTATTATTATTATTATTATTATTATTATTATTATTATTATTATTATTATTATTATTATTATTATTATTATTATTATTATTATTATTATTATTATTATTATTATTATTATTATTATTATTATTATTATTATTATTATTATTATTATTATTATTATTATTATTATTATTATTATTATTATTATTATTATAAGCTCCGCCGCTGGTTGTCCACTGCCGAACATCATTCATGTCTTAGATGTGCTGGGAGAAGCGGGTCCACTGACAAACATCATTGATTTCTTTGATGTGCTGGGAGAAATGGTCCCGCTGCCAGACACGACTGGCATCATGGATATGTTCGGTAGACCTTGCCGTGGTGGCGGGGCTTTTTACTAAAGGGCAACCAAACAGCAAGAAAGAATGAATTCACATAATTCAAAGAAAGTACCCCATGTGAGCAGGCCGGAAACGGGAAATCTCACCATCGGTCCCAAGACTGATGCACAAGTGCGCGCGGATTGTGGGGGCGCACAATTTCTTGCAGTGCCACGGGTGATCGTGAAAAGATTGGATCCACAGAACATCGTGGAAGGAGAAAGTATAAGAAAGGGAAGCGCGTCGAGCCTTTTGAGTGTGTCAAGCTGCAGTAGTGGAAAGACCGTACATAGCGCTATCCACTCAGAAGTAGACGACGAGTCGATAGAAGAGACTTGCGAGATATGCTCGCGGCTCAGAAAGGAGGAGGCGACTTGCCTCGACAAAATGGAGGTGGAGGTCGCAAAGATGATAAAATCTTTCGACATTCAGAAGAAAGTTAACAAGACGGTAAAAGATGGACTCAGAGCCATCAAAGTCCTGTTGAAAGAGGCAAAAGTAAAGCATGTCGCGGCCGATGAGTCGGACTTCGATTTGGCATGCGTTCTCAGCGGTGCGGAGTGTAACCGCAAGGACCGTAGGGAGAGGAGAGAGCGTTCCTATAGACGTAATCTCAAAAGTGTCTTAAGATAAGAGGAAAAAGGAGGAAGCTCCTCCAATGGAAATGGAAGTACCAGATTCAAAGATTCCTTAACCCTTTAAGGACCAAAGGTACAAAAATGTTATCCGAAATTTGGGAGCAATTTTTAGTATGAAAACGGATTGCTAAAAATTTTGCAAAAGACATTTCTTAAAGCTCAGGAACCGCTCTTTTGAATGCTGCAATAACAAATATTTAAAATTTATAAATAAACAAATTACATACAGTTATTTAAAAAAAACACTATTTTTTCAAGATTTTTTTTTTAAAATCAAATTTTTTTTATTATTTATGGCGAAGGAATACGTCTCAAAGGTAAAAATATCGCGTCAAAAATGTCTAACCTAAAAAGTTGTAAAATAAAAATTAAAAAAAAATAAAATGGCCGATCAAAAATGGCGTTCAAAGTTGGCTTTTTAATAAATAATATACAGCAAGTGCACATTTTTTAAAAACCTCACAGATTCGCTTAAAACTGGTTACTCGGGGGTTTTTGAGGTCGCTGATTATAAATATGATAATAGTTTTTAAAAATTCAAAATGGCGAATCCAATATGTCGGACACTTTTTTCAAAATTTTATCGGATTCGCTTGAAACTGATTACTCGGGGTTTTTAAGGTCGCTGATTACGAATATGATAATAGTTTTCAAAAATACAAAATGGCGAATCCAATATGGCGGACACTTTTTTCAAAATTTCATCGGATTCGCTTGAAACTGGTTACTCGGGGGTTTTTGGGGTCTCTAATTACGAATATGATAGTAGTTTTCAAAAATTTTAAATGGCGAGTCAATATGGCGGATACTTTTTCTAAAACTTCATCGGATTCACTTGAAAATAATTACTCGAGGGTTTTTGGGGTCGCTGATTACGAATATGATAATAGTTTTTAAAAATTCAAAATGGCCAATCCAATATGGCGGACATTTTTTTCAAAATTTCATCGGATTCGCTTGAAACTGGTTACTCGGGGGTTCTTGGGGTCTGTAATTACGAATATGATAGTAGTTTTCAAAAATTCAAAATGGCTAATTCAATATGGCGGATACTTTTTCTAAAAGTTTATCGGATTCACTTGAAACTGATTAGGAAGGGTTCTTGGTGTCTCTGATTATGAACTTAATAGTAGTTTGAAAAAAATAAAAATTTCGGAGCATGTACATTATTCAGGTTAGAAATTATAAAAATTTAAACCGTTTTTGCTTTCAAATAATTTGTGTAAAATATAATAGTAATATTAAACTTAATAATAATTATACTAATCATAACTATTTCTTTGTTATAATAATAATACTAATAGGAACTGTTCTTTGTTATTATCGAGTTTTGTCTGTCTTTGAAGCCTCATAAATAAAGATTAATTATGTTTAAGGGGCAAATTTTCTCGAGTGTACCAAAGTCAAAATTGCAAGTTGTTGGATCGGGCTAATATTTTCACAGTATTTAGTAATATGTATGACTAATTAACTACCACGTAATATACACCTATATGTTTTTGGTATAATATTTTTTTTGGTTTTTCTTTCAAGAAGGACCCTTTTTTCTTTTTCTTGTACCAAAAAAAAGCTTAAGATGTGTACTTTCAATATCTAAAACGAAAAAAACGCTTTTTTCGAATTAGTAATTAATTAATTAATAAAAATTGAAATATTTTACAACAAAATAAAGTTAACGCAATTCTGAAGTTACTACTGTAAAATATTACAAAAATTAATGTATATGGTCCGAAATTCTTATTTTTGGAAAACTACTACTATATTCGTAATTAGAGATCCCAAGAACCCCCGAGTAATTATTTTCAAGTGAATCCGATGAAGTTTTGAAAAGTGTCCGCCATATTGGATTCGCCATTTTTAATTTTTAAAAACTATTATCATATTCGTAATCAGCGACCCCAAAAACTCCAGAGTAACCAGTTTTAAGCGAATCCGATAAAGTTTTGAAAAAAGTGTTCGCCATATTGGATTCGCCATTTTGAATTTTTGAAAACTTTTATCATATTCGTAATCAGCGACTTTAAAAACCCCCGAGTAATCAGTTTCAAGCGAATCCGATAAAATTTTGAAAAAAGTGTCCGCCATATTAGATTCACCATTTTGAATTTTTGAAAACTTTTATCATATTTATAATCAGCGACCTCAAAAACCCCCGAGTAACCAGTTTTAAGCGAATCTGTGCGGTTTTTAAAAAAATGTGCACTTGCTGTATATTATTTATTAAAAAGCCGACTTTAAACGCTATTTTTGATCCGCCATTTTGTTTTGTTTTTAATTTTTATTTTACAACATTTTAGGTTAGACATTTTTGACGCAATATTTTTACCTTTGAGACGTATTCCTTTGCCATAAATAATAAAAAAAATTTGATTTTCAAAAAAAAATCTTGAAAAAATTGTGTTTTTTTTAAATAACTGTATGTAATTTGTTTATTTATAAATTTTAAATATTTGTTATTGCAGCTTTCGAAAGAGCGGTTCCTGAGCTTTAAGAAATGTCTTTTGCAAAATTTTTAGCAATCCGTTTTCATACTAAAAATTGCTCCCAAATTTAGGATAACATTTTTGTACATTTGGTCCTTAAAGGGTTAAATGGAAAGAATGTGGTCAAAAAGATCCGCAGTTCTAATCCGAGTCGGTCAAAGATTAACGTATGCTGACGTTCTGGGTAAACTTCGCAAAGAGGTTAACCCGGACGACTGCCATACGAGAATAGTAGCAGCAAAAGCTACAAAGAAGGGAGACCTTCTGATTAAGATCAGAGGAGGATCCGACAAGGGCGCTTTCACCGCTGAGGTCACCAAAGCGGTTGTAAGCATGGGTAAGGTGCAGTTGTTGGATCGAAGAGTTACACTTGAGATCCGTGATTTGGATTGCCTTACTTAAGAAGCCGAGGTGCAACACGTGTTGTCGGAAGCGATAGGAAACCCAGGATGCAGGAAAGTGACGGTCTTAGGACCCAACCGCCGAGGGATGAAGCTCGCGGTTGTAGTCACCAACCCGGAAGAGGCGAACAGGCTGGAGAAATTGGGACACGTAAAAATTGGTTTTATGTGTTGACCAATTAAAAAAAGAGTAACGGTCGTCCGGTGTCATCGATGATACGGTCATATTGAAGCGAAATGCCAGAAGGTGGACAGATCGGCTGCGTGCTTTAAGTGCGGTAAAGTCGGTCACAGGTTCTCCAACTGTAAGAGTTGCTTTTTATGCAAGAAAAAGTTTGGCAATAAGGTGTCAACCACCCATATTGCAGACAGCGGAGGATGCAGAGTCTTCAGGACGGCTCTGAGGAGGCGAAGAAGACTCTCGCAGAACTAAAAGCAAATAAGAAGTATTAAAAGGAGCAAGTCGAAAACTTCGTAACCTCGGTTATGTCGAGGAAGGATCTCGACGGCAGCCAAAAGGCGTGATTTAAACAACTTTTAATTTGTTTGTTTGTTTTTTATTAATTTATTTTGTGATTTATTTGTCCTTATGCGACGTTTCACGTCAAACGGCCCAAAGCTGTGCCCAAAATTGTATGCAATCAAAATACAAGTTATGCACATGAAAATACTCGCCATGGCATCCCCTTTCAATTGCAAAGTGGCAGAATTGAAAATTAAAAATGGCGTCCTTAGTACGTCAATTAGAAGAGGCTAAACTCGAAAATAAGTAAATATATTTATGAATTACTTTTAAAAAACAATGCATAAATATTAGGTCAAAATAGATTTTAATGTTCTTGGGGTCGCTGATTACGAATCTGAAGTCAGATTTTCAAAATTCAAAATGGCGGATCCAATATGGCGGACGATTTTAAAAAAATTTCTTGAATTCGCTTAAAACTTTTTACTTGGGGGTTTTTGGGGTCGCTGATTAGGAATCTGAAGTCAGATTTTTAAAATTCAAAATGGCGGATCCAATATGGCGGACGAATTTTTAAAAAAATTTGAATTTGCTTAAAACTTTATACTCGGGGGTTTTTGGGGTCGCTTATTACGAATCTAAAGTCAGATTTTCAAAATTTAAAATAGCGGATCCAATATGGCGGGAAAATTTAAAAAAATTTCTTGAATTCGCTTGACACTTTTTACTCGGGGGTTTTCGAGGTCGCTGATTACGAATCTGAAGTCCAATTTGCAAAATTCAAAATGGCGGACCCAATATGGCGGACAAATTTGAACAAACTTATTGAATTCGCTTGAAACTTTTTACTCGGAGGTTTTGGAAATTAGAAATAACAATTTTCAAGTGAATTGCATATGATTTTCAAAAAGTCGTCTGCCATTATAAGTTCGCCACTTAAGATTTTAAAAATCTGACAAAATATTCGAATTAAACAACACCGAAAACCCGTGAGAAAATTCTTTTATGGAAATCCATTAATCTTTTACGAAATTTCTCAAGAATAACGAATTTTTACAACATTCGTACGCCATATTGGATCCGCCATTTTCAATTTTGCAAATTAGTCTTCAGATTCGCAATCGGCGACCTCGAAAACCCCCGAGTAAAGAGTTTTATATAAATCGTGTTCATTTAATGAAAATTTTAATTTACATTCTATTTTTCTTAAGTTTTATTAATTAAATAATAAAACAATATTGATTATTTTGCATGAAATATTATTTAAATTATATAGACTCAATTTTTTTATGCTGATTGATCTTAATTTTGCTCTGTATTATTTACAAAGCCTACATCATTTTCAAAAATTTGCGCGCTTTACATTACAGTTCTTTGTTTATCCGCAAGGCGGCGAAGTCGAAGTTGCAGTAGGTTCGTTTAGAAGCGAGATGCATACTGAAATTGCCCATTGCAATATAATATCAATCGGCCTTTTTCAAGGCCACTTAATCATTGCACATTGCAATATTATATCAATCGCCCTTTTTCAAGGTCACCCAATCTTTGCACATTGCAATAATATATCAATCGGACTTTTTTAAGGCCACTCAATAATTGCATATTGCAATATTATATCAATCGGACTTTTTCAAGGCCACTTAACATCTGCGCATTGCAATATTATATCAATCGGCTTTTTGAAAGACCACTTAATAATTGCGCATTGCAATAATATTATATCGATCAGTCTTTTGCAAGGCCACCCAATCGTCCCGCATTGCAAAATTATTTTTATCGGACTTTTTTAAGGCCATATTATACTTGCCATTTTGAATTTTGCAAATTAAACTTCAGATTTGTAATCAGCGACACCAAAAACCCCCAAGTAAAAAGTGTCAAGCGCATTTAAGAAATTTTTTAAAACTCGCCTGCCATATTGGATCCGCCATTTTTAATTTTGAAAATCTGACTTCAGATTCGTAATAAGCAAACCCAAAAACCCCCGAGTAAAAAGTTTCAATCGAATTTAAGAAATTTTTTAAAATTCGTCCGCCATATTGGATCCGACATTTTGAATTTTGAAAATCTGACTTTAGATTCGTAATCAGCGACCCCAAATACCCCCGAGTAAAAAGTTTCAATCGAATTCAAGAATTTTTTTTAAATTCGTCAGCCATATTGAATCCGCCATTTTGAATTTTGAAAATCTGACTTCAGATTCGTAATTAGCGACCCCAAAAACATTAAAATATATTTTGACCCAATATTTATGCATCGTTTTTTAAAAGTAATTCATAAATATATTTACTTATTTTCGATTTTAGCCTCTTCTGATTGACGTAGTAAGGACGCCGTTTTGAATTTTTAATTCTGCCACTTTGCAATTGAAAGGGGATGTCATGACGAGTATTTTCATGTGCATAACTTGTATATTGATTGCATACAATTTTGGGCACAGCTTTGGGCCGTTTGACGTGAAACGTCCCTTATACATTTTTTAATTTGTTTTGTGTTTTTTATTCGTCTTTATACAGTTTTATCATTTCAACATTATATACGTGTTTACTTTTTTTTTCTTTTTTATATCCGTTCACAATTTTATCTTTGACTTTTTACACTTCTTTAAAAATTTGTTTTTTATTATTGTTGTGCTGTGAATTCCGCTTAGACTTTGTAATAGTTTTAATTTTTTTTTAACTATGGACGCAGAAGGATCGCAGAGAAAGGGAAAATGTCGCATTAGCGACAGAGTTGGAGCGCCACCTTTGAAGGCTTAAGTCTTACGACAGTTCCGAGGGAGGGTAAAGGGCTTCAGAAGAAGGGTTACAGGTTTTTGTGGGTCGGGCTGGTAGTAGATCGCCAGTTTATTAAATTTATTATAACATTTATTTATTTATATCTTTTTTAATATTTCCTTTTGTTTCATTGTACCAACCCCACATAACCTTGGAGTGCGGAATCCAATGTATCTGTAGGCAGATTTCCCAAAAGTCCCTAAGCAAAAAAAAAAAATAATAATAATAATAATAATAATAATGGTGATCGACACTTTGCCCAAAATTCTGCTTAAATGCTTCAATCTTTGTCTCGAGAGGGGAGAGTTCTTCCGCAATTGGAAACGGCAGAGATTAATTCTTCTGAGAAAAGGGGATAAGCCTCTGGATAAAGTCTCGTCGTATAGGCCCATATGCCTGTTAGATACGATGGGTAAACTTCAAGAGGATATGGTTCTGCAGAGAATGCAGAGCCACTTGACCGGAGCGAATAGCTTGTCCGATTACCAATTTGGCTTCTGTAAAGGCAGATCCACAGTTGATGCCATTTAGGCAGTTGTGGACATAGCCATAAAAGGAAAAAAACAAGTTGGGACGAGACAAGAAGGGGTTCTGTGCACTGATGGCTATAGACATACGTAACGCGTTTAATTCCGCAAGATGGGAAGACCTCATCGAGTCGATGGTAAAAAAAGGAATACCGCCCTACTTGTTGCGGATAATGGATAATTATCTTAGCAACAGGTGGGTCATTTATGAGTGGGACACCTGGACTCTGAAGGAAGAGATGCAAAGTGGTGCTTCTCAAGGATCAAGGGTGGGACCATTCGTATGGAATGTATCTTATGACGACTTCTTGCGAATGAGTCTACCGGAAGGTGCGGTTATTATCGGCTTTGCGGACGACGCGTTAATCGTATGTTCGGCAGAGACCGAAGAAGCACTTGGAGAACTAGTGAACGAATGTCTGCGACGAGCTAAGAGTTGGCTGGATGCCAGAGGTCTTCAAATGGCCCTGGAAAAGACCAAAGCCTTAATTGTCACTGACAGACGTGGCTTTAAATTTCCAAAAATCGTGATAGACGAACAAGAGGTCAAGTGGAGAACGCACATAAAGTATCTGGGGGTACATCTCGATGGTAAATTAAATTTTCATCATCACATAGCAACGGCTTTAAATAAGGCAATTGAATGTTCAGAAAATTTAGCACGTCTTATGCCGAATGTTGGAGGACCTCGTGAGAGGAAAAGGAGACTAGTGGCGAGTGTCGCCCATAGTAAGCTGTTTTATGCAGCAGAAGCTTGGGCTCCCTCACTTCAAGGTAGAAGTAAAACCATTTGCGAAGACATGCTGTCTGTACAGAGATGTATTACCACCCGCATCATCTCTGCATATAGGATAGTCTCGACGAGTACAGTGCAGGTCCTTGCCAGTGTCCCGCCGGCAGATCTTATGGCGAGGGAAAGGGAGGAAGTATTTCTTCTTTTTAAAGAACGAAATAATCCCGAGTACCCAGAGGAAGAAAGACCTAGCAAGGACTGCATTCGCAAAAATGCGAGAAGCAGACTCATCGCGAAATGGCAAGACAGATGGGATAGAGAAGTAAAAGGCCGATGGACCTATCGCTTAATTCCAACACTCGCGAATTAGATTATTAGAAGGCATGGTGAAGTCTCCTGCTATTTGACACAAGCGCTGTCAGGTCACGGATGTTTTAATTCCTACCTGCATCGCTTTAAGAAAATTGAAAGTGAGGCGTGTAGTTACTGCCAGTCTCATAGAGATGACGCAGAGCACACCCTCTTTTATTGTAGAAAATGGGACTTGGAGAGGCAGGCCATGTTCGCCGGTGTAAACTGTCAGGTTGCACCGGAGAACATGGTATTGCTGATGACCCAGTCATATGATAATTGGCGGCACATCGAAAACTTTGTAATCTCGGTTATGAAGAGAAAAGACATCAACGGCCGCCAAAGAAAACATAATTTAAGCACTGTTTAATTTGTCTGTTCTGCCTATCTTAATTTATTTTGTGATTTATTTGTCCTTATATAATTTTAGTTTATTTTGTGATTTTATTTGTCCTTCTACAATTTTAATTGCAGAAGAGATGACTCTTCAACATTATATACATTTTTTTTACCTGTTTACAATTTTATCTTTTGACTTTTTTTATTGTTGTTGTACTGTAAATTGCGCTTAGACTTTGAAATAGTTTTAAATTTTTTAACTATGGACGCAAGAGATCCGCAGAGAAAAGAGGAAGGTCGCATCAGCGACAGAGTTGGAGCGCCGCCCTCGAAGGCTAAAGTCTTACGACAGTTCCGAGGGAGGGTAAAGGGCTTTAAAATAAACGGTTACGGGTTTTAGTCGGTCTGGCTGGCAGTAGGTCGCCAGTTTATTCAATTTACTATGTACTTTATTTATTTTTCTTTTTTTATATATTTCCTTTTGTTTTATCATACCAACCCCACATAACCTTGGAGTGCGGAATCCAAGGTATCTGTAGGCAGATTTCCCAAAAGTCCCTAAGCAAAAATAAATAATAATAATAATAATAATAATACTTGAAAAAACAAATTTCATAATAATAACAATAATTTAAAATTAATTGAATCAACTCAATTAATATTATATAATTTTATTATAATAATTATATATACAGGCAAATCTCGCTACGGCGGAAAGCAATTAGACGATTTCGCCGTAGAGAGGTTCGTTAAAATGCTATTAGCGAGTAAACGTTCAGGGATGTATCAACCATTTTAAATCATATGATCTTTAAATATGAAATAGAAGTTCTGATAAATTATTAATAACCTTATTTAACAATAATTAAAAACTTTGATTTGTTATTCTATTTATTTTATTATTTTTCATATTTATTTTTCATATTTGCCTGTATATAATTATATTTTTGTAAGTTCGTTGGCACTTAAATAAATAAATAAATAAATTTATCCTCCGAGATCTCGGAGGATCTCGGGGTGCATGTAGCTCAGTGGTCAGAGCAGTCTACCGGCAATAGAAAGGTCGTGGGCTCGTATCCCACCATGCTACCGTTTTTTTCTGAGTTCCTTGATAATTTTAAAATTATTAATTAATTTTGAAAATATTTTTCAGATTAAGCAGGTTTCTGTATTCGGGCAGCTGTGCTGTCGATACATGTGAAATCTATGAGCTTATAGAGATTTATTTAAGATATTTAATTTGTTTGTAAAAATTTGATTCGGATTATTGATAGCTTCTTCTCCGTTAATATTTAACTGCCGAATGATAAATTCACTTTATATAATTATAATTGCCTATGAATTGAAACATTAGGCTTACCATCCTTAAAGAAACTTCCTACGTTATCTTGAAATAATGTAGAAAGGGATAGTATATTTCAAGGAACTCGGAGGATCTCGGGGTGCATGTAGCTCAGTGGTCAGAGCAGTCTACCGGCAATAGAAAGGTCGTGGGCTCGTATCCCACCATGCTACCGTTTTTTCTGAGTTCCTTGATAATTTTGAATTTATTAATTAATTTCGAAAATATTTTTCAGATTAAGCAGGTTTCTGTATTCGGGCAGCTGTGCTGTCGATACATGTGAAATCGATACATGTGAGCTTATAGAGATTTATTTAAGATATTAAATTTGTTTGTAATTATTTGATTCGGATTATTGATAGCTTCTTCTCCTTTAATATTTAACTGCCGAATAATAAATTTACTTTTTATAATTATAAATAAATTATAGTTATATATGAGGCATTTTACGTGAAATGTCCTAAGTTGAAATTTCAACTTCTTGAAAAAATTGAAACTCGAGGAATTTGTTGTTCTATCAAGTAGAAATGTGACCCAAAAATATTTTTGATTTTTTCGAAAAATTGGAGGGGGCAGAGGGGGGTCAATTTGACGAATTTTGCCAACACCGGCTACTTTGTTAATTTTTTATAAACATACTTGTAATGGAAAACATTTTTTAGAATATGTTTCTAAAAGGTTTTTTCGTCCTCTTTCCAATGGTGTATTTTATTTTTTAATATTTAAAAAATTTACCCTAATTTTTGATAATTAATAATTAATTTTCAATTTCTCAAAAATCGATCCTTTTTTTTAAATAAATAATAATTTATTTAAAAAAAACGGATCGAAGCTGAACGAAAGCTGAATTTTTTTCCTATCGGCATGTAAATTTTCAGAATGCCCTTTTTTATTTTTGAGTTATTAAATTTCAAAGATTGCGGCGCGCTGCGTCGCGGTTGCACTGAGCCGCGCAAAAAAAGGGCATTCTGAAAATTTACATGCCGATAGGAAAAAACCTCAGCTTTCGTTTGCAATAATTTATTAAAAAAAACGGACCGATTTTTGAGAAATTGAAGATTAAATATTAATTATCAAAAATTAGGGTAAATTTTTTAAAATATTAAAAAATAAAATACACCTTTGGAAAGAGGACGAAAAAACCTTTCAGAAACATATTCTAAAAAATTTTTCCCATTATATAAGTATGTTCGGAAAAAATTCACAAAGTAGCCGGTGTTAACTAAATTGGTCAAATTGACCCCTCTATACCCCCTCTAAATTTTCGAAAAAATCAAAAATATTTTTTAAGGCACATTTCTACTTAAAAGAACAAAAAATTCCCTAAGTTTCCTTTTTTTCAAGAAGTTGAAATTTCAACTTAGGACATTTCACATAAAATGCCTCATATATATAATAATTTAAAAATAAAGATGCTATTAAATAAATAATAAAAATTAAATATTATAATAATAATGTATAGTAATAAAAATTTATGTAAGTGGAAATAAATAAGTAAAATGTCTTCCGAGTAAGCGTTAGCGAGCGAGGAATATGACGCTAGTTTTAATTAATTAAAATACTTAAAATATTTTTAATGTTTTCTAACTTTCACCACGTGAAGGTAAACGTGAACTGAAAAGTCTTTTTTTTATTTTCAAAATAAATTATGTCTTTTTTTAAAATATCTTTTTTCGATTTAATATATTGATAAGTAAAATTAATCGAATTAAAACTGTGAATAATTATTTTTGAAAGGTTTTACAAGAGCTGCAAGCTGGAGATAAAAAAATGGTTTTTTTTTAATTTGACCTTGAAATAAGTAATAATTAAAATAAATAATAAAAGAGTGGGGAGAGTGGGGCAAACCGGCCCGGTCGGTAAACCGGCGAAATTGGCAAAAGTGCTATTTAGAAATTTGAAACAACCATATGTAGTATACCTTATTTTTTCAAATTTGACAATTTTTACATTTGTTTGTGCAATGCTGGGAGCAAAAGTTTTTTGTTTTAGTTTTTTCCTACACTTTTACGAATTTTTTTCTTAAAGAAATTCTGAGGAAATCGTGTAATATTTCCAAATATTAGGTCTTGGGTTTTGAAGGTACACACCTCAGGAATATTTACTACCAAAAACTTTGATGAATTTGCATAGCGTTTCTTTTAAACAAATATTTATTCTCAAAATGAGCCTGTGGGGCAAAACGGCCAGTTTTCGGTGGGGCAAACCGGCCATAGGATATTTTCATTGTATCAGAGTTTCAAAAAAATTATTATTAATTAGAATGTTTTTTTCATTCAAATATTTACTTTCAATAAAAAATAATTATCTTCCAATGAGAATTAGACCCTTCAATATTGTTTCTCTGATAATTTCAAACATTTTTTTTGTTATTTAAAAAAATTATTTATTTAATTAAAATCCAATTCTGTATTATTATTTACATTATTACAACCATTGCTCACATGATTTTTTATGTTTATTGTTATTGTAGATTATACAAATGCAATATTGTAGATCAAAAACCCAACTGACCGGTTTGCCCCAGGGGGTGGGGCACACCGTCCCGTTTGCAAAATTTTTTAAAGTTAACACAGCAACGAAACAATAAAAGATAAAGTATAGGTGCCTCTGGGAAAAAGTTGCGCAATTAAATGATCTTTCAAACAAGCCATCGAAAAATGAAATCAGTTCATTTGTTTAGTCACAAGAGTAAAAAAACCGTGGGTATGGCCGGTTTGCCCCACTCTCCACTATACATTTTTTGACCTTTAAATTTAAAAATTATAATAACAAATAAAAAGAAGAAAAATACATAAAAAATGAAAAAAGAAAAAAAATAAAAAAGTTAAAAAAATATAAAATTTAAAATTAAAAAAAAGACTTTCCAGTTCACGTTTACCTCCACGTGGTGAAAGTTGGAAAACATTGAAAATATTTTAAGTATTTTAATGGCTAAAGAACGTGATTATCGAATTTCAACTGAAAATTCGTCTGTCATATTGGAGCGACCATGTTCAATTTTAAAAATTGGACATTACATTCGTAATCAGCGACACCAAAAACCCTCGAGTAACAAGTTTCAAGCGAATCTAATGATTTTTTAGAAAAATTGTCCGCCATATTGGATTCGCCATTTTGAATTTTTAAAATTGAACTTCAGGTTCGTGATCAGCGACCCCAAAAACCTCCGAGTAACAAGTTTTAAGCAAATTTAATGAGTTTTTAAAAAAATTGTCCGCCATATTGGATCCGCCATTTGTAAATTTTTCCATTGATTTTTAAGTACCCAAATAAGTCCTCAAACTTCATGCCAAAATTTTGTCCATTTGGGCGTTAAAGGGTTAAATAGAAATGGACTCAGAGGGCAGCCTTGTTTCTAATTCTTGATAAGTAAAGTAGAAGTGACATTTTATCTTACAGAAAATTGTTTTCCATCCTGTCAAGAAGAATACTGATAAATCATGACACTTCAATGGCCAATGTACAGTATATTTATATAAGCAAACTACGACTGTATGAATTGTGGATAAAGTAAAAAAAATCCCTGTTTATAAAAAAAATCATCTTCAAAATCATTGACACCATCAAGTTACACACCTTTTAATTCACTTACATAATCTTCAGAACGTTCTCAGCAGCCGCAAGTTCCTTAACAATATTCACTCAGGATATTCATCAAATATACTTAATAGTATTTCATCCCTTAATGACAGTATGGATTTACTGTAACGATAATTAAATAAATTTTAAAATGAATTCGAAACATTAACATCGATAAATGAGTTAAACTGATGCCAAAAAGTAGTGGAGCAAAAAATTCAACTATCTTTCAATAAAGAGGAATAAAATGTTTGAACCATATAAATAAATTGGAAATTTAACTCAATAAGTGGTTTTAATCTAAAACGAATAGTGGAACATCTAATTGTACAACTTACCTGATAATTTTGTAAAAAACTACCTTTTCTTTACTGAACGTTTTCATGCTGTTTAAATAATGAAAAAGCATTTTGACAAATGTTGAAAGAAAAATTTGTTATTTTTTTCAAGAAAGTAAAGAACAAATTTTCCCACAATATTCTGCACTAGAAGTTCTTTCAACTCACAATAAATTTAATGAATTTGAGAAGAGCAATCAAGAATTTGAAGGGCAATTTCCAAGTCGAAATTTGAGAAAAATTATGTTCATTCTTGTGATTATTATTTTTGGTCCTAAGGAACATATTTAGGACATTATGATTTAATAATAACAGACAAATAGGATATTTATGATTTTTTTGTTTACGAGTTTCCTCAAATAAAATTAAAGTAATTAAATTATAAATACTAACTTCTTAATATTTATATTGATACCTGTTGTTTGAGAAAGACTACTGTACTATTTTAGATTGGATGTTACTTTACAGGAATAATTACTCAAATAATGTTGTAGAAACAGTGTTGTACTATAGGAATAAATATAACAATTGAGTAATGGATACTAATAAGCTTTACAATTTTGTCGATAATATATATTTTTTTATGTTTTTATTATTTTGCTTCATTTAATTAATCCATACAATTTTTAATAGTCATTATTTGCAGTATATTTACATAGCATTCATACTCTAATCTGTTTGGTGATTGAACAAATTTTTCGCATTGCTATAAGTTTTCATTATTTCTACAACATGTGCGATGTTTCGTTGTAGTTTCCAATATATGATCAAAAAAATTTGATTATGACGCGCGTCGCGAGTTCGACTTTCTATTCGTAAAATCGTTTTTTTTCTAAGAGAAGAAATTAATTCACTATGTAAAAATGTTAACAGTCACATTACTTTTTTGTCACAAATTCTATCACACAACAAACAGGTGTAATACGGAAAAACAATCAAGACCGTAAAAAAGTTTTAATATCTACATGGATTTATCACAGAAACTATGTGATTGAACAACGTGTCATAATTATTATGTCATATATACAATATATATATATATATATATATATATATATATATATATCGTTTACTCCAAGTGGAATGTACGTATGTTTAAAGAACATTTTAGAAGTTACGTATCTTCCACGTTCAGTGCAGAAACTACTTATCTTTCTGTTCCGTGCAAAAACTACTTATCTCTGTCAGTCACTTTAGAAGATCTACATTTTATTATTATTATTATTATTTTGAAGTTAATATTTTGTTATGAAGTAATAATTTTTTCAAAAGTTGATGCAATAAAATGTATATTTTTAATAATAATTTAATTTTTTTTTAAATATTAGAATATTATTAAAAGATTCTAAAGCGACTGACAGAGATACGTAGTTTTTGCACGGAACAGAAAGATACGTGGTTTCTTAACTGAACGTGGAAGATACGTAACTTCTAAAACGTTCTTTAAACATACGTACATTCCATATATATATATATATATATATATATATATATATATATATATATATATATATATTTTTCTTCTTTTTGTTTAACAAAAATAAATTGTCATTTTTAACTACTTTGAAAAAAACATTGAGACTAAACTTTTTATAGTATAACAAACAGAAAATTTAATTTTTCTCAATTCAATTATAGATTTGATGATCGAAAATAGATATTTTTAATTTCAATGTAGCATAAAAGTAAAAAATGTTTTTTTTTATTTTCTATTAAGAAAAATTAAACTAAATGTAAATTTTCAAGTTTATATAGTCAATAAAAAAAATTATAAAATGTTTTTAAAAAAATTAAAAATATTTTTATTAGTAATAAATAAAGTTAGAATATTTTAATGTTTTCAAATTTTTTTAAACAGGTAGCGAACACTATAATTTCAAGACTAAGCCTTTTAAACTTAACACGACTTACATCAGTCAAATTCATCACAATTCTACATCTCTCGTATTTACACAAGACGCTAATCTTCTAAAAGCGCATTTAAACGATGCCACGTTGAGATTTGGGCGCTTGTTTTGCGTCATTTGACCAAAGGGCAGAGATTATTTTTTTGTTTTATATTTAATTTTCCCTATGTAAATCATTATTATCTGTCGTGTTGATACTCGTTATGCAACAAATGATCAAGTACAGTTTTGATTTGATATTATTTTCAAAGTTTGATGTCCTTTAATTTAGGAAGGATGGAAAGTAATATGAGAATTAGGAACAATTGTTTGGAATCGAATCATTATTACGACGTGAATTTCGACGTCGAATCCATTTTGGTTGCATGTGTACCATTTGATGCCAACATTGTCCGGATGATTTTGAATCACCGGAATTATTTTCTCGCTAGACAAATTGTGATGGTGTTTTCCAGCAAGTCTCACAGCATGGTAAAGCACTTTTTATTGTATCCTTGAAGGCTTCACGGAAGTCACGATTGAAGTAAGCGTAAATCAACGGATTTAAGGCGCTATTGAAATACCCTATCCAAAATAGGACCGAGACCACCGCATCCGGAAAGTAGCAAGCGTCGGCACATAATGAAGCTGTCAAGTACCTGCAATGTAGAAATAACAATAATTATTTTTAAATTTAGTAAAAAATTTCATATCAGGGTCAGTTCATTATTATTCCCCTAATGAAAGTTGGGGACCAATTTTAAAAGCACGGTACACTGGAACCAATTTCTTGAAGTATATGTTCCTGAAATTTCGACTAGAATATATATTCTAGAAATCTGATCTGACATTTATCAAATTCTAGTTATGTAGATAGTTTAGACTAGAAAAATTGTTCAGACTACTATTCAATTCCAGTCATTATAATTTTAACTAGAAAAGATAATAATCAAGACGTTTTTATCTACATTATTTGCAAAAAAATTTGCACATTATTTTATTAGGGTAAGAATTTCTGAAGTGGGCTTTTTTATTAGGTCTGTGAATTTTTTTATTCTTATATGTTTCGATAGCCTATGATGATATAATAAAAACCTGTAAATATTTTTTCGAAATTCGAATATTTGCCAAAGTTATTAAAGGTAAAAGATATTTTTAGCGTTTTAGTAAATAGCTAAAAAATTACTCGCGATCGGATGAACCGATTTTAATAAAAATTAGATGTGAGATTACCTGAAGAATTGTACTTTAGATAAATTATCAAAATTTTAATTAAAAAATATAATTTGTTTAAATAAATTAACTTTTTTAATTTTTGCAGTTAAAAAAATTGTTCTTCATATTTTTTTTATTTTTTTAAATAATCAAATAGAGAATACTGCTAAGATTCTATTTGAACAATAAAAAAGTGTGATTCTCTATCACTTTAGAAAATATAATATTTTTAATTACAAAATTTTTTGAAAAGTTAAAGAGATTTGAAGCAAAGCAAATGAATAAACTAAACTCGACAACTTTAACAAAGAAAATTACATATTAACAATCATACCTATATACGTTAAATCATGAAATCGACACGAATTCATTTGTTTTGTTTTAAATCTCTTTCACTTTTCCAAAATTTTTGTAACTGGGTGAAAGTTTCTCAACTGGGCCACCTAAAACGGACTTTTAAAATTAAAAAATTTTTTTTATAATCTTTTGTAGTAAGCCTAACTAAAAACATTTCAAAAATGCGTTTTTAAAAAAATTAATTCTTTAATTATTTATTAACAATTGAAAAATTTCTTGCCTTTTCACTAAAGTTGCAATTACTCTGTTGCTTATGTTACGTCAAAACGAGAAACCTTTTTAAATATACCTAGCGTTCCTCGTTTTAAATTAGTTTCATAAATGAATCTAATTTGGGATAAGGATAAGTCAATGAGCCTACTAAATGTGAGGGCATGGATTTTGTGAAATTTTAATTTTTTGAAAATTTATAATATAACATCGAAATGTTATACCATAAATTTACAAAAAATGCTTCTTCTTTCACAAATTTTATTATTTTTTCATGGTTTTTGTTTTAATAAGTTCCTTACAACCCCCTGTACAATTAAGGGCATGGATTGTGTAAAATTTTAATTTTGTCAAAAGTTACAAAAAAAATAAAAAAAATAAATTTTTTAATTTTCGAAAAAATCATGAAATTTTTTTTTCTTTGTTCACCTTATTTCTGAATCAGAATAGTGTCAAAAAAAATATACCAAATTTTTTCAATTATATTCTGTCATAGTAAAAATTTCGGGTGCGGGTCCCCTTAAAGAATAACGATTACTGGTGGTGTGATGATAATCTCCTGTCTTATCTCAATGGTGTTGAGCGCTAGACGAAAAGGGGGCTTCCGCTTGTTGTCCTTAATGGTTTGGTATTAATCTTCTTGTTTACACTAATGAGATAGTGTATTGTATTTTGAAAATATATGCTTTATTCCAGACAGTTGTCGCCTCTTGAGCAAATTTCGATGGTTCGAAATTTGGAATGTTTTGTTTCAATATTAGATCTTCTTTGATTGTTGAGATTATTTCCAATTTAATAATTTTGGAAATTGTTTAAAAATTTATATTTTGCAAATTGATGTATATTAAAAGGTTGATTTACAGTTCACTTCAAATTTAACACTTGGGGATATATTGTTCACTTTCGAACAATGCACTTTGAAAAGAATACTTGGAGATATACTGTTCACTTTCAAAGATGTACTTTGAATTCACTTGTAAATTATGTGATGTGCTAACGTTGACTGGACGATGTAAACTGGTTGATTTCCAAAAAATTACTCTCTTGTACTAAGCGATGTGTTCAAGTTGATTTCTAAAAAACTACTCTCTGATCTGAGTAGAACTCATATCCCCTTTTATATAAAACTGTCTTCATCAATTCTTTGGAATCATACACGTGTCGATCTTGCTTGGATTTTAAGAAGGGTTGGAGCGACTAGGCTGCAGTGCCGTGATGACTGTCTAAGAGGCGTGAGGAGTGATTATTTTCTCTCTCAGTTGTGACTGCTAGGCGACTGTTGTCTCTCTCTTTTGTGGCTGCTAGGTTGCAATCCAGAGCGATAGTTGAGGGGCGACCGTTGTACCTCTCAGTTCAGTTTCCAGGGATTAGACACCTGCCTGCTTGTTTTATGCACTCCAATGATTATGGGATTATAGTAATCTGCTTGATGGATTATCGTTATTCCTTTTACATAAAAAGTATTACCCATCTTTCTTGGATTTGTTATAATTTATAAGTTTGTTTAAATACATATAAAATTTATAATAACAATTACCTTTTTATAAAATATTTTGAATATAATGCAATAATATGAAGAGATTGTATGAATACGTATTTCAAATACGTTAGTATAATATATATGGGCAATTCCACGTGAGATTTCAGTCGACCTCTTAAAATCGGCCAAAAATATTTTTTTTCTATTCTGTATTGAAAAAAAACAGATACGTATTTTTTTATTATTTTTTTGGAGGCCAAATTTTTGAGTTATGAATTTTCAAAATTTTCGCTTTTTAAATGTAGGTATATTTTTAATGCCAGATAACTCAAAAAATATTGCTTCTTTTCATTTTTTGACAAGAGAAAAAAAGTTTTGTTTTTCTCTCTACTTTTGAATAATCACAACAAAAAATTTTTTTTTTATTTTTTATTAAAAAAATAAAAAAATTTTATAAACAAATTAATTTTTTTTAACTTTGGGTATGATAAATTTTTAATTTTCTTTTTTTAAAACATACCTGGAAATGATAAGAGGGTTTTGCAAAAAGTTTCAGAGTGGGCCTGACAAGTTTGATGGATCCAAAAAAATAATTAAGCTGTCCGTGCAGGTCGCACGCACGTGGCACAATGGGATTTTTTTTACAATTTATTTTTAAAAATTGTCTAGAGCCTACAAATTTTATCGAATTTTGATTATTATTAAATTTGTAGGCTCTAAACAATTTTTAATAATAAATTCTAAAATAATCCCATTGTGCCACGTGCGTGCGACCTGCACGGAGAGCTTAATTATTTTTTTGGACCCATCAAAATTGTCAGGCCCACTCTGAAACTTTTTGCAAAACCTTCTTATCATTTCCAGGTATGTTTTAAAAAAAGAAAATAAAAAATTTATCATACCCAAAGTTAAAAAAATTAATTTGTTTATAAAATTTTTTTATTTTTTTTAATAAAAAATGAAAAAAAAAATTTTTTGTTGTGATTATTCAAAAGTAGAGAGAAAAACAAAACTTTTTTTTTCTTGTCAAAAAATGAAAAGAAGCAATATTTTTTGAGTTATCTGACATTAAAAATATACCTACATTTAAATAGCGAAAATTTTGAAAATTCATAACTCAAAAATTTGGCCTCCAAAAAAATAATAAAAAAATACGTATCTGTTTTTTTTCAATACAGAATAGAAAAAAAATATTTTTGGCCGATTTTAAGAGGTCGACTGAAATCTCACGTGGAATTGCCCATATGTATAATTCAATATGTTTAAAAGAAATACACACCTAAATATTATAGATAATTTAAGTATATTAAGAAGTTACGGACGTAACACCTCCCCTCTCAGATTGAGCATGGGAGAGAAACGAAACATGCTTAAACTTATTCAAAAACGTATATTATAGAGGAAATGTTATGACCGTTTATACATGCATTCTATCTATTCTTTATATTCTTTACATAATATTTGGAAAAAATTATTTTCATTCAAACTTATCTAATTTTTTATATTTTCATTCTATCCATTCTTTATATTCTTTACATAATATTTGGGAAAAATTATTTTCATTCAAACTTATCTTATTTTTCATATTTTCATCTGCATTACAATAATTATTTTTGTTATTAATGTATGTTCTTTGAATCAATCTTCTAAATTTACAATATATAATGAATTTAGTGTAAATATTTTATGTATTAATTTAATATAATGAATTTTATGTTTGATACAATTTAATGCTTACAATTTTTATCTACAAAAAGAAAAATAATTTGTTTTATACAAAGGATTGCTTTTGCGTAACATTTTGTATCGAAATTAACAAAATATGTTTATAAAATGCAAATTATAAATTTTTTATAGTCTGTTTTGAAATTACATTTTAAAAAAAAATATTTTTACAAATTGGTTTTGAAACTTGAGTCTTGCATGATTTAAAACTATGTCAAAATTTTTGCTCTAAAATAAAAAATTTGTTTATGATTGAAATTCATTGCAGATTTAAAAATTTTTAAATATTTTATTATTTATTATATATTTTTAAAATCATTTAACCTTTATAAGCAAAAATTTTCTACTTTTACAAACAGAAAATATTTAATGACACATTTTATTTTTTTGACATGACAATTTTTAAATGTTTATTTCTTAATTTCCGTCGCTTTTATTTATTTCATTTATGCGATTCTCTTTCGTTCTCAAATTACATTTAGACATAAATCATTAAGGGTTTGAGAAGGAAGGAAATTTTTTTTTGAGCTTCAGATAAACTTCGCTTTTAAGATGTTTGTTAAACACTGTGGTTGTAATACTTGTTTCTATTTAAATAGTTTTTTTCTTGATAATACTTTTTAGTCAATAAAAGGGTAAAATTTTGAAGTAACCTTGTTTTGTTATTATAAATTTGAACAATACCATTTTAAATTCTTCTTTAATAAAATTATATTAAATAAGGTGTAGAGTTTATTTTAATGTGTTAAAAAGAAGAGTTTTAATTTCTTTTAGTGCAAAACAAGTATGTAGAATAGTGTTTAAGATTTAAGATCATAAACTCTGTGAAGAGATACCAGGATGCACTCCCTTTGCGGAGACTTCCTGCTATTTTGGAGAGACACATCGACCTCCACGTCCGAACATACATGTTCACGTGCCCTTGGATATCATAGACGTCGCAACAATGCTCCGGCAATGCTATAACGTCTATGTAACTAACGGAGGCGGTTCAGGGCCCATCCTGGCCAGATGGTAGTACCCTGTTAAGGCCCGATTGTCCCTCGACACGGGACAAAGAAATAAAAAACGAATGAAATGGACAAAATTTTAAACGAAATACTCCAAGTGGGTACCTCGAAAGAGGGTAATCCCACCACCGATTCTGATCGGGTGCAAGCCTCGATAGTCGGTGCAGATGGCTCCAAGGATTTTGGAGGGAGCTAAATAGATAGCCAGGTGACATGCTACGAATCAAATGTCGCAAATCAGTTCCTGGCTATTCCGGGAATTTTTAAAAGCTTGCGCCAAGGATTCAAGCGACAAAAAAACGTCGGTCGTGACATCCAGGATGGCGTGACGGTTTTGGAAAATGCGTTCGATATAATCTGTAAGAATTTACGTTTTATCCCCGAGCCTTTCAAAGACTAAGAGCCGCAATTTCCAACTGTGGAAACTCCACGGCGGACGAAGAGTGTTATTGCAACCCGGGATAGCGCGGCTGCAGGCGCAACTAAGACGAAAAAGGTTAATAAGCGCCCAAGGGAAGGAGTAAGCCCGGATGTAAGTCCACAACGAGCGACTCAAAGTGAAAAGAGGATTAAACGAAAGGATGCTCCACAGCTTAATCCTGAGTCGCTAGTTGAAGCAAAAGGGGCGTCCTCAAATAGTCCTAGTAAGACGTATGCCGATACCGTCTTGAAAGACGGAGCGGACATTGATAATGGCTATAAGGTTGTTGGAAAAAGAAAGAAACGGGCTTCAGGAAGAAAGACCCAAGGCGAGAAAAAAGAGCTCACGAAGCCCCCTTCGAAACTCAGGTCCACGGAAGCTGTGAAGATCACGGCAAGAGACCCAAAGTTTTACGAGGGTATCTTGCCGCTGATAAAAGAGAAGGTTAAACCTGAAGATACAGGCACCGTGGTACAGAAAATCAGGAGAACTTTTAAACAGAAAGTTCTCCTGATAGTGAAAAAGGGTGGAGAGACCTTAAAATTTGCGAAAAGTCTGTCCTTGGCCCTGCATGTCAAGGCCGAGGTCATACCTCTAGTAAATAAGAGGTCTCTAGAAATCAAAGACCTGGATGAAGCCACTACAGAGAGTGAGGTGACTTCAGCATTGGAAGAAAAGCTGGGCAAATCCGACCTGCCTATAGAGTGCAAATTACTGCCGCGCTACAGAGAAACTAAGGTTGCTCTAATCCGCTTGGCAGAAGCAGAAAGTGACATTCTGCTTAAACTTGGCCGAATCAAAATCGGCTGGATAAATGCTCAAATTCGCGAGCATGTTGAAGTAGGTAGGTGCCAAAAGTGCTTAGCCTACGGACACTCTACCCGAACCTGCAAAGGCCCCGACAGAAGTAAAAACTGTCGGAGATGCGGCGGATAGGGACTCCTCGCGAAGAGCTGTAACGTTAAACCGAAATGCCTTACTTGCTTGGACCTGGGGAAGCCAGAAACGGATCATGAGTCCGGAAAGAGAGCCTGCCCGGTTTACAGGGAAGAACTGCAAAAGATTGAAAGGGCAAATCCTTAAAATTTTTGCAGGTCAACCTGCATACAAGTAAGGATGCACAGTTGCTCCTAAAGCAAACAGCAAGGGAAAATAAGGTCGATATCCTGTTCTGCAGTGAGCAGTATCAAGGAAGCGATCTCGCCCCTTGGTATCAGGATAAGGCGAAGAGAGCCGCTATAAAGCTGTGCAACCCAGAATTGCGGGTTGACAAGTTTCTGGAGACGAGCAGTGGGTTCGTGTGGGTAGAGGTAGCTAATATACGTATGTATAGCTGTTACTTCTCACCCAACGACCCACTGACAAACTTCGAAGCCAATATCGAACACCTAGAAGCGAGCCTCATCCAGGCTGGATGTAATCATCACTGGCGATTTTAACGCAAAGTCGCCAGAGTGGGGTGAGATGAGACTCGACAAGAGAGGAATTCGTATTGGAGAAATGATCTCCAGAAACGACTTATTGGCTGTAAACCGAGGCAATACATGGACTTTTAGACGAGGTGCGATCGGATCAATTACACAGGCACACAAAAAAATAAAAAATTCAAAACCCAGAGGTCACACCCCCCTATCCCCATGTTTTTGGGGTCGCTGAAACCGAATATGACCATGAAAAATTTTTCTCATCGGCCATTTTCCCGCTACCACCCCCTTACACCTGCTCCCGGGGTTGGAATTTCAGTTTTAAAAAAAGTGGAGTAGGGTGTCTATTCCTATGTTTTTTGGGTCGCTAAAACCAAAAAAGACTACCAAAAACAAATTCTTCCCTCCCTTGACCCCCTACAACCCCCTTAACACCCGAAAGGTGAGGGGTCGAAATTCGAATTTTCACGAAAAGTCGATTACGGTGTCTAAACCTACGTTTTTTGGGTCGCTGATACCAAAAAAGACTACCAAAATCAAATCCTTTCCATCCTCGACCCCCTACAACCCCCTGCAATAATTTTTGATAATTAATATTCAATTTATAATTTCCCAAAAATCGGTTCGTTTTATATGAAAAAAATTATTGCAGGGGGTTGTAGAAGGTCAGGGGTGGAAAGGATTTGATTTTGGTAGTCTTTTTTGGTTTTAGCGACCCAAAAAACGTAGGTTTAGACACCGTAATCGACTTTTCGTGAAAATTCGAATTTCGACCCCTCACCCCGGGTTGTTAAAGGGGTTGTAGGGGGTTAAGGGAGGGAAAAATTTGTTTTTGGTAGTCTTTTTTGGTTTCAGCGACCCAAAAAACATAGGAATAGACACCCTACTCCACTTTTTTTAAAACTGAAATTCCAACCCCCGGGAGCAGGTGTAAGGGGGTAGTAGCGGGAAAATGACCGATAATAAAAATTTTTCATGGTCATATTCGGTTTCAGCGACCCCAAAAACATGGGGATAGGGGGTGTAACCTCTGGGTTTTGACTATTTTATTTTTTTGTGTGCCTGTGTTATAGATCTAACGATCGCATCGTCTAAACTATTTTGCCGCATAAGCGACTGGCGGATCTCTAAGGAATATACCGCAAGTGACCACCAGTTCATTGAGTTCTCAGTCTCGATGGGAGACACACGAGGAGGAAATAGACAGGTTGTTCCTAGTCCCAAAACCTCCTTATGGAATATGAAGAGACTCGACAAGGAAAAGTTCGGCCGGTCCCTAAGAGAAGCCCTTTTAATTGAGGACTTGGGCTGGGTGAAGAGGCAGAGAAGTCTGGATGGGGAGGTTCGAGCGGTGAAGCGGTAAGAAAATCCTTGCACTGGTGGTTAGAGGAGCTAGCCTCCTTGAGGAAGGAATGCCTCAAAGCAAGAAGGACATATACCCGATCTAAGGGAGATCCCTTGCTGAAAGAAATTTTCAAGGAGGCGAAAAAGAACCTCAAGAAAGAGATCCGCAAGTCGCGACGCCGTAGCTGGAAGGACCTAATCGAGGAAGTCGATAAGGACCCATGGGGTCTGGCTTTTAAAATCGTTACTAAGAAATTAGCGACGAGGCAAAAGACCCCCGGCCTGGACAATCCCGATTGGGTCATAAAGATAATAAATTCTTTGTTTCCTCCTGCGGAACCATACCTTAGAAAGGACTGGAGTTTTTGCAAAGTCGAAGAGGAAGAACTCTTCACACTTAGTGAACTGCAAAAAGCAGGCAAAAGATTGAAAACAGTCAAGGCGCCTGGAGTCGATGGGATAAGTAACGAGATCCTAAAGTTGGTAATCGACACTTCACCCCAGATTCTGCTTCGATGCTTCAATCTTTGCCTTGAAAGAGGAGAGTTCTTCCGCGACTGGAAGCGACAGAGGTTAGTCCTCCTAAGGAAAGGTGAAAAACCTCTGGATAAGGTTTCATCATACAGGCCTATATGCCTGTTGGATACGATGGGTAAACTTCTAGAGGATATGGTTCTGCAGAGAATGCAAAGCTACTTGACGGGAGAGAATAGTCTATCCGATCACCAATTTGGTTTCCGTAAAGGCAAGTCCACAGTTGATGCAATCCAGGCAGTTGTGGACATAGCCAAAGCAGGAAAAAACAAGTTGGGACCTGGAAAAAAGAAGAGCTTCTGCGCGTTGGTAGCAATTGACATAAGCAACGCGTTTAATTCCGCAAGATGGAAAGATCTCATCGAGTCGATGAAAAAGAAAACATGCCGCCCTACTTGTTGCGGATAATGGATAATTATCTTAGCGACAGGTGGGTTATATATGAGGGAGACACCTGCACTCTCAAGGAAGAGATGCAGCGCAGCGTGGGGCTCCTCAAGGCTCGAGGGTAGGTCCATTTGTATGGAATGTATCTTATGATGATTTTCTGCGAATGGATCTGCCCGAATGTGCGGTGATCATCGGCTTTGCGGACGACGCGTTGTTCGTGTGCACTGCCGAAAGTGAGGAGGCTCTTGGGACATTGGTGAACGAATGTCTGCGACTAGCAAAAAGCTGGCTGGATACCAGAGGTCTTGAAATGGCTTTGGAAAAGACCGAGGCACTGCTGGTCACAGACAGACGTGGTTATGAGCTCCCACGAATCGTGATAGACGGTTTCGAGGTCAAGTGAAGTAAACAAATTAAATATCTTGGTGTGGAGTTGGATGAAAGGTTAAACTTCCACCACCACATGGCTACGGCGTCAAATAAGGCGATCGAGTGTGCGGCTAAACTTTCACGGCTAATGCCAAATGTTGGCGGACCCCGTGAACAAAAAAGAAGACTGGTGGCGAGTGTCGCCCACGCTAAAATGCTCTATGCAGCACCAGCGTGGGCCCCATCCTTGAGGAGTAAAAGATGTGTGACCATCTGTGAAAAGATACTGTCTGCGCAGAGATCGATAACAACGCGTATCATCTCTGCATATAAGACAATATCTACAAGTGCTGTGCAGGTCCTTGCAAGTGTTCCACTAGCAGATCTTTTGGCGAGGGAAAGGGAAGAAATGTTTCTCTTTTCTAAAGAAAGAAGTTTATTTGATAAGGAAATAAGACCAAGTAAGGGCCTGATCCGCAAAAAAGCGAGGCACAGGCTCATAGAAAGATGGCAAGAAAGATGGAATGGTGAGGAGAAAGGTCGATGGACTTATCGCCTTATCCCGGCACTCGCCACCTGGATAAATAGGAAACACGGTCAGGTTTCCTATTATTTGACTCAGGCGTTCACAGGTCACGGGTGTTTTAACTCGTACCTGTGTCGCTTTAAATTACGCGAGGACGAGGTGTGTGCATGTGCCAGTTCCCTGAAGACAACGCGGAGCACACCCTCTTCTCATGAAAGAATTGGGACTTGGAGAGGCGGGCCATGTTCGAAGGTGTAAACAGTCAAGTTACACCGGAGAACATGGTATCGCTGATGACCCAGTCAGAGGAGAATTGGCGGCAAGTCGAGAACTTCATAATCACGGTTATGTCGAGAAAGGATCTCGACGGCCGCCAATAAGCGTAATTTAAACAGCTTTTAATTTGTTTGTTTGTTTTTTTTATTAATTTATTTTGTGATTTACTTGTCCTTCTACATTTTTTAATTTGTTTTATGTTTTTAATATTATATACGCGTTTTTTTTTCTTTTTTTTATATATCCGTTTGCAATTTTATCTTTTGACTGTTTACACTTAATTAAACATTTGTTTTTTTTATTACTGTTGTGCTGTTAATTCCGCTTTTATATTGAAATAGTTTTAAATTTTTAACTATGGATGCAGGAAAACCGCAAGAGAGAAGAAGAAGGTCGCATTAGCGACAGAGATGGATCGCCACCCTCGATGGCTAAAGTCATACGACAGTTCCGAGGGAGGGTAAAGGGCTCCAAAAGAGAGGTTACGGGTTTTAGTGGGTCGGGCTGGTAGTAGGTCGCCAGTTTGTTAAATTTACTATAATATATATATATTTTTTTCTTTTTTTTATATTTCCTTTTGTTTTATCATACCAACCCCACATAACCTTGGAGTGCGGAATCCAAGGTATCTGTAGGCAGATTTCCCAAAAGTCCCTAAGCAAAAAAAAAGATTTAAGATCAAATCATTACAAAATCAAAAATTGATAAAATATTATAAAAATTTAATTTAAACTTGCGAATATTTTAAAGTAATGTTTTTTTAAATTATATTATTGTTATAATTAAAGAAGATAATTAAACATTTGCTTAATATTTATAAAAGTTTAATTTATTGAAAACAAATTAATTTCTTTTTCTTTTGAAGTCCCTTCCTGAAACATGAAACTATATAGGTATTATAAAAATATTTTATTACTTTTGTTTAATTCGCGATAGTTTCAGTCTGTTCGTATGTACTATTTTTTGTTTATTTTTAACTTGTATTTTAACGTTTCCTTTGTGAAGGATATCTAGTATTTTATGTGGACCTGTGTATTGATTAGCAAATTTATGAATTTTTCCTCCATGTAATAAAAATACTTCGTCTCCAAGTTTAAGTTTTTGTGGATTACAGTTTTTGTCATAATAAATTTTTGACTTTTCTTTTGCTAAAATTAAATTTTCTCTAGCGATGTTTCTCATTTCATAAAGTCTTGTTATTAAATTTGTTAAATATTGATCGTATGTTTCTAATTTTTCGTGTTCAAGTGGCGGATCGCTTGATGGTAATCGTGCCAATTTCCCAAAAATTAACTCGTACGGAGTACACTTTGTACCTTCATGAATGCTTGTATTATATGAAAACATGGCTAATTTTAACCAATCGTCCCATTCTTCGTTTTTATTAATAAATTGTTTCAAATATTCTTCTAAAACATGGTGAGATCTTTCGATTGATCCGTTTGACTGGGGATGAAAAGCAGTTGTTTTAAGTTGACGTATTCTAAATCTTTTTGCTAATCTTCTCATTAAATTGCTTAAAAAGTCTGTTCCCTGATCTGTTAACACTCCTTTAGGTGATCCAAAAATACAAATAAATTTTTTAATAAATGCATCAGCTATTGTACTAGCTTGATAATTTGGAGGTGCGGTTGCTAAAGAATATTTAGTAAGATTATCTTGTATTGTTAGTATATATTCACTTCCGTTTTTAGTTTTTGGTAATGGGCCAACAATGTCCATTGCAATTTTTTCAAATGCTGTACCTGGTGTGTCTGTTATAATCATTGGGTCTTTTGTTTTAACTCTAACTAATTTCTTTAATTGGCATTGGAGAATAATAATAATAATAATAATAATAATAATAATAATAATTTTATCATTGATAGGATTTCGTCCCAAGTTACATTGTTTATTTGGGCTGTTTTTGCAATACTGATACTTTTCAATTTTAATTGTTTACATAAGTTTTTCATTGAAATAATTGCAGATTTAATTCTTTTTATTGTATCAGATAAATTTTCTTTCATTTCACTTTCTATAGGGAGAGCGATATGGTAATATATACCTCTCTTTATTTTTTCTGATAAACCTAATTAAAGTTTATCAAAATTTGGCAATTTTTCGCGTTTGGCTAATGATCTGAAGCCATTATCTCGAGGATCTCCCTCAACTGAAAGAAAATAGGTTAGATTGTCTTTTCGCATTGGTAATTGTTCTCTACAGTCGATAATATATTTTTCTTGATTATTATTTAAATTTTCACAATTTTCATTTTCCATTAAGTGATCTTCTTTATCAGATGATTTTTCAGAATTCGAATTTTCGTAGCCTTGGTCAATTTCTTCGTGTTTCTTCAATTTTAATTTTTCTTTAATATACTCAGGATCTGATTCAATTTCGTCAGGAATAACGTCATTATAAAATTTTTCTTTTTTCTTATTATTTGTATTGCATACCTTTTTCGGTCTTTCCCTTCTCTTCTTGGAAAAGGAGGTATTCAAACGTGTGCTATGTTTTTTCGGTCTACCTCGTTTCTTTGTTTTGAGTGCTTTTATTTCTTCATTTTCAATTTCTTCGAATTCTTCATTTTTCTTTTCTTGCATATTCTTTTCTTGATTATCATTTTCTTGTATTTTCCTTTGATTTCTTGTTATGACATTACAAGTTTCTTTACTTGTACAATAATTTTTTTTCAATAGATAGGAGATTTTTCCTTATTTCCGAATTCATGTAGGATTCATTGTCCTTTAATATTTTTTCAATAGATGGGAGACTTTTTCTTATCTCCAAATTCATGTAGCATTCATTAATTATTTTTTCAATATATGGGAGACTTTTTCTTATCTCCAAATTCAAAAAGGATTCATTGTCCTTAAATATTCTTTCAATAGATTGGAGACTTTTTCTTATCTACAAATTCATGTAGGATTCATTGTCCTCAAATAATTTTTTAATAAATCGAAGAATTCTTAATATTTCCGAGTTTTCATAGGATTCATTGTCCTTAAATATTTTTGCCATATCATGGAGATTTCTTATTATCTCCGAATTCATGTAGTATTTAGTTTCATTTGCTACACAATGTATATATTTTTCAATTTTTTCTTGCACACATTTCATTACATTTTCTTGTATTTCCTGAGTTTCTTCAATTTTTTTTTCTTTTATTCCTTGTACTTTTTCTTCAATAATATCTTCAACTGGATTTCTGGATAAGGCATCAGCATTGACATTTGTTTTGCCTACTTTGTAGACCACATTAAAATCGTATTCTGCTAGTTTTAGCTTCCATCTTGTTACTCTTGAGCAAGGATCTTTTGAATTTTGAAACCAAACTAATGGTTTGTGATCCGTTACCAATGTCAATTTTCTACTATAAAGGTATGGTCGAAAATGTTGCACACTATATATGATGGCCTTTTATATGATGGCCTTTTATATGATGGCCACTATTTATGATGGCTTCCTTTTCGTACGTGTCGTATTTTCTTTCACATTCATTTAAAGTTCTTGACGTGTAGGCGACTGGTTGGTCTTTTCCAATCACTCCTTGCGATAAAATCCCTCCTATTGCGAAACCTGAAGCGTCTGTTGTCAGTATAAATGGTTGCGAAAAGTCGGGTCTTCTCAGAAGTGGTTCTTCACATAGTTTACTTTTCAACGTATCAAAAGCTGTCTGTTGCTTATCAGTCCAAAGAAAAGGAATATCTTTTCTCAAAGGTTGATTTAAAGGATTAGCGATTTTCGAAAATCCGTCTATAAATTTTCGATAGTAACCTGCTAATCCTAAAAATTGTTTTATATTTTTTACATTTTTTGGTGTTGGAAATTTCTTTACAGCTTTAACTTTTTTCGGGTCGGGTCTTACCCCGTTTTTATCGATTATGTGTCCTAAGTATCCTACCTCTAATCTCAAAAATTCACATTTGTCTGGCTGTAATTTTAAATTAGCAAAACGTAATCGTTCCATAAGTTTAGAAAATTTTTCTTCATGTTCCTCCAAGGTATCTGCATAAATTACAATATCATCTAAGAAAACAAATAGTTCTGATCCTTGTAAACCTAATAATACCTGATCAATAAGTTTTTGGAATGTACTTGGCGAATTTTTCAGTCCGACAGGCATTCTGTCGAATTCATAGTGTCCAAATGGCGTTGAAAATGCTGTCTTATAAGAATCTCCAGGATCCATTTTGATTTGGTGAAAACCTAACGCCAAATCGAAAACTGAAAAATATTAAGCATTTCCGAGTTGGTCCAGTAGGTCTGTAATATTAGGTAGTGGGTAAAATTGACCTACCGTGCGTTTATTAAGTTTCCTGAAATCTAAAACTAATCTCCATTTTTTATTCCCTTGTGAGTCATCTTTCTTTGGTACAATCCATATTGGTGTATTGTACGGTGAGTCCGAATCTTTAATGATTTTTTGTTTTAATAATTCGTTTACTTGGCGTGTCATTTCTTCTTTGTGAACAGGCGGAAATCTGTATTGTTTGGTTATAATTGTGGTATCATCTGTCGTTATGATTCTATGTTTTATGAGATCTGTTCCTTCTAAATATGCTCCAGGTATATGAAATCTGTCTGAATAATTTTTTACTAAGTTCATGATGTGTTCTAATTCTTCTTTGTTTAAGTGTTCAATAGGAAGTAATTTTTTAATTTCTTCAACTCTATCGTTGCCTGTAATGTTAAAAACATTTTCTGATTTAATATTTTTTGAAAATACATTAATTATTTGTTTAATTGATGAGTCTTCATTTTTAATATCAGATTTGTTTACTGAAGTTTCTTGTTTTATTTTATCAAAATCTTCTAAATTTATTTCAAATATTGGAATGTCAATTGATTCATTTAGTGTGTTGATTGCCTTTAAATAAGCTATGCCTTCTATGTTTGAAACTACTGCATCACCTAAGTAAACACCATCTTTTACTTCTAATCTTGAAATAAAACCCTCTTTTTTTATTTTTATTTAAAATCTTTACATGAATGTTACAGATGTACCTTGGTGGTATTGTAAAATAATTTTTTGAATCAAAATTAAATTTTTGTTTATTGATTTCTAGTTGTCCTTTTTCATAATTAATTTTTACCTTATTCTGGACAAAAAATTCTGTTCCTAAAATACCGTCATGTTCGATTGGAACTTCATTGGGTAATAATTAAAAATTGTTGGAATTCCGAAAATATTAATTTCTACTTGTCCTAAAGTATAAACTGCGTGATCGTTAATTCCTGTTAATTTAAGACATTTATTTTTTTCAATTTTTATATCAGGATTTAATGCGCGAATTTTTAATGAATTTGGTCATGCTCCTGTGTCAATCATCATTGTTATTGGAACTTTTAATTCTTCAGTATCAATTCGAATGTATGAAATTGCATTAGTTTTTGCTAAATTAATGTTTCTGGATGCATAGTAATTTCTTCTTAATTTTTCCTCAGAGCACCCTACTGAAGAGGAATTTTGGAGTTTCCCTGATTTTGTGTTTGTGAATTTTTTTTGTTGTTGTCTATTGTTATCATCCCACATCTTTTTCCTACAATTGGTGGAAATGTGTCCTAATTTTTTGCAATAATTACACGTTATACTTTGATTTCTATTCGCAAAGTTTGTAGTATTGTTAGTTCTTGGTTCTTAAGAGAAATTTTTTTGTTGATTTTGGAAAAAGTTTTGTTGTTGATTTTGTCTTTGATTTTGGTTTGGAGTTCGGAATTGATTTTGTGGTATGTTTCTAAACTGATTTTGTGATGTGTTTCTAAATTGATTTTGAAATTGATTTTGTTGAGGATTTTTGTAAAAGTTTTGACTTTGAAATCTATTAAAATTGGATGTTGATTGTTAAATCGATTCTGATTTTGATTTAAAAAATTTTGTCGTGATCCTGGAGAAAAGGAGTTTTCTCGTCTTGGTCCTATCAATTTATTAAGTTGAAAACAGTTTACTGCAAAATGACCTTTCTTTCCACAAACTAAACAAGTTATTATATTATCTTGAGCGACATTAATTTTGTTGTCTTAGCAAAGTCTTTATTATTTTTAAGATGAGAATTATATTCAGCATTATGCTCATTTTTTCTTAGTTCGCGGTGTGATAACAATCTTCTTTCTATTTCTACTGCTTTATTAACTATATCTTAAAATGTATCTGCTGTTCCAATTCGTATTTCAATTTCTGGTCTAAGTCCTCGTGAAAAACAATCAACGGTTGTTTTATCTAAACATGCTTTAAATGGTTCATCTACTCTATTTTCATTGCTAATCCTATGCGCGTCTAATATTCTTTCTGCTGCTTCTGAGATTCTTGACCCATAAGAAATTACATTTTCGTGTTCCCACATATATATTGCTCCTACTTCTCCTTGTAGCTGATATACAGATTTTGCTGGCGCGTAAATTTGTTTTAATCTTTCTATTAACTGTTCTACTGTATTAAAATTATTTCCTATTATAATTCTTCTTGCTTCACCCGAAATTCGACTCCTAATTAATTTTACTAAATTTGTTTGTACTTGTGCATTATCAGGAAGCATAGATTTTGCTTCTAGACAACTTTCAATAAATACAGATAATGGTATGTTTTTTCCATCAAACATTGGTATTGTTTCTAAAGCATC
The DNA here is from genome assembly GCA_032872505.1 of Leptopilina syphax. Lineage (NCBI taxonomy): Eukaryota > Metazoa > Arthropoda > Insecta > Hymenoptera > Figitidae > Leptopilina > Leptopilina syphax. The sequence goes on along the minus strand of CM065468.1, from coordinate 40,013,171 downwards.
GGGTAAAGACACTTGCTGATTATTTGGAAGAGCCATGTTTTCCTCAAAATTGTTAGTATCTCTAGTGTTATCAAGAGAATTATTTTCAGAGTTATCATCTGTTTCAATTTCGCCAGTTAAAGACTTATTTAAGCTTTTATTTGAATTCTGATCCACTAAGGTTTTTTCAGTTATGGTATTTTCACTATCGTTACTGTCACTGTCGAATGAATTATCGTCAGTATCAAAAAGTTGAGACTTAATATACCCTGAGTCAAACTGTTCTTGTAATTCTAAGGGATTAGGGTTTTCTTTAGAATATCTGGGTGTACTTGTTGATTGTTTTATTTTATAATCGGTAGTATTTTTATTCGAAGAAGACATTAAAAACTAGCATAGTGTTAATTGTAAAATTGTCAATCTTGTCTCTTGAATATAAAATACACTTTTCTTTTATAGTAAATATTTTTATCTTGCTTCAGTATAATAAAATATTTTTAAACATGTATTAACAATAACAAATCACAATTAAATAAAAAAAAATTTGTTTAACCCCTTCAGTGTGTAGCTAAATTATAACAAAATGGTCCCAAAATGTGTAAGACCTTCTTGTGAATAAATTTTTATGACACTAGGTACTAAGAGGTTTTTGGGGTCGCTGATTACGATTCCGGTGTTAGTTTTAAAAAATTAAAAATGGCGGATCCAAAATGGCGGACACGATTTTGAAAAATTCATTGGATTCGCTTAAAATTCGTTACTCGTGGGTTTTCGTGGTCGCTGATTACGAATCTGACATTAGTTTTTAAAAATTCAAAATGTCGGATCCAAAATAGCGGTCAAGATTTTGAAAAATTTTTTGGATACGCTTAAAATTCGTTATTCGGGGGTTTTTGGGGTCGCTGATTACGAATCTGATATTAGTTTTTTCAAAGTTCCAATGGTAAAAATTTTTAAAAGAATTTATCCACTTTTGAAATTTTTCAAAATCTTTGGCGGCCATTTTGTATAAAAAATTATTTATTTTGAAAATCTTATTTCAGAATTGTGATCAGCGACACCAAAAACTCCCGAGTAAGAATTTTTAAAAGAATGTATCCACTTTTGAAATTTTTCAAAATTTTTGGCAGCCATTTTGGATGGAAAATTATGTATTTTAAAAATATGACTGTAGAATCGTGATCAGCGACCCCAAATCCCTCAAGTAACAATTTTTAAAAGAATTTATCTACTTTTAAAATTTTTCAAAATTTTGGCGGCCATTTTGGATGAAAAATATTGTATTTTAAAAATATGACTTCAGAATCGTGATCAGCGACCCCAAAAACCCCCGAGTAAGAATTTTTAAAAGAATTTATCAGCTTTTAAAATTTTTCAAAATTTTTGGCGGCCATTTTGGCTAAAAAATGATTTATTTTGAAAATCTGACTTCAGAATCGTGATCAGCGACCCCAAAAACCCCCGAGTAAGAATTTTTGCGAATATACGTTAAGATGTTTTCTTGTTTGGGCCATGACGTGTATACACGTCATCCACTGTTTGGGCCAGTTTTTTTCATGACGTGTATACACGTCATCCACAGTCAAGGGGTTAAGCACAAATTAAATATCAAAAATGATTCATATACAAGACAAAAAATTCCATAAGTCTAGAGGACTTGAACCCCCATTCAGTAATATAACAAAGGATTTAATTTGATGAATGCACCTTGCAACTTTAAAAATTATAAGTTAAGAGAACTCGAACCTCTATTTATTAATACAGAATTAAATTAATAAATGCACCATGCACATTAATGAAAAATTTATAAGTTAAGAGGACTCGAACCTCTGTTCATCAATACCAATATAAAATGTATATTTATGAATGCACCTTGCGACTTAAATCTTGTATAATGTTATCAATTAGCATAAAATGTGTTAAATAAATAAAAATTAAAAAAAAAATTTTTTTTATGATACTGATTATTTTCAATTATTGTATGTTGATATTATTTGTTATTATTATTTGTTACAAAAAAATGTCCCCTTTTTTAAACAATTGGTATACTAATTGATTTATTTATTTTTATTGAATTATTTCATTAATTTAAAAATTATATTCATTAAAATTTTCGAATGTTATTAAAAATTTGACAAAATTATATGGCTGATCGACTTTATAATTTTCCGGGCCGATGCAACAAAATTTAAAAGGGCTTCTGTTACGTCAAAACGAGAAACCTTTTTAAATATACCTAGCGTTCCTCGTTTTAAACTAGTTTCATAAATGAATCTAATTTGGGATAAGGATAAGTCAATGAGCCTACTAAATGTGAGAGAATAATTTATTTAAAAACCAACAAGAAAGAAGAGAGTTGACAAAATTACAATGAGTACAAAAATTATGAATCTTACTTAAAGAATAACGATTACTGGTGGTGTGATGATAATCTCCTGTCTAATCTCAATGGTGTTAAGCGCTAGACGAAAAGGGGGCTTCCGCTTGTTGTCCTTAATGGTTGGGTATTAATCCTCTTGTTTACACTAATGAGATAGTGTATTGTATTTTGAAAATATCTGCTTTCTTCCAGACGGTTGTCGCCTCTTGAGCAAATTTCGATGGTTCGAAATTTGGAATGTGTTGTTTCAATATTAGATCTTCTTTGATTGTTGAGATTATTTCCAATTTAATAATTTTGTAAATTATTTAAAAATTTATATTTTGCAAATTGATGTATAATAAAAGATTGATTTACAGTTCACTTCAAATTTAACACTTGAGGATATATTGTTCACTTTCGAACAATGCACTTTGAAAAGAATACTTGGAGATATACTGTTCACTTTCAAAGATGTACTTTGAATTCACTTGTAAATTATGTGATGTGCTAACGTTGACTAGACGATGTAAACTGGTTAATTCCCAAAAAATTACTCTCTTGTACTAAGCGATGTGTTCAAGTTGATTTCTAAAAAACTACTCTCTGATCTGAGTGGAACTCATATTCCCTTTTATATAAAACAATGATTATGGGATTATAGTAATCTGCTTGATGGATTATCGTTATTCCTTTTACATGAAAAGTATTACCCATCTTTCTTGGATTTGTTATAATTTATAAGTTTGTTTAAATACATATAAAATTTATAATAACAATTACCTTTTTATAAAATATATTAAATATAATGCAATAATATGAAGAGATTGTATGAATACGTATTTCAAATACGTTAGTATAATATATATATGTATAAATCAATATGTTTAAAAGAAATACACACCTAAGTATTATAGATAATTTAAGTATATTAAGAAGTTACGGACGTAACACTTGTTAATGAAATTTAATAAAATTTATTGAGTTTATAGAAAAACGATATCTTTTTAAATTACAATAAAAATTTTTATTAAACTTTATTGTTTATGCAAAATAAATTGTTTATTTAATAAACAAATGAAAATTTAAACTATTTCTCATATGTTTAGGATAAAATTTCAAATACGACAAGAAACTACATTTTCTCTTCTATAATTTAAACTAAAAAGTCTTAGTACACTTCAAAAATGAGTGAGTTACGCGAATATAAAAACACGCGTGCAAGCGCTGGACCAGCCGCCACACAGTAGCGAAAAATGAACTTTTTCGTTTCAAATCACTCTGTAGGTCACAATTTTTGACCAAAATGACTTTTCTTTTTTTCTAAATCTTCGTTGATAAATTCTGTATCGATCTTTCGATCCCGATTTTTGAATTTTTGTTTTTAAACAATTTCTTAATAACAATCAGAATTAAAAAAATCATGAAGTTTTATAAAATATCTTTTTTAGCCTAATTTATAAAAAAAATTTACTAAAAAACCTATTAAAATAAAGTTTAAATGTTTCTGAAGTAAAAAAAGGATAACAATTAAATAAATATTGTTTAAACAATTAATTGTTGTTATTTTTTTCATTAACTGTATTTAGGGTTAAAAATTTCTAGTTTTTTTACAATTGTGCAATTTTTCAAAAGCAAAACATCTACTAATGATAAAGAATAAAAAATGAATTAATTAAACATTGGTTAAACAATTAATTGTTGTTATTTTGTTCATAAACTGTGTTTAGGGCTAGAAATTTCTAGTTTTTTTTTCAGAATTGTGCATTTTTTTGTAACAGAAACATTAAAGTATAAACAAAAAATTAAATGTCAATACTGTACATATATGTATGTATACATATATATGGGTGATTTTCACGTAACTGTGCAATTTCAAGATCAGTTTTAAAAGAAAAAAAATTTTGTTTTTTTAATGTTAAATATCACTTTTCCTCATCATTAGGGCATAATGTAGTTGTAATTTGAACGGTTTTACTACAGCTATAATTATAAAAAAATTATAACAAATTTTCGAAAATTGGCTGCCACGGAGCTGACCACCCTATGCGTTAAATAATACTGCCGTCAACTGGGGCCACTTTATGTACGAGGTATATTTAATAAATAAAATTAATGAAAAGAACTTCTTTGTCAAAAAACCAAAAATAATTGAATTAAAATCCTTAAAACGATTAAAACTTTAACCGGTGAGGAACATATCGGCAAAAAATTAACTTTAATTAATATTTATAAGTTTTTTAAATTAGTATTAAAACTATTTCTCTCGTTTTTCTTATAACATAAAAAGTGTATTAGATATTAAATTGTTATTCGTTTAACCTTAAAATATTAATTTCAAGTTTTTGAAAAATATCATATTCAAAACGTTTAAAAAAGGTCTTATTGAAATGATAAGATTCAAAGTTATTTACATGTGTTTAAATGATAGTATTATAATTATCATAATGTATTATTGTAAAATGTATATTTAAAAAGAAAAAGTGTTATTTATTTTTTGAGTAATATGAAATTTGAAGAAAGGTTGTTAATTTTTAATAAATCATAATTTTAGCAAAATCTTAATGTTTTATTTTGCATTTTGTTGTATAATATTTACAAAATTTTTGTTTAATATCTTATTCTTTTTTAATTTACTCTAAAATATCTACACAAAAGATTTAATGAATAAGAAAGGACCAAAAAAATGTTTACGTAACATTATAAAAACAGAAAGATTAATGCACAAAGTAGCCCCATCCCGGGGTCTATTTTGTGCACAACTTTTAATGACTACAACTCCAACAAAAAAATTTATTTCATTGACTAACTCATAGGAAACCTTCAGAAGGAAGTATAACATAAGCAAAAGTTGATTTTCTTTTAATTCTGAATTTGAATAAATCACTGAGTTAAAAAAAGCATTTTGATGCACAAAATAGCCCCAGCAAAAATATTTACTATTTACTATCAGCTTGACATAACCGGATAATTTCATTTTCATAACATTACGAAATTAGCGCATAAAACTAATTGTAGAAACGTATTCACAAATAAGAGCGTTACGATCAACAGTAATACTGTGCTTCTGCATGGTTGACATAAAGACATTTTAAATTAAGCACCAAAAGTAAAGGCTTGTTTTTTCGAATATTAAGGTGTTTTTTAATAAGTCAACGGTTGCCGAAGCACTGAAATATAAAAGGACACAACTATGTCTGTCCTCTTCTATAATATGTGTTATTGTAGCAACTGTTGATCCATGAATTTGCACCTTCACACTGTACGCCACAGGCGCCACGAAGCTGATATCTTATGTGACACCACGGAGCTGAAATTTGACATTTAAACTAACCTAACTCCGACAATTCTGCAAAATAATTCTTTTCTTTGGGCAGATAATTTGTTTCTATTGTAATCTTTAAAAAATCGTAATAATTGCAACAGAGAGTGTTTAGATTAAAAGAATAGTAATACCACGGTACTGATCACTTTTTTGTGATCTTTACATTTTTACAAAAAAAATTGTTTTTGAGTGTAGAACATCTAATTTTTGAATTTTTTTTTACTGATATTTTTTGCTAATGGATCTTATTTTAGATTGTAATTCTCAGATAACATTAAAATGTGCCATAACCAGTTAAATTATAGGGAAAAAAATCTTATTACAAAATTGAAAAAATTTGTGGACAAAACTATTTAACATTTTATAATTTTATAAGAAGTATTAGAAGATGCATTATATGTACAAATTGTTTACCTATATACATAATTCATATTACAAAAATTCTCGTTTCCAGTTTTGGCGATTTCAATAAAATTTCTGAATTTTAACTTAAAATTTTAAAAAACGGACACGCCACGGAGCTGAAATTTTGGAGGGAATTCCGCAATTTATCAAAAATTATAATATCTATTTGTACATATTTGTGGTTGCGAATAGGTTTTATATATACCTGTGAAATGTATCCATACCCAAGCAACAATTTTTTATTTTGAATGTGTTTTCTGTGACGCCGCCAAATATTACAGTTACGTGCAAATCACCCATATACATGTTTAGTAAGAGTATAGAAACCCTGCATGATAAATTAGTAAGTTTTGTAATAATGAGTTACCATCTAAGACTATTGAAAATTAAAATCGACCGGGATCGGCGGTCGGTTCATTACCTACGCGCATGATAATTAATTATTCATCGCTCGCTTATAATGAACCGCGACAAGTGATACAAGCGCTAGAGCTTATGAATTCAAACACCAGACTTAAGATTTAAATTAAAAGCACGTATACATGTTGTAACGAGAATTTTTTAGCAATGAATTCTTAACGACAAATTACAAATTGGTTAGCCAAAGTCTTTAATTCTCTATTACAAAAATAATAATACAAAATTTACCGGAAGGGCGCCAGGTCTTTCTTGGACCAATTCTAAAGAAAACAAAAAGGGAATTCAAAATATTCAATCAATTTAAATATGCGACGAATTGACTAGCTCGGGAAATAAAACTAATACGGAGAGGCGTGGATTCTGAAATTAAACTAGTTTCTTTGTTTTATTAGTTTAACACTTTTTATTAAATTGAGAAATTATAAAAAGGGGTTTTGTTACAATAATCAAGGAAAATTAGGTAACCAATCACAAACAAATCCAATTTTTTAGCAAACGGGGAATTTACAAGAATAAGGGGGAATTATTGAAATATGGGTAACCAAAATAAATTTAACCCTCTCTCTAGGCTCAGTAATCGGCATAAAAATACACTTTTCAACGATATTCAAACAATTCAGATCGATAATAGAAAAATAACATACAATATTGCTCAAATAGAATTTAAATACGAACCGAGTAATCTGTCGAGGAGCAAGAGTCTCATCGGAGGTAAGGTAACAAAATCTACGGACAATCAAAAATACCGCCAGGCAAAATTTACGCGAGGAAATTAGTGTTTCACTAGCAAGAAACACGAGGTCACCAGACTAATTTCTCTGCCAATGAAACACCAAATAAGATGACACCAGTCAATAAAAAGAATGAAAGGTAACCCTGAGACTACGAGCTCGACGCAGAACACTCAATTCGGCAAAGAAAATTATAATAAATTGGACGCAATTCGCCAAAAAAGAGACAAAATAATAGCCAGAAGGGCCGAAGACAAGTATCTCACCTTCCCGTTGAATTGAACACACAGGCGTCGATTATTGACACTATTTGTAATTCACAATTTTATTTCAAGTCGCACCAAAACAAAACCTTACTCGGAGGATCGCAGCGAGAGAGTGAATGAGGTGTCGCCGGCCGCTTGGCTTGGCGTTACGGGCCCACGGTGTCGTCTGCTCCTTTCAGGGACGTAACTAGAGGTGGTGACAAGGGCGCGACAAGGGAATCTTTGTCTATTGGTGATGCCTTAGTAGATTTTGAAGGAGATTTCCTCGAACAAGATAATGAACTATTTTCCTCCTGCCTCCTTTGTCTCCTTTGGTTTTAAGTGCCAATCACAGGTAACCGACGAGCACAAAGTGTAGAAAAATTCAAAGGGCAGGGCCGTAGACTAATAGGGCACTTGGGCGGAAGACCAAAAATAGATAATAATATCCGGAAATACCGGTGATCTTATGACAATAAATATGTGTCATGATTCGGCCTATTATTTCCTGGTGAAACTCCTTATTTCAATCGAAGGCTGGATTTGTAGTAAATCTTGTTGGGAATTCGCGGCCATCAATTTAAATCGGACGCCATTTCCATTTTTCCTGAAGTTAGCTTCAAGGCGACAGGTATCCCTTGGCGGCAATTTTGAATTCAAAATTAGAGTTTGTCACCACTTATCCACGTCCCAGAAGTAGCGAGTGACAGAAATGATACAGCTTCCCACGATAAATCCTTTGCAGTATAAGACTCCGAGCAGGTTCACAATCGAAACAAATTACAAAAATGTCAAAAATAGAAATAAACCAATATTTATTCGGGCCGATTACTGAGCTTCTCGCGATTCCTCTGATCAGGAAAATTTTACATCGTTACAACACCCCTGGGTCTAGAGAAGGCCTACAAGGACTACTTGTCTCCGACAAGTCAATGTTTCAACGGATTGCGCCCAAAGCTCAATAATCAGACCTCAAAAAAATTAATAGTTCTTAGGTTAACTTCATTTTCCATCATCAACAACTATTGCAACTGCTAAGAAAATAAATCTGAATTGAAAGAATGCTCAAAGACTACCGAGTTTCTGAAATATAAATCTTGGTAAGGTAAATAACAAATCAAAAAAAATTCAGGAAAAATCTCAACTTTAATCTAGAGGTTTTAACATCAGTCTTACAGAAAAACTTAGTGACACTAGATAACAATCTCAATAGGTAATTCGACTTTAGTAATCAACAAAAGGTCTAAGTCATTCAGTCTTTAAAAGTTGAGTAATTACAGCTAAATACAAATTAATAATCATAATAGGATTATGCGAAACAAATAATTAATAATTAAGTAATTCGACTTTAGTAATCAACAAAAGGTCTAAGTCATTCAGTCTTTAAAAGTTGAGTAATTACAGCTAAATACAAATTAATAATCATAATAGGATTATGCGAAACAAATAGTTCGTAAAAAATAAAAATTATAATAGTAAGATAATAGGTAAACAGAAGCTCCTGTTTCCACTTTTTTTGTTTTTAATTAAACAAATCATTGATAAACTAACGCCCATGACAACAAGTAATCTAAAAAATTTTAGGGGATAGCTCTGTTTATGGCGAGTTAATACTTTTAGGTTTCCTTAACATCATAATAAGTGTCTTATTCAAGATCACAGTCTCATGTTTACTTCAATACAAAAAAACTTATTATTAATTACTAGTATTAATTAATGGAACAAAAGATAAATTTCAACAAGGAAACGAATTCTTGGTATAACGAAAATAGTAATACGTGGTATATTTTAATTGTTATCCACGAGAACAATTAATGGAATAAAAAATAATTTTACATGAGTATAAAAAATAAAAAATAGACCTTTAGGTAGCATCAAGCTACAAAAAAATAAAGAATGTTCTCTTTTCAGGCACTAGGTGCAGGTACTTGGTTTCGATTAAATAAATAAAAGTTTTAGTTTCCGCGATTCATTGCCTGTTTGGTCAGTTCGCAGTTCCGACAAAACAAACTAGAGGGAACGGTATTTCCGCATTCTCCACAGAATATTCTTAATGGAGGAGATGGACACGTTTCGTGGCCGTGTCTCGGGGTTAACATTGTCGGGAAGTCGATCCTCATCTGGGGGAACTAACTTCCACTTGTTTGGGTCTTCTGCGTCAGGAAATACTTCTTTGTCGGGACGATAAAAATACAGGTTATTATCCGTTATTTCCAAGTGGGATGTCTTTCGGGAAATTCGGTTACCGCTAAAACCTTTCTAACATACCATGTGTCAGAGATATATTGTGCGAGATATAGGTTTTCGTCTTCTGGAGTAGCTTCATTAGGCAATTCTGCACTAGGAATCCTCGACAAGGCGTCAGGCACTTTGTGATTAGCACCTTTCCTATGGAAAATTTGAAACCGATAATCTAGTAATGCGAGAGACCAGCGGGCTAAACGACCGGAAGGGTTTTTTAAATTACCCAACCAAAGAAGACTGCTGTGGTCGGTTATGACCTGAAACTCATAACCCTCAAGGTAACCTCTAAATTTTTGTATCGACCAAACGACAGCTAAGCATTCCTTCTCTGTCGTAGAGTAGTTTCTTTCCCCTATTGTCTGGGATCGGGTAGCATATGAAATCACATATTCCACACCTTCAATAGTCTGTGTTAAAACGGCTCCGACTCCAACATTGCTGGCGTCAGTTTGCAGAACGAAAGTCTCATCGAAATTTGGGCGAGATAACACGGGAGCCTCTGTTAGCTTGTTTCTTAGGGTTTCGAACGCAGTCTGCTGCTCTTCTTCCCATTTCCAACTGTGTTTTTTGCTCAATAGCTTATTCAAGGGAGAAGCGACCGTGGCATAGCCGAAGATAAATCTACGGTACCATGAAGCCATGCCAAGGAAACGTTGCAGCTCCTTGACATTGCGAGGGACAGGATAGTTGACCACGGGAGCTAGTTTATCCGGATCGACCGACAATCCGTTTTCGTCAACTATAAAACCAAGATATTGCACTTGTGAGGTGCAAAACTCACACTTTTTGTTATTAATCAACAGTTTAGCATTCTTAATTTTATCTAGCACTCGGCGTAACCAATCTAAATGTTCATCGAAGGTACTTGTGACAATAATAATGTCGTCGAGGTATGCGAAGCAGTAGGGTTCCATTTCAAGTCCTATCAAACTATCCAGGAGTCGTTGGAAGGTGGCAGGAGAGTTCGTGAGGCCGAATAGCATCCTCTTAAATTGAAACAATCCGCGACCTGGCACGGTAAAGGCTCTACAAGATCTGTTAACCCTGGCTTCGTGGGAGCTTCTGGCAGCTCTTTTGATAAGAATTCAGCTAGTCAATCAGCCTGTTCTATGGTCAATTCCATGAGGCCATTGCAAACAGTTTGAGTTTCACCGTCCGATTCCAAGTCGTAGGTCTCATGGGGCAAGTCGTTGAAAGACCATTTTCTCTCACCGAAATCTATATTGATGCCAAATGACGTAAGAAAGTCTAATCCGAGAAGAAGATCGACTGGAAGAGAATCTAAAATTTTTGCTGTGACGACCTGTCGTCTGTTTTGCAAATTCAAGGGGAGTGCAACTTCCTGAGAGATAACGGTCACGTTGCTGTTAGCAAATTGGACCTTACTGTCTACAGATCTGTTAATCAAATTGTAATCTTTAATAAGATTATGTGCCCTAGAACCAATAAATGTTTTGGAAGCTCCAGAATCAACTAAAGCTTTAATAGGCTTTCCTAACAAATCAAGAGTTAAATACATTAGAGATTGACGGGTCGAAGAATTTGACAGAGGGTAGCGAATAACTGATAGGTGGATTGTTTTTGGGGGTCTATTATTGATATTTCGTCTGCGATATCTTTTTCGATTTTTTTTCGGGTTTTTTCGCTCGCAACTTATAAGGGTTTTAGAAATCGAGATCGCAGAGGGCGCGTCTTCTTGCGAATTTTTAGAAGAACTTGACGAATTATCGTTTGATTTATCGATAGTAGCAGGGGAACTACCTAATTCCATTTGACTATCTGATATAGTATCGGAGTTAAGGGATTCAATTTCGATTTTATTTTCTTCAATGTCACTACCCTGTTCCATAGATAAGGGGAGTTGAGGTTCTATTACTACAAAATCTTCGTGTCGTCTGCTCCTTTCAGGGACGTAACTAGAGGTGTCGACAAGGGCGCGACAAGGGAATCTTTGTCTATTGGTGATGCCTTAGTAGATTTTGAAGGAGATTTCCTCGAACCAGATAATGAACTATTTCCCTCCTGCCTCCTTTGTCTCCTTTGGTTTTAAGTGCCAATCACAGGTAACCGACGAGCACAAAGTGTAGAAAAATTTAAAGGGCAGGGCCGTAGACTAATAGGGCACTTGGGCGGAAGACCAAAAATAGATAATAATATCCGGAAATGCCGGTGATCTTATGACAATAAATATGTGTCATGATTCGGCCTATTATTTCCTGGTGAAACTCCTTATTTCAATCAAAGGCTGGATTTGTAGTAAATCTCGTTGGGAATTCGCGGCCATCAATTTGAATCGGACGCTATTTCCATTCTTCCTGAAGTTAGCTTCAAGGCGACAGGTATCCCTTGGCGGCAATTTTGAATTCAAAATTAGAGTTTGTCACCACTTATCCACGTCCCAGAAGTAGCGAGTGACAGAAATGATACAGCTTCCCACGATGAATTCTTTGCAGTATAAGACTCGGAGCAGGTTCACAATGGAAACAAATTATAAAAATGTCAAAAATAGAAATAAACCAATATTTATTCGGGCCGATTACTGAGCTTCTCGCGATTCCTCCGATCAGGCAAATTTTACATCGTTACAATGTAAATGTATAGGCAAATGAGCATATAAAATTATAACAAATTAATAGCAAAAGCGAGTGTCATATTACTGTCTAAGACCAAATGATTGTAATATATAAAATATGATAAAATTCGTACGTGCTTTCTAGAAATCGGCGAGAATACGTGCTTTCTAGATTTTAGCTCGACTACGTGCCTTTCAATCACATCATCCCCAATCAGGTAGCCTTTTAACTACTATATAAACCCCTGTTTTTCTACAGCCGAATGTCAAATACTCCGGTGAGTTTTTGCCCGAATAGTGTCGTGAGTCGGCCCTTCGATCGTGAAATTGAGTTATTAAATTCAGTGTCAAAAGACTTGTTCTTTTAGTAAGGAAACAAATTGCACTAAATAAAAATAATTTTGATAACACTTTCGTCGTATAACAGTTCAATTTAATATTCTCTTTCTAGTTTTTTTTTAAAATTAGTGCAAGTTCTTTCCGGATACTAAGAAAACAAGTTTTCTTTTGTATTAAGGTACAGTGTCAGAAAGAACACTTAGAGTGGTTAAATAACTGTTAAAAATAGTTGCTCTTTTGTGCTTAAAAAGTGTCAAGAGAAACGAACTGCAAAGCTTCTAAATTCTAGTAACCTGTAACGCAACAACGTATAACTGGTTGCCATTTCATTACTGTAAATTTCTGCAACAACAATTTCAAAATTGTAAGTAATTGTAATTGTTTAAACTAAATTGTTATTAATAAATATCCACGTAAAAAGGAATATGCATATGTTTATTTACGAGAAACCGTAGTTCTTTTAAAGTCAAAACGAATCCATACTGAAAATAAATGTCAAGTCTTACCAACTTGACTAATCAGCAACTAGTCTCTATTTTACTAATCATTTAGTAAACTAACCTAAACCTTAGCTCGGGTCGTAACAGCTGATTTAGTGTCAGCGGAGAGATTTGTTAATTTAGTTAATAACATTATTAACTATTCCTTAAAAATAAATTAATTCATTAAATTACCATTTAATTTTAAATTATTAACATTTAATCTTATTAAAGTTTATTCTTTCTTTAATCGGCAATTGCAGATCGAATTGTACTCGGTTATTGTGAAAGTTGTCAATTTTTAACACTTAGAATCGATAGTTTCTGCTCGCGGTTAGGAGTTATACGAAACACTTTTCTTTCCAAATTATTGGTGCAAGTTAAAAATTTTAACACTTAGAATAAAGGTTTAGCTTTCATGTCTTTACATTCAAACTCATACAATTATTCATTTACTTTAAATTCATTAATCATTACTCATTAATTGTTTTAAAAGGTCGATTTTACGCCTTTTCGGCGAATTTTGATCTTGACAGTTTTGTTTTTGTAAAATTGTCATTAAAACAAATTCTTACACAAATAACAGTCAATCTTTGAAAATAATATCTTACGCCTTTTTCGGCGAATTTGTTAATTCAAAGATAACAATTGAAAATTGATTAAGTCAAAACATAATTGAGGTTATTTTACGCCTTTCGGCGAATCTCGACCTTAATACGCTGAAATTCTACACCGTCCGGCGGGAATCTCTTTTGTTTTACTTTAATAATCCATTTTATCCTTTTTAATTGCCCATAAAAACAATAAGATTAAACGAAATTAAAGACAAAATGTCCTTTTTAATTTAATCTATCATGCAAAACGACGACCAGGTTTTCAAAAAGCCTAGAAATAGAGGAGGAAGGAGAGTACAGAAGAGATACCAAGAAAAATCTTTAGAAACAGTTAAAAAATTATTAGATGTTAAAACTTTACAAACCCAACAAGAATTCTCCGACTTCTTCAAAAAATTATTACAAAATACCGAAACATTGATTAATAACAAAAATTAAATAAGACGAAATAATAATTATAAATTGCATTCAAATATAGAAAGAAACTAAATTATTAATAATTTTCCCTGTCAGAAAATTTAATTATCCATGATATCTTTTAATAAAAATAATAACATAGTGACAATTTGTTCAGACTATTTGCAAAACAGATCTGCAGATTTTATTTTAGATTACACTATAGATTATAATTCAATAGAAAATACTGTATTAGTTCCTTTTATTCGATCAAAAAATTGTAATTACAATAACATTATAATTCCAATTCTCTGTGAAGAATTTAAATTTAATATTGTGAATACTGGGTTAAATTCACCAATCTCAGGAATTGAAGGAGTTAATTTCGTAAAAACGTTGGAATTCTATGTAGCAGATATTGACATAGAATCTGTATCTTATCATATCAATAAATTGAAAGGCTTTTAATTAAAAAAATTGCATTAGCTTCATTTCAACTTTTCCGCGTGTCTCTCTTGGACAAGAATTGCATTTACTTAAACTACTATATCTCGCCTTTAGGCAACGGTCTTACAGTAGTACAAACTAATAAAAGTCGGACTGTTGGTCCGTGGTTAATACAAATATATAGATATAGAAATACCTAAAAACTTTTATTCTAACAACATTAATTCAGAATCTTATACAGACATCAAAATTACACTAAAAATTGAAAAATAATTTGGACTAAATAGTTCAAATCACTAATTTAAATGTGTTTCGTTTATTCTAGTTTTATTTTAATTTACATTGCCTTCTTTGTTTTTATTTGGTGAATAACACGTGCAAATAATAACTAGAGAGGCTTAATAATTATAATAATCATTAAGGAAGATTTCGACTATATCAGCAATTAGTGACATCTATTAGACGTCAATTGAACTCTTTGATTTAGAGTCTTTGATTTAGAATAACAATTCTTAAGATAATTATTCCGATATGGTTGTCGTTAAATAATTATATTTTTGAATTTAATTTTTGATCTGAAAAAATAAGCTGCAAATAATTTCCTACATTAACTATACAGCTCTTCGACTAGTGTATGGGCTTGATCTGAGATTATAAGAAACGTGAACGTCCAGGCTGTGTTGGCATGGTGCATTGGTAGGCGTTAGTCCCGCGAAAGGCAGCTATTAACTGGGGTTTGAGTCCTCACAGATGCACAGTGCAGTCGTTCACGCAGCTTATTTTTTCAGATCAAAAATTAAATTCAAAAATATAATTATTTACCGACAACCATATCGGAATAATTATCTTAAGCATAACACCTGACTCTAAACCAAAGAGTTCAATTGACGTCTAATAGATGTCACTAATTGCTGATATAGTCGAAATCATCCTTAATTAAAATTCCTCATCAGCAAATAATTTCCTACATTAATTATAATAATCAGGATAAATTCATGAATAATTACATTAATTCCTCTTTTAATTATCCTAGTGGACACTTTATATCTTACCATTGCATATCGCAAAATAAAAGATTTCTCATTGATCCTACTATATCTATTAACTTAATAAAACACTCCGAATTAGAACCTTTTGTTAATATTAACAAAAATAAAAACTCACTCACTTTTAACCCTTTAACGCTTGACTTTTTGTAGCAGTGCAATTCACGTCATTGCTCGTATATAAAGGTTTTCGGGGACGCTGAATACGAATATGAGGTCAGATTTTCAAAATTCAAAATAGCGGAACCAATATGACGGACATAAATTCTAAAAATTAATTCAATTTGCCTGAGAATTGTTACTCGGGGATTTTTGGAAGCGCTAATTACGAATCCAATGTCCATTATCAAAATTCAAAATGGCGGATCCAATATGGCGGACATCTTTTCTCAAAACTGATTCAATTTGCTTGAAAATTGTTACTCGGGGGTTTTCGGGGACGCTGAATACGAATTTGATGTCAAATTTTAAAAATTTAAAATGGCGGATCCAATATGGCGAACATATTTTCTAAAAACGGATTTAATTTGTTTGAAAATTGTTACTCGGGGATTTTCGGAGTCGTTGATTACGAATTAGATGTCAGATTTTAAAAATTCAAAATGGCGGATCTAATATAGCGGACATCTTTTCTAATTTAATTGATTCAATTTGCCTAAAAATTGTTAGTAGAGGGTTTTCAGGGCCGCTGTTTACTAATCCAATGTTAGAGTCTATGTTAGGCAATTGTTTTTCTATAATCACGAATGTAAACGAACATTTAATTTTGTCATCGTTTTATTATTAGGCATTTGTTTATCGCATTGTCACAAATGTAGATTCATATTTTATTCGGATCGCGTTCTCATGTTAGGCTTTTGTTTTCCGATTTTCACAAATATAGTCAAGCATTTTAGATTGATTTCGTCTTTGCGTTAGGCATTTGTTTTTCTGATTATTACGAATATAGAAATGAATATTTCATTTATCATTATGATGCCGGTTTTGCTTTAGGCATTTGTTTTTCACATTGTCACGAAGGTAGACGAACATTTTATTCTGATCTCGTTTTTATTTGGACATTTTAAACACTAAATTGAAACCGCTATTTTACATCTTAAAAAATTAAAATCAAAATCGTAATCAGCGATCCCGAAAACCCCCGAGTAACAATTTTCAGGCAAATTAAATCAACTTTTATAAAAGATGTCCGCCATATTGGATACGTCATTTAGAATTTTTAAAATCTTATATCAAATTCGCAATCAGCGACCCCGAAAACCCCCGAGTAACAATTTGCAGGCAAATAACATCAGTTTTTAGATATGACGTCCGCCATATTGGATCCTTTATTTTGAATTTTTTAAATCTAGCATCAAATTCGTAATCAACGACCCCGAAAACCCCCAAGTCACAATTTTCAGTCAAATTGCATCAGTTTTTAAAAATTATGTCCGCCATATTGGATCCGCCATTTTGAATTTTCAAAATCTGGCATCAAATTCGTAATCAGCGACCCCGAAAACCCCCGAGTAACAATTTTTTAGTCAAATTGCATCAGTTTTTAGAAATGATGTCCGCCATATTGGATCCGCCATTTTGAATTTTTAAAATCAGGCATCAAATTCGTAATCAGCGGCCTCGAAAACCTCCAAGTAACAATTTTCAGTCAAATTGAATCAGTTTTTAAAAATTATGTCCGGCATATTGGGTCCGCCATTTTGAATTTTTAAAATCTGACATCAAATTCGTAATCAGCGACCCCGAAAACCCCCGAGTAACAATTTTCAGTAGCTTTGTTTCCTTTTATTTTCGAATTTGTAATTTTGTTGCAAATTTTGCAACAAATTTTTTTTTTATTATTGTTGTAATTACAAAAACCGCTGCCAAGTTGTACATTTTTATAATTTTGGTGTTCATTTTATGAACACTTTGCTTCCTCATAGAAATAATAATAATTGAAATATAAGAATTACTTTTTATAAAAGGGTTAAAAATCATTAAATCTTTGTCCAAAAAATGTGTTTTTATATATTCTATAAGATGGTAATAATAGTTTAATAATTACACATACACATAAGTTAATAAACAAGAATGTTGAAAAAATGATATTTTCCACAATTCTTGATTTTTCAAATACCAATAATTTCATAATTTCTGCCTAAATCAGGTTCAAAATGGGTCAATCGAAGCGTTTTTTTTAATGCTCTTCAAGTTGGTAATAATTTTTTAAAGTTACTTTTACATAATTTAAAAAAATTTTTATAAAAGACTTATTTTTCAAAATTTTAGATTTTTAAAAGTTTAATATCTTTGGTTAATGTGAACGAAAAATGTTCAATTGGGGCTCAAAAGATGCGTTTGAAAAAACTCTACAAAACTAAATACAAAACAAAACTAAACTTCTACATTTTTTAACAAAATTTTCAAAAAAGTCTTATTTTCTAAAATTTTTGATTTTTTAAAGTTTAATATTTCCGGTTAATATGAAGGAAAAATATTCAATTAGGGCTCAAAAGATGCGTGTGAAAAAACTCTACAAAACTAAAGAAAAACATTTATAAGTGTCCTAACATTTTTTTAAGTTACGTCCAAAAAACGTTTTTTTTACAAAATGAAAAATGCAAAAAAAAAATAGTTAAACTTCATGAATCGGGCTGAAAATACTCTCATTTTATGTCCCCCAGGGAGACATACAATTTAAAAAAATTGAGGCCTTTAGCTCTTTCTTATTCTGAGATATTGAGGCAAATGTAATGTTAGTACACACACACACACACACACACATCGGGACAAATTTTTAAAATCCGTTTTTTGGACTATGGTGTTCAAAATACGTCGAAATTTTTTTTTATTTATTTAGAACATTTATACGGCGAGTTCCTGTGCATATATAAAGTACTAAAGTATTAGGTATAATACAAAAAAATTTATAAATATGTCAAAAAATGACAATCCAAAATTTTGCTAATACAAAGCTTCCTTTATGAGGAAGCAATTGTTAATTATTTTTCAAAATGTAAATTTTTTTATAAAGGTTTATAAATTTGTGGGTCGTGAGCGTTTAGAAATCAAAAATATCTTAATTTTTGTCAAAGTTATAGATTTTAGAAATCAAAAGTGGTTTCGATCGAAACCGCTGGGCGTTAAAGGGTTAAAGGAAGAAATTCTAACTATTGGCCAAGTAATTTTACCGGTTCACATAACAAACGAATATTACACAAAAGGTGAATCAAGCTGCATTATTTAGTTCATACGGAGAAACGAAAATAAAGAACATGCTAGAACCTTTAGACGATTGTGTTTTAGAAGCCTTCATTAACGGTGTTCCTGATGCAATTTCTAGCTTAATAGAAGCTCGTAAAAGCGACAAATTGAGTGATGCGGTAGAAATCGCATTACAATACGAAATTAGACACCAACATCAAACAGATAACTACAATCATACTTATCATGTCTCAAGGTATCAGCAGTCGAGCGAAAATAAAAATTATAACACTAATTTTGAGGTTAAAAATAGGAGTCCCAGCCCTAGAGTACGTTTAAACTCTGAAGATAAACCTATAAAACCACGTTCTCATTCTCCTACTCCTATAGGTATTTTAAAACAACCTGTTTTGCCTCAACCTCAACAACCAATTGCTGGATTTTACCCACCCTATTTTTATTATTCTACTCAAATTAATCAACCACCTTTCATGCCTTACAATCCTTATCATTTTTATCAACAACCACAAAGATTTGATGGACATATCAATAACTCGTATGGAGGCTCTAAAACGCCCCCACGCGCTCAATCACCAGCCCCATCTAATGAAAAACATTTAAAGTCCTATCCAGCTCGACGGACAGACGCGACGACGAGTCAGAAAAAGCAAGAGCGTCCAGCAACTGTGAGGATACTACAAAAACAAGAACAATTCTGCAAGCACAACACAGCAAAGAATCCCCAGTAATAATTTTAAAATCCCCAGATTTCTTAAATTCAAAGACATCACTATTAGTAGACACTGGTGCCGACGTAAATTTAATAAAGTTGGATATTTTACAACCAGAATTGAACGTAACAATAAACGAAGCCATCCAACTTAAAGGAATAGCCCCTGCAAAAATACCCACACTTGGAACAGTCCAAGTTAATGTAAATAAAAAACCTATTACCTTTCAAGTAGTGTCTTCCGATTTTCCCTTACATTCTGACGGTATATTAGGACGGGAATATCTTAGGCAAGAAAAAGCCGAAATTTTCTTTTGGCATAATTCTATTGTTACACACACAAATCCGGTAAACCCCATATTTTTTCAAAATGCTGAATCAATCATGTGCAAAGAAAATTTAGTAGAAAATAAAGAAAACAAAAGAAGAGGACTAACCATCAAAGCCAGAGGCCGACAAGTGATACTAATAGAAGTATGAAATAAAGAGGTAAAAGAAGGTTATTTACCATTAATAAAAACAGAAGAAGGTCTAATAATAGGAGAAGGGATAGTAAGCAACAATAACGGATTGTGCCACATTTTTGCAATAAATACCTCAGTAGAGGACGTGGAAATAGATGTTCCACCCCAAGAACTCATACCTTTCGAATATTATCCATTACCAGGCGAAGAAATAGATGAAGACTTATCAGATGAAGAATATGAAGAACCAATAGATCGCATTGCGGCTATTATTGATAATCTAAGATAAGATCATTTAAACGCTAAAGAACGAGAACATGTCAAAGACATAGTAAGAGAATTTCCTGAAAGTTTTTATTTAACAGGAGAACCTTTAAACCCAATTAATAAGGTACAACACAAAATTATAACTGTAGACGAAATTCCAATTCATACCAGACCTTATAGATTCTTTTTTGCCCAAAAAGAAGAAATAGACAAGGTCATTGATCGAATGAAATCAGAAGGAGCAATAAAACCGTCTGATTCACCTTACAATTCACCATTACTTATCATACCTAAGAAAATTGATGCTACGGGAAAGAAAAAATGAAGAATAGTCATAGATTTCAGAGCCCTTAATGACAAAACAGTAGGTGACTTTTACCCCCTGCCTCATATTACAAGTGTAATCGATTCCTTGGGCCAAGCTCAGTATTTCTCAGTTTTTGATTTAGCAAGTGGATTTCATCAAATAGAACTAGATCCTGAAGATAGACAGAAAACAGCATTTTCAACAGTGCATGGACATTACAAATACGTACGAATTAGTAGCGATGGTGTAAAACCCAATCCTAAAAAGATAAAAGCAGTAGAACAATTTCCGACACCAAAGACACCCAGAAATGTAAAACAATTTCTAGGTCTTGCGGGTTATTATCAAAGATTTATAAAAGACTTCTTTGCAAAAGCAAAACCACTTTCAAATCTATTGAAAAAGAACGTAAAATTTGAATAGGGACCAGAAGAAGATAAAAGTTTTAAGTGTTACATCCCTAGATATAACTTTCTTTTGTTTTCGTTTCTTTTTAATCTTAATTCAAATAGTAAAATAAGGTAAATAATTTTTAATAGACTTTAGATATTGTTATGTTCATTAATTCATTATTATTAATAATTAATGCTTAAAAATAAAGGGCATGATTATATATATATATATATATATATATATATATGGGTGATTTGCACGTAACTGTAATATTTGGCGGCGTCACAGAAAACACATTCAAAATAAAAAAATTTTGCTTGGGTATGGATACATTTCACAGGTATATATTGTTACACAAGGAACCAATTATAAAAATTCTATCTACACTACATAATTTAAATTTAATTTATGCATTATTATATTATATTTAAACAATTTTAATTCCTGGCATCAAGACTTCTTGCAGCATGGCAAGATCATGATGCCCGAAATCCGACACTCCGATAAGATTACTCTCTCGGTATAAGTGCCTTCCATTTAATTTCACTTCGACACCTGAAAGAATTCAAGAACTATAATAATAATTATCTGGCAATAATAATAAATTATAAAATATAATGGGCGCAATAATTGCTGTCTCGAAATAGTAATCAAATTGTAACAACGTTACAAAGCCTAAACCAGCGAGAACTAACGTTGTTACAATAAAGGGTAAATAGGGCAATATCATTATTATAAGTTAGTCTGTTTCCTATAAATCTTTTATATGTAGAAAGGGACTCATGTTTGGAAATGTACCTGTATCTGGGCGGCTACGGCGGCATGCGCGCGAGCGTTCCGTATAAAACACCAACACACCCGCGGGTCTGTCGACTGAATGTATTGACACTCAATATATTAATATTCATAATTAAGGGATTACTGTTATATTAAATAATTAAAATAACGATAATTACAAATTAATTATGAAAATAATTTCAATAAAACCTCAAGTTACAGACCATTTCCGTTCTCACGACAATGTCGTGAGAATCAAAAACGTCAGCAAAATGCAAAAGCCACTGGGCCCGAGAGATGTCCCTACTCCTAGAATAAGAAAATTCATAATCAGCAAAACAATCCCACCCTTACAGCGAGACAGGGCTAGAGCTTGGCTGAGACTGTCTGATTATCGCAGTATGATTTCGTGACCGGTACAGGTAACATCTTCTTGTATTTACCTGGCGGTAATTAATTGGTACTTGCCCGTCTGCGCGTCGAACCCTAGTGATAGACACGCGAAGTGTTGGTACCACGAGAGGCGGACGTCAAAATAAAATCAAATCTTCGAGCCGACGAAGTCCGGTGAGAGCTGTCATTGGGTGAAAATTGGGTGCGATAAATAAATTTTATCGTTCTCAAATTTTGTTCGAGACGGGCCAGCCCGCGCGTGTAGCGCCTGCGCCGTCCCAGGATAGTGGCCCCACACAATTATTATTTTCAAATTGGAAATAATAAAATCTTAAGTTGTAACATCAAAAATTTGTTTTGCCCGATGTCAATAGAGTGAATTCGAAATTGACGCCGGTAGCCGTAAGTAACATTGTATCGTTCCGATATACTAACAACTATTCTCTGTACTTTTTACAACAACTATCTGTATTTTTCTTTATCTTTAAATAAACTAGAAGTAGAATTCAACCTATACTTTCTTTACATACTTACCTCCAAAACATATTATTCTTGAAACAATTAATTACACTACAGGAAACGTGACGGTAACTTTTAAAATTGAGGAAAAACGATCCCACAAAATTTAAACAGGGTAATAATTACCCTGGCAGCTTGGTGCCTCCCCATTCAGGAAATTAAGATCATCTCAACGGTCGGGATAATAAATTTAATCAATAACAATTAAATAACCATTAATTATTAATTAAATAACCATTGTATTTGGTGCTTCCGCATATAATAGCGGCATAATTATATCTGTTTAAGCACATACTTAGAGGAATTCTGGCATATAGTCCATATTTCGTTAATTCTTAGAAAAGGAAAAACGAAATACTTTCTTTCCATTCAATTCAACATAACTTCGAAGTGAAGTTTAATTGAAGGCACATAGATTATTGGGACAAAAAGCAGGAACCCGCGGTGGATTGTTACACAAGGAACCAATTATAAAAATTCTATCTACACTACATAATTTAAATTTAATTTATGCATTATTATATTATATTTAAACAATTTTAATTTCTGGCATCAAGACTTCTTGCAACATGGCAAGATCATGATGCCCGAAATCCGACACTCCGATAAGATTACTCTCTCGGTATAAGTGCCTTCCATTTAATTTCACTTCGACACCTGAAAGAATTCAAGAACTATAATAATAATTATCTGGCAATAATAATATATTATAAAATATAATGGGCGCAATAATTACTGTCTCGAAATAGTAATCAAATTGTAACAACGTTACGAAGCCTAAACCAGCGAGAACTAACGTTGTTACAATAAAGGGTAAATAGGGCAATATCATTATTATAAGCTAGTCTGTTTCCTATAAATCTTTTATATGTAGAAAGGGACTCATGTTTGGAAATGTACCTGTATCTGGGCGGCTACGGCGGCATGCGCGCGGGCGTTCCGTATAAAACACCAACACACTCGCGGGTCTGTCGACTGAATGTATTGACACTCATGGAGTCGCGCGCTACGGGCACTAACACGGACAGGCCATGCTCGGTTCTACCCGCTGTTTCGTTTCCTTATGAGATCTCTCCCCTTTCCCTCGGAGCCCACGTGCTGTGAATAAACACGAAAACCAAAAATTAAATTTAACATACTGAGCGCAGTTTCACGACATAAATATAATATTTTTTTATTTTTATAATTATTTCCTTAAATTTTCAGTTTTTAGTTTAGTCAAGCGATAGAAAAACTTTATATAAATTCATCAAACTTTAAAAGAATTCTTTTATTGAAGTATTCTTCCTTCTTTGTCAAAAGATTGACACCGAGATTTATTGATAGTCATGATATTAGCCGCGGTATAAGCTTAGGGGCTGTCCATAAACCACGAGGACAATTTTTCACCAACCTTTGACCACTCCCCATCCAATATAGAACAAAAATTTTTACTTTATGCAATTGACCTTAATTTTGTCACTCGGTGGTTTCTACCCAGATAACAATTTGAGATTGATATGCGTCTCATATCGCTCGCATGTATGAGGTTTCTTTTCGCACTCGTGCCTTCACTGATGCAGACAGATGGGTCCTCATATGAGACGCATTACGCTCGCATGTCATAAAGGAGCATGATACATGAGAGTGAAATGCGAGTCTCGTGCGTTTTTTAAGGATTATTTATGATAAATATATTGTAAAAAATTAAATACAAAAAACTAAGGTTAAATTTAAAAATAATTCATAAAAATTTTTTATTTCAATAATATAAACATGGCATTCATATTGAACATTTTTCTCTTTAGTCTTGAACATACATAACCTCCTAAATAACCTATAATAAACAGCTGAGATCATAATTCGTAATAAATATAAACTTTTCAACACAAATTCAACAAAAGTCAACTGTATAATATAATAAATTAACAATTTGGACTGCGTCTAAGAGCCTTTCTATTCGAAGCAAATCAACTTTAAATGATCTTGTTCGTTATGACCGTTATATTTTTTAATTTTTCAATTTAAAAACGAGTTTAAACAAAAACAAATATTTATAAAACATAAAAGAAACAAATCTGTTATTTGCACACGCACTTTTTATAAATAACAAACAATCACGACATTCAACCGACGATAAAAACACATGCTCAGAGCGAAACTGGACGTCATGTGACTCAAGACCAAGAAGACTAGAGACAGGAGGGCTAATTCGGCTGTTTTCTCACTCACAGCAGTGAGTCAGTATTAGTGGGGTTCTGAAGGCGTAGTTAGATTGCGCCAAATATCTTGTTTTCGGTTCTGCACATCTCAACACTCTTACATTATATATTTGAATACGTGACACGCGTGTGTGAGTGGAAGTGCAGAATCAAAACACGATACTTGGCGCAATCTAACCACGCCTTCATAATCCCCCTATATTTGTCCTACCCCCACTACTGCAGTTAGTCCTCCTGTCTCTAGTCTTCTTGCTCAAGACGGACATCAACAAGTACATTTTCGGCCATATTGGGAAAATTGGCTGCGCACCCTGCGCACATGCGCATCGGTGAGACCGCGAATATTAAAAAATTATAAAGTCAATTATTTTTCTGCCTTTATTATCAACTTTAGATAAATAAATGAAAATAACGTTCTACAGTAAAGTTTTATTTTTTTAAGTAAAAATTTTTTGTAGTAATTTCAAAACATTTAGTAATTTATTATTATTTAAATTAAATTATAAATTACAATCTATAATATATATATATATATATATATATATATATATATATATATATATATATATATATATATATATATATAAGTCATTCCATTATATTTCGACTAAAGCCTTTGCCGACTAATTTTAAAAAATTATAATATTTTGCAGGAATGATTTTAAAAATGTTAGGATCATCGAACAAAAAGAATTCTTTAAATATTTTTTATATTTATTGTAAAATAAGCATCTAAAGTATATAAAGTCGTAAAAACGGTCTATTAGAAAATATTAAAGAAAACACATAATTTACTATGAAAACGTAAAAAATTATTAGAATTTATTATGAATGGATTATTTTATTATTATAAATTGATAGAAACAATTATTATTAAGAAATATTAAATAAAAAATTATTTTAAAGTTCACCTGGCAAATAACCTATTTTTTCAAATTTCATTCGCTAAATGTGAGAAAGAGAAATCATTAAATTGAATAAAACCTTATGAAATATAAAGAAACTTTTAATAACTTTTAGTTTTTCTTATCACTTTCTTCCTTTTTTTCTTCACAAATGTTAAAAAATAAGCATTTAAAACTGGCACTTTGCTAATTTTCACGATTTAAAAATGTAAATAACTTCTGACCAGAAAAATGAAAAATTACGAAAATTGGGCAATAATAATAAGATGCTTATTTTACAATAAATATAAAAAATATTTAAAAAATTCTTTTTGTTCGATGATCCTAATATCTTTAAAATCATTTCTGCAAAATATTATAATTTTTTAAAAGTAGTCGGCAACGACTTTAGTCGAAATATAATAGAATGGCTCATATGCATATTATATAAATTAATAAAATATAAATTTTATATTAAATTTTAAATTGTAAATTATTAAATAATTCAATTTTAAAAATTTTTCATAAATTTTATTGATTTAATGTAATATAAGATTATTTTTAGGGGCTTATATAAAGTGGTTTAAAAAATCATTGGGAGAAAAAGTGGGATAAGTGACTTGGTAGTAAAAATGGTTTAAAACAATTAAAATATTTATCAATAAGTTTATTACACGAATGACTTGCAAAATATTAAAGTTTTTCTTTACTATTTTAAATATTTTTTGATCATTAATTATAATTAATTTTTCCATAAATTACAAATTCATTTTAGTCCGTATTTGCGCCCAAGTCACTTATCCCAAGTTTGCTCCTAATTACCAGTTTTACTATCAACCCCGAAGTGCGACAAAGTGCGACGCATGATTGTTATCTGGGTAGGGTCGCTGATTACGAACAGATGTAAGTTTTCATAAATTTAAAATGGCGGAATTTTCTTTTTAATTTATGCAATGGACTTTAATTTTGTTACTCGGGAGTTCTTATACCAGTCAGGTAGGTGTAAATGTCCTAGGAGCGCTCACTGACAATTGACTCCTGTTTTAGCACTTGCACCGACTCACAACCAGCGAGCGTGGATAGAAAATTTTCTTAATTTCTCTTCCCCATATTATATTAGCCACTTTGAATTTTTGAAAACAAACATCGTATTCGTAATCATCGACCTTAAAAACCACCGAGTCACAAAATTAAGATCAATTGCATAAAGTAAAAATTTCATTCCATATTGGATCCGCCATTTTGACTTATTGGAAACTAAAATCGAATTCGTAATCAGCATAATCAAAATTTAAAAATTAAAAATGGCGGCTTCAAAATGGCGATCGACAAATTTCAAAGTTTACTGACTTTAAATTTTTTCGTTGGCCATTTTGGAACGGCTACACAGAACTCTTGCTGTAATGGACGTTGCTGTAATGGACTAGTTTGTAGATGAAGTGGTGAGCGGGGAAACGGGGTCGCTGAGCTCGGCGACTAGCGCTACCAACAAAGTATTATTTTTTAAATTTTGCGGGTGCACAGTTCCCCCACTAAAATCTTATTTTCAATTTTTTATTATTTTATGAGCTGTTCAGTCATTTAAAAAAAAAAATATTTTCAAAAATTATGTTTTCATTCCTTAATTACTTGCTTTTAGTTAAAAATTTGTGCATTTAAAAAAAATAAAAAAAAATTATTCAGAATCTATGTTTTAAATCTTTATACGGCCCTGAATGTTTTGATGACCTTGCTTCAAGGGTACTCTTGCTGTAATGGACCACAGCACATTCGAGTCCATTACAGCAAGAGTTCAGTGTATTTAAAATTTTTAAATTTTGACTAAAGATTTGGATTTCGAAACTTCAAAATCCCCCGAACCAGCATTTTAAGCGACCCCAAAACTTTAAAATATTCATTGATATTCATATTTCATTTATTACCGAGATTTTCATTTTAGATGCCACTATAGCGGTCATACACACTGGTGGCATGAATTATTTTTGCCTCTATAGACGTCATACACTAGGAAGGGGATAAAGGGTAAAAAAATTATCAAACTTAAAAAAATGAATTTTTTTGTGTTTTTAAAATTATAACCGCTATATTTAATTTTTGGGTTGAACGAAATTCTTTTTTACACAAGAATCGAAAAGAGGACACTCAATAAAATAAAATTTGATAAGAATTTTCTTTTTTCAAGCGTTAATAAGTTAATCATTAACATAATAAACGAACACTATAATTTAATTAAAATCTTTATTTTTTTAAAATTATTATAATATTATATTAACACCATAGTCAGGGAAATGTCAGGAAAAAATTTTTTTCATGGAAATTAAGAAAATTGAGACAATACATAAAAAACCACAATTTTTACTAAAAACGTGCATGTTATTTTGATAATGCGAAAAGTAACTATAAACAAATCATTCAAAAATTGTTTTTGAATCATTTTTTAAGACATAATTTAATTTTTGAAATATATCTAAAATAAAAATCTTTTTGAATAGTTGAAATTTTGTAAAATTTAATTGAAAAATAATTAATTTATTTTAAGTATTTTGTTACAATTTTTAAAAATTGTTTAAATTAAATTTTAAAATGAATGAAAATTGGCTTCTAATTTTTTAAAATTCAATATTTTCAGTGTTTTAAAATACATATATTTCCAAAAATCTAAATACATACAAAAATAATATTTCAGAATAATTTTCAACATTTTGAAAAAAACATTTATATATTCAAGATTTTTAAATGAAATTCATCAAAAAATTTATAAGTTTTTTAAAGTTATACAAAAGCTCTTTTAAATAATTCAATTATTTTTCAAAAATGACATTAAAATATTTTTAAAAAGTAATTAGTATAATTGTTTTATAATGATTATTTAAGATTCAATTATCTTCAAAAACAATTAAAATTTATAAAAAAATTTTAAAAATAATAGAATTAGTAAAAAATATTAATAAAAATGATCAAATTCTTTGAGAATTTTAATTATTAACAGGACCATAATTTGCAAAAAATTTCAATAAGTCCAAAAAGTAAATATTCAAAAATTTTTATTTACATTGTTCGAAGATAATTAAATCTTAAATAATCATTATAAAACAATTATACGAATTAGTTTAAAAAAAAAATTTAATGCAATTTTCAAAAAATAGGATTCAATTTCTTAATAGATTTTTTGTATAATTGAAATAAACTTATTAATTATTTAATGAATTTTAATTAAAGATTTTGAAAATAAATGTTTTCTCCAAAATGTTAAAAATAATTTTTAAATATTATTTTCGTATGTATTTGGATTTTTGGAAATATGTAATTATAAATACTGAAAATATTGCATTTTACAAAAATTAGATGCTAATTTTTATTAATTTGAAAGATTTGTTTATAAGTCGAAAAAATGTCTCAATTTTCTTACTTTCGCTGAAAAAAAATTTTTTATTGACATTTCCTTGATTTTACTAAAAAAATTTTGTTTCCCTGACTATGGTGTTAATATAACAATATAATAATTAAAAAAATTAAGCGTTTAATTAAATTATAGTGTTTATTTATTATTTTAATCGTTAATCATGTTCGTAATTTTGTGCTTTGAAATATGTTTAAAATGAGCTTTATTACTTTTTAAAATGCAGGAGTAATATTAAAAAAAATACTTACATACTTTTCAAATGTGCATTGTCCACGTGGATAAGTGTAAAGGGGAGAGGGTTTGCCAAATGTTCATGATTGTCCACAACCAGAGGCGGGGGGATCAGAAATTGGTGAAAAATGTCCATTTAGTATATGGAATACCGATAAAATTTATACCCCTCACTCTTACCTCGTTTTTGATCTCCCTCTATTTCACTCCTTAATCTATCTATGTGAGTGAGAAAAGAAAAATAATTAGCCAATAAGGAAATAAGACGCCCTTTTCGTATTTTGGCTTGAAAGTGAAATTCCCCACTTTTCCTTTCCCTCTCAATTTCTGTTTCTCTCTTTCTACCTAACACGGAAAATGGAGAAAACATTATCTTCTGTAAACCAAAGAAATAGGCGTTACTTTCTTAACTATTCGCCTCTCTCTCGCTCCTACTCTAAACTGAAAGAAGAGACGATACTTCCCTCTCTTACTCTGTATCGTGCTTTCTCTCTCATACTCTGACAGACAGAATGAATTTTGGAATACGAAGATTAATATAGTTAATTCATAATTAAGGAATTACTGTTATATTAAATAATTAAAATAACGATAATTACAAATTAATTATGAAAATAATTTCAATAAAACCTTAAGTTACAGACCATTTCCGTTCTCACGACAATGTCGTGAGAATCAAAAACGTCAGCAAAATGCAAAAGCCACTGGGCCCGAGAGATGTCCCTACTCCTAGATTAAGAAAATTCATAATCAGCAAAACAATCCCACCCTTACAGCGAGACAGGGCTAGAGCTTGGCTGAGACTGTCTGATTATCGCAGTATGATTTCGTGACCGGTACAGGTAACATCTTCTTGTATTTACTTGGCGGTAATTAATTGGTACTTGCCCGTCTGCGCGTCGAACCCTAGTGATAGACACGCGAAGTGTTGGTACCACGAGAGGCGGACGTCAAAATAAAATCAAATCTTCGAGCCGACGAAGTCCGGTGAGAGCTGTCATTGGGTGAAAATTGGGTGCGATAAATAAATTTTATCGTTCTCAAATTTTGTTCGAGACCGGCCAGCCCGCGCGTGTAGCGCCTGCGCCGTCCCAGGATAGTGGCCCCACACAATTATTATTTTCAAATTGGAAATAATAAAATCTTAAGTGGTAACACAAAAATTTGTTTTGCCCGATGTCAATAGAGTGAATTCGAAATTGACGCCGGTAGCCGTAAGTAACATTGTATCGTTCCGATATACTAACAACTATTCTCTGTACTTTTTACAACAACTATCTGTATTTTTCTTTATCTTTAAATAAACTAGAAGTAGAATTCAACCTATACTTTCTTTACATACTTACCTCCAAAACATATTATTCTTGAAACAATTAATTACACTACAGGAAACGTGACGGTAACTTTTAAAATTGAGGAAAAACGATCCCACAAAATTTAAACAGGGTAATAATTACCCTGGCAGCTTGGTGCCTCCCCATTCAGGAAATTAAGATCATCTCAACGGTCGGGATAATAAATTTAATCAATAACAATTAAATTTTATCAAAGTACTAATTTTCGGTTTGTAACATATATAAAACCTATTCGCAACCACAAATATGTACAAATAGATATTATAATTTTTTATAAATTGCGGAATTTCTTCCAAAATTTCAGCTCCGTAGCGTGTCCGTTTTTTAAAATTTTTAATTAAAATTCAGAAACTTTATTGAAAACGCCGAAACTGGAAACGAAAATTTTTGTAATATGAATTATGTATATAGGTGAACAATTTGTACATATAATGCATTTTCTAATACTTATAAAATTATAAAATGTAAAATAGTTTTGTTTACAAATTTTTTCAATTTTGTAAAAAGATTTTTTTCCCTATAGTTTAACTGTTTATGGCACATTTTAATGTTATCTGAGAATAACAATCTGAAATAAAATCCATTAGCAACAAATATCAGTAAAAAAAGGTTTAAAAATTGGAAGTTCTACACTCAAAAACAATTTTTTTTGTAAAAATGTGAAGGTCACAAAAAAAGTGATCAGTACCGTGGTATTACTATTCTTTTAATCTAAACACTCTCTGTTGTAATTATTACGATTTTTTGAAGATTACAATAGAAAAAAATTATCTGCCCAAAGAAAATAATTATTTTGCAGAATTGTCGGAGTTAGGTTAGTTTAAATGTCAAGTTTCAGCTCCGTGTTGTCACATAAAATATCAGCTCCTTGGCGCCTGTGGCGTACAGTGTGAAGGTGCAAATTCATGGATCAACATTTGCTACAATAACACATATTATAGAAGAGGACAAACATAGTTGTGTCCTTTTATATTTCAGGGCTTCGGCAACCGTTGACTTATTAAAAAACACCTTAATATTCGAAAAAACACGCCTTTACTTTTGGTGCTTAATTTAAAATGTCTTTATGTCAACCATGCAGAAGCACAGTATTACTGTTGATCGTAACGCTCTTATTTGTGAATACTTTTCTACAATTAGTTTTATGCGCTAATTTCGTAATGTTATGAAAATGAAATTATCCGGTTATGTCAAGCTGATAGTAAATAGTAAATATTTTTGCTGGGGCTATTTTGTGCATCAAAATGCTTTTTTTAACTCAGTGATTTATTCAAATTCAGAATTAAAAGAAAATCAACTTTTGCTTATGTTATACTTCCTTCTGAAGGTTTCCTATGAGTTAGTCAATGAAATAAATTTTTTTGTCGGAGTTGTAGTCATTAAAAGTTGTGCACAAAATAGACCCCGGGATGGGGCTACTTTGTGCATTGATCTTTCTGTTTTTATAATGTTACGTAAACATTTTTTTGATCCTTTCTTATTCATTAAATCTTTTGTGTAGATATTTCAGAGTAAATTAAAAAAGAATAACATATTAAACAAAAATTTTGTAAATATTATACAACAAAATGCAAAATAAAACATTAAGATTTTGCTAAAATTATGATTTATTAAAAATTAACAACCTTTCTTCAAATTTTATATTACTCAGAAAATAAATAACACATTTTCTTTTTAAATATACCTTTTACAATAACACATGTAAATAACTTTGAATCTCATCATTTCAATAGGAGCTTTTTTAAACGTTTTGAATATGATATTTTTCAAAAACTTGAAATTAATATTTTAAGGTTAAATGAATAACAATTTAATATCTAATACACTTTTCAAGTTATTAGAGAAACGAGAGAAATAGTTTTAAAACTAATTTCAAAAACTTATAAATATTAATTAAAGTTAATTTTTTGTCGTTATGTTGCTTACCGATTAAAGTTTTAATCGTTTTAAGGATTTTAATTAACTTACACTACCGTCCAAAAGTATCAGGACGATTACATTCGACTCTATGAAAAAACATGCCATTACTTTTTCAATCATATCTCGGAAATAAAAGGTGGTACAAAAAAAACTTAAATACGGTTAGAAAGCTGATTAAATTCTGCGTAAAATGCATATTTTACGCAGAATTTATCATTGAAGTCATTTTGTTAATTATTTTTTAAGTTGTAGAGTGAGAAAGAAATAAAAAAAAAATTATCAAATTTTCTCATTTTTGTCTCTTGACTTCAACTTTTTCAAAAATCTAGAAAAATTTAGATAAAATTTTTCTAAAAACACAGAAATCTTCGTTAGAATTTCAGCTTAAAAATAAGCCTTCGAAAATTAAAGAAGGTTCATCCGTTTTCGATATATCATTAAAAATGTGAAGCAGTGTTTCGACCGATTGCTGCATTGAAATTCAACTATGACGACTCGATTCTGGCTTCGCGCGGCAGCGAAAGAGAAAAAACAGGGACGAATTTTTGCTGGAGAATAATAAATAATGATGTTTCACGAGTAATATAAAGAAACTCAAAAGTTTATCGTTCCCCCGCATGAACCCTATTGGTAAGACTCTGTTGTCCGTAGCCAAATCGTGCCCCCCCCCCCTAGCGGCTAAACTATTTGACCTAAAGAGCTCAAATTTTGTACAGATATGTATTTTCACACGTAGATTACAGGAAAAATATAGCGAATGTGATTGGACGTGATGGGCATAGCGTTGTCAAGGAAATAACAAGATTTTTGGCCAAAAATGCATAAAAAGTGACCATTCCCCCCCTTAACTTCTAAATTATTCGACATGGAGAGCTGAAATTTTGCATGCTGGTGTATTTTTACTCGAATATTACAGGAAAAATATAGAGAACTTGATATGTAATGATTTCCATAGCGTTGTCAAGGAAAAACTAAAAAATTTTTAAAAAAAATTTTTTTTCCTTACTCTTACATTATTTGACCTAATGAGCTGAAAATTGATATCCTAGTGTATTATTAGTCTGACGACAAAAAATTTATTGAAGAAACTCTTTGAAAAAAAATCAAAAAAAAATTTTTTTTAATTTTTTTTTCAAAAAAAAAAATTTTTTAATTTTTTTTAGTTTAAACACGTGGCATTAAATATTTTAAGGAAGAGAGCGAGGAAGAGAGTGAAATTTTAAAAGAATAAATGAGAGATTGTTTTCTGACTTTAATTAATTAACTAAAAATAAAAAAAAATTGGACAAGTGCGAGTTGTACTCGCACTGCAATGGCAGGTTTCGCACAAAAATATTAAAACAATACTTGCAACATTGATCGGTAATTGGTAGAATTAAAATAAACAATTATAAAAATATATTAAAATCATTTGATAAAAAAAATAACTAAAAAAAATTAAAGTATTGTATATATATATCTAATATTGTAAACAATAATAAGCAGAGGAACAAAATTTTTAAAATTTATTATAGTTCCTCTGCTTATTATTGTTTACAATATTAGATGGGTGATTCTTCCGAAATACTCCTTTTTGTGAGTTACAAACAGAAAAGAAAAAAAATTATTATTTATGGATTAATGCAGTCAATTATATTGAGCTTTCAAAAATCTACCACCTCTATAGCATGATCATGCTAACTTTTAGCTTTTAAAGTATATATTTTAAATTAAAATTTACAAAAAAATTAAGAGGTTAAAATTTGGAGCCGGCATTTTTTATTATATATATTTTTCTATTTACAAAAAATTATTTAAAAATTATAATTTATTAATATTATCTATAAATTTTATAGATTTTGAAATACTTACAGTTATCAAAAATCTCTTTAAACAATTGTCAAAAATTATTTTTTATACATTTTAGGTTCACTTTTCACTGGCAGTTTGTAAACAACCGACAATCATATCAATTTTTAATTTTTATTCAAAAAAGTGAGAGGAATGACGGGTGAGAGGAATGACGATTTCAACATTTTTTAATTTTATTTAATTGACAAATAATTTTCCTTCAGCTTAGAATGCCCTATCATGTTTATAAAAAATAACTTTGTGTGAAAAAAATTTGCGATCAATTTATATATATTAATATTGTTTTTATTAGGGGTGAGAGGAATGACGCTTTAGGTTGTGAATCTCTGCTTATGTCTCAATTTTAATTTTTTTAACGCAAAATAATGACATTTTTTAAAAAGTAACTTAAGAAATTAATATTAGAGATGTTAATTTAAATATTGATCACAATAATTAATCAATATCTCTACCCACAGCAAAAATATTGGATAATATTAAACGAGTGAGAGGAATGACGCGGTACTACATGACAAATTTCATTTTCTATATTTAAAAAAACTACACGACATATTTTATTTATATTTTTGAAAATTATTCTTAAATATCATAACTTTTAGAAAAAATTAATAACCAATTAAAAACCATATACCAATTAAAAACCATATACCAATTTTCATGTTTTAAATAATTGTTTTACCTATTGAAAAAATGAAAAGCACTTAGATGACAGGTTAGAAAATCGATTTTGAGGTGGTAAAATATTTTAAAAATGTATTAAACAATAAAATTTTACAACTTTTTCTTGCAGAACATTTAGAAAAAGTGATGAAATAGGGAAATATGACTTGGTATTTTCTTAAATGATTATAATTATTTAGAAAATCTTGATTACATGCAAAATGAGGTTTTTTGGAGAATCACCCAGATATATACAATACTTTAAATTTTTTTAGTTATTTTTTTTATCAAATGATTTTAATATATTTTTATAATTGTTTATTTTAATTCTACCAATTACCGATCAATGTTGCAAGTATTGTTTCAATATTTTTGTGTTGAACCCGCCATTGCAGTGCGAGTACAACTCGCACTTGTCCAATTTTTTGTTTTTAATTTAAAAATAAAAATACAAACAATAAAAAGTAGGCAGTAAACATTAAGAAGCTTCACTTTGAAAATAAGATAATTCCGAACTTAATATGATGAAAAGGAACAAAGTAATAAATATTAACAAAAAATAATTGAAGATAGGTTGTAATTAAGAAATAGCATAAATGACAAAATGGAAAATAAAATTTAAAAACGTAAATAGCATCAACGAAGTCCACTCTAGTTTAAGAAAAAAGACTGTCTAAATACGTGAAGTTTTATACAAATAAAAATAGCCATCTAGACATTTTTTTCACTTTTTTGTTACCATAGTGAAGCCATGATTTTGAAAATCCGACCTTAGATTCGTGATCAGCGACTCGAAAACTGTTGGAATATTAAGTATCAGAATCATTTGCCTAATTTTTCATAATTTCAAGACATATTGGGTCAGCCATTTTGAATTTTGAAAATCTGACCTCAGATTCGTAATCAGCGACTCGCAAACTGTTGAAATACTAAGTATAAGAATGATTTGCCTAATTTTTCATAATGTCGATCGCCATATTGGATCGGCCATTTTGAATTTTGATAATCTGACCTCAGATTCGTAATCAGCGACTCGCAAACTGTTGAAATACTAAGTATAAGAATGATTTGCCTAATTTTTCATAATGTCGATCGCCATATTGGATCGGCCATTTTGAATTTTGAAAATCTGACCTCAGATTCGTAATCAGTGACTCGAAAACTGTTGAAATACTGAGTATCAGTATGATTTGACTAATTTTTCATAATTTCGACCGCCATATTGGATCGGCCATTTTGAATTTTGAAAATCTAACCTCAGATTCGTAATCAGCGACGAAAATAACCTTGGAGTATAGACTTTCATAAAAATAATTCCTTTTAATATGCATTTATAAGGATTTCTGTCGTTTGATCGTCCATATTGGATCGGCCATTTTGAATTTTAAAAGTTGCAATGCAGATTCTTAACGAGTATAGGCCTTAGTCTCAAAATATACCTTTAGCAACATTTCTAAAATTTATTTGTGCAAGTTCTTTCAGTTTCAATGTTCATAACTTTTAAAAAATACGAAAATAAACAAATTTAGGCACTTACAGCACAGACGCCATTTTGAATTTTGGAAATGCGGCAAGGGTTTCAAATTCTGTGATATTTGAAGCTTCATGCCGCCAAAGTGCATTCATTTTCATTAAAAATTGACGTGGTTACAGAATTTCGACGCCTCTTACTACATTTTGTCCCACTGTGCGCCCTATCAAGAAATCCCATTGAAACTATAATAGAAGAATCGAATACAAGAAAACAGGCACGAATCCTTGTACAAACAAGACAATGTACAAATCCTAAACCTGCAGCTCCATCCACAAGTTCCGGAATTGCTAGTACTTTAACACAAAGAGAAAGAACTCTCAAACAACCAACAAAAATTAAAAGCATTATGAAACCTACGAAGAAAATAGCAACAAATACAAAATTATTAGAGAAAAGCACAATTGGACAACGCGTCACTCAACGAAATAAACAACAACCCTGTCCTTTAAAAACAAAATTCACGAAAGATGCATCCTCAAGCTCTGATTCCGATGAAAGAGAACAACCACCTATACGTAAAAAGAGCACAAGTGTTCTTCCTACTTTGGTCATACCTACACCTCTTTATGATCCATATTGTAACAGTGTCAAAATTAAAGACACTTTCTAAGTCCTCGACCTTGACGTGGGCGTGAAGCCCCCTTTTTTATATATATTTTTTATTACATAAAATGTTATTTTGGCAAAAGGGGTAAGACCAATCTATGTAACTTAGTAGGGCACTTACTGTTAAAACTAAAAATAATCTATCTCAAAAGGATCCGAGAGTATTTCCTAAAGTAAGAAAGAACTGATTACTGCCGTATTGTTTTTATTTTTTTGTTTTTTGTTTTATATGCGACGAAAATAGCGCAACGAACTTATAAGGACTCTCAGAAGGAGTGAGCAGAGTTCAGGGAGCTGTCTTGAGGACGAAAAATAAATAATGCAGCCTTAGGTTCTATCTCAAGGACCATAATA
Source organism: Leptopilina syphax (assembly GCA_032872505.1). Classification (NCBI taxonomy): domain Eukaryota; kingdom Metazoa; phylum Arthropoda; class Insecta; order Hymenoptera; family Figitidae; genus Leptopilina; species Leptopilina syphax. The sequence continues at coordinate 39,975,535 of CM065468.1, read as the reverse complement.
ATCAAACAGAATTTTGTTTTATTAATTATTTTCACAAAACTAATTTTATTTTGTCATTTCAATGCTCCGGGCTCATTATGTGATCATTTAGCGTCACTAGTCCAAAATTAGCTGCTTTCCTTAAATAAATATTAGTCTTAATATTTAGTCGCGCCTGCAAGGCTGCAACCCATTAGTCTCTACTTGTAGATATATTAATCTACAGTTATCGACAGGGTGGCCGTTGAGTAACAGTCGCAGTTAATAGGCGAAAAGAACGAGCAGCCGAGTGGCGCTCGTTCTTCACGTTTTACACGTCAAAGACGACGGACTTATTTTTCTTGGAAAGATTATTTTATTTTTGTTATATATTAATTTGAGGCATTGGCCAAAAGGAATAAGAACAATTATTAAGGAGGAATATCTAAATACTTAATTATGGCGGTAAGTCAGAGCCTTGATTGTTAAAATTCAAAAAGAAAGCAATTTGTTTTATACTCTCGTATCCATGAGGGAGTTTCAAGATTTTGTTTCTTTTATGTAGATTTTTTTTGAATAATAATAAATGTGATTCTGTGTTAATTTAAAAATATATATATGTTTGTATTTATTTATTAATGGTCACCACTCGAATTCACGTCCAGCCGGAAAATAAATTATATTTTTCTTGATTTCATTAATCAATTCTTAAATCGCGTAAATTTTATAAATATGGCCTTTAATTATTTATTACTTGAATAATTATTAAATTGCCAGGCGCTCATAAATCGCGAGCAGCCTTTATAATTTGTCAATTCGTTTGAGGTTAACCCGAGACTTCATTTTCCAAAGAAAAGAAGGAATTATTTTTATTTCTAATTAATTAAAAGAATTGACAAGCTATAAATGGCGCCCAACTAAAATGTGGTGACTATCGGGTAATCAAATAATTAAACACAGAATAACATTTCACTGAAAAAAAATATAATCATTGCATTTTACTATTCTGTCAATGTTTTCTTAACTTTTATGTATTCTCTTTTCCCCTAACCTTACTTTCCATCAGTGTGAAACTTTAAGCAAAATGCAGCAAATCATGCGCATTTTCGGTTTAATTGACAACCCTGTTTTAAAAATCTAAAACACCCTATAAGTTATTACTTAACGTGAAAAATAGCATTCATATAATACATATTTCATGTGCAAGGGACTCGCGCATTGTCTCAATTAATGCAAAATTTTCTTTTCTACAAAACATGTGCTTAGAGACGCCGCGTATGTGTTAGACAAAGATCGGTCCTCTCCGTCAAACCAATACACCTTTGTCGCGTTTCCCTCGTACAAAGCAACAAGTATTCAAGCACGTGCGCGAAAGGAGAAAATTTCATTTCTTTCCCCTACACTACATAGAAAGAAATCATCGCTCTCTCTCGCACTACAGTAGATGCTTGACGCTGAAGGCAAGAAACAGTTGCAGCCATATTGCCGTAACCATCTCCACAAAGCCACTCGCGCAACGCAGTAGTCGCTTTTAACAAAGTATCCGACATTTTGAATCGCTCTCCCCTCTCACACTACGCTCTTCTCCTCACACACATGTTACTGTATTAGTCCCACTATAAGAAGTATATATATAGATATACTCCTCATAGAGACAATTTAAATATACAAAAATACAGAAAATAAGTCCAGAATTAAAGTCATAATAATAAGACAAAAATTCGTGAAGCACATTGCTAATAATTTTAACTTAATTAAATAGCAATAATCAATAAAATATTGTTAAATAAATACTATTGATTACAAAAACTATGACAGTTGAAATTTAATTTCTTTTCAATTGCCGAGTTAAAATTAAATATAAAGAAAAATAAAATTTTTTTTCTTTAATAAATCTCTTATTACATATTAAAAAAAAATACTTTTCTATAAATGATAGCAGTTTATTTTTTTTTCAATTAATTAACGCTACGTTAAATTTATATTAAATAAATTCTTAATCACTTTTTCTAATTGACCTAATTGATTGATTTAAATAAATGATAGGATAAATAAATTTAAGTAATTGATTCGAATAATAAACCTAATAAATAATTTAGATTTTGAATAAATCTTTCAAGTTATTGATAATAAAATTTAAATTAATACTTATGTTATCTGAAAAATTAATGCAATTTAAAATACACCAAAAATCAATAAATTGAAAAATGATTGATTCAATGATTAAATTAAATTGAATTCATTAATTGATTAATGAAAATAATTAATTTCAATAATTAATTTGAATAGTGAATCTGAATAATTAATTTGGATTTAAATAAATCTTTTAAATCTTAAATAATAAATTGAAATTCAGATTTATCTTGTTTGTGAAATAAGAATTTTTTTAGAACTTTAAAATAAAATTTTTCTTTCTCTCTTTCACATTTTTCTGTGGTGGTGACACTTCTTATCTTCTCAAACATTCCTTCAAAAAAAAAAAAAAAAATTGTTCCTTACAATAAATTGAAACATAATTCATAAAATTAGATATTTTAATTTTTCTTTCTGTTTAATAAAATAAAAGCAATGCCTACTATAGAGGGAAAAATTAATTGGCTATTCTCACTCAGTGAGACTGATTTACGTAGACTCGCTATCGAGTTTTACGTTAATCCAACTGGTACAGTTCCAATTGTGAGAGAAAGACTACTACGGTTCTTACAAAGACGAGACGGCTTTGACACAATCCCGTGGAACAATCAAGAAGATAGCTACTATCCGGAAATCCCCGACGTTTTAGATGACCAATCATCTGATTTTGAGCTTCCTCTAAATACAAAAGCACAAAATACTACAAAACAACAAAAAAGCAACACACACGTTGTAGTAACAACAACAATTACTACAACAACCACTGCTACAGCGGGTACATCTGGAAATGTCACGTCCACGTTGACGTATCCTTTTCTTCCGATGGTGTCTTCAACCTTCATACATCCTTCGCGATTTCCTCCACCTATCTGCTAAGCGCTAACAAGCAGCTGTAACGTACATTACTCCTCACAAGCGAATAGCCAAATACCAATAAACACGACGTTTTCTCAAGATCGTACATTTCCGCATCACAATTATTTTCTAAATTCTTCAACCGATGCTCAAAATCCATACGAAAACATCGCGCTTAACAAACAACCACAATCAACAACATTTTTTCCATGTAGCGCAGATGTGCAGCCACCAACACCACCAAATATAAATATGCTCAATTCAACAAATGTTCCCCACTACTCGGAAAACGTACAAAATAGATACCCACCAAATAATAAAGATATAGGTAAAATTGTTCGTCAATGGGACATAAAATTTAACGGCTCTAGCACAATAAGCGCCAAAGATTTTTTAACTAGGATCGAGGAATGTAGAGTTTTTTCACCGTTGACGGACATAGAACTTATTAATGCTTTACCTCTTCTTTTCAAAGACGTAGCTCTTATCTGGTATAGAAATTATAGAGACACAGGAACACTTTGGTCGTCTTGGTCAGAATTTAAAAGTTCATTTCGATCTAGATTCGGAGATGAAAATTTCGAATATAGAATCCGAGATCAAATTAGGCTGCGCACTCAAGGCGCGCATGAGAAAATAAAAGACTATTTAACTTGTTTAATAGGATTATATAATAAACTCAATAGGTCCACACCAATAGAAGAGCAACTCGACTATGCTCATAGGGGACTTAGAACAGAATACAAAAAAGTAATTAAAAGAAACGAAGTTTCCGACCTACAGCGCTTAGCACAAATAGGTCAAGAATGGGAAGCAGAGTGGGCTACTTTTAAAGAGTACAAACCCCCACCCACACCCGAAGCCTCATTTTTACCAGAATTTGCATACAAGGGAGAAACTAGTAATAAAAATAATAAACAGTCTTTAAAAGTAGCCGCTACCACAACAAGCGATAAACAAAATTCGATAAATTTACCAACAGATAGCGAATGTTCTGCTCAACATAATCCTAATAAGGAAACAACAAATACTAAAAAGCAAAACTCATCGAAAACTAACGGTAAAAATAAAAAAGCGCAGTTAAAAGCAGCTCCCTCTAATGACACACCGGTATCGGCTATCAAAACAGATAATTCCCACTCGATTTGTAGGAATTGTTTGTCCCACGGCACTCCAGGTCCGCACGGCCATTTTGAAATCGAGTGTCCAAAAGACAAATTACACTACTGTTTCCGTTGTGGTAGACCAGGAGTAAAAGCTCCAGATTGCACAACTCCTCAATGTAAATCAAAAAGTAAAAAGGGAAACGAAAAGAGAGCTCAGTGAAGCAGGTCATCACTGAACTCTCTTCGAAACAAACTGACCTACCCGAGTTATCAAACCTACTAGCTGAACTAAATTTGTCGCCGTTGATGGAGTCTGGGGGGAAAAGGCGCATTCTGCTAGCCAAATAAAGTTCGACCCCACATCGTCACAAGAGATAGATTGTTCAGCAGTAACAATTAGTAATATTACCGAACGTTTCTTTGTTAAAATCAAAATTGGTGATAATAATCTTAACGCTTTGATTGACACGGGTTCATCTAGGTCAATACTAAGCGAAAACAAGTTTTCAATTAACTAAACAATTAAATAAAAATTTCAAAACCTCAAACGTGAAAGCCATTATTTTTCCAAACGGTAACACACAATCCACGTTAGGACAAATCGATTTGCCATGTGAGATAGGGACGGTAACAAAAGAAATTCCTTTCGTAGTAGTGAAAAACTTTAATTACGAATGCATCCTAGGAATAGATGCAATTCGCATATTTAGACTTTTGGTCGATGGCGCATCGAATACAGTAAGGATGATACCAAATATAGAATCTTTCGCGCCTGTTATTGACCTTATTTCTCTTCCAGAAAACCGCGAAGGCGATGAATGTTCTGCCCTTAAAGAATTAACAAGCGAACAGATTGATTTAGTCGAGAAGTTTTTAAAAATGTATGCCCCCACTCCAACTAAGTTAGGTAGGACTCACTTAATCGAGCATAAGATTGATGTAGAAGGTCACGAACCTATTAGGGCGAAATCTATTAGAAGGTCCCCGGCTATCATGGACGAGATGTATAAACTTATAGACAAACTCGTGGCCTTAGATATAATAGAACCCTCTAAGAGTGGATGGAACTCACGTATCGTTATGGTACGTAAACCTAACGGTACCTATCGATTATGTATCGATTATCGAGACGTAAACAAAGTCTCGAAAAAAGATGCATATCCGTTACCCCCGATGTCAAATATTTTAGATAAATTACAAACAGCAAACTACATGTCGACAATTGATCTCGATCAAGCTTTCCACCAAACTCCGTTGGAAATTCAAAGCCGAGAGATCACGGCGTTTTCGGTTCCTGGAAGGGGTCATTTCCAATATAAAACTATGCCATTTGGCCTCACTGGCGCTCCGGCATCCTTCCAGCGCCTTATAGATAAGATCATAGGTCCAGAAATGGAACCCTATGCATTTGCTTATTTAGACGACATCGTGGTGGTGACGGAAACATTCGAGGACCACCTCAAATGGCTTAAAGAAACGTTAGAGCGCATTAAAGATGCCGGACTTACAATTAATCCGGATAAATGCTCCTTTTTTCGCAATGAAATAAAGTATTTGGGATTTGTAGTCAATAACGAAGGAGTCAAAATAGACCCTGAGAAATTGGCTCCAATTCTTGAATACGAAGCACCTCAAAACATTCGTCAATTGCGCAGGTTTCTAGGGTTTGCTTCTTGGTACCGGCGCTTTTTACCAAATCTAGCAACTGCAGCCAAACCTCTTACTCGTTTGCTCAAATCCAAGCAGGTTTGGGAATGGACTGACGAGCAGACAGTGTCATTCGACTCAATTAAGAGAGCTTTAACTTCAGCTCCAGTAGTCGCATGTCCTGACTTCTCGCAGCCCTTCACTCTGCAAACGGATGCGAGTGCATCGGGATTAGGCGCGGTTCTTATACAAGTGCTGGAGGATAAAGAGCGCATAATTGCCTATGCAAGCCGTACTTTATCGAGAGCAGAACGTAACTATTCAGCTACTGAAAGAGAGTGCTTGGCGGTCGTCTGGGCGATTAAAAAGTTCAGAGAGTATCTTGAGGGTTTCCACTTTACGGTTGTGACTGATCACCACAGCCTGAAGTGGTTAAGATCTCTCAAGGATCCAACTAGTCGCCTAGCCAGATGGTCGCTAAGTCTCTCTGAGTATGATTTTGAAATACAATATAGAAAGGGTTCGCTAAATGTTGTCCCAGATTTTCTATCGCGTATGGATCAAGACAAAGAAGTTACAGAACCAGTTTCTTCCATAGAGGAAACTAAAGACGAATGGTATATAAAGAGAAAAACAGACGTACAACGCCATCCACATGCATTTCCTAATTGGAAAATAGAAAACGATATATTATATTATCATCAGAGCAATGAGATCATTGACTTCACTGTCCCTGATCTCAATGCTTGGAAACTCGTTCCCTATAAAGAACTCCATTCGAAGGTTTTAGGCGAGGCACATGATGAGCCTCAAGCCGGTCACCAAGGAGTCGATCGCACATTTCGCCGTGTCTCACTCAGGTACTATTGGCCCGGTTATTACCGTGACGTAGCGAAATATATTAAGCTTTGTAAAATTTGCCAAACCTGTAAGACTGAGCCAAAGAAACCAGTAGGCGAAATGGGTCATCGCGTTATCGAGCAGCCGTGGTATATGGTAGGCGCTGATATCATGGGCCCATACACTCCTTCGTCTTCCCAACATCAGTATATCCTGATTTTTCAGGATTTCTTTACAAGATGGATAGAGATGATACCCCTCCGTAAAGCCACTGGTCCTGCCATAGTAAAGGCATTTAAAGATTTGATAATAAATCACTGGGGAACCCCGTCCTTCCTCTTTACTGATAATGGTACGGAATTCTCGAATAAAGCAGTAAGTAACATATGTGAAGCTTTTAAAATCAAAATGAGCAAAACACCTAAATACCACCCTCAAGCTAACCCTGTCGAGAGGGTTAACAGAGTTGTTAAAGCAATGATTCGTTCATACATAAAAACAACTCAACGTAAGTGGGACGACTATCTCGCAGACTTCCGTTTCGCGTTTAATACGGCCCATCACTCATCCCTCGACACTTCACCAGCATTCCTTAACTTGGGGCGGGATCCCTTACCATCGGGAACATTATTTAAAAAGTTAGTTCTAGAATCTCAACAGCCCTCCTTTTCCGGGAATGTCGACACCTGGAGAGAGAGAATGCAAAAAATTGAGGCAGTGCGCGACTTAGTAAAATTGCACATAGATAAAGCTCATTCAAAGCAAGCACATAATTATAATTTACGGCGTCGTCCGTATAAATATAAAGTAGGCGATAAAGTTCTCCAAAAGGACCGAACACTATCTTCAGCGCAGAAGGGTATTACCGCTTCGCTGCTACCAGTGTATAGTCCGGAAGACAATTTCTAAGGTGTTATCAGATATGGTTTATCAGCTGATGGATAGTAAAGGAGATGTTATTCCTCTTACTTGCCATAGCAAAGACCTTAAACCCTATTATTCCTCCGAACATTCGGACCCCTAATTCTTTGAATGGACTTTTTTTAGGAGAATATCGACTTCAACCATTACCAACCGGAAGTCCTCCCAGTTAATGGCGTCTTAAAGTTAGTCTATCCGTATGCCATTTTTGGTCCTTGGCCAGAAGTAATTTACGTGGGCAACCCAGATTTTAAAATAGTAAATTACTGGGGTCAATATCATCTGCTTAACCGTATTAACCGCGAGGCCATTGTGGATAACCCGATAAGCGAGGAAGAAGTAGAAACGGTTGACGTTCACGAACCCGAAGAATCGGCAGCCGAAGAAGCGCCTAATGTCCCTCGTCGTAGAACGAGAGGATGTCGTGCAGGTCGTAAGGTGCGCGAGCGTAAAGAGGCCGCGAAATGGGATCTGCTCTGTAAAGAAGAAGAGCTTAGGAGACGTTGTAGGGTTTTTCGAGACAATATTGAATGGTATAAATTCCATTCTGGGGAAAATGAATGAATCCTATTTGTTAAAGTTGGTCCATGCATTGTCTCGACTTAAATTTACTAACTATTTCTTATCTTTAATTCTGTTTACATTATTCTTTTCTTCCTACCATTACTATAAAATGTAAATGATTTATTTTTTTATAACTACTTATAAGGTTTAAACAAGTACTTAAAATACTTTGTAATTTTCATTATTTCATAATAAACACTTTCAATTTACTTTACCTGTTATCATTGTTATTCATTAAGGATGTACTAACGGAATTCAGCAAGGAATTACTCTTGGATCCGAGAGATAGAAATGATTAATACATACAGACGAAAATATTATCTCGTCAATCGACTGTCAAGCGTTCTGGCTTCACCTCACATTTTCGGTCTGGGAAGGGGTGTTGTAACAGTGTCAAAATTAAAGACACTTTCTAAGTCCTCGACCTTGACGTGGGCGTGAAGCCCCCTTTTTTATATATATTTTTTATTACATAAAATGTTATTTTGGCAAAAGGGGTAAGACCAATCTATGTAACTTAGTAGGGCACTTACTGTTAAAACTAAAAATAATCTATCTCAAAAGGATCCGAGAGTATTTCCTAAAGTAAAAAAGAACTGATTACTGCCGTATTGTTTTTATTTTTTTGTTTAAGCCTATTATATGCGACGAAAATAGCGCAACGAACTTATAAGGACTCTCAGAAGGAGCGAGCAGAGTTCAGGGAGCTGTCTTGAGGACGAAAAATAAATAATGCAGCCTTAGGTTCTATCTCAAGGACCATAATAATCAAACAGAATTTTGTTTTATTAATTATTTTCACAAAACTAATTTTATTTTGTCATTTCAATGCTCCGGGCTCATTATGTGATCATTTAGCGTCACTAGTCCAAAATTAGCTGCTTTCCTTAAATAAATATTAGTCTTAATATTTAGTCGCGCCTGCAAGGCTGCAACCCATTAGTCTCTACTTGTAGATATATTAATCTACAGTTATCGACAGGGTGGCCGTTGAGTAACAGTCGCAGTTAATAGGCGAAAAGAACGAGCAGCCGAGTGGCGCTCGTTCTTCACGTTTTACACGTCAAAGACGACGGACTTATTTTTCTTGGAAAGATTATTTTATTTTTGTTATATATTAATTTGAGGCATTGGCCAAAAGGAATAAGAACAATTATTAAGGAGGAATATCTAAATACTTAATTATGGCGGTAAGTCAGAGCCTTGATTGTTAAAATTCAAAAAGAAAGCAATTTGTTTTATACTCTCGTATCCATGAGGGAGTTTCAAGATTTTGTTTCTTTTATGTAGATTTTTTTTGAATAATAATAAATGTGATTCTGTGTTAATTTAAAAATATATATATGTTTGTATTTATCTATTAATGGTCACCACTCGAATTCACGTCCAGCCGGAAAATAAATTATATTTTTCTTGATTTCATTAATCAATTCTTAAATCGCGTAAATTTTATAAATATGGCCTTTAATTATTTATTACTTGAATAATTATTAAATTGCCAGGCGCTCATAAATCGCGAGCAGCCTTTATAATTTGTCAATTCGTTTGAGGTTAACCTGAGACTTCATTTTCCAAAGAAAAGAAGGAATTATTTTTATTTCTAATTAATTAAAAGAATTGACAAGCTATAATATGCACCAAAAAGCGCACCCCCCACTGCACCTTTCGAACAATATGAATTTATTACAGAACCAACAACAAGTGAAGAAGTAGTGAAAATAGTAAGCCCACCTTTAAGTGGAAGCGAAAATAGTTCAGAAGAAAAAGAACGACAAATTTCAAAAACAAGGAAAGAAATAGCAAAAGAATTAGAAAAATCAATAGCCCAATTTGATGAATCGATGGCTCACCACAAAGATTAGTTAATGGAAAAAGAAGTAACACCTAGAGATTGATATGATTCAAATTATTGAAAATGATAATATAAGTAAAAAGAAACAAATCACGGAGGATGTTAATAAAGAAAAAAATGTAACTTTTGCAGATAAAACTAGAAGATCAGTTACACCCTTAAGCTTTAATCAACCTCTTGCAATATCGACACACAGAAAAAACTTGGACTAATTTTTGTTGCAACCCGCGTGGAAATAGAAGTATGGGTATAAGATAGCAGAATATGGGTTAAGATTGGCATAATATGGCACTAAGCTTGACAAAGTATGGCAAAGTATTGCTAATGGCCGAATCCCATGGTTAAAGAATAGCAACAACTATGGTAGAGGATAGCGAACCATGGGAAGAATGAAAATATTATTTTTTGTGACTTCGAACCATGGGCAAAGCATGGTGAAAAACTATTTTTTGCTATTTCCAAACTATGGGCAAAGGATGGCGAACTATGGGAAGGAAAAAAATCTTTTTCTTCTAATCTCAAACAATGGGCAAAGTATGGCAAAGCATGGGAAGAAAAAAAAACCATTTTTTCTGATTTCAAACTATGGACAAAGGATGGCGAACTATACGAAGAAAAAAAACCATTTTTTCTAATTTCAAACCATGGGCAAAGTATGGCGAAAAACTATTTTTTTAATTTTCAAACTATGGGCAAAGGATGGCGAACTATAGGAAGAAAAAAAATCTTTTTCTTTTAATCTCAAACAATGGAGAAAGTATGGCAAAGCATGAGTAAAAAAAAAACATTTTTTCTAATTTTAAACTATGGGCAAAGTACAGCGAAAAACTATTTTTTGCAATTTTCAAACTATGGGCAAAGGATTACGAACTATGGGAAGAAAAAAAATTTTTTTGTAACTTTAAACTATGGGCAAAGTATGTCGAAAAACTATTTTTTGTAATTTTCAAACTATGGGCAAAGGACGGCGAACTATGGAAAGAAAAAAAAACCATTTTTTCTAATTTCAAACCATGCGCAAAGTATGGCGAAAAACTATTTTTTGCAATTTTCAAACTATGAGCAAAGGATGTCGAACTATGGGAAGAAAAAAACTTTTTTTTGTAACTTTAAACTATGGGCAAAGTATGTCAAAAGACTATTTTTTGCAAGTTTCAAACTATGGGCAAAGGATGGCGAACTATGGGAAAAAAAACCATTTTTTCTAATTTTAAATTATGGGCAAAGTACGGTGAAAAACTATTTTTTGCAATTTTCAAACTATGGGCAAAGGATGGCGAACTATGGGAAGCAAAAAAACCATTTTTTTAAATTTCAAACGATGCGCAAAATATGGCGAAAAACTATTTTTTGCAATTTTCAAACTATGGGCAAAGGATGGCGAACTATGGGAAGAAAAAAAAACCATTTTTTCTAAGTTTTAAACTATGGGCAAAGTACGGCGAAAAACTATTTTTTGCAATTTTCAAACTATGGGCAAAGGGTGGCGAACTATGGAAAGAAAAAAAACCATTTTTTCTAATTTTAAACCATGCGCAAAGTATGGCCAAAAACTATTTTTTGCAATTTTCAAACTATGGGCAAAGGATGGCGAACTATAGGAAGAAAAAAACTTTTTTTTGTAACTTTAAACTATGGGGGCAAAGTTTGTCGAAAAACTATTTTTTGCAAGTTTCAAACTATGGGTAAAGTACGGCGAAAAACTATTTTTTGCAATTTTCAAACTATGGGCAAAGTATGGCGAAAAACTATTTTTTTAATTTTCAAACTATGGGCAAAGGATGGCGAACTATAGGAAGAAAAAAAATCTTTTTCTTTTAATCTCAAACAATGGAGAAAGTATGGCAAAGCATGAGTAAAAAAAAAAACATTTTTTCTAATTTTAAACTATGGGCAAAGTACAGCGAAAAACTATTTTTTGCAATTTTCAAACTATGGGCAAAGGATTACGAACTATGGGAAGAAAAAAAATTTTTTTGTAACTTTAAACTATGGGCAAAGTATGTCGAAAAACTATTTTTTGTAATTTTCAAACTATGGGCAAAGGACGGCGAACTATGGAAAGAAAAAAAACCATTTTTTCTAATTTCAAACCATGCGCAAAGTATGGCGAAAAACTATTTTTTGCAATTTTCAAACTATGAGCAAAGGATGTCGAACTATGGGAAGAAAAAAACTTTTTTTTGTAACTTTAAACTATGGGCAAAGTATGTCAAAAGACTATTTTTTGCAAGTTTCAAACTATGGGCAAAGGATGGCGAACTATGGGAAAAAAAACCATTTTTTCTAATTTTAAATTATGGGCAAAGTACGGTGAAAAACTATTTTTTGCAATTTTCAAACTATGGGCAAAGGATGGCGAACTATGGGAAGCAAAAAAACCATTTTTTTAAATTTCAAACGATGCGCAAAATATGGCGAAAAACTATTTTTTGCAATTTTCAAACTATGGGCAAAGGATGGCGAACTATGGGAAGAAAAAAAAACCATTTTTTCTAAGTTTTAAACTATGGGCAAAGTACGGCGAAAAACTATTTTTTGCAATTTTCAAACTATGGGCAAAGGGTGGCGAACTATGGAAAGAAAAAAAACCATTTTTTCTAATTTTAAACCATGCGCAAAGTATGGCCAAAAACTATTTTTTGCAATTTTCAAACTATGGGCAAAGGATGGCGAACTATAGGAAGAAAAAAACTTTTTTTTGTAACTTTAAACTATGGGGGCAAAGTTTGTCGAAAAAACTATTTTTTGCAAGTTTCAAACTATGGGTAAAGTACGGCGAAAAACTATTTTTTGCAATTTTCAAACTATGGGCAAAGGATGGCGAAAAACTATTTTTTGCTATTTCCAAACTATGGGCATAGGATGGGGAACTATGGGAAGGAAAAAAACTTTTGTTTATAATTCCAAACCATCGGAAAAGCGTGACAAACCATGGAAAGAAAGAAAACCATTTGGCACATCAATTTTGTATAAAATTTTATTGTTTGTTAACTATGATTTAAAGATGGTGACGTATATGTTGAGAAGCAGATTTTTAATTTTTGGGATGTTACGAGAATATTTCTGACAATTCGACTGCTTTTAAATTATAGGTCAAAGCTGGTAAGCTAGTTGTAATTGAAAGATTCCAATTTCTAAAGATTTTACGAGTTCTTTATGACTTTTTATTTTATTTAAACTTGAACTGTATGTAAAATCTGTCAAAGAATAAAATGTTAAAGACTGTTAAAGTATGGAAGAAGAAAGACTTAATTTTCATCCTTTTTCCAATTTGGTGTTATATGATTAAAAGTTTAGAAAACATGAGTGAAGTAAGATTCTATCTTTTATTGTTCTTTTCTTTTCAGAAAATTTTTAGATTTTCGAACTGTGTTTAAAGAAAGACAGTGTGGAAAACGGAAGATTCTAAATATGAGAATTTAACCACATTTTTCTCGAACAATTTGTTCTTTTCCTTAAGGTAAATGTTCAAATTTTTGAAAATAAATTTAATTTTGAAAAATTTCCTAGGTTTTTTCTGACTATTTTTTTATTTATTAATTTAAAAAAAATTAAAAAGTTAAAAATTGAAAAGGATAGAGAAAAAATTATTTTAAGTTTTATTAATTTTTTACGTTTATTCAGTAACGGTTTGGATTGTATGAATATAAATGATACGAAACGGAATTTTTTTATATTTTCTAATACTGCACAAAATAAGTGCCAATGAAATTATTTATGAATTCATTATTTCTTATTAGAAATGAAAGTTTGAAGAATTGTTTAATAAAATTACTTTCTTATAGTTTAAATAAATTTGATTTCAATTAATATATAAAAAAATTCATAAATTTAATTATTTTATGACTTTCATTCCATTTCATTATTCACTGTCCTCTTCATCGCTCTCTTCTCTATTACTTTTTCCATCTTCACTTTCTTGATTATCATCTTCTTTCTCATCTATCTCTTCTCCTTCACTTTCTTGATTATCATTTTCTTTCTCATCTATCTCTTCTTCTTCACTTTCTTGATTATCATTTTCTTTCTCATCTATCTCTTCTCCTTCACTTTCTGTCTGATCTGTTTCTTCTCCATCACTTTCTTCCTGATCTGTTTTTTCTTCATCGTTTTCTTCTTGATCCGTTTCTTCTACATTATATTTTTCCTGATCAGTATTTTCTACATCACTTTCTTTGTTTTTCTTCTCTGCATTAACAATTTTTTTCGATTTTTTTTTACCCTTCTTTTCTTTTTCAGCTGTTTTTGGGTTTCGTAAAGTCCCGCACGTATTGTTAATTAATTTAATCATATCAGTTTCAGTAAGCTTTTGAGATGTTGGCACTTTCCTATTTACGTAATCTGAAAAATAGTAAATTTTGTTAGTTATAACTTTTTTTTTAAAAAAGAGATATATATATTATTCTGTTTATTCTTGCACAATTTGTTTCTATTACTAAAAGTTTTTGTTCTTTTTATTTTTACTCACAGAGTATTGCCATTCGTATGTTCTCAGGAACAGCAGTTCTACGTTTGTTTCTGCCTAAGGCACACATATTAATTAATTTTTTACTCCTACTATTTCATATAAGAGAGTGCGGGCTAAGTCTCTTGGTTTGTTTTTGATCATTTTCATTAGCATTAGTTTCTCTGTTTTTACATACACTGGTAAACCTTTTTTTAATTGAGTCATAGTATTGCAAATTTTATCAGGTGAGAATTCTTTGTCCTGGAAGACATTTTTAATATTTTATAGAAAGACAATGTATAAAGTAAACTTCTAAAAATATAAGTTTTGCAATACTAACGCATGAAGAAAACTTATTTTAATACCAATTACTTAGTTTATGAACGATCCCTAAAAATTACATCTTTAAAAGCTTTTTTTCTTATCTTTTCAGAAAGAAATCTTGCCAAAATTTTGCAAGTTCTAGTTGATGTTGCAAAACGTTTTGTATGATACTCGTGCGTTAATTGCATCATATACTTGTGTGATGTGGCTAACTTGACTTGTGCAGTAAATTTTACAAGTATATAATCACAAATCTAACGCATTTGTATCATTCATATCAATTTTTTAACTAACTTCATTAGCTGATGATTCAGGAAAAACTTTTCTTTTGAGTACTTCTGTAACCCTCTCAAAGAATGTAACAGTATGTGGTGTCAAGACTGAAATGCGACAAAATGAATAAATTATATTTTGAATACATGCCAAAAATCTGAATATAAAATACAATAACTTTACTTAGATCTTCAAAAAGAGCCTCAAAGTCACTATTATCTGTTATCTTAATTTCATCATTGGCCTTTATTTTCTTAGCTGTGAAAAATAATAATTTTTTGTATTAATACCTTAAATTAACATATTTTTTTCAAATATTATTTATAATTTACAGGTAAAAAGACGTCGATTAAAATATATTAAAATGTTTACAAAAAATTTTCAAAAATGTAAATGATTGCAGTGATTTTAATGCATTTTATTTCCATTTCATTAAAAACGAATCAAAGTGTGGGCAATTGTATATCATAACAGGAAGATAACTGATAATAAATTTTATGGTATTAAAGATTAAACATAATTGAATTGAATTCTAATCTAATTTTTAAAAGAATTAAAGCATATAAGTTTAAAAATGACATTAGTTTGTCATTGAAATAATTCAGAATTGAGCGATTTTTGCAAACATTTTAATTTCTTTCAATCAAGATCTTTTTACCAGGTTATTATTGGTCTAAAATTACTGTTTATAATATTGACTAAACATTGTAATGTTATGAGTATCATGTAATATAACATTCACAAAAAAGGCAGTCTAATGGTAATATTACCTGGAAATATCTCTGTAATATTACAGTAACATTACCGCGTAATATTACTATAATAATTCACAATTAAATAAAGTAAATAAAAATTATAATAAAATTCGATTGAAATGCACATCTAATAATTAAAAATGATAAGTTCATATTATGTAATATTAAGAAAATTCTAGTATCATTTTATTGAAGTGTTATTACGTAAACTTCCCTGTAATATGACCATCAGGTAGACTTTTTAATATGGCTGCAATATTTTATCAATATTACGTGCTTTTCGGGATTTTTCAGAAATATTTTAAATATAGATTATAGAATTTACGGTTAATAATTAATTATATAAATTTATAAATCAATTATTTATTAATTAATAACTAATTATAAATAATGACTTAATAATTAATTATCATTAAATTAGTTAACTTCACCTGAGCTTTGCTCTTCCACGTCGTCATCCAATGTCCTCTTTCGAGTGTTCGTCATATTCGATATATGTTCTGATTCAAGGTCACCTTCCATATCTGCTAAATCAGGATCTGAATCTGTAGTTTGAAATTAAATAAAAATTAAAATAAATGTAGATAATTCATAATTTCAACTTTATTCAATTAAGAAGGAAGTTGATTTGTGTAAGGGTTTTTAAAGTAATTAGGCAATGCTTAAAACATTAAATAGAAATAAAAAAAATGTTAAATAAATATTGAAGACTTTGAAGGTTATAAATATTTCTGTTCGTAATTGCAGGCTTCATATTCAATAATTAATTGTAAAAAAGTAGCTAAAACCAGCTCCAAGAATGATAAAAGTAGTAAAAAGTAGCTATTAAAAAGATAAATTTGATGTCTAAAAAAATCTCGTTTCAGTTGATTCACAAAATTTTGATTCAGTAATTCCCTGGCTTTTTCCTAATTTTTAACAAAAGCATTCACTTGTTTTCTTATCCTGGTACTAACTTCAATTCTAAATTTTTCTTAAATTTTATTATTTTCTAAATCTTGAGTTAGAATTCATATTATTCATTATTACATTTTTCCAACAATTAAAATTTTCAAAGACAGACAATTGAAAATCATTTGAAATTTGAATAATAATTGTAAAATAATGCTTCTTATATTCAATTGTTATCTTTATATACAAAAATAAATAATTGATTGTTTCCTAAAATTGTGTTTTTATAAAGCATTTTCCTGAAAAAAAATAATTATTTAAAAAATATTTAATAAAAAATTCCATTATATAAAAAAATATTGATAAAATTCTTTGTAAGAGTTTATTTATTTTTACAAATAATAAAAACTATCCCAGAAATTCAAGTACTTAAAAAAATGTTAATAAAATTCTTGCAAGAGTTGAATTATTTTCATGAGTTATAAAATCCTTCGCAAGATTTTCATTATTTTCTAATACAATATTAAATTAATTCTTCGAAAAATGCTATTATTCTTAAAAATTTTGATAAAATTATAATTTAATTGAAAATAGATAAATTCTTATAAACAAATTTTAGCAAAATTGTTAAAAATTGATTTCTTTTAGAAAATTTTATAAAAAATCTTTAAATATCTGATTACTTTCTTTCAAAAATTTATATGAAAATTTTACTTTTTACAATTAAATTTCTGTGAATATAAATAAATTTTTACAAAGAATTTTATCAATATTTTTTTAAATAATGGAATTTTTTATTAAACATTTTTGAAATAATTATTTTTTTTCAGGAAAATAATTATAATTTAATTAAAAATAGATTAATTCTTATAAACAAATTTTAGCAAATTGTTAAAAATAGATTTCTTTAAGATAATTTTATAAAAAATCTTTAAATATCTGATTACTTTCTTTCAAAATTTTTTATGAAAATTTTATTTTTTACAATTAAATTTCTGTGAATAATTTTATTATTTTTGAAAGTAATAGAATTTTTGCTACAAATTTTATAAAAAAAACTGTTAATTATTTTAATTCTTTTATGAAATTGTATTAAAATATTAGTAATCTTGAATGCTCGAATTTCAATTATAGTGTAATTTAAAAAAAAAGAAAAAAGTAGGTTTTAGTGTCACAAATCTAAGGAAAAGTATCCAAAAAGTATTAAAGCGTGAGAAAAGTAGTAATTAGTTGGTTTTAATATAGAATGAGTACGAAGCCTGTAATATTGAATCCAACCGTTTTAGCTTCACCTAAGCATTGCTTTTCCACGTTTTCATCCAATGCCCCCTTTTGAGTGTTCGTCAGATTCGATAAATGTTCTGATTCAAGGTCATCTTCCAAATCTGATAATCCAGGAAATAAAAATAAAAAATGTAGAGAATTAATAATTTTTTCAACTTTATTAAACAACGCTAAAAATGAAATAGAACTAATAAAAAAATTTTTTTAATAAATATTAAATAATTTGTAATTTTGTGTAACAAAACTTGAGATATTTTAAAAAAATTCTAGACTAATAAATAATATATAAGCAATGTTTGTACCTGAAGATACATGAAAAGTTTTAAATCTAGACGAGTTTTCTTTTTCTTTTGAGATATGATTTGTTATTTCTGACACCATTCTATCATTTATATTTGCCGTATTTTCATGATTTTCGATTTGTTTTTTTCCTTTTTCTGAATCTTTGTTATTAATTAATTTTACTAATTCTTTGTCTTTTTTATTTTTTTCTATTTTCTTCTTATACTTTTCACCATCGTTTAATTCCAATTTTTCTTTATCAATTTCATGGGAAATTTTCTTAATCTTTGATGGTTGGCAACCTTCCTTTTCTTTAATTGCATTTTTCTGATTTCCTTCAATATTTTTTTTCTCTAATACAGATTTATTTTCTTTGCCTTTTTGACCACTTTTCGTAATTAATTTTTTCATTTCATCATTTTTTCTTTCACTTTTTGCCGTATTTTTCATTTCTTTTATTGATTCTTTGTCATTATCATTTTGAACAACTTTTTTAATTTTTTTTGACATTATACTGCCATTTTTATTTTTGTCTACTACTTTTTGAACTTTTTCTATATTTTTAAATTTTTTCATTGGTTCGTTTTCTTTATTTTCTGTATTCACGCAATCTGTTTTTTCCTTATTTTTTTTAGTATTTTTCTTTACAATTATTTGCTCTATTTTATTACCATCTCGATTATTTTTCTTTTTCGATATTTCTTTTTCCATGACTGACTCATCTTTTTTAGGTATTTCTTTGCTGCTTAGATTAGCACCTGATGTTGATGGATTAGTAGCTAAAAAGTAGTATATTAATAAATAGCTTTATTTTAATTTGTTATTAAAAATAAATTATTTTAAATTGTTATTATTTGTTCAATTTAATAAAATTTCAACTTATGACAAATGAAAAAATTATTATATATTTCTCATTTTCTTTATTGTAAATTCTGATATTGTTTAAAATTTAATTAAATTAAAAATTTATAATTAATTTATTTTGATTGTTTAGAAAAAGCTTTAATTACTTTGATTTATTGGAAGTCCAGTTTTTGAAAGCAAATGATTTTCTAGTATTTTCATTGTTTTTTTTCTCATTGTTTGTTTCAATTTTTCAGCTGCTTTTTCGGCATTTGGTCTTTTCTTGAGGGTGTCCTTTAGTTTGGATTTCTTATGCTTTTCTATGATACTTCCTTCCACGCTGACATCAATTTTCTGAAGGAATTTTTTATCTTCTAAAAGTTTAAAAGAAAGTATGAACTTCTTATTTTCTTTTTGAAAAATTGTGTTAATTTTACAGCGTTTATTTTGTCATTAATAATTTTTCTCTAATAGAAAATAAAATTGAAGAAATAAATTTAATTAATACAATTAAATATTGAAAATAATTTGATAAATACAGTAAGATACTTATTTATTCCTATTTTTTGAAAAATAACCTTAAAATTTTATTTATCTTTTAATCATTGTTTATAACTATTTAAAGAGGCGAAAACGTCAAAAAAGATTATTTAAATTTTTTCCAATAAAATTCAAGAACCAAATTATTATTTTTACTTACCGCTTCGTTTTATTAAAAGTGCATCATAATATTTTTCTCCGTATAGCACTTTCACTGTATCACCTTCATTTTTCTTTTCTAAATCTGGCGGCTCCTGCATGACGGTTATTTCATTTGATCGAATCCACTTCAGCAACACAAACATTTTTTAAAATATTTTTTTCCTCTAAATAGCCAATTTTGCAAACTGTCAGAATTAGATTAAACAAAGACAAGTGAAGTTGGAATATTTCTAAAAACAAAATAGTAGTTAAGTTAGCGCTAACAAATCGATAACTTATCGCATTTTATTTTTTGAAAAAAAAATTTACTTATTTTGTTTCTGACGTATGTTTGACAGATTCAAAATCACGCATAAAAAAATATTCATCATCCTATTTATTGTTATTATAATTGTAATTTAATGTTAGAATTTTTTTTAAATTTTATTTATCATGCAACGGAATTTGAGAAATTTAGAAGAATATTCAATTCGACACCAAAGAAGAATTAGAGCGGCTTTGATCAGAGAATCAAGTTCTGACGAATCGAACACTTCAGATGATTCAAATGATTTGGAACATTTAAATTCTGTAATGAACTTTTTAAAATATTTTTCTTCTTTATTATATATATAAAAATAAAAGCATTTTTATTTAATACTTTTATTATTATTTTTTTTAATTATTTTATATTTTTATTTATTTATTATTCTTTATTATTATTACTATATTTTTTTCTAAAAGTTTAAAAACATATTTTTCAATTGATAATTAACATTTTTTCCAAGATTCTGAATTAATTAAAAGTTTTATACACATTTTTGTTATACCTATAACAAAACTTAAGTTATTAACTTAATATTATTAATATTATTTTTTAATTTTTATATTTTCATATTAAATTTAATTATAATTATTTAATAAAAATTATGACAAAATTAAAATTGGACAACTTTTTGAATCTGAATTGGTAACATTAATATAATTTTCAGGATCATGATGATGATAATGAAGTTTATGTGCATGCACTTGATATTGATTATGAGGACCAGAATTTACAGTATAATGATCTCAGTAATGATGATGAAGATTCGACTGAAAACGAAAGTGTTGCTTCTGACACAGAGTCTGTTTCTTCTAATAATACCAACAGCGAGGATTCTATTATTTTACTCAATGACAGAAGCGATTTATCAGACGAGGGTAAATTTTAAATTATTTACATTCCCAGAAGATTACAAAAATACAATACTCTTGAGATAAGCTATTCAAATGACAAAATATACATAAACTTTAAAAATAACAGTTTAATTTCCAATTCTTTCTAAATCTAAATTAGCGAAATTTCACTGATTCACGCTGATCACTTTTGAAGTAAATTTTTAACTCGAAAAACTTAACTGTCCACCCTCGATTCCATTTTCTTTCTAATTTTAGTTCAGTCTTATAAACTCTTCATGTGAAAAGTAAATAATGGCAGCTTTCATCCTACCATTTAGATAGAGTAAGAAATTTCATTGAAAGGTCATTAATCGACAGTGTCTGTAATGTTAATAAAAAATCATTGCTCCCCTATTGCTAAACCTGGTCCTAAGTCCCGTGCAGAAAATGCCCTACTTTTCCCTATTTAAAGTAGAGCTTTGGTCGGAGCCTCGATAGTTTTCCCTACTTAAAAAAATTTAAAGTAAATTAAGTTTTTGAAAGTCCTTTTTGTAAAAAAGCTATTAACAATAAAAAGCAATCATTATTCTAGTAATTTAAAAAATTTTTTATTTTAAGGGAAAAGTATGGAAACAAAAAAATTGATTTTCCTTATTTTTTAATGTAAAGAAAATTATCAATCTGAACTTAGGCAAAAACAAGGGAAAAGTATTGGAGCAAAAAAATCGATTTTCCCTAATTTTTCATAGTTAGAAAATTAGCTATCTCAACTTCGTCAAAAACATGGGAAAAGTTGAGGAGCAAAAAAATAGTTTTTTAAATTTTCCGTAGTAAGAAAATTAGCTATCTCAACTTTGGCAAAATATGGGACAAGTATTGGAGCAAAAAATCGATTTTCCCTAATTTTTCATAGTTAGAAAATTAGCTAATTTTCTAACTATGAAAAATTAGGGAAAATCTCAACTTCGTCAAAAACATGGGAAAAGTTGAGGAGCAAAAAAATCGAGTTTTTCAAATATTCCATAGTAATAAAATTAGCTATCTCAACTTTGGCAAAATATGGGAAAAGTATGGGAGCAAAGAAATTGACTTTCCCTAATTTTTCATAGTAAGAAAATTAGCTATCTCAACTTCGTCAAAAACATGGGAAAAGTTGAGGAGCAAAAAAATAGTTTTTTAAATTTTCCATAGTAAGAAAATTAGCAATCTCAACTTTGGCAAAATATGGGACAAGTATTGGAGCAAAAAATCGATTTTCCCTAATTTTTCATAGTTAGAAAATTAGCTAATTTTCTAACTATGAAAAATTAGGGAAAATCTCAACTTCGTCAAAAACATGGGAAAAGTTGAGGAGCAAAAAAATCGAGTTTTTCAAATATTCCATAGTAATAAAATTAGCTATCTCAACTTTGGCAAAATATGGGAAAAGTATGGGAGCAAAGATATTGACTTTCCCTAATTTTTCATAGTTAGAAAATTAGCTATCTCAACTTCGTCAAAGGCATGGGAAAAGTTGAGGAGCAAAAAAATCGAGTTTTTCAAATTTTCCATAGTAAGAAAATTAGCTATCTCAACTTTGGCAATATATGGGAAAAGTATTGGAGCAAAAAAATCGATTTTCCGTAATTTTTCATAGTCAGAAAATTAGCTATCTCAACTTTGTCTAAAATATGGGTAAAGTTAAAGAGCAAAAAAATCGAGTTTTCCAAATTTCCCATAGTAAGAAAATTATCTCAACTTTGGCAAAATATGGGAAAAGTATGGGAGCAAAGAAATTGACTTTCCCTAATTTTTCATAGTTAGAAAATTATCAGTCTGTACTTTGTCAAAAGCATGGGAAAAGTTGAGGAGCAAAAAAATCGAGTTTTCCAAATTTTCCATAGTAAGAAAATTATCTCAACTTTGTCAAAAACATGGGAAAAGTTGAGAAGCAAAAAAATCGAGTTTTTCAAATTTTCCATAGTAAGAAAATTAGCTATCTGAACTTAGGCAAAAACAAGGGAAAAGTATTGGAGCAAAAAAATCGATTTTCCGTAATTTTTCATAGTCAGAAAATTAGCTATCTCAACTTTGTCTAAAATATGGGAAAAGTTAAAGAGCAAAAAAATCGAGTTTTCCAAATTTCCCGTAGTAACAAAATTAGCTATCTCAACTTTGGCAAAATATGGGAGAAGTATGGGAGCAAAGAAATTGACTTTCCCTAATTTTTCATAGTTAGAAAATTATCAGTCTGTACTTTGTCAATAACATGGAAAAAGTTGAGGAGCAAAAAAAACAACTTTTTCAAATTTTCCATAGTAAGAAAGTTAGCAATGTAATACTATAAAAAATAAGGAAAATTTGATTTTTTTTGCTCTTATACTTTTCCCATGTTTTTACGAAAGTTCAGAAGTATGGGAAACGCTCATAAGCTATGGTTCGCTACATTTTGCCCATCCTTCAATTATAGCTGAAAACTGATGAACTTTGGCCGAAATCTTTGCTCATCTTTTTTTTTTGATATCCTAAAGTTAGTCTTAGGATCTTCTAGGGATATCCAGAGAATATTCTAAAATATACAAAGCAGCGGTTTTGAGATCCTGCGAATATCCTGTGGATATTTTGGAATATCCTGAATTTGTTTAGGATACTTTCAGGATCCCCTGTTATTGTGAGAGTACTAGTTTTCTTTTTTTATTATTTTTATTTGTTATGCCTTAATTTTTTCTTTTTTTAAGAAAAGGTGAAGATAAAAACAAACAAGAATATCAGTTAATATTTACATAAGTTTTGTTTTCCCTAGTAGCACATAATATTACAATAATAATACTACGTGATTGTAGGATTAATATTTTGTTAAATCCCATTTTTTGTTAAGAGTTTTCTTTTAAAATATATATATTAATTACGTTATTATTAAATTTAGGAACTTACGACGCTTCAGATGAAAGTAGTGATACGGACAGTAGCAGTGATTCAGAGAATGAGGAATTTATAAACAATCAAGATCCACCATTATTTCCAAACTGCCCTCTTACACTTTCGGAGAGTTTATTATCCATTCTTGCACTTACTCTGCGTTACCCGATCACTGGTGTTTTACTCGCTTCCATTTTGGAATTGATTCAAATGCATTGTCCAGAGCCAAATTATTGCATTCAATCCTTATATAAATTCAAACAATATTTTAAACATTTGAAAAGCCCAGAAAATAGACATTTTTACTGTAAGAATTGCTTTAGTAATATTGAAGATGATGGCCAACAATGTCCTGCTTGCTTGGATCAAACTGATAGTAGTTATTTTATGACAATCTCAATAATTTCACAGTTGACGGCTCTATATAATAGACGTGGCTTTCGAGAACAATTAAATTATAAGTTCAATAGAGTTAAAGTTGTAGAGGAAAATATTGAAGATATTTATGATGGTAGCGTTTATAAAGAATTAAGTGAAGATGGAGAAATATTATCAGATCCTAATAATATATCGTTTTGCTGGTATACAGACGGCGTGAGAGTATTTAAATCGTCAAAGTTTTCATTTTGGCCATTGTACCTAGTAATTAACGAACTACCATATGAAGAACGATTTAAGAAGGAGAATTTAATCTTATCAGGAATATGGTTTGGAGAAGAGAAGCCTTGCCCAAACATGTTTCTTTATCCTTTATACGATGAAATTCATCAATTATCGAATGGAGTACAATTCAATATTCCTAATTATGACAATCCTATCCTTGTAAAGGGCATAATAATTTGTGGGGTATGTGATCTTCCTGCAAAAGCTCTCTTTCTAAATATGAGTCAATATAATGGTGTGTGTGGGTGTCAAAAGTGCAAAGATCAAGGTATGAGAATAGGCCGGATACAGGTATATCCATATCAACGGAACATGACTATGCGTACAGAGAATGAAACACTACAGGAAGCAGCTCAAGTCATTAGACGACCAATAAATGGTGTGAAAGGTATGACCGTTCTGTCTCTTCTAGTGTTTCAGTGGATTAGAACAACTGCACTTGATGCTATGCATTGCGTTTTCGAAGGCGTCATGAAAGCAATGCTTAATCTATGGTTTAATCCTGAATTTTCCGATATGCCTTGGTCATTATATGATCGTCTTGATATCATCGATAACCGTTTGAAACATATTAAACCACCTGGATTTGTGCAAAGAAGACCGCGGTCTATTAAGAAACATTTAGCATATTGGAAGGCATCAGAGTTAAAAAAATTTTTTTTTTTATTATGCTCTATTAATCTTAGAAGACCTAATGGATAGAGATCACTTTGAGCATTTGAAATTATTGATTGGTGCAGTCTTCCTTCTTTGCCAGAAAAGTATATCACAGCAAATGATAATTGAAGCATCTCGGATGATACATGAATTCGTTTCGAGGTATCAGTACATATACGGACTCCGAAATATGTCTTGTAACGTCCATTCTTTGCTTCACCTACCTGATACTGTACGTAATTTAGGACCACTGTGGGAATATAATTGTTTCCGTTTCGAGGATATAAACGGAAAATTAAAAAATTTTATACACGGTAGTAAATGCGCTCAACTACAGATATATAATGCGGCTTCTTTGTACATTGGCACCTTCACATTGAACAAGGATTATTTGAATGAAGGTAGTAAACCGTTTCTTTTTTGTAAAAAACTTCTATGTCCTACAAAGCAATTAAAGTTGCATAGTATTGGACAATCTCTCTATATTGCAGGAGCAATGTCGAGAATTCCTCTTCCAATTGAACTTCTTGAACAATTTCAGCAAAATGAAATTATGGGCCAAAGATATACCGTTTTTAAAAGATTGTATAAAAATAATACTGTTTATATGTCAGAAATATATACTCTCCCAAAAGTAACTAACTCAACTTGTGTGAAGTACGTTCATTTGAATGCCACTATGTTTGGGATTATAAGATTATTTGTACGAGTGACTAATTGCATGTGCTATCGAATCTGTAATTGCAGAGCAGACCACTACGCTGTAATAAAAACTTGCCGAACAGAAATCGCTTATCCAAATACCTGTATACCTGGAGGACCAGGACTTAATTATATTCACAAATTAGAAATTGTTCAAAATGAATTTCAAATCATTGACGTAAATTCTTTAAAGGCACTTTGTTTTCTTATAGATGTTAAAGATACAAACTTTTTTTTTGCTGTCGAGCCTGTAAACACTATTGAAGAAGAATAAACTCGATCTTTTGTATATTGTACAAAATGCGTTAATTTTTAAAAAACTGAAATTCATATTATCTAGCTTTACTAAATCGATATGAATATGTAAACAATTCGTGAATCATAAATAATAATACGATTTATAATTATTTAATACAATTCAGGTTTATTCTATATGTTATCTATGATTTTAATGAAAAAGGTGAATGCGTTTGTATAAATCATAAACTTAATACAACAGAATTGAAAATCAATTGTTAAAGCGATGCGATTATAATGTTGCTTAAATCATTGTCATCTAGATCTATGATAAATATAAACATTTATTACAACAATTATTTCTTTTCATGTAAGAAGATAAAAAAATATCCATAAGGAATTAGGTAATGTTACGCTACATAAAATAAATCTAAAAACAAAAAACTTAATTATTGCAGATAATGTTTATTATTATCGTTAAGATTATTTTTTCACTACAAAAATAAATACTTTAATTATCCATAAAATAATGTTTTTAATTATACTTTATTTCAAATATTATTTTATTTATATCTTATTTCATTCACTTCAGCTGTGACAGTTAGAGAAACGAAAAATTTATTCTAAAACCCAAATAAACAGACAATATTGAAAACCTCCTTCCCATAGTTCTCCATCCTTTGCCCATAGTTTGAAACCTGCAAAAAATAGTTTTTCGACATACTTTGCCCATGGTTTAAAGTTACAAAAAAAAGTTTTTTCCTTCCCATAGTTCGCCATCCTTTGCCCATAGTTTGAAACTTACAAAAAATAGTTTTTCGACAAACTTTGCCCATAGTTTAAAATTACAAAAAAAAGTTGTTTCCTTCCCATAGTTCGCCATCCTTTGCCCATAGTTTGGAAATAGCAAAAAATAGTTTTTCACCATGCTTTGCCCATGGTTCGAAGTCACAAAAAATAATATTTTCATTCTTCCCATGGTTCGCTATCCTCTACCATAGTTGTTGCTATTCTTTAACCATGGGATTCGGCCATTAGCAATACTTTGCCATACTTTGTCAAGCTTAGTGCCATATTTCGCCAATCTTAACCCATATTCTGCTATCTTATACCCATACTTCTATTTCCACGCGGGAACTCAAAATGAGTCCATGTTAAATGACATAGAACGTGGCGCCATCTGCCCTACTCATTTTTGTTGCAGCTCATAATGAGTCACTTTTCCGACTCATTTTGAGTTCAGTTTCTTTCTGTGCACCTTTTAAACATCCCATAATACAAGAAGAATCATCTGAATCTGAAGAAGCAGATGAAGAAAATCAATCATCAAATAATAAACCACTAAAAGACCAAACAACAATTAGGTCAAAATTAGAAACATCTATTAATAGCATTCCACCAGAAATTTCACAAATAAAAGACAAAATAGAAGAATCTTTAACATTTAACGTACACAGTTGTAGAAAAAATCTAACCTACTATCGAAATAATTACGCTCATTTTCTGTCTGCCGATTGCGAATTTATAACTCCTGTAGGAAGATTACTCATTGACATCGGAGCAATTGATCCTCAAGAAATAAAAGTAAAAAACCCTCAAAAGGGACAAATACTAATTACTCCTCGAGGACAGTATAATATTTACACCTTAATAGTAAAACACAATCATTTTGATCCATTAATAAAAAAGGATGTCCTTGATGTATTACAAAAACTAAAAATCATTCTTCAAAACGAAAATTTAAAGGAAATTAGAATTTCCAGAAAAAATGACCTAACTGACGAATTAATAAAAGGAGAATTTTTACAAATAAATAATAGATACAATTTTCCAAAATAGTGCCGTAAAAGTCACTATATGTTATGTGCAAGTTACAATTCCAAAAGAAGAAATTCGAGAGGAAATAATCAAAGAATACCATAACAGCAAAATAGGAGTACACAAAGGAGTCACAAAAACCTATCGAAGAATACGTGAAAAGTTCTTCTGGACCGGACTCAAAAAACAAGTAACTGAATTCATAAGAAAATGTCCAGCTTGTCAAGAACAAGAACTTGTTCGAGTAAAAACAAGAGAACCAATGCTAGTTACGGACACTCCACTAGACGCCTTTGATAAAGTATCATTGGACACAGTAGGAAAACTTCCTACAACTCTTGATGGTAATTGCCGCATACTTACCATGCAAGACCATTTATCAAAATATTGTATTGCAGTAGCAATCCCCGATATTTCAACTACAACAATAGCACATGATGTAGCTACAGAATTATATTCTAAATGTGGAGCCCCTAAAACAATTCTAACTGATAAAGGACGATGATTTATAAGTAAACTCATGAGAAAACTATCTATAATCTTTAGAGTTCAACAAGTTACAACTTCGGGATACAGACCTCAAACAAAGGGCAGCTTAGAAATAAGCTACATAGTTCTTGTAGATTTTCTAAAACAATATTCTGAAAACTACGATGACTGGGACAAACTACAACCCTTTTGCATGTTCGCCTATAATACATCAGTTTATGAAGCAACAAACTTCACTCCTTTCGAATTAGTATTCGGAAAAACAGCCAGAACACCTAGTTCCTTCCCTTCAGAAGAAAAACTAGAAACTTACGGTTCATACTTAGTATAATAAAAATCGAGACTAACAGAAATAAAAAACATGGCCGCGAAAAACCTCATACAATCCAAGCTAAAGTCCAAACAAAATTACGACAAAAAAATAAAACCATTTTTAGGTAGAATAGGAGACAAAGCTTATGTCCTAAGAGAAGTTAAGAAAAGCAATTCGAATCATATAACCATGGGCTATACAATATTGTGGATCTCTTAGAAAAGCATACCGCAATTTTAATTACAAATGAAGGTCAAAGGTTTCAAAAACATGTAGATAAACTAAAAATCGCTTATCTATATTAATAAAATCAGACTTTTGTCTGTACATTGCACAAAATTAATTTTTTCTAGCATAATTTATTTATTTGAACAACGGAGAATACAAAAATGGTAATAGAAAATTTCCTGTCTGTATGTATGTATGTGTGTATGTATGTATGTATGTATGTATGTATGTATGTATGTATGTATGTCCGCAAAATTTTGTTCGCGTATAACTTGAAAACGTCTTGACCGATTGAAGTAAAATTTGGCAATCTTTCAGGTATTGGTCTAACTTAAAATATTAGCTATATTTGATGAAAAAATATTGAGCTGAACAAAAGTTATGAATTTTTCAAAAAATTCAAAAAAAATTTTTTTTTCAATTTTTGCAGATTGGCATAAATTTTTTTATTTATTAATAACATAAATGATTTTAAAGATATATAAAAATAAATTGAATAAAAAATAATATTAATATGAAAAAAAATTATGAATTTTCCAAAAAATTCAAATTTTTTTTTAAATTTTGACAGATTGCTGTAAATTAATCAGTTATGACTTTTGTAAGATATATATAAGCAATAAATTTGCAGATTTTAAATATATTAATTAGAACGGGAGGTATTCAATTTTTTCAAAAAATTAAAAAAATTGAAAATTTCCAAATTTTATATTTTTTAATGTATATTTTTTAAACTTTCTGTAATTAAATATTTTTATTGTTTATACTCCTGCCCTATTGGCCTTACGCACTTCGACAAGAGTCCCCGAGAAATACTTTTTTGGATTAAGCATAACTATTCTACTTTAGAAATTTTCTATATATTAACCTAATTTGCGTCTACAGCCGACTTTATTAGGAGTACTCAATTGCAAAAATTTCGAAAATATTAAAAATAGAGATTCTTATGATAAAATTGATACTGCAGGAATTCAAGAATATGTGATACAATACTTGCATTATGCTACTGGGAAAAAACTTAGATAGTAAAAAGTTTGGTTATTTTAATACTAGATTTAACTTTTAGGGATGTTTTGAGCATTGTAAAGTCAAAAGTTAAACAGGGTGTCTATTATTATTTTTGTTTAACAAACTATCCAGTTTTTCCCAGCTTTGTCCAAATTTTTCCAGGTGTAACTTTTCTCATCAAATATAAATTTTCTTGATAAGAATTAACAATAAATAAAACTACAAATGGCTACAAAAATTCACTTATTTTATGAAAATACTCTTCGACGGGTTTTTGTTTTTACTAATACTTTTAACAGGGGTTCTACTAACTGGAAAAAACAGAAAATATGCAGGAATTTAATTTAATCGGGAAAAACTGTGAATTCAGCCTGCAATATAGGTCTTATTTTAGATTTTAGCAATTATGATACAATTAGTTCGAATTTTACTTTACTATAAAAACTGGTGGGAATTTTGGATTAACTTATAATACAATAATTAAATTTCTACAAATAATTGACACAACATTGTTCTCTGCATTTTAATTAATTAAAAATAAATTATTTGATGGTAAAAAGTCAATCACTGATTTAAAATAGTAATATTTTTCTAATGAAATAGTTCATGGTAGCTAAATATTATTTTTTCCGGTCAAATTAAATTCCCCGCTATTTCCCATTTTTCGAGACTGGTCGACACACTATTGAATGTATTTGTAGAAACTAAAACCCGTCGAAGACGGGTACGACAGCTAGTGAATAAATATAATAACACAATTTTATGTTTCTAGATGGCTGAAATGGTCCTCAAAACACCTTCATTGAATGAAGAACTCATCGCCATAACCATATTTCCAAAAGGAAATATACATTACCGGCAAAAATTGTCGGTTCGAACGACGGGCGAGCTATGAAAAGTTGCTACCGAAATTAAATTAACATATTTTATTATTGAAAAATGATAGAAACTTGGTTCTTGGATCGTTTGAAAGCCAATTAAATTCTGCGTCGTTTGATATATAAATGAAAATTATTTGATATTTTTGAGAGATTTTATCACCCAAAAGATTTTGAAAAAAATGATTAATTTTTTTATTTTTGTGCACCATGTTTGTGTGGCTGCACATTCTAGAAATATTTAGAGAAAAACATTTTATTTATGTAGTTTTAACATTGTACCCTCAAATTAATAAAAACCACTTCTAAAAATCACCCCCTAAACATAGGTTTAAAAAAGTTCTAATTTTACTTAAAAAAATTGGTTAAAAAAATAAATAACATTTATGAGACTCGTGATTTAATCAAAATATATTTAAATCAAATTTACCTCCATAAAAATAATTACTGATGAACAAAAATCATCCCCTGTACATTATTTCATCAATTTGGTAATTATACTCATGAACATAAACATAACATTTTTTAAAGATTGTATAAGTCATGGAATTTTCTCACAATATATTATGTTTAAACTCAAACTAATATTAATAAAAACAACCCATAAAAATCATCCCCTAATCATAATTTTCACAAATTGCCAATTATTTTTATATAATTGTGTACAAAAAATTTACATACGGCTTCTGAGGTCTGAAATATTTGTTCTGAATATATTTCAATCAATGAATCAATGACCAATGAACAAGAATCATCCCCTGTACATTAGTTGCGCAATTTGGAAATAATTCTCTTGAACATAGACATGTCATTTTTTATACATTCTATAAGTTATGGAATTTTCTCACAATTAATTATGTTTAAACTAAAACTAATATTAATAAAAACAACTCTTAAAAATCATCCTCTAATCATAATTTTTACAAATTTCCAATTATTCTTAAATAAACTGAGTACAAAACATTTAAATACGGTTTCTGAGGTCTAGAATATTTGTTCTGAATATATTTCAATTAAATTCACACTAATAAAAATAATGACCAATGAACAAAAATCATTCCCTGTACATAAGTTGCCCAATTTGGTAATAATTCTCACAAACATAGACATGACAGTTGTTTTTACATTCTATAAGTTATCGAATTTTCTCGCAATATATTATGTTTGAACTTAAATTAATATTAATAAAAACAACCCCTAAAAATCATCCCCTAATCATAATTTTCACAAATTTTCCAATTATTCTTAAATAAATTGTGTACAAAAAATTTAAATACGATGATCAGGAGAATAATTACCAAATTGGGCAACTAATGTACAGAGGATGATTATTGTTCATTGGCCACTATTTTTATGTTGGTGAATTTGATTGAAATATATTCAGAACAAATATTCCAGACTCCAGAAACAGTATGTAAATTTTTTGTACACAATTATTTGTGAATAATTGGCAATTTGTGAAAATTATGTTTAGAGGATGATTGTTAGGGGTGGTTATTATTAATATTAGTTTTAGTTTAAACATAATATATTGTAAGAAAATTTTATAATTCATAGAATGTATAAAAAAATGTTATGTCTATGTTCATAAGAATTAATACAAAATTGGGCAACTAATGTACAGGGGATGATTTTTGTTCATTGGTCATTATTTTTATGGGGGTAAATTTGATTGAATTATATTCAGAACAAATATTTTAGACCTCAGAAACCGTATTTAAATTTTTTGTACACAATTTATTCAAGAATAATTGGAAATTTGTGAAAATTATTATTAGGAGATGATTTTTAGGAGTTGTTTTTATTAATATTAGTTTTAGTTTAAACATAATATATTGTGAAAAAATTTCATAACTTAAAGAATGTATAAAAAAACTGTTTCGTTTATGTTCATGAGAATAATTACAAAATTGACCAAATAATGTACAGGGGATGATTTTTATTAATTGGTAATTATTTTTATGGGGGTAAATTTGATTAAAATATATTCTGAATTAATCACGAGCCTCATAAATGTTATTTATTTTTTTTAACCAATTTTTTAAAGTAAAAATGGAACTTTTTTAAACCTATGTTTAGGGGGTAATTTTTAGGGGTGGTTTTTATTATTTTGAGGGCACAGTGTTAAAATTACATAAATAAAATGATTTTCTCTGTTACAAGAAAGATTACTTCATTTTTCTTTGTTATTCACTCAATTGGACATATTTTTAGGGTAGTTTCTAATTTTTTGGACATACTGCCCAACCCCTAGTAAAAAAAGTGAAAATGATTTTTAACTCTATAGTGACAACATTGTGGAAAATGGATCTATCTAAAAAATAGTGTTTTTTACTTTAATGTAAACATTAAAAAATGTAGAGTGGGGCGAAACCACCAATTTTGCACTATAAGGTCTAACTTGAAAACTTAAGCCAATAAGGAGCCATTTCAAAAAGGGTTTGAAAGATTCATTCCTTGGCTAGGGGAGTGTAAGGTATGGTGGCGGACTTGTCAAATCTGGCATGTAACGTCACATCTGAAGCGCCTTATCACTATAGTCGATGTCTTTTATCGTGATGACATTTTATATGCAGTAGTATTAATGATCAAACGCGTGCAGTGTACTTTAAGTGATTTTGAATAAAAAAGTAGTGAAAAAAAGAAAAAAAGTTTTATTGGATATGTGTGTTAAGCGTGCCAGAGTGAAGATTTTTTGAAAATTGAGTCTGGTAAATGTGTGGAACGTATTGTTTAGACCTTGGACAACAGTTTTTTGTATTTTACATTTTTCTCAATTCGCGCTGTATGAAAGTAACACCATCATATTTTCATCAATAGCTTGTAAGGTATGATGGCGCAATTTTTGTAACATACAGTGGCGGATCATTTTTTGCACGAGTTTCAATTGTTTTTGCATTTTTTCTGTACTAATGCCTCATGTGCTCCAATGCAACAATTCTTGAACATGTGACACTTGCGGTCTTCTCTTATTCCAGTTGCGTTAAAACAGCCTCCAGCTTCTTCACATGTCCAAATTGTATCCATAACTGAAGTGAAACTTTTTTTTCTATAATGTAAAATCATCAGTTTTTTCTCTTTTTGTTATTTTTTATCATTTCTAGTAGTTTTAATAAATAATTTTAACATCTACATAATATTTTAGTTAAATACACCAAATGCGACACCATACCTTACAACTTTCAAAAATAAAAAAAATGAGTTTTTTGCGCCAAGAGCTGTAAAATTTCACTGAATTTAAATTTTAACCGCCGCTTCTGACAGAAATATGCTTAATAGATGTCAGCAACTGTCTGCTTTTGAAATTTTAAAAAATATTGTTTTTTGAGAGAGAGAGACGCAAAAAAGAAAGTGTCCGCCACCATACCTTACACTCCCCTACATTATATTCCATATACTCAACTCTTTATCTCTTTTAGTTTTCGAGATACGGCCGTTTTACGCGACCTCTGCAATTGGTGGTTTCGCCCCACCAGGTGGGGCGAAACCACCAATTGCACTTTTTCCAATAAAAAACTTAAAAATTAATTAATAACGATCGAAATACAACAAAAAACCACACACAAATAAATTTTTTGCTAAATTAAATTTATTTTAATCAAATATTTATGAAATATGGAATATACCGTAGTGATTTATTCTTATAAGGAGGTAATAAAATAATAGTTAAAATTTTTTTTTATTTTTCAATCTTGACCGATTTAATCAAAAGATTCATCGAAATTGTATCTGTATGTGGGATTCCTAGCCACAATAAGCGCAGGTCTAACGCCACTTGGACCAGGTTGGGGCTCAAAATCTTTTGTCACAACAGCTGTTTTGCGCGGACGACCACGACCACGAGGATGAGCTTGTTTTTCTTTATTTTTCACTTCTCTTTTCTTCTTTCTATCTTCTTGCTCCTTCTTCTTTCTGTCTTTTTCGGCTTCCTTTTCTTCACATCGTCTTTTTGTCATTTCTTTTCTAATTTTTTTGCTTTCTCGTTCTAAATGTTCTTTACGTAAAGCGTCAGTCTCACTATCGTCCGTCACAATAGCAGTTTTACGACGTTTGTGACCTTGACCAGAGAATTGAGATGCAGCCAATTGATATTAACCGTGATAATATGAATTCAAATTCAGTTGATTACGACCGCACATTGGAGGAAATTCAACCTTATCCAATGGCCCCGACTCGCAAGAACTCTGGTCAAGGTCACAAACGTCGTAAAACTGCTATTGTGACGGAAGATAGTGAAACTGACGCTTTACGGAAAGAACATTTAGAACGAGAAAGCAAAAAAATTAGAAAAGAAAGCCGAAAAAGACAGAAAGAAGAAGGAGCAAGAAGATAGAAAGAAGAAAAGAGAAGCGAAAAATAAAGAAAAACAAGCTCATCCTCGTAGTCGTGGTCGTCCGCGCAAAACAGCTGTTGTGACAAAAGATTTTGAGCCCCAACCTAGTCCAAGTGGCGTTAGACCTGCGCTTATTGTGGCTAGGAATCCCACATACAGATACAATTCTGATGAATCTTCTGATTAAATCGGTCAAGATTAAAAAATAAAAAAAAAATTTAACTATTATTTTATTACCTCCTTATAAGAATAAATGACTACGGTATATTCCATATTTCATAAATATTTAATTAAAATAAATTTAATTTGGCAAAAAAATTATTTGTGTGTAGTTTTTTGTTGTATTTCAATCGTTATTAATTAATTTTTAAGTTTTTCATTGGAAAAAGTGCAATTGGTGGTTTCGCCCCACCTGGTGGGGCGAAACAACCAATTGCAGAGGTCGCGTAAAACGGCCGTATCTCGAAAACTATAAGAGATAAAGAGTTGAGTATATGGAGTAAAATGTAGCCAAGGAATCAATCTTTCAAACCCTTTTTGAACTGGCTCCTTATTGGCTTTAGTTTTCTAGTTATAGTCCTTATAGTGCAAAATTGGTGGTTTCGCCCCACTCTACATTTTTTAATATTTACAATAAAGTAAAAAACACTATTTTTTAGATAGATCCATTTTCCACAATGTTGTCACTATGGAGTTAAAAATCATTTTCACTTTTTTTACTTTTCGCTTAACCCCTTGACTGTGGATGACGTGTATACACGTCATGAAAAAAACTGGCCCAAACAGTGGATGACGTGTATACACGTCATGGCCCAAACAAGAAAACATCTTAACGTACATTCGCAAAAAAATTTACTCGGGGGTTTTTGGGGTCGCTGATCACGATTCTGAAGTCAGATTTTCAAAATAAATAATTTTTCATCCAAAATGGCCGCCAAAAATTTTAAAAAATTTTAAAAGTCGATAAATTCTTTTGAAAATTCTTACTCGGGGGTTTTTGAGGTCGCTGATCACGATTCTAAAGTCATATTTTCAAAATAAATAATTTTTTATCTAAAATGGCCGCCAAAAATTTTGAAAAATTTCAAAAGTGGATAAATTCTTTTAAAAATTCTTACTCGGGGGTATTTGGGGTCGCTGATCACGATTCTGAAGTCATATTTTCAGAATACATAATTTTTCATCTAAAATGGCTGCCAAAAATTTTAAAAAATTTCAAAATTGGATAAACTCTTTTAAAAATTCTTACTCGGGGGGTTTTTGGGGTCGCTGATCACGATTCTGAAGTCATATTTTCAGAATACATAATTTTTCATCCAAAATGGCCGCCAAAAATTTTGAAATAGTTCTAAAGTAAATAAATTCTTTTAAAAATTCTTACTCAGGGATTTTTGGGGTCGCTGATCACGATTCTGAAGTAAGATTTTCAAAATGAATAATTTTTCATAAAAAATGGCCGCCAAAAATTTTGAAAAATTTCAAAAGTTGATAAA
The DNA here is from genome assembly GCA_032872505.1 of Leptopilina syphax. Lineage (NCBI taxonomy): Eukaryota > Metazoa > Arthropoda > Insecta > Hymenoptera > Figitidae > Leptopilina > Leptopilina syphax. The sequence goes on along the minus strand of CM065468.1, from coordinate 39,938,998 downwards.
TTCTTTTCATAATTCTTACCATTTAAACTTTGAAAAACTAATAACAGATTCGTAATCAGCGACCTCAAAAACCCTCGAGTAACAAATTTTAAACGAATCCAATGAATTTTTCAAAACCATGACCGACATATTGGATCCGCCATTTAAAAATTTAAAAAACTAACTCCGGAATCGTAATCAGCGACCCCAAACACCCCCGAGTAACAAATTTTAAGCGTATGCAATGAATTTTTCATAATCGTGTCCGCCATTTTGGTTCCGCCATTTTGAATTTTAGAAAACTAATGTCAGATTCGTAATCAGCGACCACGAAAATCCCCGAGTAACGATTTTTAAGCGATTCCAATGAATTTTTCAAAATCGTGTCCGCCATATTGGATCCGCCATTTTGAATTTTTGAAAACTAACACCGGAATCGTAATCAGCGACCCCAAAAACACCTTAGTACCTTAGTACTTTCTTGTGAAAATTTATTCACAAGAAGGTCTTACACATTTTGGGACCATTTTGTTATATTTTAGCTATTTTAAAGAATCTTATGGTATTATTGAATTTTTAAATTTTTTCCTTGTATTATTTATCCACTTAAAAGGTTTTCTCTTCCTTTTTCAAGACATTTTATGTAATTTCACCAGATCGATTATTTATAGAGGAGAATGGGGCGAGGCAGCCAAGATTGCACATTTTGGTTTGCGAGGCAGTTATTTAAATAGGTTTTTTCAATTTTAATATCGCGTTAGAAAGCTTGTCTTATTGGCTAAAAAATCGCCATAGAAGATTTTGACGTAGGTTGCACTTAAAAATTTCTACAAACCTTTTCCCAAAGGACAACATTTTTGCATATTTGAAAAAACGTGGGGTGAGGAGGCCAACTATTTTAATAGTTAAAGAAACATAACTTAAAGTTAAAATTTGTGAAACATAACAGGGTACTTGTCCTTAACTTACTTTTATTTTAAATTGAAGAAAGTGAGTTTATTATTCGGTGATTAAATATTAAATTTGAAAGAAGTTAACAATTTTTTCCGAATCAATCTACACAAATAAATTAAATATCTTAAATAAATCTCGATAAGCTCATGGGCTTTAATGTATCGACAGCACAGCTGCCCTAATACAGAAACCTGCTTAATTGGAAAAATATTTTCAAAATTAATTAATAATTTTAAAATTATCAAAGAACTCAGAAAAAAACGGTAGCATAGTGGAATACGAGCCCACGACCTTTCTATTGCCGGTAGACTGCTCTGACCACTGAGCTACATGCACCCCGAGTTCCCTGAAATATACTATCCCTTCATACATTATTTAATGATAACGTAGGAAGGTTCTTAAAGATGGTAAGCCTAATTTTACAATTCATAGGCAATTATAATTGAAGGAAGTGAATTTATCATTCGGTGATTAAATATTAAATTTGAAAGAAGTTAACAATTTTCCGGAATCAATCTACACAAATAAATTAAATATCTTAAATAAATCTCGATAAGCTCATGGGCTTCAATGTATCGACAGCACAGCTGCCCTAATACAGAAACCTGCTTAATTTGAAAAATATTTTTAAAATTAATTAATAATTTTAAAATTATTAAAGAACTTAGAAAAAACTAAAAAAAAACCTTCCTACGTTATCATTAAATAATGTAGGAAGGGATAGTATATTTCAGTGAACTCGGAGAGTGTCGGGGTGCATGTAGCTCAGTGGTCAGAGCAGTCTACCGGCAATAGAAAGGTCGTGGGCTCGTATCTCACCATGCTACCGTTTTTTTCTGAGTTCTTTGAAATTATTAATTAATTTTGAAAATATGCTTTAAATTAAGCAGGTTTCTGTATTAGAGCAGATGTGCTGTCGATACATTCAAGCCCATGAGCTTATCGAGATTTATGTAAGATATTTAATTTATTTGTGTAGATTGATTCGGGAAAATTGTTAACTTCTTTCAAATTTAATATTTAATCACCGAATAATACATTCACTTCCTTCAATTATAATTGCCTATAAATTGTGAAATTAGGCTTACCATCTTTAAGAACCTTCCTACGTTATCATTAATAAATGTAGGAAGGGATAGTATATTTCAGGGAACTCGGAGAGTCTCGGGGTGCATGTAGCTCAGTGGTCAGAGCAGTCTACCGGCATTAGAAAGGTCGTGGGCTCGTATCCCACCATGCTACCGTTTTTTCTGAGTTCTTTGATAATTTTGAAATTATTAATTTATTTTGAAAATATTTTTCAAATTAAGCAGGTTTCTGTATTAGGGCAGCTGTGCTGTCGATACATTGAACCCCATGAGCTTTTTGAGATTTATTTAAGATGTTTAATTTATTTGTGTAGATTGATTTGGGAAAATAATTAACTTCTTTCAAGTTTAATTACTTTTATTTTGTTAGTAAACTTCAAAAATTTACATTTGAATAATATTATAATAATAACATTAATTAAATTCAATTTAACATTTTAAGGAAATATAAATTTGTTATTCTTAAAAAATAGTTTATAAAATTCAATGTTAAGTTTAAAATGTATTGGAGTAGGAAAAAAGAGAAAACATTTAGAAGAACCAATAAAATCAACACAAAAAGACGAAAAATTTAGTGTTAGCTGTCTAACTCCACGAGTACTTTTTTAAGAAAACATCCACAAAACCCATAATATTAAAAATATCGCAACTCCATTGACACCATCGTCTTCGGCACTAAATTCTGCATTAAAAATCACTTTACAAGAATTTTATTCATGTAACTCTATTAACTAAAATCACCAAAATAACTCTTAGAAAAGTTACATCCAAAAAGTCTGTTTTCATAAATGATACTGTCATTGCTAAACTGGTGCAGCAATAATGCCTATCTGTTAGCAACTAAAGTAAACTACCATAAGCAGTCTACATTATGAATAGCGCAAAATTTGATAAAATTATGCAGAAATAAGAAGCCTTGCCCTGTTCTTTTCTAACCTATGTTAAAAATTTAAAAGTCGAAGTTAGATAGATTCTTCTTCCACGATAGAAAAATTTTAATTATAATGTTGGGTATTATAATTATACAATTTTATTGGCGAAATTTAAAAACGGATATGCAATAGAGTCTATTTTTCTAAACAGTTAAAATTTAATAATAAATGAGTGAAATATATGAGAGATACCTTGTCGATGCGCGGCTTCAATTACACTTATTAGTTTTGTTCTTTTTAGGAGTTAGGACACATTGCGTTTATAAATATACGACGCATCAAAATTGTAAGCTTATGCTAGACGTCATTAATATAAAAGAACTGACTCAAAACACGGAAAATCCAATAGTAGATTATACATATTGTTTGCGACAAATTACATGTAAAACAGGAAATGTAAATTGTCATTTATATAATCGCTTAAAGTGTCCAGATGTTTCCGAACTTTCAAAAGAATACTTGTCCGTAGTGAAGTAGCGTAATGAAGAACAAATTTTTTTACAAAACGCAATAAGGGAGAAAGTTATTTGCGCGCAATAATCTTTGGAGCGCGAAGCACGACGACCACTTCTCGCGCGCAGATTTTTTTTCTAAAAAGTTTGAATTCAGAAAAATAATATTTAGTATTTATGTAGCATTAAACAAACAGAAAAATTATTCTGGTAATAATTATCTTTTTATGAATGCAATGTTTTCAACTTACCATGTAAAAAAGGGCAGCCAGCATAGAAGAAATGCACCCATTATTATCCCTAATGTTCTGGCAGCCTTGTGTTCCGCTCTCCAACTTTTCGATTGTTGTCGTATTGTTGTGCCTGAAACAAAAAATTTTGTTTTCTTATTAATTACAAAACTTTTAATTCTTATTAACAAAATGAGGAAAATTTTTTGTTTATTACAAAAAAATAAAGACGTTAATTTGTCGTCTATTATATAAAAAAGTGAAAGATAGTGTTATTTCTTTTACCTTTTACACGTCTTCCAAAAATCGAAAAAAATAATTTATCAAATAGAAATTACATACTTTCAATTAAAATAATAATCATGAAGAAATCATCATTTGAAGTAAAATTTGCAAGTTTGTCATTTGATTATTTTAATTCAACTTCGTTAGTTGCGAACATAATGAGAAACTTGTCAGAAATACCAAGTAGATTTACTTTGCTCGAATGCATCATTTGTCTGTTCAAGTAAGACGAGTGTAATCCCCGTACTACTGACTTTGCATGTTAATAGAAAGGGAAACGAGAAGAAGACGAAAGTCTCCTTTAAATAAAAAAACATCTCTTACTTTAGAGATTTATGATCTCAAGTTTGTTTTCAAAGTTCTTAAGATTTCCCTTAATTAGTAAAACTATTCTATGAAAGTTTTTCAATAGAAATATGTGAATTCTTTTTATAGCAATACTTTTTATGCAAGACTATGTATGTACATTAATTTATATTATTATATTATATATTATATATTAGGGGAGACTGGGGCTAAATGTTAAACTGTCAAAAGAGTTAAAATTCATTATTAAGAATAAATTGCGTCGCGGGCGCCTCGCCTCACGCCGGTTGCCACGCGGCTCAGTGCAACCGCGACGCTGCGCGCCGCAATTTATTTTTTGCAATTTAATAACTCAAAAACAAAAAAAGGACATTCTAAAAATTTACATACCAATAGGAAAAAAACTCAGCTTTCGTTTGCAATAATTTATTTTCAAATAAAACGGACCGATTTTTGGGAAATTGAAAACTAAATATTAATTATCAAAAATTAGGGTAAATTTTTAAAATATTAAAAAATAAAATACACCATTGGAAAGAGGACGAAAAAACCTTTCAGAAACATATTCTGAAAAATTTTTCCCATTACAAGTATGTTCAGAAAAAATTCACAAAGTAGCCGATGTTAGCAAAATTGGTCAAATTGACCCCCCTCTACCCCCTCCAAATTTTCGAAAAAGTCAAAAACAATTTTTTGGGCACATTTCTACTTGATAGAACAACAAATTCCCTGATTTTTAATTTTTTTCAAGGAGTTGAAATTTCAACTTAGGACATTTTACGTAAAATGCCTCATAAATAAAGTTACTTATATAATTAGTACATTTTTTAATATTTTAAAAACAAGAAATATATTTGATATTTGAAGAGTGGCATGACAAAAAGGGTTAAGCCACAATTTCATGAATTTACAGGAAACAAAAATAAAACATTTAAAAATTTTCCTGTTCATTTAAAAAAAATCTAAAAAAAACAGTTTCGAGATATTATTTTGCTTTACCAGTGGAAATACAATTTATGAAGATAAACCCACAGATTAGTGAGAAAAATAAGTAAAAGTGGCCCATTTTGGGGTTACGTCAAATGCCCATATTTTCTTTTAAAATTAATTGTTAAAAAAATATTCAGTTTAAAGAAAAACTAAAAAATTAGTTTGTTAATATTAAATTGATGAATTAAATGCAAAAAAGATTGCTGTAAAAAATTGTTTGATTTCAAGAAAAATGTAAATTAAATACTTATTTCTAAAAGTAAACAGTAACGAAATTTTCAAATGCAAACTACAATAAGGAATATTTAAAAATTAACTAAAGAATAATATTTAAATTGTTAAAAATTAAATGAAGGATAAAACTATATCTAAATAGACATAAAATTTTCTAGAAAAATTTAACATATATATTTAATAAAATATCAAAAATAAGGAATATTTTTAACCATATTAACCTAATCATAATAATATTCATTTCTTTTGTTTTTTAACTGAATTGCATTGTAAGTAGAAATTTAGGCTATTTTTAATTCTTATTTTTATTAAAAACAAGTTTAAAAACATAATTTACAAGAAAATCCTTTTACAAAACTGTGTAAATGAATTTGCTTGATTTAAAAAAAATCTCAATTTCGAAAAATTGTGGCTTGACCCCTTTTGTCATGCCACCCTTTATTTTTATTTATTATATTTTTCTCATTATAATAAAAAGAGTATAAAGTGTGACATAACAAAATAAAAGGTTCCCCCCTTTGTCACAATTAGTCACATTTTCATAGACCCCCTCCCCCCTAAAAAGTGTGACGTAATTTATGGACGAAGCCCTATCAGAAAGTAGTTTTAGTAAGCTAGAAATATAATTTGACATTTATCCCCAGCATGAACTAAATGTTAAAAAAAAACAAAATTTTCAAAAAGGATAAAACATGTATTTTATACGAAAATATCAAAAACTTTTTTATTGAAAGTTGTTGAGAACAAGTTCCCCTCCAATTTTGATCTATACATATTTGCATCTAAGCGGATTTATTGTATAATAAAATCATTTATGCAAAGTTTAACATTTAACCCCAGTCTCCCCTACCTATAAATGATATTAATAATAAAAAAATAATATATGAGTCAAAATAAAAAAATCGACAATATGTGCCTAACTTTTTAAAAGAAAATAAAATCTTTGAAATGTTGAAAAAATTGTCTGTTTTGTTAGTTATATTCTAAAATATGTCAAAAATCATAAAATGCAAGATCAAGGAATACTTATTAGCTTAATAATATTTTTTTAGTAATCACATATTTAACCTATTTCAATATGATGAAATTACAAAAAAAAGTTGATAGTAATAATTAATTTTTAGTTAGTTTAATTATTTAATTACTGAATTTACCTGTTAAATAATATCGTACTTAATTTATTTCATAGTTTTTTAACTTTTAATTGCGATACCAATTTGAAAACCGGTAAATATGTGTGTGAGGACACGATGACATTACAAAATTTCAAATCTGGGGACACGTTAAAAATTCTTTAAATTTCTCATTTAGTGTTATTAAAATTCTCACCACTTTTCTACATTACATTTTATACATTGGAGAACACGTACACGAAGAGAAATTTTATTTTATATAATAAAAAATTAAATTAAAAATTTTTTTATATCGTAAAATGTATATAGGGACACAGGACACGATGACATTTTGGACATATTTTTAATCTTTTGTACCTGTTGTATCAATAAAAAATTAAATTAAATAACCAAGTATAGTAGATAAAATTATACTCTGCAAGATGTTTGGATTTAAAATTATGAATTTTTAACAACTAAATTATTATTTATCCAGGACAAGATTTGAACGATTTTTTTATTTTAACCCATATAAAGTAAATGAAAACTTATAAAATTATTAAAAACAAAAAATTAGTACTGAACCACCTTGATCAACTAATATTGGCAAAATTATCCTAAACTCACATAAAGTTTAGTGCCAGTTTTGAGCAATAATGCACCAGTGGTTTTCATTTTTAAACTGAATTAAATAGAGACAAAAGTATACTGCCCAGACAGCACAAAAGTTTCAAAAAGTTTTTTAATTAATCATTACACTCGTTTACAAAATTAAAAGAATTTTCTGAGGGATTTTTTTTAGAGGGATTCTGTTTAGCACTAGTGCTATGTAACGCTTTTTGCTATTTAGCGATTAAATTCGAAAATAAATTTTTTAATTTGTTAATGCTAATTGGAATGATAATAGTTTAATATTATTTTTATTTTAAAAGTAATGTAAGGTTAAAGAAATAAAAATAAATTTAGTTCTATTACATAGCGATTTGGCAAGGATATGTTTTCAAAATACTGCAAGCATCAAATGTTTACAGTTAAATTCTGTGTCTACATGTATGCCGTGCTAACTATTGTAGAAGCTATGTTCAAGCATTAGAAATATAGCGCCAATGCTATGTAGTGCATCTTGGTATTGAGAAAAAACCGAACACATTTTTTGTAAACATCCGTGGATTTATTTAAATTCTAAATTATAAGGATAATCTAAAAATAAAAACTATCAAAGATATGTTATTCAGAAATTTTTTGTTATAGCTAAGTGAGGAACAATTCAATTACATTAATGTTATTATTTGGTAAGACTCTTTGATTTTCTCAAATACGTACTATAAAAGTTTTGAAAATAATAATTTAAATTTAGATAATCATTGAATTAAATTAATTAATGTATCATATGACTATTATTCATTTTACTATTTAATTGAAGGTAAATAAAAAAAAGAATGTATAGGGGAGAGTGGGACAAGACGGGGTACTTAAGGTTTACAGCGCAAATAAACCAAAATTATCAAATATATACTTTATTATTATTTTTAATTATCATCTTTGGGAATCAGTCTTTCGTAAAAAAGGCGTACAAAGGCCATCTGTTTCTTAAAAAAGCTTATAATTAATAATATTAAAAAAATTGCAAATCTCCCCATCTTGCCCCTTCAGCGGGTAAGATGGGGTACCCGTAGGGGTAAGATGGGGTACTCAAGAAAGCAACCTATTTCTGTCGACAAATTTCACAAGTAAAGATTGCATCTTCATCTTCATGCATAACTGCAGTGAGCCCATTGGCCGCAGACAAAAAAAGCAGTCCAGCCTTCATTTGAGTCTAAATAATAACCATTACAATAGAGGTAAGGTGTATTTTCCACTTTACCATCGCTAATTGATGATTTAACCTGACAAGCTTTTTTTTTGATCACTTGTTAATTTATTCAGTTTTGATTTTAGTAGTTTTCTTAACTTCTCTTATTTCTCTTTTTTTTTGCTTAATTTGTGAATCCCGTCTTGCCCCACTCTCCCCTACCCCATCTTGCCCGCACCTACGAAATATAATAAAACGATTAATTACTACAATTTACGATTCAACAAAGAAAAAAACATATGCTTCCCTTCTTCTGTAACCCTTGACAGTTAGAAAAAAAATTATACAGTTCATTAACTGTTATTATTAAATAATAAACACCTCCTAAAAAAGTGAAAAAATGACAAGAAAATCGTCGAAAACAGTTTTTTTAGTAAAACAAATAAAAGATTTGTTCTCATGACTTTTTGTTTTTTTAAACAAGAAACTATCGTCTCGGTGCAGTATTATGTAAAATATAATCGCGATTGGTTAATTCGTTTGTTAAATAAAGCCGGTACCCCGTCTTGCCCCACTCTCCCCTAAACTATTTTTTCCAAATTATTTAATACAAAGTCATAAATTCAATATTCTCTAATAATTTGACAGAAATTAATTTAATAATTATAATGAAATAATTGCACAATAATAAATAAAAAAATATTAAATAATTAATTAATACATTCTAAAAATATGTTTGAAAGTAAAATCTCTATCTTTACTCGATACTTACTAGTGAATCATGAAAGAAATCGATTTGTGGTCCGTCCTTACTTTGCGTAAAAAATTCCTGAGATTTGCTGCTTTCAAGTTCATTAACAAAAAAATTAAAATACAAAAAAACACAAAAATTGTTTTAATATATAAAGAAGAAGAGTGCTGTGAAAGGTACTGAGAACATGTAAATCGTTTAAATATAAAACGTTATTTTATTTAGTATATTTATTCAGCAAAATAATTCTACCAACATTAATTTGTCATTTAATTTCCAATTTAAAACATCTTTTGACCTTAATTTTCTAAGGTTAAATGTTTGTAATCGCTATGATAGCGCAAAGCTTTGTAGACACAGAACTTAACTGTAAACATTTGATGCTCGCAGTATTTTGACAACATATCCTTGCCACATCGCTATTTAGTAGAACTAAATTTATTTTTATTTATTAATCTTACATTACTTTTAAAATAAAAATAAGATTAGACTATTATCTGTCTAATTAGCATTAACAAATTAAAAGTATGTGTTCTATTTTTTCTCAATAGCAAAATGCACTATAAAGCACTATATGGCGCTATATTTCTAATGTTTGAACATAGTTTCTAGAATTGGTTAGCACGGCGCTACTTAACGTTATATAAAGTCAGATATTAAGAAAGTAGAACAATCTTCGAGATATAGCTCTCTAAATTTTAATTTTTTCAGTTAGGACAAAAAGTGGATACACTAATTTAACATTATTTCCGTGTGTTCAATTTTCTTTGAAGCAAATTAAACGATATTAAATTTCGCATAAAAAAGTATTTACAACATTTTTTAATTGGATTGACAGTTTAGGAGCTCTTTATAAATTTTGTTTGGAATTTCTCATTATTTACAAAATTTTAGAAAATAATCTACGTTTTCGGTAAATTACGTCATAAAAAACGTGATTACTTCGAGTTTTCTTTTTTAAACGTTAAAGTACAATTTCTTGGGAAGAAAATAAGCCATTACCGATCAAAATTAAACTGAAAATGTAGAAGATATAAGCACTTATGTAAAAATACAGAAAATTAGCTTTTACTTAATTTTACTATTTATTAAAAAAATATCGTATGGTTTAAGGTTTTAAAAATTTTTAAACATAAGAAGTGTCTTAAATTCGATTTACACTGTTTTTTAATGGATATTATCTGTTTCTCGAATTAAAAAGCAACAAAAATCACCCCCATTTCCACGTCCCAAAATCCGTGGCAGCGTAGTTCCTGTTACGAACGAGAAAATATTTAAATAATTAATATAGTTAAATTAACTATATAGATTATTTTGGGCTTTTGAGATGGCCCTATTTTCAAGTTTGTTGGAGGAAATCAAACTGCCAGAGCGTGAGCTCTGTTTATCTTACTGGGATTCGTTATTCCTAGTTGCCAAAAATTCAGAAATTAATTAGGGAGGGGGGGGGGTAAAGAGAATATAGGAAATTAATAGAAAGAAAATTAAGAGTAATAGTTATGATTTATTGTAATTCAAAGAAAAAATCCATCCGCCTCTCAAACAATACAAGAAAGGAGGATGGGGTAAAACTAACCAGAACGATACAGTTACTTACCCGTTCTGGAACCTTAAGTCTACCGCCAGAATTCTTCCGACGGGCGAAAATAGTTCACCACACACACACGTGCACAATTGTTTTTAGAGTTTATTATATTCTTGAATTTTTCAAACCTTTGAAAACAGGGCGGACGCGGTAACTTTTCGAAACCGACCGGTCTTTCAACAAGAAAATAAAATCTCAAAATAAAATATTATTTTAAATAAATTTTCTTCACTGTCTCAAATTTTGAAAACGGCCTCCGTGGACTTCGGAGTAAGTTGGTGTTTTATTTAACGTCCGACCAAATTGTTCGTGTAAGCACACAACCAATTTGGGTCCTCGGTACCGGACGGGAACGTTATTGGATTAAGAAATTTCTTTTACACTGATGCCAGAGGTTAGCCTCTGGGGGTTGCGGAAACCGAACTGAACAATTTAGATGTCTAATTAATGTGCTTTTATAGTTTTACTTCCTTAAGAAATATGGAAAGGTGGGGACAGGGCGTTGGACCTGTTGCCATGCCAAAACTGCGAGGCTTGCATTTTACAGGAATCGGTTCAATGCACTATGTTGAAACAATTTTATTCCTAGAAGAGAATATTTTTAATATTCTTTTAATTATTATAATAGTTTTCAATTTTGTTTTTCGAATTAATCTTTAAAAGAAATAAGATTAATGTGAGCTGGAATAATGGACATTTCAAAAATAGAAATTCCATTCTATTATGTAACCCTTAAAAAGGTTGTTACAATTCCAACGTTAAATCATGTCAATAATTATTTTAATGTGCATTGAAACCTTCCGCAAGTGTGCAATTTATGGCGGGCAAGGTTTATAAGCTAGGTTGATACAAGGAAGCAAAACAAATAATAAAATAATAAAAAAAATGAATAATAGTAATAATAATAACCTAAAACGTTCCCATCTATATAGATACCATAAAATTGTTAAATATATAAATATTTTTAATTAAGACCGGGCCATCATTCACCCCATTTTCAAGATTTAAAGAATTAAAAGATGCATTTTAATTTTTAAAAGACGATTAGAATAGTATTCGCCATTGGTAAGAGAGAGAAAAAGCTATAAAACAGAAAGAGTACGCAATACTCTGTAAGAACAATATGTACGAGAGAGAACGCTTCAATGCTATACATAATATTCCTTCTCTCTCGCACAATGTCAAGGGGAGCGCGGGGAGCCTTCACTCAACGCGTTGAGTGAAGCTTCTTGTCCATTCTTCATATTTATATATATTGTATTTTATTATTTTAATTCTAATAGTTAATAATTTTTCATTTACATTTTATCTTAAATAAAATAGGCAACATATATACATATATACATATGTATACACATACACACTCATTTGCTTATGTGGTTGTTAAGCAACCATAACATAAAATAAATATAAAGCATAAATAAATAAGCTCTTCATAAATTGATTTACCTGAAAGTCATGAAAATAAAATATTTTAATTGCTGAAATAGTACTTTCAGACGGAATAAAAGGCTTACGGTCTTTGAACCGAATTCGTTTTCTGCGCGATTTCGAAATGCTTAGCATGCATTTTAAGAATTAATTTTAATTAAGGATAAATAAAATATAAAATTTTTTGTAAAATTTTTGTTACGGTAATGGCGTAACAGTTCCATGTTCTTTATTTGGTGGTGAAAACGTTCACCATGTATATCACTTTCGTCGCATAAATTTTTTGTGAAGAAATCCAGATTGAACAGAAAGAAATGTGTTTTCAAAGACGTTTTTACACATATTCCAATAAAAAGAATTAATATAAATTAAGTTACAAAGTTAAGGATGTATTTGCTTGACTTTTTCGAATAAAAAAATACATACACAGACATCTTTAAAAAATATTAGTAAATTATACCGATTGTCTTTTACACTTGAATCTTGATATAACGAGTGCTTGATATAACGAACTGTCATCTCTCGTTAAAACGAGAAATATTTCTCCTATTTTATCCCCACTATTTGAAAACATTTGAACACAAACATTTGAGCATCGTTTTGCACATGACAATAATTACAGTTACTTACCTTCACACAAATAAATTGTTTCTGAGTGGGGCCCCCTCTCGCAGTTTAATATCGAAATTTTCTAATCCCTCACTTCTCGTTATATAAAGATTCAAGCACCTATGCTTTGTAACACGGTGGTCTTGAATCAAAATAAAGTTTTTCTACGTCGCCAAAAAAATCATTTGTACAATCTTTTGAAGCGTCATCTCAAGATTCAAAATAAATAAATTTATTATTACAATAACTATGACATTTGTTAAGTATGAATTCGATTATTCTGATTAATATTATTAAGGGGGTCACCCCGTGTGGCAAACGTTTTTTGAGGGTTTATTTAGGATTTTCTTTTTAAGAACCATGAAAACTTAGGACTTCAAAATTTTTACCATATATTTAGTTCCATTTTAACAACAAATTAAAATTTTTGCAAGTAAAAATATTTTACTGATTCCGAATTATAAAACTGGAAAGTGATGATGATCATAAAAACGCCGTCTATTGGCGTCCACGATACTGACTAATTGACTAAACGAAAATCGAAATATCAAAAGGCATCTTAATCTGTAAGGATGTGGCTATCACCGGAACTAGGATTATTTAAAAATATTAAAAATTGAATTTTTTACGCGGCTTTGAAATTTTTTTTTCAAAAAAACGTGATTTTTTTGGTCTATTTTGTTTTATAAAAAAGAAACAAGTTGACCTTTTTTAATTATCCTAGTTCGGGCGATAGCCACATATGTGCTGAACACGCCCTATAAAATTGTGCGATATTGATCAAGTTGTTTTCGAGATATCATGGACGCCAGTTTGAAAAACAGTTTTGAGAAAAACGCCTGTCAAAGTTTAAGTAATACATTATTCGCTTGGCAACTCCTTGTCTTCTCAGTTCTGTAACTTTCTTAGGATGTAAAAAATAAAAAATTCTGTTTACCCACATATTCTACACATATTGTAGATGTGATTTATGAAAAAAAAATTTTCGATTTTTTAACCCATCACATTGGGTGTACCCCTTAAAAGAAATCTATATATTAAACAAATTTAGGCTTAACTGTATCGAAAGTAATTTTTGATAAGTTAAACTAAAAGACTTTATATTTATTCACCCCAAGATAAACGTTAAATTCTTCAAAAAATAATTATTATTTTTGAAAAAGTGAAGGATCCCCTTTTTAAGTGTACTTTTAATCCAGTGCCTTCGATTAGCCATCTAATATTTTAATATTAGATTTAATATTTAATTTAATATTTAATTTAATAATTTAATTTAATAATTTTATTTTATTTTTATTTAATATTTTATTTAATATTTTAATATTTTATATTGAAAAGACATAAAAAGGAAAAGGTTGTATTTAGTTGTAGACAGTAATGAGACACCTCAGTTATATGAGTAGTACAAATATAAGTACATTTATTTAACCTTTTCAGTCCCATAATTAGGGCAATTAAAAAATATCTACAATAGGTATAGTACCTATAGTTTTCGGGGTTGCTGATTACGAATCTGGAATCAGATTTTCAAAATTTTTCAAATTCAAAATGGCGGACGATAAAGTAAAAAATTAATCAAATTTACTTGAAAGTTGGCACTCGGGGGTTTTTGGGATCGCTGATTACAAATCTGAAGACAGTTTGTCAAAATTCAAAATGGCGGGTCCAATATGGCGGACAAAATTTAAAAATGAAACAAATTTGTTTAAAAGTTGGCATTTACAGGTTTTTGAAGTCGCTGATTCTGAGTCTAAAGTCAGTTTATTAAAATTAAAAATGAAGGATTTAATATGTTGGACGAAGAAATAAAAAATCCATCGAATTTATTTGAAAATTACCGCCTAGGTTTTTTCTAGGTCACTTATTACAAATCTGAAGTCAGTTTTTCTAACTTTAAAATAATGGATACAATATGATAGTCAAAAATTAAAAATTGACAATATAGGACTGAATGCTGCTCCTTGGAAGTTTGCGGAGTGTGTAAATACAAATCTGAAATCATTCTTACAAAATTTTTAAATGGCGAATGTAATGTTACGACTATTACAACAATAATATTAAAAATAGGAGAGAAGTACTGTTGTTTAATCGTTTGCCATTTTCCCTTTTTTTCTCTTGATTTTCTTTTGTTTTTTTGTTGTTCGTCTTATATGTTTCGTCACTTGTCTTTTGTCGTTTGTTACGACAAATATAAAAATTTTTAAAAAAACCAAAATTAATAAAAGTATTAAAAATTTTAAAAAAACATTTAAAACACTTTAAAAAACAAAAAAAAATATAAAAAAGAGATGAAACTCTGCCATTTTCATCCCAAGCCCGTATTAAAAAAGAGGAGCATGTTTCCAAATTCGTAACTTTTTATGTCCGCCATATGGATTTATGGATTCACTATTTTAAATTTTTAAAAACTGATTTTAGATTCGTAATCAGCGACCCCAAAAACTCCCGAGAGACAATTTTAAAGCACATTTATTTAATTTTTGTTCGCCATATTGGATCCGCCATTTTGAATTTTTAAGAACTGACTTTAGATTCGTTATCAGCACCTCAAAAACCTCCGAGTACCGAGTTTCAGCCCAATTGAACGATTTTTTATCTTTATGTCCGCCATATTGGATCCGCCATTTTGAAATTTTTCAAAATGACCTTAGATTCGTAATCAGCGACCGAAAAAACCTCCCGAGTACCAAGTTTCGTCAAATTTAAATGAATTAATAAATGAATGCATCTAAGGGTTAATATATAGTCCTGTTTACTGTGATAGCGGCATATTTATCAAGCTTGTAAATGGAGCAAATACTTTTAAAAAAATTTGGGAAAATTGAAACTTTTATCTCTTATCATGTACTAAAAGAACCCAAAGTTAGAGAATTTTAAATAAATTTTTATAAGCTAGAAAAAACTTTTTGTGATTTCTAGGAAAAATTACATGTATTTTTCATTTGAAATTTTAGTCGACTAGAGGCACGTGTTATTATTGTTCGATTTGATTTAAACTTTCAGGAAAATTTTTTTTATACCTTGATTAATTTTTTGGGGTGAGACCGAAGATTTGGAAACATCGCCCAAATATGAACCACCCTAGGAGATATGTGCTTTTCGGAATTACACCAAAAATTTTGACTAAAAATCACAACTTTTTACTGTAGATGAGTGAAATTCTACATATTAATTGATAAAACAAATCATTTTATTAATTATTTAGCAAAATTTAACTAATTTGCAGCAAAAGATGAGCTACTAATTAAAATTGGTTAAAATTTTTAATAATTTTGATTAAAGGGAGGTTCTCATTACGGAGGCCAAAATCAACACAAACTTTGACAATTTTTTGCGGGGAACGGATATGACTTTGCAATGTAGTTTTTCTCTAAATAAAGATACATCCTTGAACTTTTAAAATATATTTAATTTTCAAAAAAATGCAAAATGGCGGCTTATATGGTGCATCTAGAATACAATGTTTTTTTAAATAGGGATAACGGTGGGCATTCTACACTGCGCAATTTTAAGTTTAAAACAAAAACTCAAAATTTTTTAATGTTTGACCCCTTGTAAAAAATCTATATTGTTAACAATTGTATTATATTATAGGTATAACATCAGTAGAATTTAGTTACCTTTAATTAGTCACAAACCCAAAGTTGATTGATTAAATAGTTTAGACGCTACGATGCCCACCAGTTTGAAAAATCTTGTTTCGAGAAAAACGCGTTTAAAGCTTGCGAAATATTTTTGTGTAATAATTGTATTCTTTGCAATTCTTTGTTTAATTTGCGTATATAATAAATACCTTCAAGTTTTTAGGGTGCTGTTTACGATTCTGAGGTCAGTATCATCAAACCAGTACTGAAAAGCGTTATCATTTCGGTAAAATGCCAGTACTGTCGCAGTTTCGCGCCAGCTGTCAATTTTTGCTTGGGACTTTATAAAAAACCCTCGTTTTGGCCAGACTCCCCCTTAAGTTACCAGCAATACTTTTTTTCTCTTCTTAATACTTTTATTTACTTGGTCGATTTTTTTAATTTTGTCAATTTGTATAATTTAAGTAAAAAGTAACTGATGTTGTACAATTTTTGAAATAATATATATTAAATATTATTGCACCTATGTTTAAATAATTTTGACATTCTTTTTTAATTTAACAATATTTCGCTTATTTTTATACATTAAGTTTAGACGTTGAAGTTTATTCTAATAATTTTTTTCCCCATTTTTCTAGCTTTAGAATATGCATGTATTCAATTTAATGCAACGTAGCGAAAGGAAATGTAACTTTGAGAGACAGGTGTTTAAATAGTGAACGCAGTGGTTGCGAGTAAGGTGTTAAGATATCATAATGAACGACAAGTTTTCTGAAAGATTCAAGTAAAAGCTGCCGTAATGAAAATATAGGTAAGCTTCACCAAGAATACAGAGGCCACACCCCTCCTCAAGCGCCGTAAAGTTGTACAAAAATGGATCCAACTTTGGGCAACGAAAACTTGTAGGTTTTGGCTTATATTTTCCAAATTTTCAAACCGTGAAATTGCCCCAGCTCCTATATTCAAATAAAACGAATTTCTGTCATTATCCCAAATCGAAATTTTTAAAAAACCAATTTTTTATGTTTGGACGCAAAAATGTAAGCAAATATTCGTAATTTTTATTTTTCGCGGCTTTATGGTACATAATTGCTACACTAGAGGGCACACATGTAGCTAAGAAAGCAGACAGCAGAGCCATCTGCGCGAAACTGCGCAACGTCAACTTGAGAATCGTCGTCTGCTATTTTTTGATGTCACGCAAATAACAAACAGTGAGTATAATAATAAAGTAAAATAAGTTTCATTAATTTTTGTTTTTCTACTAGTGAAATACATAAAATCAGTGGTGGAGTAATAACTCGTGTTCGTATTCATATGATAATAATAAACATCGAAGTATATATATATAAATGAAGAAGATTGTAAATCTGTGTTTTTTGTCAAAAAGAACACTAATTTTTGTACAGAAATGAAAGTCCACCCAACTCAAAAATGTTCTCATGAAGAGAACAGAAAAAAGTATGCGCTCCATGTGGCAGAAAAATTACGTTTGGCGTTTATAAATCTTCAAAATTTTTAATTAACGAGAAAACTCAAGAATTAATAAGAGAATTTCTCAATCCCAACTTCGATTTCAACGACGATCATTTCCCAACTGCTATATGCAGAACTTGTTATCTGACTTTGAACGATGCAAGAAATGGCGTATTTAATAGACCGATGCCTGTGATGCCGCGAAATTACGAAAATATTATTTTACCAAAAGATACACGTGGAAAACAAAGTGTATGTAATTGTTATATATGTCTGGCGGGAAGGCATGTACGACAAGAAAAAGTATCGAGAGGAAGAGGGCGTAAGAGAGATTCGAATATTCTCATTGATGCTTCAAAAGGATTACACGGCAATTCAAATATTAATCGTTTGCCTAAAAAACCAAGGACTCCGCGACGACCGAAAAGTTCAATACTCATTTGTTGCGAATGCCATCAAGAAACGGGTAAAGGTATCAAACATGATTGTAAAAATGCAGCAGATAAAGTGGCATCTATTGTTTCAATGCTTCCGGAAAAACAGCAAGAACAAGTCGTGGCCACAATTCTGAAAGATAAAATAGAATCTAGATATCACGATCACAAACGTGTTGAAAACGTAGAATTATCTTTGTCAACCCGCGGGCGACAATGTAGAATTGTAGTTAATCCTGAAAAAACGCCGAATATTGAAATTCCTTTCGAAAAATTTGATAATTTACGAAACAACTGTGGTTTGACACTTGAAAAAATGAAGAAAGTATTGAATTTTGTCAGGGCAAATGTCGGCAAGAAATCCGTGCCAAAAAATATTATGAAGCATATGTCTGAAAGTTCGAAGATCTTGGAAGATATTTTTAAAATAAGTTATGATCAATTTGATTGTGATGACACTAGCTTGAAAAAAAACGCCCTATTGTATATGCCAATGCTTCGGAATTACTTGATCGTGTAATAGTCGAAAGAAAAATAGAAGGTGACGTCACGATTAAAATAATGGGCGACGGAGGACAAGGTTTTTTCAAATTATCCATTGCAGTTTTGCCTTCAAATTACATCCCAGAGGTAGATCCAGAACATGAGGACTTTGAAGAGAATAATAATTCATATACTGATGACGTGAAAGGAAAAAGATCTCTGTATTCTGAAGGTGGAAGCGTCGGTAAAAGAGCAAAGCTTACGAGTGTTAAACGATTGATCTTGTTGTGTGTCGTTCCAAGCATTAAAGAGACTTATGAAAATCTGAACATTTTATTCAAACTCACTGAATTAAATGACATTCCATTTCGATTTGTAGCAGATTTCAAAGTATTGCTCATTGTGAATGGACAACAAACTGCATCTGCAACGTATCCTTGTCCCTATTGTTTTGTAACTCTGCAGGAGCTTCGTGGTACTCATCGAAAGACGTCTGATCGGAAAAATGAAAGTGGACCTTCTGGTAGGAAAGGTGTAAATAGCGACGATGAAGAAATAGTGCCTAAATTAAAAACTTATGGCGATCTTAAGAATGACTACCAGAAATATTGTGCGACTGGCAAAATTAAGAAATATGCGTCTGGGTGTCGAAGTACCATCAATCCTTCATTATTTGAAGAAGAAGATGAAATTAAAGTCATAGAAAAATGCCCAATTCCGGAACTACACATCTTACAAGGATTTGCAAACCATTTATTTTGGAATGGGTTGGTTCCTCTGGTGGGAGAAAGTACAGCCTTAAATTGGCCAAAGAAACTCAATGTGATCACCAAAAATTATCATGGTCGTGTTTTTGAAGGTAACGCGTGTAGAAAAATGATAAAAAATGCTCATTTACTGGAAGATAAGGAAATATGCGGAAAAGTTGGACATTTTAAAATTACACCATTTATCTCAGCTTTCCGCGCAATGGATAAAGTTGTGGATTGCTGTTTCACCTCCGGAAAAGTCGGCTCATCTCTAAGCAATCTTCTAAAATCACTTCGTATGGCTATAGAAGACTTAAAATTCATTTGCGATGTTTCTGAATCCTTGAAAATCCATGTTCTTAAAGAACATATACAAGAGAGTTTAGAAACGATAGAAAACGGCAATGGCTTAGGCTATTGGTCTGAACAGGCAGGAGAATCGATTTATCACCATTTCATGGAAATTTGGGGCCGTTACAAAATTAACGATATTGGAGATACAAGATACGCGATACAACTTCATAAGGCAGTTGTGGAATTGTCCTCGCTAAATTTATAGATATTGTTGAACTATTAAAAAATCTGTAAAGGTGGATTTATGTGTAAAAAATGAAGTTTTGTTGAATCTGTAAGATTAAGTGTTTAGAAAAAATATCCAATTTTTCAAAAAAAACTTTTTTAAATAATTTATTTTTCATTTTATAGACATACTTTTATATCCTGTCTTCTATTTTCATGCTAATACTAATTTTTTACTCGAAATTCATAAAAGGGCAAAAAATATTTCTTCTCCATAATAATTGATTTTCCGCTTTTCCAACTGACAGGTTAGTAAAACTTTCATCTGGGTTTATAAACTAGAAAAACTAACTAAAAAAGATATTTGCTTACATTTTTTGCGTCCAAACGTAAAAAATTAATTTTTTCAAAATTTTATTTTGAGATAAATACGGAAATTCGTTTTATTTGAATATAGGAGCTGGGGCAATTTCACGGTTTGAAAATTTGGAAAATATAAGTCAAAACCTACAAGTTTTCGTTGCCCAAAGTTGGATCCATTTTTGTACAACTTTACGGCGCTTGAGGAGGGGTGTGAGGCAAAACTACCACTTGAATATAATTTTCTTCCCCTTTCGTTCCATTTCCCATGTTCCTGGCTGCTTTCTCGTTTCCAGATATTGAGCGAAGAATAGAAGTAGAGAGAGAGTATACCGGGTATACTTTCTCGTTTGGAGCATTGACCTAGCCCACTACTACACTCCACAAGTCTTGACTTCCCGAGAGAAGTTCAGTTTTCTATCTTATTTCTTCTTACTATTTCCTTAATTTCAAATGAAAATATATCACTAATTATATTCCAATATAAACAATGTGAATTACTTTTACTTCCAATTTGAAAACTATTTTCTATTTTCTTAATTTCGAAGAATTTTTTATGTAGATACGTTATTCATTTAAAAGATTAAAAATATTTATTTTCGTACTGAGAATTAATTTTAAAAATTTTACGATACAATGTCAGTTTTACAAAATGTTTATCAAATAAAATTTTAATTTAAATCTTTATTATAGTACATTTTTTTAATAGTTTTCAAAATTTTTTTTCAAAATTTTAAAAACGCAATATCTTACAGACATATGGATGGATTTTAATGATTTTTTCAGGGATAACTTATTATTTACAAACAGTTAAAATGAAAAAATTTGCAAAAAAAAATTTTTTTTTTAATTTAAAAAATATTGTTTAAACAAATTTTTTGTTTATAAGCGTATCTTTAATTTTTTTCTAATAGCGATACTTTGATTCCTTAGGATTTCACGAGTATTTTGACATAAAGCAATCGATGGAGACTCTTAAACTTTCGGAGATATTATTTCCCAACAAAAACATCTTTGATGCAAAAAGTTACACCAAGTAAAAGATTTTATGACTGTCCAAACAATATTAGTGAAATAAAAATTTACCAAGTAAAATTTATAATTTAAATTTTAATAATGATTGATTTTAAATATTTTTTCTCCTACACAACTCGAAGTACATATTGCAGTTGAAAAAAACAACCCGGGCTTAGCTGTTGTTATTGTACATTGCGGCTTAATTACATTTCCGAATTAAGTCAATGTTCTTCATTGCATTTTGAATTGTAACAAATAAAATTTAACTTCATAATTAACATTCACAAAAAACGAAATCTAATTACTCGTCATAATAAAAAATTTCTATTTCAGCAATTTAAAAATCTTGACGTTAATACTTTCATTAATTACAAGTTAGAAGCATTATTGACGCCTAGATTTTTAAATTGCTGAAATAGAAATTTTTTATTATGACGAGTAATTAGATTTTGTTTTTTGTGAATGTTAATTATAAAGTTAAATTTTATTTGTTACAATTCAAAATGCAATGAAGAACATTGACTCAATTCGGAAATGTAATTAAGCCAAAATGTACAATAACAACAGCTAAGCCCGGGTTGTTTTTTTCAACTGCAATATGTACTTCGAGTTGTGTAGGAGAGAAGATATTTAAAATCAATCATTATTAAAATTTTAATTATAAATTTTACTTGGTAAACTTTTATTTCACTAATTGTTTGGACATTCACAAAATCTGTTACATGGCGGAACTTTTTCCATTAAAGATGTTTTTGTTGGGAGTTTAAAACTTTGTGAGTCATCTCAACTTTTTAATAAATGAAATAATTAATTGTAAAAAATATTGTGGTCTTTGATCTAATAATTTAAAATAAAATACAATTAAGTTTTAAATAATAATTTATTTAAGATATGATTCTTTACAGAAATTTTTACATAATGAAAAAATAAAAAAAGAATAGAGGAGAAAATTGATGTTTTGATTAAACTAAAAAAAATTTTTTTAACATAAATTAAAAATTAAAAAAATAATGTATTAAAGTTTTTAAAATAAATTTCAAGCTTTCAATCCATAATAATATTTCAAAATGTAGGAAATTATTTGCTGATTAAGAATTTTAATTAAGGAAGATTTCGACTATATCAGCAATTAGTGACATCTATTTTAGACGTCAATTGAACTCTTTGGTTTAGAGTCAGGTGTTATTCTTAAGATAATTATTCCGATATGGTTGTCGGTAAATAATTATATTTTTTGAATTTTAATTTTTGATCTGAAAAAATAAGCTGCGTGAACGACTGCACTGTGCATCTGTGAGGACTCGAACCCCAGTTAATAGCTGCCTTTCGCGGGACTAACGCCTACTAATGCACCATGCCAACACAGCCTGGACGTTCACGTTTCTTATAATCTCAGATCAAGCCCATACACTAGTCGAAGAGCTGTATAGTTAATGTAGGAAATTATTTGCTGATTAAGAATTTTAATTAAGGAAGATTTCGACTATATCAGCAATTAGTGACATCTATTTTAGACGTCAATTGAACTGTTTGGTTTAGAGTCAGTCGTTCACGCAGCTTATTTTTTCAGATCAAAAATTAAAATTCAAAAAATATAATTATTTACCGACAACCATATCGGAATAATTATCTTAAGAATAACACCTGACTCTAAACCAAAGAGTTCAATTGACGTCTAAAATAGATGTCACTAATTGCTGATATAGTCGAAATCTTCCTTAATTAAAATCCTTAATCAGCAAATAATTTCCTACATTAACTATACAGCTCTTCGACTAGTGTATGGGCTTGATCTGAGATTATAAGAAACGTGAACGTCCAGGCTGTGTTGGCATGGTGCATTAGTAGGCGTTAGTCCCGCGAAAGGCAGCTATTAACTGGGGTTCGAGTCCTCACAGATGCACAGTGCAGTCGTTCACGCAGCTTATTTTTTCAGATCAAAAATTAAAATTCAAAAAATATAATTATTTACCGACAACCATATCGGAATAATTATCTTAAGAATAACACCTGACTCTAAACCAAAGAGTTCAATTGACGTCTAAAATAGATGTCACTAATTGCTGATATAGTCGAAATCTTCCTTAATTAAATATTTCAAAATATTTTACAAATCTGTTAAGTAGTTTAGTCTCTACGTTTGTATAAATGTCAAAAAATCAAATTTTTTGAAGAAAAACTAAAATCTTTCAAAAAATACTTAATGTATTGAAATTTCATGCAATATACATAGAGATTTTAACCCAATCAATAATATATTCTAGAATATTAAGATGATGAAAAAAATTGAGATTTTAACCCAATAAATAATATTCTAAAATATTTCACATAACCGTTTAGAAGTTTAGTCTCTGCGTTTGTATAAATGTCCAAAAATTCAATTTTTTTGAGAAAAATCAAAATTTTTCAAAAAATACGAAGTGAATTAAAATTTCCTGGAATATATATCGAGATTTCAACCTAATCAATAACATTCTAGAATATTTTACATATCTGTTTAAAAGTTTCCTCTCTGCGTTTGTCTAAATGTCCAAAAATTCAATTTTTTGAGAAAAATTAAAATTTTTCAAAAAGTTCAAGTATATTAAAATTTCCTGAAATGTATATCGAGATTTTAACCTAATAAATAATATTCTAGAATATTTCAGAAATCTATTTAGGATATTACGCTCCACGTTTGTCTAAATCTCAAAAAATCGCCATTTTTTCGGTATTCCTAGCCTAAATTCTATAAAACTATAATATAAAATATTGAATAAACTTAACAGAATTTTTTCTTTTTTGATTCTTTATCCAACGAAAAAAGAATGAGCCAAATCGATCGAGATTTACTCGAGTTATTCAATTTTATCGAAAAACAGCCGATATTTCAAGAATATATATTCGCGGTTTTTGCTTTTTTCTTGGCGGCGATTCTCTACAGCGAATCTTGATTTTTTGTCTTTGCGCGCAGGGCCTAAAAGCGCACTGAAGCAAAGGCTCTGTGTATAAGGTAACGGTCAAAATTACCTAATACTCGCATAAATTTCAATCGAATAGAATTCTTTTTTTAAATTAATTAGTAACTTTTTATTAATAAATAAATAATATATAAATAATAAATAAGTATTAAATAAATAAAAAATAAAACTCGTAAATTTTTATCGAATTGAATTCTTTTTTTTAAAATCAATTAGTAATATTTTATGAATATATATAAATAATAAGTTATTAATAAATAAACAAATAATTTGTCTGCGTACAATAAAATAAACAAATTAATGTAAATCAAAAAACAATAGCAAATCCTACACTAAATTAAAAAACTTGTATTAATCATCAAAAAGTAGTTAAAAGAAATGAGATAAAAAGAAAAATAAAAAAGTAATATATAATGGAAAAGTAACATTTTGATTGAGTATTTTACAAGGCTTTCATACGGTATTATGTTGTTTATTTTTTTAATTGACAACGTTTCAATGCTTTTAGCATCCTCATCAGGTCTTTTATATAAACATAGAAAGAAAGAATGAATAAAATCATCTCACAATATAAACACCTGTAAAGGTTAATTACAAAAATTATAATTCACCAAATAATTAAACAAACAACAAAAGAAAATAAACTTACCTTTTAAAGAAAGATTATATTATTTATTTAAAAGTTACATTTTAAATAATTTAATTCAATTTTCAAAAAAAAGTAATGTGCACATGTCACAAAATAGTGAGGTTATGTATATGTTGTGGTCAAAGTCCGGAGTGCGGGCAATCTGCGGAGTGCCCGGGCACTTCGCAGTGTGCCCAAGCTGTTTTGGGCAAAGTCCGAAATACTGATTTAATTCGGGCTTTGCAAAGAGATGACAAAGAGATGACGTTATCCTTTATACTTCAAAAGCAATACACTGCAATTATATAGATTCTAAATACAAAGGAATAAATATAAACAAGCCTATAATGTCATGATTTCGTATTTTATTGAAAAAGATAATTAATAAATTTTAAATTCAATTTAGTGTTAGCATAAAGAATTACATTTTTCAACATTTTAGACAATTAAAAGCTGCATTTCAATAAAAATTACAATTTTCTATTAATAAAAAACGATTTAAGTAACATTGCTCGCAGCTGCTTGGGCACTCCGCAGATTGCCCGCCACAACTTAGGGCAAAGCCCGAAATAAATCAGTATTTCGGACTTTGCCCAAAACAGCTTGGGCACACTGCGAATTACTGAATTACTGTCAAAGCTCTAGAAAAGCTTCTCCCTTTGGATTTAATAAATAGACAAGTTCAACTTGAAATCGACTTAGTGCGAGAGTAAGAAAACTGTATTCACAAAGGTGAAATATTTATTCTCGATTTAACTTATTTATTGAGCTTCCTGTTTACAAATATTCATATTTTTTTTAAATTTTAAAGGAAATTTGTTTTTTTTAAAGAAATTTCTTTTTTAATTTATAAATAAGTAACTTAATTTATTATTTTGAAAAGAATTTATCAGAATGCATATATTTTAATTTATTTCTACGATTATGTATTCATTCCTGGTAGTATTTTGTGTGCTGAATTTAAATTCAAAAAGTTTTACTTTCCGCATTAGAACTTTAAAAAATTTGAAATTACAATTTCAAAAATTCATTTTTTATTTATTTATTAAACTTTAATCTTTTAATGCAATTTTTATTTAGATAAACATTAAAATTAAGAATTGAAAAATCTGTTTTGAAAATATGTGTAATTTTCTTTTTTTATTATTATTATTGTTTATTTTTTATGAACCATATATGTTTATACCAAGAGGTAGTGTTATTTAAAGTAAAAGATTACATTTATATTTAATTGCTTTCTTAGATCTCGAGATTTAAGAGTAGAATATACAAATTTAAATAGTTTATTTATTATTTTATCGTTTTCTGGATAGTTTGGTGCATCAAGCCAAGCATTTTTTATTGATACTAAATCATCGCTGTTTGAAATTAATTGTTTTTTGTTTTTTTTTTGCTTAGGGAATTTTGGGAAATCTGCCTACAGATACCTCGGATTCCGCACTCCAAGGTTATGTCGGGTTGGTATAAAAAATAAATAAAACAAAATAAATAAAATAAAAATTGTTTAATAAGCTGTCGACCTACTGCCAGCCCAGACCCACTAAAACCCGTAACCTTTCTTTTGAAGCCTTTTACCCACCCTTAGAACTGTCGTAAGACTTAGCCTTCGAGGGCGGCGCTCCAACTCTGTCGCTATTGCGACTTTTTTCTTTTTCTGCGGTTCTTCTGCGTCAATAGTTGAAATGTAAAACTATTTCAATGCCAAAGCGAAATTTACAGCACAACAATGAAAAAAAATGTTAAAAAAGTGTAAAAAGTCAAATAATAAAATTTAAACCGATGTAAAAAGAACAGAAACAAAAAAAAGTAAAGATATATATGTCGTAGGCATAAGCAGAATCCTTCATTGCAAACTACCTAGGCAGTTTGTAAACCGCGGGCAGTTAGTAAAATACCTAAATTTAAATGTATAAAAACAGGCAATATGCAAATTGCCTAGGCAGTTTAAAAGACTTTTCAGGCAATTGAAAGTCGCAATACTCAATATTCAAAATATGGAAATATTATTTACAGTAACCGAAAATTGTAATTGATTAAGATTTATTAATATAGCATGTACAAAATAAACTAACATAATATTGATAGAATTTATTGAAAATAATACTGATGTTTCTTTCATTTATATATTACTGAATTATATGGGCGCTAATTATACTTTAGTTTGCAATTATCGTTCTTGGACTTCAGATCGTTTATAATTTTTCCATTAAGTTTATTCTTAATAACCGTTTTTTGGAATGGAAGAAAGTGCAGTAAACGAGATGCATTTTCAAGAAAAATTAATATTAGCTTTTAAACAGCAAAGTGGAGCAAAAGCAATGTGAGATAGAGCACGGTTAGAAAGTGTAAAAAAAATTTTACAAGATACTGTAAATTCGACAGCATTTTACAATAAATTATTCGAAAACATACGAACTTTTGAAAATGGGCGGTGAATGCCATGTAACTCTAAAACGAAAAAACGAATCTGACCATTTTATCCATGTAATTTTTACAGAATTTGTTGCTGAAATAATAGAAAAATTAGTGAGTTTTTGTCCCCACTGCAAAATAATTCACGGCCGTCCAAGACATCCTCAATCTTAAGGAAGCGATGAGCGGACAAACGCTGACGTTGAGGGGACTTCGAAGGCTCAAATACAGGCCTTTCTATATATATGTCGTTCTCACATGTTCCTTTCTTACATTTAATAAAGTCATTTCGTTAATTATTTTTTGAGTTGTAGAGTGAGAAAGAAATAAAAAAAATTATCAAATTTTCTCATTTTTGTCTCTTGACTTCAACTTTTTCAAAAATCTAGAAAAATTTAGATAAAATTTTTCTAAAAACACAGAAATCTTCGTTAGAATTTCAGCTTAAAAATAAGCCTTCGAAAATTAAAAAAGGTTCATCCGTTTTCGATATATCATTAAAAATGTGAAGCAGTGTTTCGACCGATTGCTGCATTGAAATTCAACTATGAAAACTCGATTCTGGCTTCGCGCGGCAGCGAAAGAGAGAAAACAGGGACGAATTTTTGCAGGAGAATAATAAATAATGATGTTTCACAAGTAATATAAAGAAACTCAAAAGTTCATCGTTCCCCCGCAAAAATTCGTTCCTGTTTTGTTTCTCATTCGCTGCCGCGCGAAGCCACAATCGAGTCGTCACAGTTGAATTTCAATGCACCAATCAGTCGAAACACGGTTTCACATTTTTAATGATATATCAAAGACAGATTAACCTTTTTTAATTTTCGAAGACTTATTTTAAAGCTGAAATTCTAACAAATATTTCTGTGTTTTTAAAAAAATTGTATCTAAATTTTTCTACATTTTTGAAAAAGTTAAAGTCAAGAGATAAAAATGAGAAAATTTGATAATTTTTTTATTTCTTTCCCACTCTACAACTCAAAAAATAGTTAACGAAATGACTTCAAAAATGGCTTATTTTACGCAGAATTTAATCAGCTTTCTAACCGTATTAAAGTTTTTTTTATATCCCTTTTTATTTCCGAGATATGATTGAGAAAGTGATGGCATGTTTTTTATAGAGTCAAATGTAATCGTCCTGATACTTTTGGACGGTAGTGTATATATTATACATATACATTAGCTGTCGTACCCGTCTTCGACGGGTTTTAGTTTTTTACTAATATATTTGAAGAGGTGTCTACCAATCGGGAATTTAATTTGATTGGGAAAAACTAATAATTAGTTACATTAACTACTTCATTAGAACAATATTACTGTTTGAATCAGTAAATGACTTTTCCTATCAAATACTATTTTCAACTAATTCAGATTTACAGAACAGTATTTGTCAGTTTGTAATACTTTATGCGTTTGTAGTATTTCAATTAATGTATTAAAAATTAATCCTAATTTTCCACAAGCTTTTGGAGTTATGTAAAGTCTAATTCGAACTAATTGTATCGCAAGTAGACCCTACGTTACGACTGCTAAAATCTCAAATAAGACCTATATTGTAGTCTGAATGTAGGGCTTAAATTTTGACAAATAAAAATATTACATCAATAAAAATTAAAGCAAAAAGCAATTTTTTAAAAACGAATTAATATAATAAAACATTTTTTAATTAGATAAGAAAATTCCCGGTTTGGCAAAAAATTTCCGATTTTTCCTGGTCGAATTAAAATTCCGGCTATTTTTCGGTTTTCTTTCGCGGTTGATAGACACTCTGTTAAATGTATTGGTAGAAACTATAACGTTTTCGATTCCTACATGGGATTCACTTTCATAAAGGAAACTATTTGGATTCCCATGTAAAACCGTATGGTAAATTGCGACACGATTTTGAGTGATAACTATACCTTAAATAAACCCAAAAGCCTATATTTATTTAAGAAAAAATCCCATGTAAAATCTTTTTTTATTTTTCAAGTAGGTATAATTTTTCCATATCCCTATTGAAAATTTCCACATGGGATTTTACATTTTACCCGTTTTTGCTTAGTGCCCAGATAGAATTTTGGAAAGCAACAACATACCCCAAACATTTCTAAAATTGAAGAAACAAAATTTTAATTCATAAATAGGAATTTGTTATTTATTTTTAAAGTCATTTCTAAAACATTTCTTGAATTAAAAAAAAAATTTTGATTTATAAATCCCAATTTGCCCTAATGGCATCTTAAGGACTTTCTGTGTCCCAGTGCCCGCTGAAGTCAAATTTCAGTATTATTGATACTTTTACTGTATACCCTTTATATTGAACATAAATATTTTATTTTCTACGTTAAATATAAATTACACGTTAATGCCTATAAAAAATTCTCATTCTAGAGAAAATCACCTTTAAAATAAGCCTAAAATCATTAAAAAGCATTCAGTATTTTAGAAGTCATTAAAATTTTTGTAAAACATTGAAAATTATCATTTTTTAAAAATGTCTAAATAAAATATTGATCAAATGACTTGAAAAATTATGTACAAACTCCAAGGATTAATTTAAAAAAGAAAAATCAGTAACCTTCTATATTAAAGAAATTGAGTAGATTTTTCTGCCAAAATACAGGCGAAATTTTTTTAAATTAATACTTGGGAGATTTGCACATTAATACAGGGTAATTTAATTTTTCCAAAATATTGAGAACATTCTTGAATTTGCAATTGTTTTAAAGAATTGTTAATAACAATTTTAAAATTTCATTTTTTAACAATCTCTTTATTTTATCATTAAAGTATATACTTTAAGCTTTAATATAAAAAAATTACTTAATTATTACTTCCTCATAGAGGAAGTACTGTAATACCAAAATTTTTCGAAGTCGATTTTTTGATATATCTTTATGTTACTTGACCTCAGGAGTTGCGGACATAAAGTGAGAGTACTTTGTGATAGATTAACCCTCCTGCGTACCTATTTTCACCCATAAAATTGTTTCCAAATGCACAAATTTTTCACACTGTTGGATTTCTCTACAAATTGGTACCTAGGGGTTTTTGGGGTCCCTGATTACGAATCTGAGGTCACATTTAAAAAATTCAAAATGACAGATCCAATATGGCGGAAGAATTTTTAAAAAATTGTTTAATTGTAATGAAACTTGGTATCTAGAGGTTTTAGGGTCGCTGATTACGAATCTGAGGTCAGATTTAAAAAATTCAAAATGGCGGATCCAATATGGCGGATGAGTTTTTAAAAAATTCATCCAAATTTCTTGAAAATTTATAATCGGGGTTTTTTGAGGTCGCTGATTACAAATTTAAGGTCAAATTAGAAAAATTCAAAATGGCGGATCCAATATGGCGGACAAAATTTTAAAAAATTGTTTGGTTTTATTAAAAAATTTTAATGAAACTTGGTGTCTGGGGTTTTTTGAGGTCACTTATTACAAAGCTGAGATCAGATTTTAAAAATACAGAAGATCAGAGCCAATATGGCCGCCAGTTTTAAAAATATTTTAGATTTGTTATAGATATGTTGGTATTTTACAAGTCCTTTATAAACTACCCCACACAGCACATGATATTTCCTAAATATTTCCTGAATATTTCACTGAAAGATTGAAATATTTCAGTGCAAAGTTCTAGAAATATTTCTGCAAACAGGAAAATGTCCGCTTATGTGGGAATATTGACGCGAAAGTTGAGAAAATATTTCATTGAAATATTTTGGAAATATTCAACTGAAATGATGCGCACTGGTCGAACTCAGTTTCTATGGCCTGTAGAGCTGCGCAGTAGTTTTTGGCTTACTATATTCTATGGGTTTTAAAATATTTCAGAAAATTCCTATTGGTTTGAGGTGTTTAACAAATTTTTCCATTTTGTGAAATATTTTCACAATATTGCAGAATCTTTATGTGTAATATTGCAGGAATATTTCAATGAAATATTTTTTCAACTTTCGCGTCAATATTCCCACATAAGCGGACATTTTCCTGTTTGCAGAAATATTTCTAGAACTTTGCACTGAAATATTTCAATCTCTCAGTGAAATATTCAGGAAATATTTAGGAAATATCATGTGCTGTGTGGGACGTCTCTGTTATATAAAACAATGTGCATTTTTTAGACTTCCTAAGTTGAGTAGTACTAAATAATGATGCTTTATAAATTTAACAATTTAACACATATTTAAACAAATAATTATAGATGTTGATTAACTCCTTGCACAAAAGACTTAGAAACATGCTTTCTCCAGATTTTAAAAGTTAACAAGATCAGTATTATTGTAAGTTTCATGTTTGTTAATTGCAAAATTGGAGGTATTTTATTCAACTTAGTTAATTGCAAAATTAGAAGAAATTGCATGCTTTTAGATGTTTTTTGTAAAAAATTAGTAAATAACAACATTATTTGTTTAAACAATTAAAGAATCGTTCAATTTATGAAGAATCTTCATGTAATATTACTCAGCTTAGTTAATTGTAAAATTAGAAAAAGCTGCATGTTTCTAGATATTTTTTGTAAAAAGTTAGTACATAACAACAATTATTTGTTCAAACAATTAAAGAATTTTTAAATTTATAAAATATTCTTATATTGCCATTTTGAGTTTTGAAAATCTGACCTCAGATTTGTAATCAGCGACCACGAAAACCTCTAGATACCAAGTTATTATTAAGTTATTATTATTATTATTATTATTATTAAGTTATTATTTTATTTTATTATTTAATTTTTTTAAAATTCATCCACCATATTGGATCCGTTATTTTTAATTTTTTTAATCTGACCTTAGATTCGTAATCAGCGACCTCAAAAACCCCCAATTATAAATTTTCAAGAAATTTGGATAAATTTTTGAAAAACTCATCCGCCATATTGGATCCGACATTTTGGATTTTTTAAATATGACCTTAGATTCGTAATCAGCGACCTGAAAAACTCACGATTATAAATTTTTAAGAAATTTAGATGAATTTTTGAAAAACTCATCCGTCATATTGGATCCGCGATTTTGGATTTTATTAATCTGGCTTCAGATTCTTAATCAGCGACCCCAAAAACCCCTAGATACCAAGTTTTATTAAAATTAAACAATTTTTTTAAAATTCATCTGCCATATTGGATCCTCCATTTTGAAATTTTTAAATATGACCTTAGATTCGTAATCAGCGACCTCAAAAACCCCCGATTATAAATTTTCAAGAAATTTGGATAAATTTTTGAAAATTTCATCCGTCATATTGGATCTGCCATTTTGAATTTTTCTAATTTGACCTTATATTCGTAATCAGCGACCTCAAAAACCCCCGATTATAAATTTTCAAGAAATTTGGATAAATTTTTTAAAAACTCATCCGCCATATTGGATCCGACATTTTGGATTTTTTTAATCTGGCTTCAGATTCTTAATCAGCAATTCCAAAAACCCTTGAGATACCAAGTTTCATTAAAATCAAACAATTTTTTTAAGAGAAGTATGTATTTGCAACTTTTATTTTGTGACCTATCCTCTAGTGTTTATAACAAATATTTAGAACTTTGTTTATTAACAAATACTTTAATTGGAGACTTTATTATGTATGTATCATTAACTATGAACCTTATACTGTGAGTTGCACTTTGTCTCGTGTGTTAAAGTTAATTTGTTTAAAAGTTATGAGAAAAAATATTTGGACGAGTATACTCGTTCTCGCGCATTTGGTAACAACTTAGTTTGGACGAGTATACTCGTCACGGTACGCAGGAGGGTTAATAAAGTTTAACTAAATTTTTTTTGGATTTTTAATTTTCCAAAAACACTTTTTTTGCCCATAATTTTAAAAAAATGTTAGGACACCTATAAATGTTTTTCCATAATTTTGTAGTTTTTTTAAACGCATCTTTTGAGTCCTAATTGAACATTTTTCGTCCATATTAACCGGAGATATTAAACTTTTAAAAATCATAAATTTTGGAAAAAAATATTTTTTTGAAAATTTTGTTAAAAAATGTAGAAGTAATCTTAAAATTATCGTTACCAACTTGTAAAGCATTATAAAACGATTCGATTGACCTATTTTTGAACCTAATTCGATAATAAATTTTGAAATTATTGGTATTTTAAAAACCAAAAATTGTGGAAAATGACATTTTCTCAACATTTTTGTTTGAAAATTTTTGTTTAACTATTAAACTATTATAACTATATTGTAAAGTATTTAAAAATACATTGATTGACCTAAGATTCAATCACTTTTACCATATTTATAAAAAGTTATTCATATATTTTCCTATTATTATTATTATTATTATCTCTATGAGGAAGCAAAGTGTTCATGAAATGAGCGCACTAAAATTATAGAAAATATACAACTTGGCAGCGGTTTGTCTTTTTGTTTTAAAGTAATAACATAAAAATAAAATGATCTGAAACTATAACACCAAATTACTTTAAAAATAATTTTTTTTTTGAAAAATTTTCCCTTATTGGGAAAATTTTTTTCTTATTGAGTCAAAACTTATTATATTAAAACATCAAAGATGTTTTTGTTGGGATTAAATTATTCTCTAATTAATAATTTATTACCATTTATTAAATCTATTTTAATTAATTGTACACTATCTGCAAAAATTATGTAAATGCTACATTTTAGTGATATAAATAATTTTTTTCATTTTGCAAAATGTATTAACCCATTAACGCCCACCAAGACTCAAAATGTACCAAGATTTCACGACTCTTATTTTGTATGAAATAATTAGTTAAAAATTTTAGGAAGTACCATTTCCAAAGTAAAATTTATCGCTCTTTCTGAATATAAAGCTAAAATTTGTTTATATGGCGGACATATTTTTTAAAAGTGATTGGATTTGCTTGAAAATAGTTACTCGGGGGTTTTTGGGATAGCTGATTTCGAATCTGATGTTACTTTTTCAAAATTCAAAATGGCGGATCCAATATGCCGGTAATTTTTTTAAAAACTGATTGGATTGGCTTTAAATTGACTATTTGGGGGTTTTTGGGGATGCTGATTACGAATCTGTTGTCACTTCTTTAAAATTCAAAATAGAGGATCCAATATGGCGGACAATCTTTTAAAAAGTAATTAGATTCGCTTAAAAATAGTTACTCGGGGGTTTTTGGGGATACTGATTACGAATCTGATGTCACTTTTTCAAAACTAAAAATAGTGGATCCAATATGGCCAACAATTTTTAAAAAGTAATTGTATTTGCTTCAAAATGGTCATTCGGCGGTTTTTGATTATGCTAATTACGAATCTGACTTTAGAACAATATTATGTTTATCCTCCACGTCAGTTAGCCGTCAACAAAATTTTAATGACGTTGCCCAGCTCTTATCACAAGGAGGTCGACGTGCAAAAAAGCTACTTCTTTTATTTTATTTTAAAAATTTTTTTTGTTTTTTTTTATTTAAAAATTTTTTTCTGGATATTTTAATATTTTTTTAATAAATAATATAAAATTTTAATTCTGCTTTCTAAATCTAAATCAACGATAATTATGATACTTATATAATTATGACATTTTTTAAACAATGATAAAAAAGAGACTAACACAACATGTGGTTTGATTGAAAACAAGTGACACACATATATATGCCACATTAAATGCACAATTTTTGTGTCCTTTTGTTGCACTTTGCATGATAGTAGCTATATTTTTCGAGGCAAAATACAAAAAAAATTTGTAGATAAAATTTAAAAACAACTGGCTTTTTTGCACTTCGACCTCCTGGTGGTAAGAGCAACGATAAACATATTATTGTTCTGATGTTAGATTCGTAATCAGCATCCTCAAAAATCCCGGAATGACCATTTTCAAGCAAATACAATCACTTTTTAAAAAATATGTCCGCCATATTTGATCCGCTATTTTAAATTTTGAAAAAGTGGTATCAGATTCGTAATCAACCACCCCAAAAACCCCCGAGTAACTATTTTCAAGCAAATCCAATCACTTTTTAAAAAATATGTCCGCCATATTGGATCCGCCATTTTGAATTTTAAAAAAGTAACATCAGATTCGTAAACAACGACCCCAAAAACCTCCGAGTAACCATTTTCAATCAAATCTAATAACTTTTGAAAAACATTACCCAAAAATTTTTTTCGGCCTTTTGCATTTTGGAAAAATGGCCATTTTCATATCCGCCATCTTGAATTTAATAAAAAGTAATTATGGATTTTTATAGCTGAGAGTTTGAGGACGCAATATTTTGTGCTTTGGAGGTCATATTCTTTAGTTTTCCATGTCAAAATAAAAATTGAAAAAAATTTTTTTCATAAAAAAGTGTGTTTTTTGCAATAAAAATGTTATACACTTTTTTAAAATGATTATAAACAAATTTTAGCTGCATATTCAGAAAGAACGATAAATTTTACGTCGGAAATGGTATTTCCTAAAATTTTTAACTAATTACTTCATACAAAATAAGAGTCGTGAAATCATGGTACATTTTGTGTCCTGGTGGGCGTTAATGGGTTAATTAACATTTTTCCCGTCTAAGACACTAAAACTTAATATAAGTATTGAAAAATTAAACTTAAAAGTAAAATTTAATTAACTTTCCAAAATCATTAAAAAATTTCTTGACTTTGTCTTGTTTAATAAAATTAATATCATTCACTCCAAGTGAAATGTACACTCAATAACATATATGATGTCCTTCCGGTTTGGACAACTTTTTGAAAAGTGGTGTGTCTTCTATAAGAATTTTTTAAGTCTATGACTTTAGTCTGTGGTTTAAGTCCATAGACTTAAAACATTCTTATAGAAGGCACACCACTTTTCAAAAAGTTGTCCAAACCGGAAGGACAGCATATATGTTATTGAAACCACGTATCTTTCTGTTCCGTGCAAAAACTACGTATCTCTGTCAGTCACTTTAGAAGATCTACATTTTATTATTATTATTAATATTATTATTTTGAAGTTAATATTTTGTTATGAAGTAATAATTTTTTCAAAAGTTGATGCAATAAAAGGTATATTTTTAATAATAATTTAATTTTTTTTTAAATATTAGAATATTATTAAAAGATTCTAAAGCGACTGACAGAGATACGTAGTTTTTGCACGGAACAGAAAGATACGTGGTTTCTAAACTGAACGTGGAAGATACGTAACTTCTAAAACGTTCTTTAAACATACGTACATTCCACTTGGAGTGAACGATATAATTTTGGAAATACTTTACATGTTTTAATGTTCTTTGGATAAAGCTGAAATAAGCATTCAGTTTATTTTAATACAATTAATGTTAATAGTATTAATTAATGCTAATAATTAATTATTTATTAATTATTATTATTATTATTATTATTTATTATTTATTTATTATTTATTAATTATTTATTAATGCTAATCTACAAGTAAATATGTAAATAAAAAAGCCAAACATGACAGAATTTTATGTACTATCCTAACTTAAATGCTTGGCCATTTCTGGTTAAAAAGTATCAAGCTAAAACAAAAATTGTCTTTTTCAAAACATTTACAATATAAAATTTTTATAAATTTTTCATTTTTACTCACAGTAATCATAATAATACAACACAATCCTACCAAATTTTTTACACAAAAAACATTTTTATAATAAAGTTTAAAAATTAAAAAATTATATTATTTATATTAATTTATTTTTAAATTTAAATTTATAAGAAAATACAAAATTTTTATATCACATTTTATTTAACTGTTAACTCATATTTTTTATAAGCGTTTATGTCAAAAATCTTCCAAATTGGGAGCTATTGCATATAAAGCTGCTCCGCCAGAGTTCATGACTGCTGTGCAGTCCTGAGCCCACGAATTTTGTCCGAAAGCAAAAAATAAAGTTTATTCATATTTTATAAATATTTTATCATTAAGTGAACTAACTTTTTAGTGAAAATATTAAAAATTGAAAAATTGACACTACTTTAAAAAAAATTCGATTTTTTGCCTACTTTTTTGCAACTTTTTTATTTTAAAAAAGGTACTAAAATTATTTTTTCTTTTCAAGTTTAGTTCACTTAATAATAAATTTAGTAACGAACAATTTCCAATTTTTCATTTTAAAATCGGTCAATAACTTTTTGAGCTACACTGTACGGCAATTTTAAAAATCCTGATTTGAGAAAATCGCATTTGAAAAAATAGTATCAAAAATCGATATTTATACAAAAAAAAATTTTTAAAGTGATAAAACTTTAATCGGCTATTACAACACTATATATGAGGCATTTTACGTGAAATGTCCTAAGTTGAAATTTCAACTTCTTAAAAAAAATTTGAAACTCGAGGAATTTGTTGTTCTATCAAATAGAAATGTGACCTAAAAAATATTTTTGATTTTTTCGAAAAATTGGAGTGGGCAAAGGGGGGTCAATTTGACGAATTTTGCTAACACCAGCTACTTTGTGAATTTTTTCTGAACATACGTGTAATGGAAAAAATTTTTTAGAATATGTTTCTGAAAGGTTTTTTCGTCCTCTTTCCAATGGTGTATTTTATTTTTTAATACTTGAAAAATTTACCCTAATTTTTGATAATTAATAATTAATTTTCAATTTCTCAAAAATCGGTCCGTTTTTTTTAAAAATAAATTATTGTAAACGAAAGCTGAGGTTTTTTTCTATCGGCATGTGAATTTTCAGAATGCCCTTTTTTTGTTTTTGAGTTATTAAATTTCAAAGATTAAATTGCGGCGCGCTGCGTCGCGGTTGCACTGAACCGCGTGGTAACCGGCGTGAGACAAGGCAAACTCAAGGACGAGATCAAGCATTTTTAAAATGATTCTAGAAAGTTATTTAAATTTCTTTACAAGTTTAATTGTTAAAAAAGTAGATAATGTTAGTGACTTAGACGGGGAAGTTGTTAATTTATTACTTGCATTTCTTAATTACAAAAAAGAAAAATTATTTTGTATCACTAAAAAGTAATATTTTACACAATTTTTAAAAACTTACCTCCTTATCCTTATTTTTAATCCCAAAAATTTTTTTCGTCTATTTTTTTTAATTTTCAAAAGAGAAAAAAAGTGTTCTTCACATTGCACTTTTATTTTTCTGTATTATATACTGCAAAAATCTGTTAATGAACTGTTACTACACTGTAAAAAAAAAGAGTTTAATTTTTACTCCCCAGGGGATTCTATAAAAGTCGCACCCATTGGGGAGTTAATGCCAGGGGAGTTAAATAAAGTGAGTTAAAACTTCACACCCAAATGCTAACTCCTAAATGAAAAATAACTCGCGCGGGTGTTGAATGAAGGGAGTTAGAAATTAACTCTCTTTTGAAGCTGATTTTTAACTCGAAAAATTTCACTCTAAACTCCCGAGTCCGTTAACTCCCTAAATTTTTTACAGTGTATATATACTCAAGTATAAAATAGACTACCAATGCAACTCTCTGCTCACTGGTCACTCAATAGACTGCCTACTGGTTGAAAGAAACCCTTCAAACAATAGGCCAGGTACTCGAGCAGACCTTTCGTTTCTCTTATATATATATATATATTGAAGAACTACAAATTGAGAAATATTGTTTTCTGCATTTGAATTAGTTAAAAATAACTAATTTGATAATAAAAAGTCGGTCACTGTTTCAAATGGTATTATTTTCCTAATGAAATAGACAATAGTAACTAATTATTATTTTTTCCCTGTCAAATCAAATTCCCGGCTATTTTCCGGTTTTCTAGGTTGGTAGATACACTGTTAAGTGCATTATTAGAAACTACAACCCGTCGAAGATGGGTACGACAGCGGAGAGATCTTTCTCAAAATCTCGAGGTCTCAAGTTCGACTACTCAAGCGGGCAAATTTTTTTCGTTAATTTCACATTTTTCTATTCTTAAACCAGTTCAGGACTTTTTCAAGAAAATTCAACAAGTAGTCCAGAAATTTACTACAGTTATCCCCGAACAGCTAAAATAATATTTTAATCTGCGGTTTTGTAGCATGTCTTGTTTCTTTTCCATATCCTAAGTTCTTGAATAAGTTTCTAAATAACTCTTGAACAAAGTTTTTTCTTGTACCTGGAATTTTGAGGAAGCAATAACTGTTAGCCACTACTAGTAACAACTTGCGGAATTTTTAATTGGTAATAATTCCTAGAATCAATACCGAGAGATTTTCGGGAATAACTACAGGTAATTTTTCCTAAAAAATCTCCCAGTAGTGATTCTCGGAATTATTACGGGTAAGATAGATTTAGCTTTCGAGTACGCAGGATATTTTAAAAATATTAATTTTGGTGTATTTGGCAGTTGTTTGAAGTAAAAAGTCGATTTTTAGGGCGAAAATTGAAGGGCTACATAAAATAAGGGGAAATTGGTTCTATTCGATAAAAACAAAGCTGGAAATTAGTTAAATTGGATAAAAGAAAAAATTGGAAATTGGTTATATTGGATAAAAACAAAGCTGGCAATTGTTTAAATTGGATAAAAGGCAAAATTGGAAATTGGTTATATTGGATAAAGACAAAGCTGGAAATTGGTTTAATTGGGTAAATTGGATAAAAGGAAAATTGTAAATTATTTATATTGGATAAAAACAAAGCTGGAAGTTGGTTAAATTGGAGAAAAGGAAAAATTGTAAATTGGTTAAATATTGGATAAGAGACAAAATTGGAAATTAGTTAAATTGGCTAAAAGACAAAATGGGACATTGATTATATTTGATGGAAGGAAAAATTTGAAAGTTTTGAACAACAAATAAATTTGTTGTTATTTTCTATAAGTGGCAAAATTTGGAAACATTGGATAAAAGGAAATTATAAAATTTATATTTAAATGTATAAAACTTGATGTTAAAATTATAATGTAATATTACTATTTTTTAAAATTATAATTCCTTGGTATAAGTAAATTTTATAAAATGAAAGAACAATGTTTAACAAAGGAGAAACTGTCAATTCGACTACTCATGATTTAAGTATTGTCACTGTAGGAGCAATGCTGAATAATGATCATATGTATGAATTTTAAAAGCTATTGGGAGGGCAATCAAATTTTTTTATAATATGAAAAATACTTTTTGTTTACAAACAATTGATTTTATAGTTCTAATCAAGAAAAGTAAGCAGCACATTTAAATACTTTTTAGTGGATCTTATAAATCTGGTCAATATATTTGTACTTATTATGATGGAATAAGCCTTTACATTTTTAATAGTCTTAATAAAAAATGTTTAAATCATGATAAAAGAGATTATTTATTTAGATTATATCCTTTTGAACCACCAGTAGTTTTCACAACTATTGATCAACAACCAGAATACAGTCTTTCTTATGGAGTATATGCAATAGCATTTGCAACATCGTTATTTTTTAATATTCTACCCCACTCTGTCAATTACTTTTATTGTAATATTAGAAATCATTTAATGTTAATGTGCGAGAACAATAGTTTATGTAAATTTCCATCTGTACAACTTTCTAATAGTAGATCTTGCATAGTTGTGTATGACTGAAATTGCCTTTTAAGGGAGAGTTACACCTTTGACTCGAAAAAAAATCGATTTTTTTTTGCTTAAACGATACTTTATAATGTGTAGAATAGAAATTATATCATGCGAAGTGATTTTGAAGTTATTTTATGTGAAAAAAATCAAAATCTGCAAAAGAAGTCCAAGAGCGCTTCAAGTGCTTTCAAAACTTTAAACGCGTTTTTCTCGAAATGACGTTTTTCAAAACGGTGGTCAGTCTAGCTCGAACAGTTTTGATCGGATTGACTTCGGACAAAATTTTTTTTGTTCGTCATTTACTAATGCTTTAGAGTACGTAGCGGATTTATTTTTGGTTTGTTTTCTTTTTTTTTTTGAAATAGATTTTTCGAGAAAATTTAGCCCTAAAAACCGACTTTTTCCTCCAAACAGCTGCCAAATTCACAAAAATTAATATTTTTAAAATATCCTACGTACTTTAAAGCTAAATCTATCACAGATTCAAAAAAACTTTGAATTTTTGTTTTAGATTAAACGGTCTATCCGGAATATTGTCCACCGATTTGCTCTGCAGAGAAACAGGACCAACTTTGGCGCCCTCTATAGGCTACAAATTTAAACTTTTTTTAAGTGTAAATATATTTTTGTAAACTTCAAATCATAACAAATAAAGTCACTGAAACCAAATTTTGTTTACTTTATTCCTGTGTTTTAAAAAAATTCTTGAAAAACAGGTTCAAAAGAGACCTCAAAGGTGTAACTCCCCCTTAAATGAAAAAGATATTCAACTTCAGTATGAAGAATCAAACTTTTCTAAAAACTCTATTAAGAAAGAAATTATCTAGGTCCGATAAATAATTACTGCACACATTGTCAAGCTGAAGATTTTAAAGATGAAATATTTACTGGTAAAAAAGTTAGTTTTAATGACTGATGTAGTCATGGAGGTGTTGCGTTAACTTTAATAATATATCCAGATAAATTAAGAGGACACCTAAGTGGAAAAATGACAAAAAAATCGATTTTTTAAAATTTGATTTTCTAAAAGTAGACTCAATTAGGAATAGAACAAGTCTTTTTAAAACCTTTTCTAAAGAGTAGAAAAAATCTGATTACATGATTCTGAATACCATGAGTTTTTAGTATTTTTTCTTTTTTCGTGTTTCATAAAAAATCAGGTCATTTTAAAAAGAATATAAGGCTGTATAATAATTCTTTTTTTTTTTGCATCTTTAACGGCGTTGGAGGTCGGGAACTGTCAAGTGTTGCCAACCCACTCTCCCCAACTGTCCAGTATGTTTCGTGTAATTTTCCACTTTGATCACTTTTTTAAAAAAAAACAAAGAACTTAATCAAGAAAGGGCTCTTTACCCTAAAATAAAATTAAATAAAGAATTAGTAAAAATTTACTTTGTCTCGATACGATGTTTCTACGAGCCACAAAATGGTTATTACGATGACAATTTATAGATTTAGTTGGCTTTATATGGGGAAAAAATGGCCGCACAACAGAAGGTGTAGTAAGGCGGGGTTGCCTACGTAGAGGCATATAGGCCTGTGCGGTTAACCGGTTAACTGGTTATAAAACCGGTTATTGTCATAACCGGTTAACCGGTTATGAAATTTTTGAGCAAACGGTTAACCTTTTTTCGGTTATTTTGAAATAACCGGTTATTTAGGAATAACCGGTTATTTAGGAATAACCGGTTATTTTGGAATAACCGGTTATTTTGAAATAACCGGTTATTTTAGAATAACCTGGAATAACCGGTTATTTTAGAATAACCTGGAATAACCGGTTATTTTAGAATAACCGATTGTTTATTCATTTTCTATTTTCAAAAAACATAAAATTAGTGTGTGCAATTAAACTCTATGTGCTTAAGGGGACCGTACACCATTTTTGCGTGTTTTTTCAACATTTATTTTTTCATAGTAAAATGTATCGAAACACTGGGCTCTTTTCACACATATTAACATACATATTGAGGATTAGGAAATAGTGTATTTCGTAACGAGTGTGAGCAGTTGTCAATTTTTGAATGAGCACTTTTTTAGGAACAAACTGTAGGCGAAGCGAAGCTTCGCCTACAGTTTGTTCCAAAAAAGTGCTCGTTCAAAAATTGGCAACTGCTAGCACTAGTTACGAACGATATTTTTCATAACAAGGTGCAAAAAAGTGCCCTTTTTTGCACCGCGTTACGAAAAAAATATTTTTTTATTTAGTCTGCCCTTCATGGCGACAAAGTGACGGCTGAAGTGATTGTCCGGAAAAAACTGATTGCCACGATATCTCTGCTTCAAAATGTCGGAAACAAAAAATCAAAAGAATTTCTTAAAATATATGTCAGTAAACCGAAAAAAAAATGAATTTGAATAAAAAATAAGAAAATGGCGTCGGTTTAAATTTTTTTACCCCTTTTCCACCCCTAAAACGGTAAAAAAATGGGTTAAAAATGGATGTAGAATGTTGGTTGTGGTTCAGGCCATAGCCACTGACATATATTTTAAGAAATTCTTTTGATTTTTTGTTTCCGACATTTTGAAGCAGAGATATCGTGTCAACCAGTTTTTTCCGGACAATCACTTCAGCCGTCATTTTGTCGCCATGAAGGGCAGACTAAATAAAAAAATATTTTTTTCTTAATCCTCAATATGTGTGTTAATATGTGTGAAAAGAGCCCAGTGTTTCAATACATTTTACTTTGAATAAGTAAATATTGAAAAAACACGCAAAAGTGGTGTACGGTCCCCTTAAAGAAAA
This sequence comes from Leptopilina syphax, assembly GCA_032872505.1. Classification (NCBI taxonomy): domain Eukaryota; kingdom Metazoa; phylum Arthropoda; class Insecta; order Hymenoptera; family Figitidae; genus Leptopilina; species Leptopilina syphax. The sequence goes on along the minus strand of CM065468.1, from coordinate 39,895,466 downwards.
ATTTACTTTTTAAAAATTACATTAAAAAATCTAAGAAACTATTAAAATATTTAAATTTAGATTTGAAAATTTTGCCTTCCGTTTTGCAAATCAGATGTTTAAGAAACAATTTTTTCTACACAAATAAAAATAATGATTCTCTTTCCCTATAATTTCAAAATAATCGGAAAACCGTGTAACTCGTTACTTCAAAAGAACCGAAAAAACGGTTAACCGGTTATTTTATAATAACCGAATAAACGGTTAATCGGTTATTTCATAATAACCGAAGGACCGGTTAATCGGTTATATGGTTAAAACCGGTTATAACCGAATAACCGGTTATTTATCTGTAACCAGTTAACCGGATTTATAACCGGTTATTTCAATAACCGGAAACCGGTTACAGAATTCAATAACCGCACAGGCCTAGAGGCATAACAGTATCATAATACAGGGCAGTAAGTTTTATTTTGTTGAAAATTATAAAAATAACGTTTTGCAGTAATAAAAACTAATATAATTAATATAAATAAATGGGGTTTTGTTTATAATAATATACATAATATAAAATATGTTGAATTGAAACGAAAAATATAAAAAACATTTTTTTTTAATTTTGTTATTCATTAAAATAATTTTTTAAAGAGATTAAAAATAAAAATTGCTAATTAGTACCTCTAGAGGTACAATTTATTGAATTGTAATTAATAAAAATAATGAAAATGACAAATATACAGAATTTTGAAAAATTAAATTATTTATAAAAATTGAATTTTTTTGTATTATTATATGTAAAAATTAATTAATTAGTAATTGGAAAATTATATAAAATTAAAAATTATTTATTAATTAAAAAACCGTAAAAATATGTATTCTTTTTTTCCTGATATATATTGGTTACATTATTAGTAATCATGTTTTCTAGTCTATAAAAATTTATTTATTTTAATCCTTTGTATAAAAATAATTAATGTAATTATGTTTTTTTATTCCTCAATTATATAAGATAATAAAAGAAATTTATCGCTAATAAATTTTCTATTCTAAAACAATAATTACTTATTCTACTATTTTAAAGCCCCTTTCAATAGGCGACCAATTTATAAGTTTATTTTTTATGTTGAAACTGTCAATTTGTATACCGAAAACAATATTGACGCTCGTTAAAAAATCGTATTATTAAAAACAAGTTTTTTCTTAAATCGTTATTTCATATATAATTACAATAAAAAGCCCCCTTTTTTTATAAGTTTCTGCTTTTTCTCTTTTCATTTAAATTATCCAACACTTTCAACTGCTTCATACTAAACTTTTTACTTTGACAATTTTTTATAAAATAATTTGACACTTTCTCAAAAAAGGGCTCTTTACCCTAAAATAAAATTAAATAAAGAATTAGTAAAAATTTACTTTGTCTCGATACGATGTTTCTACGAGCCACAATATGGTTATAACGATTACAATTTACAGATGTAGATGACTTGATTTGAGAAAAAAATGTCCGCACCGAAAGGTGGAGTAAGGCGGGGTTGCCTACGTAAAGGCATAACAGTATCATAAAACAGGGCAGTAAGTTTTATTTTGTTGAAAATTATAAAAATAATAACAGTATCAAGGCATAACAGTATCATAAAACAGGGCAGTAAGTTTTATTTTGTTGAAAATTATAAAAATAATATTTTGCAGTAATAAAAACTAATAGAATAAATATAAATAAAGGGATTTTTGTTTATAAAAATATACATAATATAAAATATGTTAAATTAAAACGAAAAATATGAAAAAAAAAAATTTTAATTTTGTTATTCATTAAAATAATTTTTTTAAATGATTAAAAATTAAAATTGTTAATTAGTACCTCTAGAGGTACAATTTAATAAATTGTATAATTAATAAAAATATTAAAAATGACAAATATACAGAATTTTAAAAAAATTAAATTATTTCTAAAATTTATTGAATATTTTTGTATTATTTTGGAAAATTAGTTAATTAGTAATTGGAAAATTATATAAAATAAAAAATTAATTATTAATTACAAAATCATAAAAAAGTATTAATTTTTACCTTATATATTTGTTAAATTATCTTTAATCATGTTTTCTTGTCTATAAAAATTTATTTATTTTATTCCTTTGTATCAAAATAATTAATTTAATTATGTTTTTTTATTCCTTAATTATATGAGATATTAAAAGAAATTTGGAGCTAATAAATTTTCTATTATAAAACAATAATTACTTATTCTACTATTTTAAAATCTCTTTTTATAGGCGACCAGGTCATATAAGTTTATTTCCGACATCAAAGCTGTCAATTATTTGTATAGTGCAGGGCTGATAAAAATCATGACTTTTTAAAAAAAATCAAAACAATCCGATTTTTTTTATTTAAATCATTTTTTTAAATATTTTAAATATTTAATTATTTTATAAGTAGTTCGTTTTTTAATATTAAAAATTATAAAATTAATAATAATAGGGTGGATGGAAAATTTTATTTTAAGAATTCTCTGACATTTCCTGACTAATTTTTCGGTTTCCCTGATTATTAAATTTTTTAATTATTTAATATTCTGCATTGATAATTAAAAATTTAATAATGCTTTTTAAGTAACAATTTTATTTAGAAAGAAAAACATAAGATAATTCAAAATTGTTTGTTAAAAAAAAATTTTAATGTGTTTAAAAATTTAATTATAAAAAAAGTTAATGAAAATTTACAATTTAAATCGTGCTCAAAAAGTTATATTTATTTATTTAAATATAAACCGCCAATGCCCGTTTATCAAATATTATACAAAAACTAAATTGACTTTTATCAAAGTTTTTTAATTTGTGGTTTTTTTCGATTTAAATTCCCTGACTTTTCCCTGAACAAAAAAATTCTCTGATTTCCAGTTATTCTGTAATTTGAGTCAAATAAACAAAACTAATAATTATTATGTTTACTTTATTATCTCTGTAATGTATTCTTTTTTATTTTTTTTAATTCAAAACTTTAAACCAAAATACTAATTTTGCAAATTTTTCTGTTTCTAATGCATTTTGCAGTTTGATTTAAATCATGATTTTAATGACAAGATTTAAATTAAGATTAAAATCATGATTTAAATCAAGTTGATTTAAATCATTGCAGCCCTACTATACTATAGTGAAATTAATATTGACGCTCGTAGAAACATCGTATATTATTACAAACAGATTTTTACTTAAATCCTTATTTCATATTATATAGAATTTTAATAAAGAGTCCTTTTCTCTATAAGTATCTGCTTTTATTCTTTCTTTTTAAATTGTCCAACACTTTCGACTGATTTTTATGAAACTTTTTACTTTGTCAATTTTTAAAAAATAATTTGACACTTTCTCAAAAAAAGAGCTCTTTACCGTAAAGCGAAAATAAATAAAGAATTACCTAATTAAAATTTATTTTGTTTCGATATGATGTTTTTATAAGCTACAATCTTATTTCCACCATAAAAATTGAGAGCTGAATGTGACTTGTGGAAGAAAGTGTCCAGAAATTTTGTGAAGGTTGCCTACGTAAAAGACTAACAACATCAAAAAACTAGGAATTAGTAATTCAATTTGTCAAGTAATTTAAACGATATTTTGTAATAATGAAAGTTAAATATAAGAAACATAAATAAAGGGATTCTTATTTATGAGAAATGTACATATAATATAAACATATATATGTCAAATTTAAAAAAAAAGATTTTGATAAATTTTTTATTTTTTCAATTTTGATATATTCATTAAAATAATTTTTTAAAATGATTGAAAATTAAAATTGCTAAATATTTTCTTTTAAGGTACAATTTATTAATTTGTAATTAATAAAAAATTTCGGAAAATTATATTTATTGTATTTTTACATTCTCATAAAAAATGAGAAAGTCTTGGATTTGTGCGATGTTGAGAAATTTCTAATTTTGATAAATCTTCATTTTTCATGACCCCCTAATGAAACGAAATTCACTTCCGATGAAATTTTCAAAATTTTGTATTTTTTACAATTTTCAAAAAAATATTTTAACTAATTTTTTTCTTAAATTTTGTACAAAAACAAACAAATTTTCCCTTGGACACTTTTTTGTAAAAAAAAAATTTTTAATCGCTTTATGAAAAAAATCAAAGTTGCTCATTTCAAAGAGTACTAAAAGAAAAAAAAATTTAAAAAAAATTTGAGATGCAAAAGCAAAATAATTTCCGATTTGGCCTGGAATGACCCACATACAACTCTCAGTGGGCCAGGATCGTCGATTTTTGGCCAAAAATAATTATTTAAAAAAAACAAGATATTTACGAATAACAAGTATGCTACCTACAGTTTTTGGGGCGCTGATTACGAATCTGAAGTCAGATTTCAAAAATTCAAAATGGCGGATCCAATATGGCGGACATAAATTTTTTATATGAATCAATTTTAATAAAGCATAAGTATCTAAATGTTTTTTGGGTCGCTGATTACGAATCTGAAGCCAGATTTCAAAAATTCAAAATGGCGGATCCAATATGGCGGACATAAAATTTTAAAATCAATAAATTTGAATTAAACATAGGTATCTATGGGTTTTTTGGGTCGCTGATTACGAATCTGATGTCAGATTTTAAAAATTTAAAATGGGGGATCCAAAACAGCGGACAAACAATTTTTAAAATTAATTGATTTTTTATGAAACTTTGTATCTAGGGGTTTTTTAGGTCGCTGATTACGAATCTGATGTAAGAATTTAGGTGGATTTTAGATTGGATGAGATTCGCCTACAATTTGTTGCTTGGGAGTTTTTAAGTTTGGTGATTACAAAACTAGTGTCTATAAAATTCAGAAAATAAAAATTTTCCGAAATTTTTTATTAATTACAAATTAATAAATTGTACCTTAAAAGAAAATATTTAGCAATTTTAATTTTCAATCATTTTAAAAAATTAGTTTAATAAATATATCAAAATTGAAAAAATAAAAAATTTATCAAAATCTTTTTTTTTAATTTGACATGTTTATATTATGTGCATTTCTCATTAATAAGAATCCCTTTATTTATGTTTCTTATATTTAACTTTCATTATTACAAAATATCGTTTAAATTACTTGACAAATTGAATTACTAATTCCTAGTTTTTTGATGTTGTAGTCTTTTACGTAGGCAACCTTCACAAAATTTCTGGACACTTTCTTCCACAAGTCACATTCAGCTCTCAATTTTTATGGTGGAAATAAGATTGTAGCTTATAAAAACATCATATCGAAACAAAATAAATTTTAATTAGGTAATTCTTTATTTATTTTCGCTTTACGGTAAAGAGCTCTTTTTTTGAGAAAGTGTCAAATTATTTTTTAAAAATTGACAAAGTAAAAAGTTTTATAAAAATCAGTCGAAAGTGTTGGACAATTTAAAAAGAAAGAATAAAAGCAGATACTTATAGAGAAAAGGACTCTTTATTAAAATTCTATATAATATGAAATAAGGATTTAAGTAAAAATCTGTTTGTAATAATATACGATGTTTCTACGAGCGTCAATATTAATTTCACTATAGTATAGTAGGGCTGCAATGATTTAAATCAACTTGATTTAAATCATGATTTTAATCTTAATTTAAATCTTGTCATTAAAATCATGATTTAAATCAAACTGCAAAATGCATTAGAAACAGAAAAATTTGCAAAATTAGTATTTTGGTTTAAAGTTTTGAATTAAAAAAAATAAAAAAGAATACATTACAGAGATAATAAAGTAAACATAATAATTATTAGTTTTGTTTATTTGACTCAAATTACAGAATAACTGGAAATCAGAGAATTTTTTTGTTCAGGGAAAAGTCAGGGAATTTAAATCGAAAAAAACCACAAATTAAAAAACTTTGATAAAAGTCAATTTAGTTTTTGTATAATATTTGATAAACGGGCATTGGCGGTTTATATTTAAATAAATAAATATAACTTTTTGAGCACGATTTAAATTGTAAATTTTCATTAACTTTTTTTTATAATAAAAGTTTTAATCACATTAAATTTTTTTTTAACAAACAATTTTGAATTATCTTATGTTTTTCTTTCTAAATAAAATTGTTACTTAAAAAGCATTATTAAATTTTTAATTATCAATGCAGAATATTAAATAATTAAAAAATTTATTAATCAGGGAAACCGAAAAATTAGTCAGGAAATGTCAGAGAATTCTTAAAATAAAATTTTTCATCCACCCTATTATTATTAATTTTATAATTTTTAATATTAAAAAACGAACTAGAGTATAAGAGGGTAATGTAGTGCACTGGCTTTACTGACTAAACGAATGAATTGAATTACTTGCCGTTGGTATGGTAGGGTTAAGGTATCAAATTATAGTAATGTATATCATTTTGGCTTTATTATGCTTCTTCTAAAAGAAGTTGTGGCGTCACTTCCAAAACAATAGATTTCGAAACCATATTTCCGTTTTTTTAGTGACTTGAAAAAAATGTAAGGCTCGTTAAAAAAGTATCAGGAAAGTGATTTTCCATGTAAAATTTACTTCTGAACACAAATTTAGTATTGTTTTGACGCTTAATTTTGTTTTTATTAAGATATTAAAGTCAACGTGAAGAAAGTGCTTGGGGGCATTGTAGTGCACGGGATTGGGGGCAATGTAGTGCAATTATACAGAGTACCCTAAATATGTATTATTTAAAAATGTTTTCTTTTTGTAAATTTTTGCAGTTTTCTTTCAGTTTTATTTAACACAGGGCCAAAGAAATCTCTAGTTTATAGTGCTATCCACGAGATGAGATGATACCATGCAAAGTCTTGATCTCGTCTCGGTTTTTACATGCAAAGTCTCGTCTCGTGGGCATCACTACTAGTTTATAGTTTTTTAAGTTTCTTATGTTCCTAATATTATGTCTATTAAAATAAAATCGTTTATAATATATTCTCTGCTTTTTATTCCACTATTAAAGTGGTGCACTACATTGCCCCACAAATTTTAGAATGTCGAAAAAAAGTGCCTTCAGTTTTTTGGATATAGAAAAGCTCCATCTACATCTACAAAAAAATAATGTACACCATAAATGTAGCTAGAAACATTGTATTTCCAACGAGTCCTTATTGATAAAAATTGGTTGAAAATTGCGACAACAGGAGTCTTCGAAAGAAAAGTGCACTACATTACCCCCTTCTACTCTACTTATAAAATAATTAAATATTTAAAATATTTAAAAAAATGATTTAAATAAAAAAAATCGGATTGTTTTAATTTTTTTTAAAAAGTCATGATTTTTATCAGCCCTGCACTATACAAATAATTGACAGCTTTGATGTCGGAAATAAACTTATATGACCTGGTCGCCTATAAAAAGGGATTTTAAAATAGTAGAATAAGTAATTATTGTTTTATAATAGAAAATTTATTAGCTTCAAATTTCTTTTAATATCTCATATAATTGAGGAATAAAAAAACATAATTAAATTAATTATTTTGATACAAAGGAATAAAATAAATAAATTTTTATAGACAAGAAAACATGATTAAAGATAATTTAACAAATATATAAGGTAAAAATTAATACTTTTTTATGATTTTGTAATTAATAATTAATTTTTTATTTTATATAATTTTCCAATTACTAATTAACTAATTTTCCAAAATAATACAAAAATATTCAATAAATTTTAGAAATAATTTAATTTTTTTAAAATTCTGTATATTTGTCATTTTTAATATTTTTATTAATTATACAATTTATTAAATTGTACCTCTAGAGGTACTAATTAGCAATTTTAATTTTTAATCATTTTAAAAAATTATTTTAATGAATAACAAAATTAAAATTTTTTTTTTTCATATTTTTCGTTTTAATTCAACATATTTTATATTATGTATATTTTTATAAACAAAAATCCCTTTATTTATATTCATTCTACTAGTTTTTATTACTGCAAAATATTATTTTTATAATTTTCAACAAAATAAAACTTACTGCCCTGTTTTATGATACTGTTATGCCTTTACGTAGGCAACCCCGCCTTACTCCACCTTTCGGTGCGGACATTTTTTTCTCAAATCAAGTCATCTACATCTGTAAATTGTAATCGTTATAACCATATTGTGGCTCGTAGAAACATCGTATCGAGACAAAGTAAATTTTTACTAATTCTTTATTTAATTTTATTTAAGGGTAAAGAGCCCTTTTTTGAGAAAGTGTCAAATTATTTTATAAAAAATTGTCAAAGTAAAAAGTTTAGTATGAAGCAGTTGAAAGTGTTGGATAATTTAAATGAAAAGAGAAAAAGCAGAAACTTATAAAAAAGGGGGTTTTTTATTGTAATTATATATGAAATAACGATTTAAGAAAAAATTTGTTTTTAATAAGGGTCAAACCATTTTATTTCGCCTAATGTATTTTTGATCTTTATAAAAAATTCCAATATTTCGGGAAAATATTCTTATATGTTTTGGGATTACGAAATGCACAATGATTTGTAAAAAATAATTTCATTTCATATAAAAAAAGATATTATAAATTGAGAGTACATGAAAATAAAAGTTTACATTGACAGGTATTACAAAATATTTAAAAAAGGAGTAATCTCTTTAAGAAATATAAAAAAAGCGATTGATATTTATTTTTAAAGACTTAATTTGTGATTTGAACTTGATAAAAGTATCAAATAATTTATAATAAACTGTAAAATATGTTATTTAAGTTTCTGTATGAAATGTCAAAAATCGATCATATTTAACAATTTTTTTTGACAAAGTAATTTAATTTTCGTAAATCAGAATTATTTAAATAATAAGTATTTTAAATACACTTTATTATTATTTAAATAAATGAAGAATGGTTCATTTTTAAGGTAAATTTTTTTATATTTCTCAGTTGATAATCAAAAAAGTATTTAAATAATAATAAAGTGTATTTAAAATACTTATTATTTAAATAATTCTGATTTACGAAAATTAAATTACTTTGTCAAAAAAAATTGTTAAATATGATCGATTTTTGACATTTCATACAGAAACTTAAATAACATATTTCACAGTTTATTATAAATTATTTGATACTTTTATCAAGTTCAAATCACAAATTAAGTCTTTAAAAATAAATATCAATCGCTTTTTTTATATTTTTTAAAGAGATTACTCCTTTTTTAAATATTTTGTAATGCCTGTCAATGTAACCTTTTTTCATGTACTCTCAATTTATAATATCTTTTTTTATATGAAATGAAATTATTTTTTACAAATCATTGTGCATTTCGTAATCCCAAAACATATAAGAATATTTTCCCGAAATATTGAAATTTTTTATAAAGATCAAAAATACATTAGGCGAAATAAAATGGTTTGACCCATAATACGATTTTTTAACGAGCGTCAATATTGTTTTCGGTATACAAATTGACAGTTTTAACATAAAAAATAAACTTATAAATTGGTCGCCTATTGAAAGGGGCTTTAAAATAGTAGAATAAGTAATTATTGTTTTAGAATAGAAAATTTATTAGCGATAAATTTCTTTTATTATCTTATATAATTGAGGAATAAAAAACATAATTACATTAATTATTTTTATACAAAGGATTAAAATAAATAAACTATATAGACTAGAAAACATGATTACTAATAATGTAACCAATATATAAGGAAAAAAATAATACATATTTTTACGGTTTTTTAATTAATAAATAATTTTTAATTTTATATAATTTTCCAATTACTAATTAATTAATTTTTACATATAATAATACAAAAAAATTCAATTTTTATAAATAATTTAATTTTTCAAAATTCTGTATATTTGTCATTTTTATTATTTTTATTAATTACAATTCAATAAATTGTACCTCTAGAGGTACTAATTAGCAATTTTTATTTTTAATCTCTTTAAAAAATTATTTTAATGAATAACAAAATTTAAAAAAAAATGTTTTTCATATTTTTCGTTTCAATTCAACATATTTTATATTATGTATATTATTATAAACAAAACCCCATTTATTTATATTAATTATATAAGTTTTTATTACTGCAAAACGTTATTTTTATAATTTTCAACAAAATAAAACTTACTGCCCTGTATTATGATACTGTTATGCCTCTACGTAGGCAACCCCGCCTTACTCCACCTTCTGTTGTGCGGCCATTTTTTCCCCATATAAAGCCAACTACATCTATAAATTGTCATCGTAATAACCATATTGTGGCTCGTAGAAACATCGTATCGAGACAAAGTAAATTTTTACTAATTCTTTATTTAATTTTATTTTAGGGTAAAGAGCCCTTTTTTTGATTAAGTTCTTTGTTTTTTTTTAAAAGTGATCAAAGTGGAAAATTACACGAAACATACTGGACAGTGGGGGAGAGTGGGTTGGCAACACTTGACAGTTCCCGACCTCCAATGCCGTTAAATGCAAATGTAATTAATTTTAATTCTGTTACAAAATTCAAGGTCAAATTTACTATCAAATTAATAGTGCTTTATATCCGGATAAAGGTGAGGATCCATGTTTTGGTCAATTATTTATTAATGACCTTGAGGAATCAATCAGATACAGATTAAAAAGTAACGAAAATTTGGATGAAGACGGTTTAAAATCTATAGAAAATATTATGAGAAATTCTAATGCATACACAAAATCTCACATGATGATGTCAGAGGTAATTCAAATAGAAGCTGAATTAGCAAGACAAATAATGAAGAAATTCCTGAGTTACAATTATTGTTCACGTTGAAAAAAAGCTTTGATAAAAATAGATACAATTCTCAAAATTTTAATAAAGTTGCTGCAATTTTTAATACAAACTCTGAAGGAGAAATACCAGAATTTTATGAAACGGTTTGTAATAAATCTACAAAGGAATTAAAATTGATTAGTAATTTAGATCTGAATGTTGAACCATGGATTTATCCCATATTTTATCCACTTGGAAATAAGGGTTATAATATTAATATGATTTGTAGTGATAGTGATTACAGAATTAGAAATCAGACTATTTCTAGGTCCGCCTACATTAAATACAAAATTGCTGTAAGAGATAAAGAATTTAATCAATTTTTATATTGAGGTAGATTGTTTCAATAATGGATGGTTGAAAATGATGTAAAAATAGAAAAAGATAGATTAAGATTTTGTGCAAATAATCAAGCTCAAGTAAGAAGTGAAAGATATAAAGAACTGATGGATTATTTACACAATCATGTGTTGGAAAATTATGTACACGTGTGAAAAACGCTTATATTGCCTTCTATTTTTATAGGATCACCTCGCAATATGACGCAACAATATCAGGATTCGATGGCTATTGTTGCTCGTCATAGTAGACCAGATTTATTTATCACAGTGACATGTAATTCAAACTGAAAAGAGATACAGGAAAATTTATTCTCCTATCAAATTGCTGCTGATAGACCTGATATAGTAACTAGGGTTTTCGCATTAAAAGTTAAACATCTACTTAAACATATTGTTGATAATAAATTATTTGGAGAAGTCAAACCTTATGTTTATGTTATTGAATTTCAAAAGCGAGGATTGCCACACATTCATTTGTTAGTTATATTGAAAGAAAATTCTAAAATATTAACAGTTGAAAGTGTTAATCGTTATATTTCTGCAGAAATTCCTGATGAAAATATCAATCCTATTTTACATAAAATAATAGTGCAAAATAATATTCACGGATCTTGTGGAGATTGGTGTTTAATTGATGGGAAATATTCATAAAAATTTCCAAAAAGTTACCAAGAAGAAACTACAATTGAAGAAAATTGCTATGTTCATTGTCGTCGAAGAAATAATAATAAAGCGTATAAACGACCAAATGGATTTATTGTTGATAATTCTAATGTTGTTCTGTATTGCCCTAAACTTTCAGAAATATTTAATTGCCATATTAATGTAGAAATAGTTCCGAGTATCAAGTCTGTTAAATATTTATATAAATATATTCTCAAAGGGAATGATGATGCATCTATTGTTATCACACATGCGAATGGTAAGGTAACTGTTAATCATAATGAAATACATCATTATGAAGAAAATAGTTATGTTGGTCCAGTTGAGGCAGTTTGGAGAATTCTAAGTAAACCTTTAGAGAAAAAGAGTCATAGCGTTAATCGCTTACCCATACATTTGCCAAATGAACAGAATGTTAGTATTCGAGAAGAAAAAGATAGTAACGGCATTTCTTTCGATTTAAATACAAAACTTTTAGATTTTTTTAAACTTAACCAACGAGATAGTAATGCTCAAAAGTATTATTATTCAGATATACCAGAGCATTATACATAGGTAATAAAATCTCTTGAATGGAAACAAAGAATTCGTAAAGTAAAAGTATAGGGAAGAATGTATTCAGTTAATCCACATCAATTGAAGTTATTTCATCTTAGATTATTGTTGCTTACAGTAAAAGGAGAAACTTCTTTTGAAAGTTTGAGAACAGTTAATGGAGTTGTTCGTGAATCTTTTACAACTGCTTGTTTGGCATTAGGACTTGTAGAAGATGATAGTGAGTGGATTAGGACAATCGAAGAAGCTGCATTATGGATGATGCCTCATTCACTTCGCCAATTATTCACAAGAATTTTAATTCAATGTCATCCTGTACGTTCGGATAAACTATATATGGGAACAATTTAAGGGTCAAATGTCAGAAGATTAAAAAAAATGAACGACATTGAAGCTGAACAAAGGGCTTGTAGAAATATTAAAACAATGTTATTTAACGAAGGATATAATTTAACTGAGTTTTAGGGGTTATTAGATATACAAGATGAAATTTTTACTGAACAAGTTAATGATATAAATATTGCAGAACATATAAACATAGGAGAACAGAACTATGCTTAATTGTTAAGAAGTAAAGGAATAAATGTTTGCAACATGGCATTTACAGGTATAGCTGCGTCTTTACTTCCTAATGGAAAAACTGTTCATAAAGTTATAGGCTTACCCGTTCCATTATACAGTGATTCATCTTTAAACATTAAAGTTTAACCTTTAGAAGGCCTCTTTTTTAAAAATATAGAAGTTTTTATTTGGGGTGATGCACCATTGGCTCTAAAATCTTCTTTAGAAATGATGGATTATCTATTCAAACAAACCTTTTGGTGGTAAAATTGTAATTCTAGGCGGAGATTTTCGACAAACTTTACCAATTAAAGAACGGGGTACTAAATCAGAAATAGTAAATTTATCAATAAAAAATAGTAAACTATAGAAATATTTTAAAAAATACACATTAACAGATAATATGAGAGCTTTACCACAAGAAACGGAATTAGTAGATTTTTTACTTAAAGTTGTCAATGGTGAATTAAATGATGCAGATGATAATGTTATATTACCAGAACATATTATTCAAAAAGGGAATAGGTACACAAAATTTAAAATAAAATTTAATCCTTTAAATATTATATGTTTTCAATAACTATGTGTGTATCTTTAGAGTGATATTAGAAACTTTTCGGTGTAAAAACATTTCCATTTTTAATAACAGAAAGAAAAGGAGCGTGCGTAGCGCGCAAAAATAGTGACTAGTAATGACTAAAAACTAAAAATTTTAAACTTATGAAATTAATTAAATTTTAAAACATAAATCATCATATCTTTGGTAATTATTATTGGATTTAAATGAAATTTGACCTACACCTTTTTTTGGGTTAAGAGAAGGCAACGTCAAAATCAAAAAAGCATCAATTGTTTAACAATTTTGCTTTGTTAATTAAGAGAGGTTAGAAATTCTACTTTCTCAACTTTGCTGATAAAAAGTCTGCGGGGAATTTTATAATTCAGAAAACTTCTAGTGAGACATTTGTTTATTAGCATTCAAGGAAGTTTTTTGCAAAATTTCAAAAAGATTTGTTAAAAACTAACAATAATATGAATAAATTAAAAAAATGCGTTTGGCGTTAAACATAGCCACGTCAACCCTATATACACACAAATGTATAAAGCTTCTGTTTTTTCTTCATAAATACAAAATTTCAATGAAAACAATAGCAATTGAACCATTTATTAATTTAACAATATTTAATAATTATATTATATTTGTTTTTACATTAATTTTTTTATTTATTAAATATTACAATAATAAAACTCATTAAATTATTAATGATTAATGTAAAAAAAAATATAATTTAATTATTAAGTAATTGTTATATTAATAAATAATTCAATTGTTATTGTTTTCATTGAAATTTTGTATTTATGAAGAAAAAACAGTAGCTGTATACATTTGTGTGTATATAAGGTTGACGTGGCTATGTTTAACGCCGAGCGCATTTTTTTAATTTATTCATATTTTTGTTAGTTTTTAACAAATCTTTTTGAAATTTTGCAAAAAACTTCCTTGAATGCTAATAAACAAATGTCTCACTGGAAGTTTTCTGAATTATAAAATTCCCCGCAGACTTTTTATCAGCAAAGTTGAGAAAGTAGAATTTCTAACCTCTCTTAATTAACAAAGCAAAATTGTTAAACAATTGATGCTTTTTTGATTTTTGATTTTGTCGTTGCCTTCTCTTAACCCAAAAGAAGGTGTATGCCAAATTTCATTTAAATCCAATAATAATTACCAAAGATATGATGATTTATGTTTTAAAATTTAATTAATTTGGGTCAGTCCACTGACTTTCGTCTGGGGGTTGTTGCGGCTAAATTTTTAAAAAATCTGGTTTTAAAATATGTAAAACTAGAAGACTTCCTGATTCCATTAATCACAATATTATTCCGAAAATTTTATTTTTTTAAATTTTATTATTAATCAAAAGTTGGACTCTCAGAGTATTATTTTGTAACCTTAAATTTTGCACTTTTGTAAAATCGTTTTTGTTTAATAATTATTTTATGTCATATATCAGAACTTACCAAAAGCATAAATCATTTGATGGTGAATCAGGAATCGAAGGAATTACTATGAAAATATATTAATTTTAATTATTAAAGCGAAATCGAAAATTTTTTTCGTAAAATAATTATTCGATTTTCTGAAGACTATAACTTTTTTCTCAATGCTCCTAAAATTTCAGTCTTCTCCGTATAGTTGAATAACGACATAATTAACTTTATCTTATAATTTGACGTATGTGTTTTACTTCGTTTTTGACAAATTAATTTTTTAATTTATTTTCTTAAAAAGGTTAATTTTATACAACTCTCATCGAATTTCAACGTGTAAATAGAGTGATGTGAAATTGGTCGGTTAACTTCAAGTCCTAAAATTAACCTTTTTAAGTGAATAATGTGAAAAAATTAATATTTCAAAAACGAAGCAAAACACATACGTCAAATTTTATTATTAAGTAAATTATATTACTGTTAAGATTCACGGGAAAGATTGAAATTTTAGGAGCATTGAGAAAAAAGTTATAGTCTTCAGAAAATCGGATAATTATTTTGTGAAAAAATTTTCGATTTCGCTTTAATAATTAAAATTAATATATTTTCATAGTAATTGTTTCGATTCCTGATTCACCATCAAATGATTTATGCTTTTGGTAAGTTCTGATATATAACATAAAATAATTATTGAATAAAAACGATTTTAAAAAAGTGCAAAATTTAAGGTTACAAAATAACACTCTGAGAGTCCAACTTTTGATTAATAATAAAATTTAAAAAAATAAAATTTTTGGAATAATATTGTGGTTAATGGAATCAGGAAGTCTTCTAGTTTTACATATTTTAAAACCAGATTTTTTTAAAATATAGCCGCAACAACCCCCAGACGAAAGTCAGTGGAGTAACCCATTTCATAAGTTTAAAATTTTCAGTTTTTGGTCATTATCTTCAAAAATATTTGTTCTACAAAAAAATTGTAAAGGAAAAAAAGATGCGTCATTCAATTTCCTATAAGAATGTATGTTTCAAAAATTAAAATTTTGAATTTTAATTTTTAGACTATTTTGGTATGTTTGACTGGCTTGTAGGCATACAGTCGAGCGGAGAGCGGATTATTCGATCCAGACGCTCAATCGATGTAAGATTACTTTGCAAATAACACATTATCTTCTCAACTTTAAAACACACAAGCTTGCTACAAGCTGACATGTTCTTGTGTTATAAAGTCATTTTTCTACAAGCATTAAATTTACTAGGCGAGCTTACAGACTGTTTGGGTACATTCTTGCATTTTTCAGACATTTTTTATTTTATAGTAGGGACCATTCAAGTATTATGTAAGCATTTAAGGGGGAGGGGGGCTCTACCTATTGCTTACTTCCATTCGAAAAAATGGCGCTAATATATATAAAAAATCTTAGGATGGGGGAGGGGGGTCTAAAAACCTCAAAAATATGCTTACGTAATACTTGAATGGTCCCGTAGTCTATAAAGCAAAAAAGTGAGTTCAATTTTAATTTTAAAAATATTTATTTCTCAATCTTATTTAACAGATTTACAAATAATTGTTTTTTATTTTCATAAGTTTCTATTTATAAAATTATATTTACAATTAAAATGCAAATTTTTCTTGCAGCGTCTATATCATTTATAAGTTGATGCTAGTTGCACGATGTTCCTTCTTTATGTCAAGTCTTTCATGTATACGTTATTCATATTACAAGCTTTCAGTGTAATTTTTGTTTATCATTTGAGAAGAAAACAAAAAGGAGAAAATATTTTCAAAATGTTAATTTTTTTTAAAAGTAAAAGTTCTTATTACATATTATTATAGTTTAGATAAAGATAAATTTAACTTAATTTTTGATATTTCTTTATTATATATTATTACTAATGATGTTTTCAGTTTCTGTATTAATTCAAATTAATAAAATAGATTTTCAAACCTATACACTTAAAAAAATATTTGATTAAAATATATAATTATTACTTTATTCTTATCAAATAAGTATTTACTTGAACCAAATAAATTTTTATTTAATTAAATAGACTAAAATTGAATTTTATTTTCTTCCAATAAACTTTAGCTGATTAAGATAAAAAGTTTTTTAATGCAAATAAATATTTATTTTACAATAATCAAATAATTTATATTTGAATCGCATAAATTTATTTTTATTTTTATTATAAAGTCTTCTTCAATTAAAAACTAATTTTTAGAAATTTCATATTATTTTTGTTTTTATTTCTTCAAATTCTTACTAATTCAAACGTAGAAAATGAATTTTATAATACTATTTTTATAAGAAAATTTTGTAAATTATACTATTTTCCATAATTTTGCGTTACTAAGTTCATTTTATTAATTTCAAAAGGATAATATTTCTTTTAAAAACTAATGACTTAATTAGTTAATAAGTAAGTTCATTTAAATTTTGAACTTTAAATTATTGGAAAACTGAATTCAGTACATGAAAATAGAAACTTTTGTAGTTTGCACTAATAACAAATTGAATACATGTGTTTTTCGAGCGAAAATTTTGTTAAACCTAAGTATATATTATATACTTTATAATAATCGTAAGTTTCCTTTCCGTTAGTTTTTGAAGATAATTAAATTTTTTGAAGAATTTTATTTAAAAATTTGGCAATAATTGAATGTCTGTGGGAAATTTTATTAAATTTTGTTAAAATAATTAAATTCCTAAAAAGCATTTTATTATTTATGAAGATAATTGAATTCTTGTGAACGATTTATTGGAAATTCTTAAAATAATGGAATTTCTAAGAAGAAATTTATTACTTTTTAAAAATAATTGAATTATTGTGATGAATATTGTAATTTATAAAAATAAAATTGAATTTTAAAAAGAATTTTATTAAAATACCTCAAAATAATTGAATTTTCGGGAGTAATTTTCCTTATTTATCTACATAATAATTGAATTCTTTTAAAACGTGATTTGTGTAAATAATTGAATTCTAAGAAGAAATTTTATTAAATTTTTAAAAATAATTGAATTATTTCAAAAAAATTTAATTAAAATTTTAAAAATAATTGAATTAATTCAAAAAATTTTATTAAAATTTTATTTAAAACAATTAAATTTCTTTCGAACAATTTTATTAATTTTTTGAAAATAATTATTCAATCTTTTCAAAAAATATTAAAAGAACATTTTTTTAAATAATTGATTTTTTCGAGGGATTGAAATTAAGTTTTTAAGAGAAATTACATTTTTTGAGCAAGTCCTGTAAAATTATATTAAAAGTAATTCAAATCCTGCAATGAATTTTATTATTTATGAAAATAATTTAATAGTTGCTAGGAATTTTATTATAATTCTCAAAAATAATTGAATTACAGAAAAGAATTTTATTATTTTTGAAAATAATTAAATTATTGCAGAAAAGTTTATTAAAATGTTTAAAAGTAATTAAATTTTTGTGAAAAATTTTATTATTATTGAAAGTAATTGAATTCTTTATAGAAATTTTATGAACGTTGTTTTAAATAATTAAAATTTTTTCGAAATATAGTAAATATTATGGAAATTTTATTACTTTAAATAATTGAATTCTTGTAGAAAACTTTATTTGTGAAACTAACTGAAATTTTTTATTATTATCTTAAAATAGTAATACATATAATTGAAATTCTTCGATGAGTTTTATTATTTATAAAAATAATTAAATTCATGCTTAGAATGTAATAAAAAATTTTTTTAAAAAAATTTAATTTTCATGAAAAATTTTATAATTGGGGCTCCGGATCTTAAAAGGCACTTTTACCATTCAAAACTAATGTTAAATGTGAAAATAATTAAGTTATTGTGAAAAATAAATTGCATAAATTTTTGTTGAATATTTGATTTTTTCGAAATTTTTTTGAAAAGTAGCCACTTAATTTAAATAAACTATTCTACAAGCTTTCCAATTGAAAATTCATATGAAACATTTAATCTATCGAACCTAACCTCAAAAACACATCTAAGATTTCAAACAAACAAATTATATCATACACAGCGCAATAAAAGATAGGTAAGCTCATGAAAGTTACAACTTAGGTGTTTCTATGATTGCTGATTACGAATCCGGTGTTAGTTTATCAAAATTCAAAACGGCGGATCCAATATGGCGGACAATATAATTAATCAAAATCGTTACTCAAGGGTTTTCGAGGTCGCTGATGACGAATCCCATGTCGGTTTCTAGAAATCCAAAATGGCGGATTCAATATGGCGGTCTTTATTATTTAAACGATTTTTTAAATTTATTACTCGCGGTTTTTCGGAACCTTTTATAACAAATCCTATTGGATCCGCTATTTTGAATTTTTAGAAAGCGACATGGAATTCGTTATCTGTGACCTTGAAAACCCTCAAGTAACGATTTTCAAGCCAATCCAAACAAATTTTAAATTATATTTATTTATACACTTGTCTTTAGCCTACATAACTTGGCTATACAAGTGTCTCTATACAAATTTTTCTCTGACAATTATTTTTTATACATTACTTAATACTAAATTTTGCGCCTACTGAACGACTTAAAAAATTAGGAGTACTCGCATTTGCCTCGACCACCCGTCTAATAGCTTTTCTCGCCAGTGGAGAGGGAAACTGTAGAAAACCTCTCCTGAGTACAACCGGTTTATCGACAGTCGAGTTCTAATGGTGTGTACCGGACAATAATCGACGGTGCACATCATTATACCTCGACGTAAAATCTCCCGCTCAGATTGTCTCACGTACCAGAAAAATATTAAGCCAAATGGGTACTTACCCTTGATCCTTAAACGACCGCCAAGCGAGGCGACTGAGCTAATCTGTCGGTACAGTTCCTTAAATTAGATAGACTCGAGAATTACACAGGAGACTCATTTCGCCCAACAACCGCTACCGTTTTCGCTGATACCAGAGTTACAACGTTAAATTTTCAGCATCACAGCAGATAGAAATTGCCAGCTCTATAGCACAGACCTATGGCGATGAATCCACAAAATATAAAACAAGCGACTTTCTTGAAACATTTTTGAAATAATGATCAAGATTCTTCATCCAAAAAAGTTTTTGTATTAACCAGTCAGCACTAGCGCATTTTTTAGTGTCTCACTCGCATTCCAAGAACGCCCTATTGGGCGTTCTTCTTCTCAATCTATATATAGGTTGAGTAGTGTTGCGTGATACTTTTTCTATATAGGGCGAGTGCTGACGAGTTAAACAACTACAACGTGACAATTAATTATAACATACATGTGCATTGTTAAGACTTTAGGACAGTCTGACAAATTAGACTATTTAGTTACTAAAAGTAATGATCTCAGAAATTTAAAAATGTTATTTCAAACCTATAATAGGTCTATAAATTTTTATTAATCGATAATATCTATCTATATATGGGGCAAATTTTTTCAAGTGTACCAATTTCAAAATTGCAAGTTGTTGCATCGGGCTAATATTTTTACAGTATTTAGTTCCTACTATGTATGAATATTTCAACCACCAAATACTATAAAATTTTATAAAAAATTGTAGAGGGGGGAGGGGGTTGAACATTTTGGATAAGTATGAGCTGTGAGTTTTCTAAAAGATCGTAGCTTCTTTATGGGTGATTTTCACGTAACTGTGCAATTTCAAGATCAGTTTTAAAAGAAAAAAAATTTTGTTTTTTTAATGTTAAATATCTCTTTTCCTCATCATTAGGGCATAATATAGTTGTAATTTGAACGGTTTTACTACAGCTATAATTATAAAAAAATTATAACAAATTTTCGAAAATTGGCTGCCACGGAGCTGACCACCCTATGCATTGAATAATACTGCCGACAACTGGGGCTACTTTATGTACGAGGTATATTTAATAAATAAAATTATTAAAAAGAACTTTTTTGTCAAAAAACCAAAAATAATTTAATTAAAATCCTTAAAACGATTAAAACTTCAACCGGTGAGGAACATATCGGCAAAAAATTAACTTTAATTAATATTTATAAGTTTTTTAAATTAGTATTAAAACTATTTCTCTCGTTTCTCTTACAACTTAAAAAGTGTATTAGATATTAAATTGTTATTCGTTTAACCTTAAAATATTAATTTCAAGTTTTTGAAAAATATCATATTCAAAACGTTTAAAAAAGCTCTTATTGAAATGATGAGATTCAAAGTTATTTACATGTGTTTAAATGATAGTATTATAATTATGATAATGTATTATTGTAAAATGTATATTTAAAAAGAAAAAGTGTTATTTATTTTCTGATAAATATGAAATTTGAAGAAAGATTGTTAATTTTTAATAAATCATGTTTTTAGCAAAATCTTAATGTTTTATTTTACATTTTGTTGTATAATATTTGCAAAATTTTTTGTTTAATATCTTATTCTTTTTTAATTTACTCTGAAATATCTACACAAAATATTTAATGAATAAGAAAGAATCAAAAAAATGTTTACGTAACATTATAAAAACAGAAAGATCAATGCACAAAGTAGCCCCATCCCGGGGTCTATTTTGTGCACAACTTTTAATGACAACTCCGACAAAAAAATTTATTTCATTTACTAACTTATAGGAAACCTTTAGAAGGAAGTATAACATAAGCAAAAGTTGATTTTCTTTAAATTCTGAATTTGAATAAATCACTGAGTTAAAAAAAGCATTTTGATGAACAAAATAGCCCCAGCAAAAATATTTACTATTTACTATCAGCTTGACATAACCAGATAATTTCATTTTCATAACATTACGAAATAAGCGCATAAAACTAATTGTAGAAAAGTATTCACAAATAAGAGCGTTACGATCAACAGTAATACTGTGCTTCTGCATGGTTGACATAAAGACATTTTAAATTAAGCACCAAAAGTAAAGGCGTGTTTTTTCGAATATAAAGGTGTTTTTTAATAAGTCAACGGTTGCCGAAGCACTGAAATATAAAAGGACACAACTATGTCTGTCCTCTTCTATAATATGTGTTATTGTAGCAACTGTTGATCCATGAATTTGCACCTTCACACTGTACGCCACAGGCGCCACGGAGCTGATATTTCATGTGACACCACGGAGCTGAAATTTGACATTTAAACTAACCTAACTCCGACAATTCTGCAAAATAATTCTTTTCTTTGGGCAGATAATTTGTTTCTATTGTAATCTTTAAAAAATCGTAATAATTGCAACAGAGAGTGTTTAGATTAAAAGAATAGTAATACTACGGTACTGATCACTTTTTTTGTGATCTATACATTTTTACAAAAAAAATTGTTTTTGAGTGTAGAACTTCCAATTTTTGAACTTTTTTTTTACTGATATTTTTTGCTAATGGATCTTATTTTAGATTGTAATTCTCAGATAACATTAAAATGTGCCATAACCAGTTAAATTATAGGGAAAAAAATCTTATTACAAAATTGAAAAAATTTGTGGACAAAACTATTTTACATTTTATAATTTTATAAGAAGTATTAGAAGATGCATTATATGTACAAATTGTTCACCTATATGCATAATTCATATTACAAAAATTCTCGTTTCCAGTTTCGGCGTTTTCAATAAAATTTCTGAATTTTAACTTAAAATTTTAAAAAACGGACACGCCACGGAGCTGAAATTTTGGAGGGAATTCCGCAATTTATCAAAAATTATAATATCTATTTGTACATATTTGTGGTTGCGAATAGGTTTTATATATACCTGTGAAATGTATCCATACCCAAGCAAAAATTTTTTATTTTGAATGTATTTTCTGTGACGCCGCCAAATATTACAGTTACGTGCAAATCACCCATATAATAAAGTAAAAAAATTTAGACCTATATGTTTTTGGTAGGTTTTTTTTCTGTTCTTTCAAATACCGTCAACTGGGGCTATTTTGTGCATCCGGGGGCTATTTTGTGCACGCGAGTTTTTTAATGAAAAAAATTATTAAAATGAATTATTTTAATCTGCTATTTTGTAAAATGAAAGTTTGATTACATGGCAATAGAGAGCACTAAATGTTATTATTTAATTCTTTGTCAATTAAGAGAAAAAAATTCCTAAAAACGGAAAAATTGTTTAAATAATTTTGAAAGTTCGGAAAAATTATACCAGATCTTCTAGAGTTTTAATGTGTCTCATAAACTGAGTTAGATATTTGTTGTAAATTGTGTTGTGATGATACATACGTAATGCGCTAATTTTTTATTCATTATTTTAAGAGAAAAGTGGAAGAAACTGAAAAACCAGGATTCCATGGGGCTATTTTGTGCACTTAAAAAAATCAAATATTTTTTATAAATGTTTTATTTAGTAAGTAAAGAAGATTCAGTTTATCATTTTAATACATTTTTGTCTTACTTTTCTGTAAAAGACTGTAAATACGTTAATTAAAATCATTAAAACGATTAAAAGCTCAATAGGTGCACAACGTAACCTCAAAAAATGAACATTAATTAATATTTATAAGTTTTTCAAATTAGTTTTAAAACTATTTTCTCGTTTCTCTTAAAATAACTTGAAAAGCATATTAGATATTAAATTGTTATCTATTTAACCTTAAAAATATTTATTTCAAGTTTTTTAAAAATATCATTCAAAACTATTAAAAAAGCTCCTATTGAAATGATGTTTTAAAGTTATTTATAAGTGTTTAAACGATCATTTTATAATTATATTAGTATATTATTATAAAATATATATTAAAAAAAAATGTTATTTACTATCTGCGTAATATACAATTTAAAGAAAGATTGTTAATTTTTAGTAAATTCAGATTTTAGCAAAATTTTAGTGCTTTATTTTACATTTTTTGTATAATATATCTACAAAAAAAATTTTACTAGGTCATTCTTTTCTTAACTTACTCTCAAATATATACACAAAAGATTTTATGAAGCAGAAACGATTAAAAAAATGTTTACGCAACATTATAGGAAAACAAAGTTCGATGCACAAAATAGCCCCATCCCGGGAGTTATTGTGTGCACGACTTTCAATGACTATAACTAAGACAAAAAAATTTTTTTCTTTGCCAAATTTATAGGAAAGCTTCAGAAGGATGTCCACAACATATATCAAAAGGTGATTTTTTTTATTTTCTTAATTCTGAATTTAAATAAATCTTTGAATAAAAAAAAGCTATTTGGTGCACAAAATAGCCCCGGTTGACGGTAGTGAAAAGAAAATTTTTTTAACTTCAAAATTTAACACTTTTTTGAAAATTAAAATTTTTTTTCAAGAAGGACCCTTTTCTTATTTTGTACTAAAAGAAAGCTTAAAATGTGTACTTTCAATATCTGAAACAAAAAAAAGACGTTTTCTTGTTTTCGTATTATCAATTCATTAATTAATTAATAAAAATTGAAATATTTTTCAACAAAATAAAGATAACGCAATTCTGCAGTTACTACTGTCAAGCATTACAAAATCCATATCCAAGGAGCCTGATATGAAGTATTTTGGTTAAATTGACGTTTTATAAATAAATATTTATAAAAATTACTTAACAAATGAATATCATTTATAAAAATAAAGATATAGTGTTAGTTTTTTTAAACAAATGTTTATACAATTATACTCTTAAAATAATGTATTCTAGCTATTTGCAACGATTGTTTAATAAAATATTTAACACCTTATGTGTGTGTCGCGCTGCATAACTATCTTCCCGGCTTAATATTTTTTGACATTTTCTAAAGAACATTTTTTTAATTTTTACATTTTTGATGTAAGAAGAGATGATTTCTTTTTTACATGAATAATTTTTTATTGTATTAATATCAACAAGAATTTTTCACGTAAATCCTAATAAATTAATTACAAAATAATTTAATAATAATAAATAATATTACAATAATAAAAAATTATTTATGTAAAAAAGAAAATAACTCTTCTCACATTAAAAATGTAAATATTAGAAATAATTATGTTCTTTAGAAAATGTCAGGGAATATTAAGCCGGGAAGATAGTTATGCAGCGCGACACACGCATAAGGTGTTCAATATTTTATTTAAACAATCGTTGCAAATATAACTGGAATACATTTTTTTAAAGTAGAATTGTATAAACATTTGTTCTAAAAAAACTAACACTTAATCTTTATTTTTATAAATGGTATTCATTTGTTAATTCATTTTTATAAATATTTATTTATATAACGTCAATTTATCCAAAATACTTTATATTGGGCTCGTTGCAAGCGGATTTTTTAATGCTTTACATTTAGTTAGATTTTGTTTATAGTTAAAGTAATAATAGTTGATTAGCTAACAATTTAAAGTGCAATATTAAAGAAAAAAAATCCAAATTTTGCCCAGAAAAAAAGTCAAAAAAAATTTTGATTTTATTTTTTCGGACATAAGCACCCCTTCGATTTTTTTTAACTATAATATTTAGATTCGTTATGTTCTCCAGAATTTTTAGTAAAAAAAAATCCCTGGAGACTTTAAAACTAACCGAAATATCGAATTTTTTGTCTCGAGGTGCACAGATATCGATCTTGCGTAAACACGCCTGAGATGTGCACCAAACGTTCTTAAGCGTGAATTTTCGCATTCTAATATTTTTTTGTTAATTTTTAGTAAAAAAGGAAGGTTTAAAAATCAAGTTTTGCAATTATAAATTTGTTTTTAAACAATTTTGAATCTCAAAATGTGTATTTAATATATAAGGGGCAAATTTTCTCAAATGTACGAATGTCAAAATTGCAAGTTGTTTGATCGGGCTAATATTTTCACAGTATACAGTGGGCCAGAATCGCTAGTTTTTGGCCAAAATTAATAATTCTCAAAAATCGTGAAATTTATGCCTACTAAATATGCTATCTATTGTTTTTAGGGTCGCTGATTACGAATATGAAGTCAGATTTAAAAAATTAAATATGGTGGATCCAATATGGCGAAAATAAAATTAAAAAAATTATTCAATTTTTATAATACTCGATATCAAGGGAATTTTACGGGTCGCTAATTGAGGCTCCGGATCTTAAAAGGGCACTTTCACCATGTAAAGTCTATGCGGAAAGTGCCCTTTTAAGATCCGGAGCGTCAATTACGAATATGCAGCCAGATTATAAAAACATTCAAAATGGCGAATCCAATATGGCGGACATAAAATTAAAAAAAATATTTTATTTTCATATAACATTATATCAGGGCGTTTTCTGAGTCGCTGATTACGAATATGAAGTGAGATTTTAAAATATAAAATGGCGGGTAATTTGGTCAGACATATAATAAAAAAAATTATTTAATTTTCATTAAACTTGATATCAAGGAGGTTTTTGGGGACGCTGATTATAAATATTAAGTCAGATTTTAAATAAATTCAAAATGGCATATTCAATATGGCAGTAGACATCAAAATAAGAAAATTATTCAATTTTCATGAAACTTTATATCAGGGGGTTTTCGGAGTCGTTGATTACGAATATGAAGTCAGATTTTAAAATTCAAAATGGCGTATTTAATATGGCAGACATTAAATTAATTTTTTTTCAATTTTCATAAAACTCGATATCAGGGGTTTTTGGAGTCGCTGATTACGAAAGTGAAGTCACATTTAAAAAATTGAAAATGGCATATTTATTTATTTGTTATTATGCTTCGAAGCATAAAATTAACATAAATAAATCTGCCATTTTTAGTTTTTTAAATCTGACTTCATATTCGTAATCAGCCACTCCGAAAATCCCCTGACATAAAGTTTCATAAAATTTAAATAATTTCTTTTATTTTATTTCCGCCATTTTGGATCATATAATTATTTAAAAATATTTAAGGGAAAGTGACACCTTTGAGGCCTCTTTTAAACCTGTTTTTCATGCATTTTTTTAAGACACGGGAATAAAGTAAACAAAATTTGGTTTTGAGGGTTTTATTTGTTAACTTTTTAAGTTTACAAAAATATATTAATACGTAAAAAAAGTTTAAATTTGTTGCCTATAGAAGGCGCCGAAGTTTGTCTTCTTTCTCTGCAGAGCAAATCGGTGGGCAAGATTTCGGTTAGGCCGTTTAATCTAAATCAAAAATTCAAAGTTTTTCTGAATCTGAGATAAATTTAGCTTTTGAGTACGTAGGATATTTAAAAAATATTAATTTTGGTGTATTTGGCAGTTGTTTGAAGTAAAAAGTCGATTTTTAGGGAGAAAATTTGTCAAAAAATCTGTTGCCAAAAAAAACCAAAAAAAAATCCGCTACGTACTCGAAAGCATTAGTAAATGACGATCAAAAAAAAACTTTGCCCGAAGTCAATCCGATCGAAACTGTTCTAGCTAGACTGCCCACCGTTTTGAAAAACGTCATTTCGAAAAAGACGCGTTTAAAGTTTTGAAAGCATTTGAAGCGCTCTTGGACACCTTTTGCAGATTTTGATTTTTCCCACATAAAATAACTTCGAAATCATCTCTAATGATATAATTTCTATTCTACACATTATAAAGTATCGTTTAAGCAAAAAAAAATTCGATTTTTTTTCGGGTCAAAGGTGTCACTCCAACTATTTTTATCTGTAAATATCTAACTTTAAGCTATTTTATAGATTTAGGGATCCAAAAGCCTAAAACTTCTCTTTAAATGTTTCTGAAAATTATTCCTTACATACTTGCATATGTTTAAAATAAGAAAAAATATCATTTGAGTAAAATAAAGAAATTTACTTTTGGACAATTTTAGTAGTGAAGTTCTCTGATTGGTCCGCGTCTAAAAAGGAATTTCTATACTTCAATTCGATTAATATAGTTTTCACAACTAACAAAAAGCGTAAAACGAGTTTAACGCGTTGCAGGTTAAACTTTCGAGTCTTCTAAATCTACCTCTTTAAAACATTTCATTTATATTTAATAAAATAAAAAAACACATAGTCAGCATGCTTAATCTAAGCTATTTTAAACAAAAATCAATGTTAAAGAATTGCATTTATGTTTAAGATTATGTCTTTCAAAAAATTAAAATTGTATGGTCATACAAAATATTTACGACAAATTTCTTTTTACTTTTTTTTCTTGTTAAAATCAAAATGGGCAAAAAGGAGCATATGTGAGTTAAAGTAAACTATCTAAGGAGTAATTTGTCACATTTCTCATTTAATTTGGTGGTGGAAATTTATTGTTTGAAGGGTTGTATAATTCTTTCCAATTAATATAATACAAAACTATTTTAGTGTTTGATGTAAAAAATGTATAGAAATAAGTAATGTATATCTCATCTAATTTAAATCAAGTTAAAAAATTGCCTTTTTGGACAAAAATTTGAGTTCCTGGCCCACTGTGCAGTATTTAGAACTATGAATGAGTATTTAAAACCACCAAGTAATGATGAAATTTTAAAAAAATTATAGAGGGAAGGGGGTTGAAGATTTTGGATAAGTATGAACAGTAAGTTTTCTAAAAAATCGTAGCTTTTATATAATAAAGAAAAAAAAATTGTGACCTATATGTTTTTGGTAGGTTTTTTTTGCTCTTCCAAATGGTGAGAATTTTTTTTCCAAAAATTCAAAATTTAACCCTTTTTTGAAAATTAAAATTTTTTTGTTTTTTTTCTTGTACCAAAAGAAAGCTTATGATGTGTACTTTCAATATGTGAAATGAAAAAAATTACCTTTTTTAGTGTTGGATGTCGAGCCGAGAAATGATCGTTATCGTTTGAAAAAAATCGAATAACAAGAAATCTGTTTTATCCGAACTATGCAACATTCCATTGTTTTTTATCATTGTATCGCTCGAAAAGAACGATCAAACTTTGTTATTTGTCAAAAGTTGACATTTACCATTATTTAGAATTTCTGAGAATTTTTAAATGGATGAAACTGTAAAATGGAGAATAGAAAGCGTCTTAATGAGGAAGATTTTGAGACAAATAATAATCTAACGACAAGGTTTTTCAATAAAAATTATTGATTGTTAATTAGATATTTCTATTATATTATTACAATAATTATCAATTATCCAATTTTACTTATATTATTTCCAATTTTATTTATTTTATTTACAATTTAATTTATTTAATTCACAATTTTATTTATTTTATTTACAATTTTATTTTATTTATAATTTAATTTATTTACAATTTTATTTTATTTATAATTTTATTTATTTACAATTTTATATATATTTTTATTTATTATTACAAGAATTTAAATAAAATATAAAAAAAATTGTATAAAGTGTTAACCCTCCTGCGTATCGTGACGAGTATACTCGTCCAAACTAAGTTGTTACCAAATGCGCGAGGACGAGTATACTCGTCCAAATATTTTTTCTCATAACTTTTAAACAAATTAACTTTAACACACGAGACAAAGTGCAACTCACAGTGTAAGGTTCATAGTTAATGATACATACATAACAAAGACTCCAATTAAAGTATTTGTTAATAAACAAAGTTCTAAATATTTGTTATAAACACTAGAGGATAGGTCACAAAATAAAAGTTGCAAATACATACTTCTCTTAAAAAAATTGTTTGATTTTAATGAAACTTGGTATCTCAAGGGTTTTTGGAGTTGCTGATTAAGAATCTGAAGCCAGATTAAAAAAATCCAAAATAGCGGATCCAATATGGCGGATGAGTTTTTAAAAAATTTATCCAAATTTCTTGAAAATTTATAATCGGGGATTTTTGAGGTCGCTGATTACGAATATAAGGTCAAATTAGAAAAATTCAAAATGGCAGATCCAATATGACGAATAAAATTTTCAAAAATTTATCCGAATTTCTTGAAAATTTATAATCGGGGGTTTTTGAGGTCGCTGATTACGAATCTAAGGTCATATTTAAAAATTTCAAAATGGAGGATCCAATATGGCAGATGAATTTTAAAAAAATTGTTTAATTTTAATAAAACTTGGTATCTAGGGGTTTTTGGGGTCGCTGATTAAGAATCTGAAGCCAGATTAATAAAATCCAAAATCGCGGATCCAATATGGCGGATGAGTTTTTAAAAAATTTATCCAAATTTCTTGAAAATTTATAATCGGGGATTTTTGAGGTCGCTGATTACGAATATAAGGTCAAATTAGAAAAATTCAAAATGGCAGATCCAATATGACGAATAAAATTTTCAAAAATTTATCCAAATTTCTTGAAAATTTATAATCGGGGGTTTTTGAGGTCGCTGATTACGAATCTAAGGTCAGATTAAAAAAATTAAAAATAACGGATCCAATATGGTGGATGAATTTTAAAAAAATTGTTTGAATTTAATATAACTTGGTATCTAGAGGTTTTCGTGGTCGCTGATTACAAATCTGAGGTCAGATTTTCAAAACTCAAAATGGCAATATAAGAATATTTTATAAATTTAAAAATTCTTTAATTGTTTGAACAAATAATTGTTGTTATGTACTAACTTTTTACAAAAAATATCTAGAAACATGCAGCTTTTTCTAATTTTGCAATTAACTAAGCTGAGTAATATTACATTTAGATTTTTTATAAATTTAAAAATTCTTTAATTGTTTAAACAAATAATGTTGTTATTTACTAACTTTTTACAAAAGCATCTAAAAACATGCAATTTTTTCTAATTTTACAATTAACTAAGCTGAGTAATATTACATGAAGTTTCTTTATAAATTGAACGATTCTTTAATTGTTTAAACAAATAATGTTGTTATTTACTAACTTTTTACAAAAAACATCTAAAAGCATGCAATTTCTTCTAATTTTGCAATTAACTAAGTTGAATAAAATACCTCCAATTTTGCAATTAACAAACATGAAACTTACAATAATACTGATCTTGTTAATTTTTAAAATCTGGAGAAAGCATGTTTCTAAGTCTTTTGTGCAAGAAGTTAATCAACATCTATAATTATTTGTTTAAATATGTGTTAAATTGTTAAATTTATAAAACATCATTATGTAGTACTACTCAACTTAGGAAGTCTAAAAAATGAACATTGTTTCATATAACAGAGACGTAGTTTATAAAGGACTTGTAAAATACCAACATATCTATAACAAATCTAAAATATTTTTAAAACTGGCGGTTATATTGGCTCTGATCTTCTGTATTTTTAAAATCTGATCTCAGCTTCGTAATAAGTGACCTCAAAAAACCCCAGACACCAAGTTTCATTAAAATTTTTTAATAAAACCAAACAATTTTTTAAAAATTTGTCCGCTATATTGGATCCGCCATTTTGAATTTTTCTAATTTGACCTTAAATTCGTAATCAGCGACCTCAAAAAACCTTGATTATAAATTTTCAAGAAATTTGGATTAATTTTTTAAAAACTCATCCGCCATATTGGATCCGCCATTTTGAATTTTTTAAATATATTATATATATTATATATATTACTCAATATGTAAAATGCATATACAAGCAACCTATAAAAAGTAGGAACAATATAATTACAATAAATAAATTATATACACTATTAAAACTAAGATAAATAATAATTTTATTAATTAAACAATATAATTATTATTTAAATTCTAAGTTATGTCAAATAATATTTCAAAAAAGTATCATGTTAACAGACTGTTTCCGTTCTCACGGACCTACCGTGAGATCCACAACGTCAGCAAAAATGCATAGACCAATGGGCCCATGACTTACTTCTCCTTACTCTTAATAATTCTAGAACCTTGTTATTTATAACCGGCCGGTTGCATAGATATTGCCCGCGTCCGTCTCAAATATCGGTGGCCCACGAGCGCGATCAAAACCAATTATCGAATTATCGGTTGCATAGATATTGCCCGGACTAATTCGGTAAAAAGTAAATCCGCAGTGAGTTTTACACAGTTGTGTGAGACGGCCGGTTGCATAGATATTGCCCGCGTCCACTCACCACAAGTGCAATCTCGCAAACAAAAGAAAATTGCGCGAATCAGACGTCGCGATTTTCAATAAAAACAAAAGCAAAAGAATTTTCGCCCGACGGATGTTTTGTGATTCGAAAGAGGAATAGCTCCGCCGGTAGTTTGTAAGTAAATAAGTATCGTTTCAATCACATATTCTAACACACACACACTTTTTATTTGTAACACACTATAACCATTCTATATTCAAAAGGTATTTTGTTATTTAAAAATAAATCATCTATTCATAAAATCAATTTCTTTACTTACCTAACTAAACCTAAAATTCAAAATCATTTCAAAAATAGTGCATTTAACGAATCAGAAAAGCAACTTTTAAAAGTAGGATAACGGTCCCGCAAATTAAACAAGGTCCTTCAGACTTTGGCAGCTTGGAGCCTCCCCAAATAAGAATTTAGAGCCATCTCAAAAGCTCAATATTTAAAACAATAAATTCTCGTTTGTAACATATACAGAGTACCGTAAATATGTATTGTTTAACCATGTTTGCTTTTTGCAAATTTTTGCAGTTTTCTTTCAGTTTTATCTAACACAGAAGCAAAGAAATCTCTAGTTTATAGTGGTTCTGTCCACGAGACGAGATAATACCATGCAAAGTCTCGATCTCGTCTCGATTTGTACATGCAATGTCTCGTCTCGTGGGCATCACTACTAGTTTATATTTTTTTAAGTTTCTTATGTTCCTACTATCATATCTAATAAAATAAAATCGTTTATAATATATTCTCTGCTTTTTATTCCACTAATTAAGTGGTGCACTACATTGCCCCAAAAATTTTAGAATGTCGAAAAAAAGTGCCTTTAGTTTTTTGGATATAGAAAAGCTCCATCTACATCTACAAAAAAAATAATGTACACCATAAATGTAGCTAGAAGCATTGTCTTTCCAACGAGTCCTTATTGATCAAAATTGGTTGAAAATTGCTACCACAGGAGTCTTCGAAAGAAAAGTGCACTACATTACCCCCTTCTACTCTAATATTAAAATTTAATTTATTTTATTTACAATTTCATTTATTTTTCTTTATTATTACAAGAATTAAAAAAAAATATAAAAAAAATTCTATTAAGTATTAAAAATATTACAATAAACGTGTAATAATTTTTATCTTTTTATTTTAACGAATACGCATAGTATGCACGAAGATAACACCAGTCGGTTAAAAAATAAAAGAAGAAAACAAGGAGAATTGTCTTTGGTGGAATCCTTTGAATATTCTTTAGAAAATGGCTGCAAAGTAGAGAAATGTAAATTATGTGCTCCGGAAAAGAATATTACAATTAAAATGAAGGACAGTAATACTACTGGAATAAAGCGTCATCTGCGGGACAAACATCCAGAAGTATATGCTAAGACATACACAACTAATGATGTGCTGTCAAAATCAAATAAACAAGTAAATAGATTGTAGAAACCAGAATATTTAAATTTTAATTAAATTATCAAATTTTAATTTAAAATTATTACAATTCTTGTTATTAATTAATTAAAATTTTTTTAAATACGTAATTTGAATTTATATTAAGGATTTTGAGTTAATTTAATTTTTATATTACGTTTTTACAATAGACTTTTAATCAAGACCTTCCATTCTCTTTTTTTAACGATGAACGTTCACAAGAAATTTTTAATTATTTAAATCCGAATGCGGACATGCCTCTAAGAATCAAACTTCATTCGTTAACAATGGAACGATATTCTGAACTTAAGCAAGTAGTCTTAAAAATTTTACAAACGAATAATTCGAAAATTGCATTCAAACACACAGGGAAAGAAATTGCAGAAGTTTTTTCAAGGCAGTTCATGAGTCTCAAATCGAAGACAAAATTGAAGGGATTACTCTGGACAATGCATCAAACAACACCACATTTATGGCTCACTTATCACAACTTTTAAAATTTAATAAAACCGACAAACACTTCAAATGTTATGCTCACATTGTACATTTAGGAGCTCAGGATTTACTCAAAACTTTAAAACTGGAAAAATCTCTGTGTACCCGAACATGGATGTATCGAGAAGATTGAATTCAACCTTTACAATGATTTAGACTGCTCTTAAAATGCAACGCGCTTTACTTCTTATATGCGAATTGAATGAAAAATTTTAAAAATACATAATTACAGAACAAGAATGGATATTATTGAAGAAAGTATTCCAAATTAAATTTTTTTAAAGAATTACCGTAAATTGGGGCTATAAGAAACAGATTTCAACTTTAAAGTCTTGCAACTTTTTTGTGTATTGAAATATTGCTTTAATTTTTTGTTTCTTTTCTTGATCTTGGCGAGCACATTGAAGGGTTAAATAATTGTCTGGATCAAAGCTGGAATTTTAAGCAAAAAAAGACGAAAGAGACGCATTTTTTCGAAATTACAAAATGGGGCTATTTGGAACAAGACGGTAAAAACCATTGGAAAACGTATTTAAAGTTGAAGAAGTTTTTTTTTTGCTCGAAACTAAATACACCATACAAAACAAATGTAAAAACAAAACTAAAAGAGCGAATGTGTGTTTTAAACGTTGCTAATATCATCAGTTGTGGTCGATGATAGAATCACTGGTCGTTTTTTGCGACTTGTCGGTTTTAACACTCTTTTACAATTTCAAACCATCTTTGAACACTAAAAACCAAATTAGGTGATAAAAATCAAAAGAAATTACGAAAAACTTACGTTTTGACAACACACTTTAGTAATTCGGAATAAATAATTGTGTTCCTTTTATATACCCGCCGCACAGTGGTCGGAGAGACCCTATTTTATGCGAAAAATTAGAAAGACTGCACCAATTGCAACGAAACTTTAGGATATTCTTAATTTCGTCATACTAAATAAGAATATATCATAAAATTTAAAATTTGACAGTTTACAGCTGTCAAAGTAACTATCAACTTTATCAAAATGAGTAAATCTGCACAAAAATAACTTCTATCAGGTTTTGAGACCTTCTGAATCCAAATTCTATGTCAAATTTTCAATTTGATAGTTGACAGCTGTCAAAGTGACTGTTAAGTTTTAAAAAAATGAGTAAATGTATATAAAAATTTTACCTATAAGATTTTTAGGCTCACTGATCTCGAATTTCACGTAAAATTTATAATTTGACAGTTGACAGCTGTCAAAGTGACTGTCAATTTTATCAAAAATGAGTAAATCTGCACAAAAATAACTTCCATCAGGTTTTGAGACCTCCTGAAACCAAATTTTATGTCAAATTTAAAATGTAATAGCTGACAGCTGTCAAATTGACTGTCAATTTTATAAAAAATGAGTAAATCTACATAAAAATTTTACCTATAAGATTTTTAGACTTACTGATCTCGAATTTCACGTAAAATTTATAATTTGACAGTTGACAGCTGTCAAAGTGACTATCAGCTTTATAAAAATTAAGAAAATGTTTATGAATATAACTATTACATTAGCAGATTGAGTAGTCACAATATTGATATCGAACTTAAACTTTGACAGTTACCTTCTATCACTGTATATGTCATAATATAAAAATATCTTTATTTATTAAAATTAATTATTTAATTTACTTGAAAAGAATTTCTTTTTTAAAATAAATTAACAATTAAAATGGAAGAAAGTAATTTAATAATAACATATTTTTATAGTGACTGAGATACAAAAAATAACAAAACGTTAAGTACATTTTTGAATCATCAAAATAATTGAAATACACTGAACTCTTGCTGTAATGGACGCTGCTGTAATGGACTAGTTTGTCGATGAAGTGGTGAGCGGGGAAACGGAGTCGCTGAGCTCGGCGACTAGCGCCACCAACAAAGTATTATTTTTTAAATTTTGCGGGTGCACATTCTCCCCACTAAAATCTTATTTTCAATTTTTTATTATTTTATGAGCTGTTCAGTCATTTAAAAAAAAATATTTTCCAAAATTATGTTTCCATTCCTTAATTACTTGCTTTTAGTTAAAAATTTGTGCATTTAAAGAAAATAAAAAAAAATTATTTAGAATCTATGTTTTAAATTTTCATATGGCCCTGAATGTCATTGTGCCCTTGCTTCAAGGGTACTCTTGCTGTAATGGACCACAGCACATTCGAGTCCATTACAGCAAGAGTTCAGTGTAACTATAATAATATTGACAATTCTTGATAATTCTTTATTAACTTTATTGGTTAAAATATGAAAGAAATTTAATAATTTAATATAAATAGAAGCTAATAAACTTACTTTTAGAAATAAAAATATATTTTACAGGACTAAAATGTAAGAAATTATTTTCATATTACTTTATATCTTTTAGATTCATCAACACATATATGAAAAACCTTTGAATACCAAATTTCGTAGAAACTAAACCATTTTTAAAAATATTTGACGCCATATTGGAACCGCCATTTTGAAATTTTGAAAATTGATTTTACATTTATCAAGACACACAATAAAAATCACTTGTAAAAAATACCTACCATGAATTAATTGAATATTTAATGTTATAATCCACTTTTTGTCATTTTGAACTACTGTTGTAATCGGACTCATGAAACAAAAATGTCAAAAAATTTTTTTGGCGCAAGTTTGCGCAGATGTTTCTTCCGTAGGTCATTAAAGGATACTTTGGACTACTCTTCTAAAAAAGAATTAGGATCGTACTCAGTCGTACTTTTTTTGTATACCTTTTTAAAAATAATTATTCAAATAAAAAGCTATATTATAAAGCAATTGATATTTTATTAACAAATTTTTTTTTAGTTATAATTATTTAAGAAAACATCTTTTTTTAAGCGTAAGAAATGACATAAAATCGTTTAAACATTTTTAATATTGACTCCTAGAATACAAAAACTTGTTAAGAAAACTCATATTATAAAGGGTAAAAAATTTCACTTATAAAATTCGCATTTTAAACATGTATATCGCCTTTCCCAATCAATTTCATTGTAAATACCGATCAGTTTTGAAATCTAGGGACACTTATGAGTAAGAATCGCTTTATCTAATTTAATTTAACGCAATTTAAAAATTACCATTTTTCGCATAAAATAGTGTACCTCCGACCACTGTGCGACACAGGTACGAGTTAAAACACCCGTGATCTGTGAGCGCCTGAGTCAAATAATAGGAAACCTGACCGTGTTTCCTATTTATCCAGGTGGCGAGTGCCGGGATAAGGCGATAAGTCCATCGACCTTTCTCCTCACCATCCCATCTTTCTTGCCATCTTTCTATGAGCCTGTGCTTCGCTTCTTTGCGGATCAGGCCCTTGCTTGGTCTTAATTCCTCATCCAATGAACTTCTTTCTTTAGAAAAGAGAAACATTTCTTCCCTTTCCCTCGCCAAAAGATCTGAACAAGATTTCGCACAAGGTATTTTTTCCTCACAATTACTTTTTCGTTTCTGACGATATTTTAGCGTTAGCAATTAGTTTCTTTCTGTAGTCGCCAATAGCGTCACTCGTTTGTCTCTAATTCTATTCTACCGTTAGGCTTTTGTTTCTTGTTTGATTGTCCATGATAGCTTGTCACTTGTTTTTGAATTAGGTTTTTTATTAGGCATTTCTTTTCTCCTACAGCCACCAATTCCTATAACCCGTTTATTTCTTACGATATTTATGCGTTAGAAATTTGTTTTTTTATAATCACCAATAGCGTCACTCGTTCGTTTCTAATTCTATTTTTCCGTTAGGCTTTTGTTTCTTGTTTGAAAAAAATAGTTACCGCTTGCGAGAGAATTTCTATAAATGTTTGCAATAAAAAAGCCGCATCATTTATAAATGATGGGTTTTGGAGCATATTAACCCCTAAATAATAAGGGTTTTGTATAAAAAAATTAGTCAAAAATAAGGGTAAAAAAATTTTTAATTATGAACTAATTGGTTTGAAACATGTTACTCAGGGGTTTTTGGGGTGGCAGATAACAAATCTGATGTTAGTTTTTTTAAACTTCAAAATAGCAGATTCAAAATGGCGAACGACTTTTTAAAAAAATTAATTTATTAGCTTAAAAATCGTTACTCAGGAGTTTGTAGTGTCGCTGATTACGAATGCGATGTCAGTTTTTCAAAATTTGATTTTCAAGCCAATTAATTATTTTTTTTTTAAATTCGGCTGCCATTTTAAAATTTTGAAAAACTAACATCAGATTCGTAATCAGCGACCCCAAAAACCTGCAAGTGGCAATTTTCATGAGCCTAACCCAATTCTCAAATATTTTTATTCGCCATATTGGATCTGCTATTCTAAATTTTGAAAAACTAACATCGAATTTCAAGTGAATCAAAAGAAATTTTAAAAAAGTCGTCCGCCATATTGGATCTGCCATTTTTAATTTTGAAAAACTAGCATCAGATTCTTAATCAGCGACCACATAAACCCCCGAGTAACGAATTTCATGTTAATCCGATAAAATTTTAAAAAAGTCGTCCGCCATATTAGATCCGCCATTTTGTATTTTGAAAAACTAACATCAGA
Source organism: Leptopilina syphax (assembly GCA_032872505.1). NCBI lineage: Eukaryota > Metazoa > Arthropoda > Insecta > Hymenoptera > Figitidae > Leptopilina > Leptopilina syphax. The sequence continues at coordinate 39,857,392 of CM065468.1, read as the reverse complement.
TTTGTAATCAGCGACCTTAAAAACCCTTAAGTATATAGTATGACGAAAATCGCATCACTTAAAAAAAGTCGGGCCTTAAAGGGTTAACAACTTCAGGATTTTGGATTATTATCAGGAAAATAAATGTATATAAAATTTAAATAATATAGCTATATTTTTAAGTAAGCAATACGATATACATTACTCGTAATATTTATTTTACTTTTTCTTATCTAGAATTTCTTGACATTTATTTAATAAAATTTCAAAAAATTTAGAAAATTCTTGATTTGAATTAAAAGTTTTTAAATTTAACTGAAGTCGCGCGTCGAAGAGGGATCTAACCTTCATAATGTTAATTTTGAGAAAAATAAAAAAATGTGAATGTTACAGATGAATCGATAAATATTAATTAATTAAACAAATTTATTAATTAAACAAAATTAATTATACTATATTAAAATCTACATTGACTTATTCAACAAAGACAGAACTTTAACTGATTCATCCAAGAATAACTTAGGTACTCTTCGTGAAAATGTAATAAAATAATTCATTAATTTAAAATAAAGGTAGTGGATTCTTTTCTTAAGTCCACTATTATTCAGCGACTCCGATTAGACGGTATTTATAATGAAAATAAAGGAAGGAAAATATTTTGTAATAGGTGTAAGATTTCAATGATACGCTATTCCATTTAGTTAAAATAATATATGATTTATTATTAACAATTGTATATATTTAAACCAAATGACAATTTTAATTTTATATGCTTGTTATCAATTATAAAAAAACAATAATCTATTCTTTTGCACAATATCATGTAGTATCAAAATGAATGTGTAATTGTATAAATTGTGTGCTGTGATGGACAATATTAAATCAACTCACCAAAACAATTTTATTTCATTCAACTTATTGAAATAAGTCTTATTAAATAAGTCTTATCTTATTCCTTTCTCAGGTGGAATGTTTAGTATACACCTGTTTTGAGATAAGTATTTCTGTACTCCAATTTTATTTCCTTGGTCACTTTTTTATTTTCAATATTAATCCTCATATATATTTATACTATTTGAAAACTCACGATGAAATAAATTCCCTTTTCTTTTTCACTGATTCGATACAATTGAATAAATATTCAAAACTCGGGGTCACCGGACTTAAACTTTATTCAATTGATCTATTTTACTTTTTGTTTAAATACACTATATTTTTAATAATTAATCACTTTAAATTGTAATGCAAATTACGTTTTATCAAAATAATGAACAAAACAAAATCAAAATATCAAATCGAAAAATAAAATATCGCAGAAACTTCACAAAATATATATATTATTTTATATAATCCAAAAAAACCCTCAATTCCCGAGAGCAACAAAGTAAATACACACAACTTTGTTGCGGGAGGAACCAAGTCAAACTCAATCGTTAATCGGCTCAAGTCTTGGATCACACTCTGAATTTCGTTAAATTATTAATAGTGGGGATACTATTACACATAGCTCATTGAACTTCTTGTTGCGAGGCAAGCTTTTCGCAAGCTTGCAAATTCCTTAAATGGCATGGCATGAGTTCAATGATTTCTCACCACAGTAGTTTCACTTGTATGTGTCTTTTATTTAAAATATTTGACATCAATACATCTGAGTTTTTCGATGAAAAACAAGCTCTTTGGAAACTGTAATGAAATTCATTTTGAAATATGGGTGTTGTCCGTGACTTTCGCAATAATTTTATAAAATTGACATATCTAAATAATAATGAAACCAAGAAAGTTTAATGAGAGTTACTAATTTAATAGAATTGAAATTAATAATCTTATAACGATGATAGGTTGTTTTGTCTGCCCTTTTAGTGTTTGTTGTATATGTGTACTTAACCTAATTACAAGATTCCCAATTTTAATGAAGCTATATAATATAATAATTTTTAATTAATAAAAAAAATTAAAAATAGTTACGAAGTCATACGTAACAGTGAAATTAAGTTATTTATAAAAAATAGTTTGAAATGCTTCCAAAGAGGAAAAGAAAACTATTCTATATATGGTGGATTCCACGTCAGTTCAACACACTTATTTTCATGACTTGTTGGGATTTGGCTGTACTTTTGTAAATTTATTACTTCTATAGTGATAAACAACTCCACCAAATATTTTTTCAAAATTTTGAAAATTACCAAAAATATGGCATTTTCAAAATTTTTGTCTTTTTTTATAAAGTGCTATAACTTTGGTTATAATTAACCGATTTTGGATTTTAAAAAAGGGATTTCTTTGGTTTTAAGTATATTTTAAGTTAAAATTAATAAATAAAAAAATTCAAAAATTTTGTTTTGTTTAATTTTGAAAAATTAAAAATTCGTTTTTGAAAAAACAACATCTTCGATTTTTTAAAAATTTTACTAAATGTTAGGGCAAATGTGCTTTACATGTCCTGTAATTTTCATCTTGGGATCTCAAAGGGATTCGGAGTAAAAAAATAAAACGTAACCACAAATTACGAACATATGGGGCAAAATTCCTCAACTGCCCAGGTAAAACAATGAATTTTCTCTAAACTTTGCTAAAATGTTACTATTATAAGTAGAAGTGTAAATATTAATTTTTTTGAACTTGATAAAATATTTTTTGAGTTATGGAGTTTCAAAATTTTGATTCTTTTGAAAAATTTTTTTTTTGATTTAATATATTGATAAGTAAAATAAATGAAATTTAAATTATGAATAGTAATTTTTAAAGGGGGTTTCACAGTCTATAAGCTGGTGACCTTTTTTCTATGAGCCATGTAAAATTCAGAGTAGGACCATGAGAATTTTTGAGGAAAATAATAATTTATCATTATTTTACATAGAAAATGTATTTTTTAAATAAACAATTTTATAATGAAAGACATAAATATAATGTGTTGATTTGAAAGCATGACTTCTAAACAAAATTTTGTCTATTTTATAATTTAAGAAAAAAAAATAATTTTATTTATATACACATTTCTTTCATTTTTTCTTCTTGATGGTTTTTATTCTTTTTTTCAAAAATAATAATAATAATAATAAGTTTAATTAAAGTTGTATATAGTTATAAAAATTTTAAAATTTTCCGCGTAGTACGATTAGTTTTGAAAACTACCATGTGCTGGTTCCTCAGTTCCTTCTTCTTCTTCTCCTTTACCTCCTTCAGGGGGAGCAGAAGAAAGTATAAAACAACGTGCGCGTTAAGAATAATCATTTCCATTTCAGAATCATTTCTTTTTCAGAAACAGCAGCAATACCTTTTAGGAAAGGTGCGTTCATTTCTTTCTTTCTAGATTTACTTTCATTTTATTTAGATTTAATTTAGTTTTCATTTTTTTTTCTTTTTTTTCAACTTAACTTATAAGTTTATTTTCTCCTTATTCTTATTGTTTTTATAACTTTTACTTTTTCATACCTATAGATATTTTTCTCTCGATTTTCTTAAATTTGCAAATTTTTATTATAGCTACTTCTTCCTTTACAAAATGGACAATGAAACTTCCTCATTATCTGCCAAGCCTGATACCATGACTGAAGGGCACATAATTCCTAAAAATATTTGCCCAGAAGATGACGTTGATAGTGAAGCAACTACTGTCCCGTTTGGAAGTGACAACGATATTGATGAAGAAGAAGAAGATTTAGATTTTCTTACCATTGATATTAATGAACATGAGGTTATTAGAATTATAGTTTTATTCATAGAATTAATTTTCTTTATTTTATCATAATTCTTTTTTTTTCACAATTTTATAGATGTTACAGTTACTAAAGTGCGTTCCTGACATTGATACAATGTTAGAAAATTTTGATTTCTAGCATGATGGGTCACTCACACTATATGCAGAATCAAACAAAGAAGTAACTGACATCCCATTAAAGAGGTCATGGACACCACCAACGTTGATACTGACACCAGATTCAACTTCGAAATCATCACCAATCAGACGTGAAGATAGATCACGTTCTCGATCACCAGTTAATCGTAAAGATAGATCATCTTCTGTATCACCAATTCGTCATTACCTTCCAAACATAGTATTAAAAAAATAACTTAAGTAATTAAGGAACAATTAATTAATTAATAAATTAATTAATGATATAAAATACAATTTTACAAGAAGAAAAATGTCCATTCTCACCAATATTAACTGCATATGTATATTAGATTAAGATTAGTACAGCGCCCTCATATTAGGATATGTTTGCGGTTGCGCATTAATATCAGTGGTGGGGTTAAACAAAAAAAGGGGGGATAGTGAATATATAAGGCGACTTTTAAGTCACTAAAGTCATTATTTTTCAGGTCATCAAAAAGTAAGTAACATTTCTTTCAGCTTTATTCTTAATTTTCAAGCTCCTTTCAGCATTATTTTCAGACTTTGTATTTCTAAGTATCTTTTTAGGATTTTATATTTTTTAAGTTTCTATTTTCAGCTTTATTTTTAAAGTTTTAGGTTATTTTCAGGTTTAATATTCCTAAGTTTCTATTTTCAGCTTTATTTTTAAAGTTTAATTTCAGGGTTTTCTATCTTTTAGGATATTTCAGGTTTAATATTCCTAAGTTTCTATTTTCAGCTTTACTTTCAAAGTTTTATTTCAGTGTTTTCTATCTTTTAGGATATTTTTTAGTTTAATATTACTCAGTTTCAATTTTCAGGTTTTATATTTCTAAGTTTCTGTTTTCAGCTTTATAATTTTTTTTATAGTTTTATTACATTTTTTTTCTGTCTTTCAGCATTATTTTCAGACTTTATATTTCTAAGTATCTTTTCAGGATTTTGTATTTTTTAAGTTTCTATTTTCAGCTTTATTTTCAAAGTTTCATTTCAGTGTTTTCTATCTTTTAGGATATTTTCAAGTTTAATATTATTTAGTTTCGATTTTCAGGCTTTAAATATATTTTTTTGTTTCTAATTTCTATTTTCAGCTTTATAATTTTTTTATACTTTTATTACATTTTTTTGTCTTTTAGGTTATTTTCAGACTTTATACTTCTAAGTTTCTCTTTCCATTTTTTATATTTCTAAATACTGCAACTTTATTCTTTATAAAAATTTAACTTTGTTTTATATTTTGTTTGTTTAATGTTTTTTTTGCATTACCACCAACTAAAATGGATTTAGAAAAAGTCAATGCTGTTGGACGTTTTGAAGGTTATTTGCCGACGAAGCCTCTTTCAAAAATGGTTTAAAAATGCTGTTTATTATATTACAAAAATAAAGAAAGTGCAGACCAAGTATGGAACGAAAATCATCGTAGAAGTAAATGCTGACTTCATTACTTACTTACCATCAAGATTCGCTAAACTATTTGAAGAAGATCCAAGTTCTCTGTAGACGATGCAAGATGCTGCAATCGCAAAGCAGCTTCAAATGAAGTATATTGGTGGAACTTATAATATTGTAGAATTCCCATTTGTAAAATAAAATTTAAAAAAAAATGTTTATGTCAGAGAAGTTTGAAAAATAAATACAATTTTGCTTGTCAATTAAATTTTAAATTATTATCTTCCTTATATATAAGTTAATTTAAATAGGATAAGTTTCTTTTTTGGAATTTTAAAGCATTTCAGGGTCAGGTTTTTGAAATTACAAAACATTGTTTTAAATTCAAAGTTAACAAGATTTTATTATTTTTAAACTTATCAAAATATTTACAAAAAAGATTCATAATTTTCATAAAAAGATTTTAAAGTAGTAGTAAAAGTAGAATCAACTTTATCAATTCCCTTAACAGCGGCACTGATATATTGGTTTGAAGGTTCTAAAAACCATTCTTGTAGAAGTTTAACATTTTTTGCAGCACAATTTTCACTATGAAAAGTATGATGTTTACAAGTAGTTAACAATTTGTTCTCAAGTTTTTTCAACGATGGACAATTATAATCTTCTAAATTATATACATTTAGTATGTATCTCTCTAGCGAATGTCATCTTTTCGAATCCTTTAATATAGATGGCACTAGCACCTCGCAGGATTCCTTGTAGAATAAGTCGGACTTCATCGTAAGGGACATCTCCAGCAGCCCAATCAATTCCATGGTAATTATGAGTTAGCCATAGATTTTCACTTTTGTAGCATCCTGGCAGTGAATTCCAAGGACAAGGAGGTTCAAACAGTAAAACAAGTGGAAGAGCATCCGATTGCAGTGGAAGTATTGCCAATTCTTTAAAGACAAACTCGTTGTTGGCTTTTTTAAAACGTTGAACGTCTACAATAAACTCCATCTTGAAGCAAAAATGAATTTCTAGCCGAGAGCAGCTGCTTTTATAGTAATCATCCTCCACCACAACATTATCCCTACTCCTTTACAATAGTTTCTTTACAACGCCGCTGATTGGCTTATATTGTATGACGCGGTCATGGATAATTAGGCAATAGGCAGTGGTTTCAGCCGGTATGTTGATTCCTGCTTAAAATTCTAAACGCACATCAACTGATGCTTGTTTAAAAAACTCGTTTTGTTTAGAACAATCAATAACAATTAGAGGAAATAAACTTTTAAAAATATCCTTTGTTAAAATAGGTTTTGAATCTTTACCATAATAGTATGCTTGAAAATTATCGTACATTTCATAAAGTAGAGAGTACTGATTTTGATCAAAGTTTAGATTTAAATTTCCATAAGGATAATATTGTGAATTTAAAAAGAGTTTAACATTTATAATATTACAATGGTCAAAATGACAGGCATATTTTATTCGTTTATCTTTCCTCGTTGTTTGAAATCCAACAATAACATAACGAGGTTTCTCTAATTGTGTTGATGTTTTAATTTGCCACAAAACTTTTAAACTTGTAGGAATTAAAGGATACTCATACATTTCCCACGACCTAAAACTTATTGAAATTAATGGATCTTTTTCAATAAATTTTAACAATTTAACTTTGTTATTGTCAGAAGGTAAAACATATGAAACCATCCATTCAAGTTTATTGATAAAAATTTTGAATTCCTCATCCCCTCCTTGTCCTGTTTGAATTACAGCATTCACGTCAGAACGTGCTCTTGTTAAAATAAGTTCATGTTTAGCGTTCATAATGATTTTTTATAATCCTCAGCAAAACCAAAAATCATGCTGAGTAGTATTGTGACGTCAAAATATCCATTTTCCAATGTAAGTCTTGCATCAGCTGCAATTTTTGAATATCCAGCATTTTCAATAAAATTTAACTGTGTAGGAGTTTGCGAGACATAATTTTTCATGATTGTAGTATGTCCAACGTATTTGCAGCGATCAATTTCAATACCATTTAATTCATAGCGAATTTCATCAAACAAAAAACATACAGCATTATTACTTAAATGCACGTTTTCCGTCGGAGTAATTCCATCATTTTTAGATAATCTGCCAAAAATGTGTAATGAACTTTTACTAGGTAAAATGCACAAGTCTTGATGTTGTACCACGATTCGAATTTCATCGCTATTGTTAAAAGATAAAGATGCATACGGTTGATGAGCATGAATTTCATAATGAGCTATGGACTCATCAAAATTTACTGCTGCTGGAATATTGAGAAGTTCGTCTATTTTTATTGCAACAGCAACCAAAAAATATGTAGATTAATTGTCTTGTTGTCTTATTTTCTTTCCTTGAAATTTTAGACCTAGTTCTTGCAGAAAGAGGTGATTCTGAGGTGTTAACACCTTGTGAGATAAATTTAGACTGATTGGACTCTTGCATGTTGGTTGACTTTTATAGTTTCCACCAACAACAGCTCTTTGATTATAAACGATTCCCATTACAAAGACTTTATATGCAATCGAATTGTTATAGTTTCTCCTCTAAAATTTATTAAATCACCGTCCTGATCAACAATTTTCAGCTGTATATTATGTATTGTCTTGGTGGCAATCGGAAGGTAAATGACGTGTGCAGGCACTTCCACAATCTTATATCCTGGTGGAACGCTGGGGAAAAACTCATGAATGGTGTGGACTTTTTGATTATTTATATATGCTCCAGATGTTATATTGCACTCAATTCTCACTGAATTAACCTTTAGAATGGCTACAGGTAAATCAGAAGTATGTGCTCTATGAGGTGCTAGAAGCTGCGATGTAAATCCCAACAAATTAGCAATTGAGTCTTTAGGGTTAAAATCAATTAGTAAATTGGATTTAACTACACTGCGCAAAGTATTATTATTTGGTTTTATACTAATAACAGTTCCGATTTCTACAGAATTTTGTAAATATAATTCAATATCCTTAATTTTATAACTTTCAGTTGAAATGTCAATTACTTGATTTCCAACGTAAAATTTGTTATTTCCTTTATCAATATTGGGAATTGAATTAAAAGTCAATAGTTCAACAAGACCAAGTACATAATTTTTATTTGAATTTAGTTCTATTGGAGGGAAATATTCAGCTTCAAGAACTGAAGAATTTCCTGTTAACGTTAAAGTAAATGAATCACTCATGTTGCTGTCAGATTTTATACTGAAAGCTTACAATAGTTACACACTTTTATAAAGGTTAAAACAACTCTTAACATTAAGTTGATTACACAAAAATTTAAGACACAAGTGTCCACAAACAAATGTATCATAATTTTGATATTTTTTATGATTATATTTTATTAAGCTACCATCACCCAAGTAAATGACAAGATCTGTTGGTGGAGCAAAGGTTGCCAAAGCTGTCAAAATACATTGTTTCGTTTTTGAATTTTTTATATGCTACCCAATGTGTTCCAGCACCTTCTTTATTATCAAGATTAATTATTCCTGATTCACACTAGTGAGGACCACTTATAGGTAGTTCATTTCGTATAAAAATACCACGAAAATAGGGTATTTTGACAGGTTTGGCATATTTTAACAAATCAAAGTCAGTTAATGGTCTGTGAGGTAGCTTCAAAACAAGTTTTTTTTTCCTTCTTGTTGTTCTCTTTTTTCATGATGCTCGTTTCTTCTTCTTCTTTCTTAATGTTCGTTTTTTAATTCCTTTTCCTTGAATGTAGGGTTTCAAGTGGAGACCAAGTCCTTGTCGATAAGGTTTAAGGTGTAATCCTTTTCCAAGCGATATGGCTTCCATGGATCTATTGTGACGTTGAGCTTCTGCAAGTTGTTCGCTAGCTGTTTTAGCCTCATTAACAGCCCTTGCTATTCCTGAAGCTCCTCCAGCAAGAGCTCCTAAAGCACTAAGTCCATCAAAAATTGGAACTAGCGGTAAAATTCCACCTACTTTACTAGGTACAGAAAGAATTCTAGGTGATAAAATTTTAGATTTACCACCAACACTTTTTATTGCTTTTCGTGCACCAACTATATCTGCTCGAATTGATTCTTCAGCATTATTACCAGGAGCTATACTTTTTCGTGCAGCATCAACAATTTTTCTTAGCGCTACTCGTTTATTTTTACACAATTTTTTACTCTTCTTTTTCTTTATAGATGATTTTCTTCTTCTCATTCCCATGCCTAACTTTGATTTAGTTTTCATGGTTCCGGATATAGCTAAAGCAGCTGCTCTTTCACTCACACTAGAATCTTTAGCTGTAACACGTTCCCAAGCTTTCTTAGCTAATACTTTATCTGCTTCGTTTCTAGCTTGAATATTTTCACGATTTTGCGAATAAGCAATGTCGTGTTGTTTACATGCAGGGTCTAGTGGATTAATTCCTTGGTCACCTCGTGACAAACGCTTAGCCAACTTTGTACCAGGCCCACAAAATTGGTATCCTGGTAAATGTAACTCAAACGGTAAACTATTGATGATACGATTGATTAATCCTTTTCCTTGATAGCGACCTTTTTTCACCTCCTGATGCAGAATCATACTTCACTCTACAATGGTTGACGTGAAACTGATAAAATTGACTATAAAAGCTGGATATTTATAGCTTTTAGGGCAGTTATTGTCAAGATGCAGTTCACGAAACAACCTGTCACACTTCCAATCTCTAGTATAGATGTTGAAACTAATGAAAAAAAGATTAAACGTCACGGTAGTCTGTTTTCAAACAGCATTCGAGCAGTTTTCTGTGGCCCCTTAAATTGTGGTAAAACAAATGCTCTTCTTTCCCTAATAATACATCCAAATGGTATAAGTTTTGAAAATATTTACCTCTACTCTAAATCTCTACAGCAACCGAAATAAAAATTTTTAGAAAATGTAATCAGTCAGGTAGATGGTGTTGAGTATTTTCCATTTAGTGAACATAAAAAAGTAGTATCTCCAAAAGACGCTAAAGCAATGTTCATTTTTGATGACATTGCTTGTGAAAAGCAAGATAATGTTAGAGCTTTCTTTTGTATGGGTAGACATGTAAACGTTGACAGTTTCTATTTATGTCAAACGTACGCTCGTATTCCAAAACATCTAGTTCGAGATAATGTAAATTTATTGGTTCTATTCAGACAAGATGAAAAAAATCTGAAACATGTATATGAAGATCATGTTAATACAGATATGAGTTATACTCAATTTCGCGATTTATGTTCAGAATGTTGTAAATCTGATAAATATAGATTTGTTGTTATTAATAAGGACCGTAATTTTAATGAGGGGAGATATAGAAGAGGATTTGATTGCTTCATTACACTATAAATACAAGAAGTTTATTGAATTTTTAATTAGTATAGATTATCTTGTTTCAAAGAAAACATGTATCGAAAAAAGCAAGAAACGCTTTGTCAAATAGCAAAAGCAAGTGATGCTATTAGGCGAAAACATCGTTTACTCAAAATGGGTAAAGAGGCTGCAGAAACAGTATTAAAAGAAAATCTTCAACCAATAGTAACACCACTAAAAAAGTTGGTGAACATAACTGACATACCTTTCAAAAATATTAAGAAAGAAAAAGTTAAAAAAGAGGAAAATGATTTTTCTTTTTCAACTGCTGTTGATGAGGAAGAGGAATTTGATAACTCAATGATACTCTACTTGATAAGATCAACAAGTTTGAAGAAGAAGAAGAAGAAGAACTTAATTATGAAAATATGACAAATAAATTTATTCAATTATTAAATAAAAACAGGAAAAGTTTTTTAGACATGGTTTATGGAGTACGTAAGCTTCCTAATGGTTCTTTTATAATTGGTGATACACCAGTTGATTTAGAAGGTTCACATATTCAACTTGCTGGAAAGAAAAAATATTTAAAAACTGCTGGGTTGCTTGAACTTTTATTTCGACAAGAACCTAATCATGCATTAATAAGTTCAGTTGATTTGGAAAATTATAAAGAAATTCTTGTAGTTACAAATGCACACCGAAAAAATTATAGTTCCAGTGGACTTGTCAACGTAACCAGGAGTTCTAAATACACTGATGTCATTTCAAAACTTTTTAAGGGTACACCAAAAAAGGGTAGAGGTATTTTTAAAGGGGAGAAGAAGAAGAAGAAGCTTGGAAAGAAGTTACCTCAATTTATGATTTCAAAGAAACAATTTAACCCAGACTACATCTATTGGGATGATCCCAATGAACTAGTTGACCGTTTACGTCTGCTAGTAGCATCACAGCAAGCTGGTAATCCAAGCCATAATAATGAAATTATGTCAATCATCGAAGAACTACATAAAGCTCGCATTATATATTAGGAGAGTACAAGCAAATAGAGCTTAGTATTAAAATGAGCATTGATGTGTTTGGACATTCCTTGTCACGGCCTCTTGCAAGTCGTGGACTTCCTGGACCTTCTGGAATTGGTTTTAAAATTACTCCAAGTGGACAATACGACATTGATAACAAAAGACTCTGCAACGTTCAAGACGCTGAAGAGCAACACGACGCAGTAAATTTAAGACAAGTAAAAAAAATTGTTAAAAACGAAATAAAAACCGTCTTTGCAGTTACAACTTCTTCAAGATCAGCTACTGATGACTTGACTATTCTTATTCAGTCTATTGAAGAAAGAATTAACGAAAAACTTAAGCAAATTGAAACTGAGTTACACCTTGAACTACCTCTTCAAAACGCTAAATATATCGCTAAGTTGGATTCACGTTTAACCCATCTTGAAAATGGACGGTGAAAAGTTAACTGTTGTTAAAGAATTGCATAGACAAGCTAAAAAAAATTATCCTCGTCGAAAAGTTCAAATGCGTGGTATTGATGAAACCTGGCAAGCAGATTTGGTTGAAATGATACCTTATTCTTATTCTAATAAAGGTTTCAAATACATGCTCACAGTGATTGACATATTTTCCAAATATGCCTGGGCTATAGCTGTAAAGAGTAAGAATGGAAAGGATATTTCTCTAGCCATAAAAACTATTCTAAAACAAGGCCGAATTCCAAAAAAGTTGCATACTGATAGAGGCAAAGAATTTTACAATTCTGAATTTAAGAGTTTAATGCAAGAATTCAATATTAATCTTTATTCTACCTATAGTAATTTGAAAGCCTCAATTGTTGAAAGATTTAACCGCACTCTGAAAAATATGATGTGGCTTGAATTCAGCTTACAAGGCAATTATAAATATATATATAAATATATATATAAATATATAATTATAAATGGATTAATCTTTTACCAACTCTTATATCAAAGTACAATAATAAAAAACATCGTACTATTGGTATGAAGCCTAAAGATGTCACTGTAGAAGATACAAGAGAACTGCTGAGACGTATCGTATCTACGTAGAATTCCGCTGAAAAGATCAAAATTCAAAGTTGGAGATAGAGTTCGAGTTAGCAAATACAAAAATATCTTTGAAAAAGGATATACTCCCAACTGGACAACAGAAATATTCACCGTGGATAAAGTTAAATCAACAAAACCAGTTACATACAAGCTGAAAGATTATCAAACTCAACCCATCGAAGGTGGTTTCTACGAAGAAGAATTGCTGAAAGTCCAATATCCAGATGTTTACCTTGTAGAAAAAGTTCTCAAGACTCGTAGTAATGAATGATGTATACGTGAAATGGCTTGGATTCGATAGCTCACACAATAGTTGGATAAAAAAATCTGATATGTAATATAGTTAAAGTAACGTCAAAGGAGAGTTAAAATAAGTTAAAGTATAGTTAAAGTAACTTTCAAATAAGTTAAAAAAAGTTAAAGTAAAGTTAAAATAAGTTGAAATGTAGTTAAAATAAGTTAAATAAAGTTAAAGTATAGTTAAAATAAGTTACGATTAGTTAGAATAAGATAAAATAAGTTAAATTGGTATAACTAGATTAAGGTTTTTTTAAATAAAGTAAACATGAAATAAAATGTATAACATCTTTTATTCAAACAACTATTTGCTCCTCCTCCTCCAATCTTTTTTTTAACAAATTATTGTCTGTTTACATTGGTTCATCATCATCATTATCATCGTGCATATATTCTACTATTTTACAATGACCCCATGCAAGGGTGTCAGTGCTGTTTGCTAATAAATATCTTTTATCGTCATATGGGCTGAGTGCAATCTTCGTTTGCTTTAATGTTTGTACATTATGCAGTTTTGACCGAATACAATATTGCGTCCTCAATTGGATTTTAACATTTTGTAGACAATAAAGATAATCATCAAAGTTAATATTTTTCTTAACAACTCCTGCTTTTACTCCTTTAGCCTTTTTTATGAAATCTTTGTCTTCTACGCGAACGCTGTACATTTTGCTCCGCAAGCCAACAAATTCTGTTACAATTTTCTCACTGCACTCATCTTTCATAAGTCCTAAAATTTTTTTGTTGGCTTGCGGAATATTGTACACGTTATTTGTTGGGTAATCAGAAGTATCAAACTTTTGAATATCTTTCTTCATGTCTTCGTAAATGTCTGAGCACTTGATTTCATAAATAAGACTATCGGTGTCGGTGTACAATAATTTTAATTTTTTTTCATCGTACTTGTTCAACATGTACTTGTAGTGAAAATCATAGATTAGCGTTTTTGAAACATCTAGCACGGTTAAACCAATATAAACTGGTTTGTTCATTAGAACTTCCATTTTTCTAAGTTCCACAGCAACCAAGTTTTCATTGAAAATGGCTCTGCTGTGGAAATTAGGTTTGGAAATTAAAGCTTCAGCTCCATATCTACCCTCCCACTTTGTTACGAGTTTTATATCAACATGTTTTCGCTCGTTCTCCATTGTTTTGCCAAATACCGCGTTGTTCATTAATTTAAACAAGTTTTTCTCAAATTCATTATTGGCGTTTGTTCTTTGCGTAGTATTAAAGTCAATGTAACTTTTCAACCATGTGGATTGTTTGAATTTCAAGACGCGATGGATTTTAACTAATACGAGACCGTTGTCAATAGCTTGTTTTAAGGCACGATAATGGAGAACGTGCTTTCGTTTCGGTAGGAGGGTAGTTTGGAGCTTCTCCTGTTTTGACCCTGGTGGCTTCGAGCGTTCTGGACAAAATGGAAAATCGCTGTGTTTATCATGAAGCTGATCTGCATGATCCAAATCAACTTCCAAAATGTAACCGATAGTTGCATCGTCTGCAACATCGAAATCAAAAGTGTTATCAATATTTTCTATCCACTCGAAGCCACCATAGGGAAGTGACTGAACCATGGCCCAACCATACAGGTTGTTAGCGTCAAAGTACATGATATAAGATGTTTCCTCACTCTCATTGTAATTCTTCATATAATGATTATTAGCTTTTGCGTAACGATTCATGCACTGACTCACTCCACCTCTTATACCGCGTTCTATAAACATTACCATGTCAATGTCAGTGAGGAGTTCCAATCTTATTTTCGTGTACTTCAACATGGCATCCCATGTTAGTCCCGGTGTTGTGTAATAATGCGCTGCGTCAAGACCGTACGCGACTAAACATTGATTTCTAAAATTTTCAAAAATGTCCGCGAGTAACATATATCGGTTTGCATGTACAAGTATACGTAATCATCGAGATTTTGACAATTGAATTCATTCCAAACTTTCTGCGCGTGGGTATAATCATCATCAGAGACATTCGAATCGTTTAAAGTGCTATAAAATTTTTCTTTGGGTGGTAACTCTGTTTCATTGAGTTTTTCCCTTGAATCAATGTACTCGTAGGGAAAAACTCCTTTTCGCGTTAACAATTGAATTTTGTCATCACTATAGTTGGAAAAAACAGAATTAACAATTTTGTACTCATTAAGATAGGATGCAAACTTGTCCAATGATGATGCCATGAATTTAAAAGAATCGATAAAACGAAATTTAATAAAACTACCTTTTACATTTTTTGTAAAGCTGATGTACTTCTCTTTGTTTATTGGAAGTAGTTCAACTTTTCCTACAAATTCAGTAGCAATAGATTCAATGATAAAGTGTGCATCATAGCCGCTTAGGTTATGAAAGACAACAGGTATGGTTTGCGATTCATGGTAATTAATATTACATTCTTGATGCGCGGGTCCACGAAACTTCCCTGTTAGATGACAATAATCTCTTACTTTTACTTGTCCAGGCTCGATTTTCTTTTTACAAATATGACATGTGCTATCATTTCGAAAAGCTACCCATTGCTGAGAACTTAGAGTTGTTATAGGCACAGGATTTTTAAATCGAATATCTATATTGTCAGCCAAATTTTTTAATTCCTTTGAAAACCACTTTGCTGGATACTCCTCATCTCTTGGAGACGCTTTGTATACAGACAAAGAATCATCAAAAGCGCACTTCAAGTAATATCCAATACTGAGAGTTTCATGATTTTGAAAAACTTCTGTATTGGATATTTCTTTTGGTGCTTCTGTAGGAATTAAAAGACTCTTACAATCAGCATAGATAATAAAAGGCACACGTTCCTTGTTTTGAAAATGTTGAAATTCAAGGATATTTTTTCCAAGTTGAGGCAATTTAATTCTTGTGTCGTTCATCACTCTACAATTTTCTTCATGTTCGTTCAGCTTAGATTCTTTTCCAAAATAGTGCAAGCAGCGATCACAGATGTATTTTTTGATCTTCTTCTTTGACAGTTCTGAACTGACGAGTCTCGACAAATCCTTGATCCAGACAGAATGGTAGTTGAATGACATGATAGCAACTTCATCCTCCTCTTCCTCTTCATGATTTTCGTCAATGTAGTTATCTTCAACTCGTAAAAGGTTAACATGATGGATTTTCTTTTGTGATGATAGATGTAGAGGTAAAACACTAAATTTTTTATCTCTTTTGACAAGGCCGTAAACGTTGACTGAAATGTTGTTTAAAGCCTCAAATTTTGAAATATCTTTAAGTGCAACTGGAAATTCAATTCCAGTAAAATCAAGTGAATCTTCGTATTGCCTGTATTTTGCAACTCTGTGTGTATGCTTATTATCTGAGGGATATAACGCTGACAATATTGACCATTTAAAACACTGGTTATCGGTGTTTTGAACAATTATGCAGGCATGCTTTCTATTAATAGCAGATAGCAAATTGATATAAGAGCTTGCACGCATTGGGTTGTATTTGTTAACTCTTTGCCGTTCATATGTTACGAAATGTCGTCTAGAGTCCTTTTTGGGGGAACAGCCAATGAGAAGAGGCGTTTATGCTTGTGTTGATAAGTTAGTTATGTGTGAGAATGTAAGTGTCTAAACTTGCAGTATCGTACCTTCTCAAAATTGGAACCCATTTATATTTTACAATAAATTATATTTAATTATACTAATTGATCACTAAAAATACGATTTTTTGTGTAAAGTGTAAATGTATATTTGCAATTTATTACAATTTAAAAATGGTAAATTTAATTGTTAAAGACTTTTATCAAACATAAATATCCTATGTAAACATAACCTCAAAATCAAACTAACATTCGGCCCTGATATTTTCCACGTGATTCAACTGTCAAACTGCTTGTTTCTGAGGTGGGGAAAACTAATGTACAGCAAAGAGTTAATGTTAACTTCTAATCTTTCAATAGAATGAAGTCTCCAATTTAAATCTTTTTGTTGGAACTCTTCAATTCTTTTCAAAGTTGGTTGTTTTGCATTCTCGTTGTACCATTGATCTAACGGGGTTGTACTTAAAATTTCAACTGTTTTTGCAATAAACGTCTTCAAGTCAGATATTTCCTCTTTACCATTATTTAAATCTTTTACAAATTTCGCGCCTAACACGGTATACACTTTTAGCGGACCAAACCTGTTTAAAGCTTTTTGAATGTTAATTTTGAATAAAGCAAAGGCATCATCTAAGAACAAGTTAATATCTTTATACGATAAATTCATAATAGCACTGATTTGTAAACGATCATCGAATGCCTTATCAAAATTTACCCATTTCAATCTTTCATTCTCCATTTGCACACCCGCACCACGTTTCATTAATGTATCAAAATGGCAAGACAAGTACTTAGTATCTTTTGGTTTAAATTCAAACATCTTGATTTTTGATAAGGTAAAAATTCATATTTTTTAAAAAAATTACGCATTATGTTTTTGTAACATTCACACTTGTTTTGCCATTTAAAACTTTTAATAAGCTTATCATCACCTGTCATATTCATCGTGGTGCTGAGTTCACGCTCTGCGAGTTTGATAAAGCTGTCAGCCTCCTCACACACCTCATTGTAGTCTTTGAGGTCTATTCGACGTCGTGATTTCTTTGACGATTTGCACTTTGGCATCTTGATACCTAAATTTGAAAATAAACTTAAAAAAATACGTCTAAAACTAAGAAAAACCTGAAAAAAACTAAAACTAAAAAAAATGCTAAAAATAAACAACTAAAACTAAAAAAAATCATGAAAATAAACAACTAGATCTAAAAAAAATCCTGAAATAGAAAAAAAGAACCCTAAAATAGAAAAAAAACCACCACCAACTTAAAACTAATGCAAAATAGAACACAAAAATAAAAAACCTACAATAAAAATAAATAACTCCTAAATTCAAAACGAAAAAAAAATTCTGAAAAATTGTCACTGAAAATCAAATCGAAAAAAAATCTCTGAAAACTCTGTAAATAAAATCTGGAACCCTGAAAACCTGAAAGTAGTCTGCTGCACCATTCAAGATGCAACTGATGCTTGTGGCTCGCGCTCCGTAACTTATACCCCCAGTCCCCACTATTCTCACCACCCCACTGCGCAACTCCCCACTACTCCACAGGCGCGCGCAACTCTCCTACCAAAAAATAGTAAACGCCGACTACTGGGATAACTTGAAGTTAACATAACTCAAGTGGGTCATCGGTCGGTAATGCAGAACCCTGACATATCGATCGGACCAAAAATTGTGGAAGAAATCTGCATTACCGACTGATGACAATACTTACCATCAGTCGGTTACTTAACTGCAGTCAGTAATTTACCGGCATTTTTATAGAAGCATTATCAACAAGGTCGGTAAAGTAGAACAGCAACCAAATTTTACTTAGTGGCGCGAAATTTAAAATTATCCCTTCTAACCAACTTGAAAGTTTGAAAATAAAAATTTAAATATTTCCCCAAGGGGTTCGAATTTACCGGTGGCGCTATCTCTCGGTGGCAGATGGAACTCAGATGTCGGTAAAACAGAACACCCCTTCTAACCCACTTAAAAGTTTGAAAATAAAAATTAAAATATCCCTCTAAAGGGTTTTAAATTGAGCAAAAAATAAAATGGCGCCATCTAGCGGTGGCAGCCGTTACTAAAAACTCGGTCGGTAAAACAGAACACCCCTTCTAAGCCACTTGAAAGTTCACTATTAAAGAAATCTACCTTGCCGACTGTAGGTAAGTGGCCCAGAACCCACCTAGCTATACTACTGGCTGATTGAGAATTGTAGTCACATTCATATAATTTGTGGAACAGTTCTGTTTTTAATTCTTTATTTAATAAAGAAGATGTTCTTTATCCATTATAATTGCATTTACAAACACGATCCTGTAATATAAATAAATAATATAAATAAGAAAACTTAAAATAAATAAATGCTTAAAAATAATTTGTGATAATAGTAAAAAAAAAATTTTTTAATTTTTTTATTTTTATGACAAAATTATAAATAAAAATAATATAACATTTTAATTAAATAAGAAAATTATCAATAAATTAAAAAACTGAATTTAATTCACTTTAAAATTAATCATTTTTAACGTTTATTTATTATAGTGAATAAATTTAAATAGAAAAAAAAATAAAAACATTATTTTCTAGATAGATCTCTTTTTCACAATGTTGTTACTTACACAGTCAGAAGACTTTTTTTCTTCTTTTGGCTTTCCGTTTCGTGTTTCATATGCTTTCCGCATCTTTTAATTTTTTTCTATTATTATCTTTCCATTCTGAAGAATTACACTTCCTTTTTTTAGGTATTTTATGTTATTTTATGTTACTTAACCACACTTATTATTTATAACCTTTATTAAAAGTGAAGCAGAAGTGTTCTATGAATATCAGGCATGAGCAGTAGTGTTCTATGAATATCAAGCATGCGCGCAAAACACCCACACATATATACTCGCACATATACACTAATCACATGTACATGTATACTCACACATGTACATAAATTACATACACATGTATACTGACTCATATGCAGATATAAACTCCTACATATACACAAATCACATATATAGATTTAATAAACGATTGATAATATAAATTGTTGAATTTTTTAAGGTTCTTTGATGCACGTAGTGTCTGTTGAAATTTTTTTGAATATACGTAAATACTTCACTCGCTAATGCGAGTCTTTGTTTGACAGAAATCAACAATAATTTTTTAAATAGGGTGGATTCCACGTCAGTTCAACACACTTATTTTCATGACTTGTTGGGATTTAGCTGTAATTTTGTAAATTCATTACTTTTATAGTGATAAACAACTCCACTAAATATTTTTTCAAAATTTTAAAAATTACTAAAAATATGACATTTTCCAAATTTCTGTCTTTTTTTTGCAAGTGCTATAACTTTGGTTCTAATTCACCGATTTCGGATTTTAAAAAAAAGGTTTCTTTGGTTTTAAGTATATTTTAAGTTAAAATTAATATAAAAAAAATTCAAAAATGTTTTTTTTTGAAATTTTGAAAAATTAAAAATCCGTTTTTAAAAAAACATCATCTTTGATTTTTTAAAAAATTTTACTAAATGTTAGAGCAAATGTGCTTTACATGTCCTGTAAGTTTCATCTTGGGATCTCCAAGGGATTCGGAGTAAAAAAATAAAACGTAACCACATATTACGAACATATGGGGCAAAATTCCTCAACTGCCCAGGTAAAAAAAGGAATTTTCTCTAAACTTTGCTAAAATGTTACTATTATTAGTAGAAGTGTAAATATTAATTTTTTTAATTTGATAAAATACTTTTTGAGTTATGGAATTTCAAAATTTTGATTTTTTGAAAATATATTTTTTCGATTTAATATATTGATAAGTAAAATTAATCAAATTTAAAGTATAAATAGTGATTTTTAAAGGGGTTTTCATGGGCTATAAGCTGGTGACATTTTTTCTATAAGCCATGTAAAAATCAGAGTGGGACCATGAGAATTTTTGAGGAAAATAATAATTTATCATTATTTTACATAGAAAATGATGATTTATAATTAATTTCTTCAAAAAATTGCATGGTCCCACTCTGATTTTTACATGGCTCATATGAAAAAAGGTAAGCTTTCGATTGGGATAGGTTACAAAAAATAAAAAACACCGATTTTGAGGTACAGTAGAACTTGGTTAATACGATTCTGTAGGGACCGCACAAAGAATGCGCCTTATGCGGGAAAACGTATTAGGTGGGATATAAAATGTATGTCTTTAATTGCCGGGACCACCATAAATGAGCGTCTTAAGCGGGAAATCGTATTAAACGGGATCGTATTAACCGGGTTCTACTGTATATTGAAATTAAGAATTTGACCTTGAATTTCAAGTTTAAATTGACAGAAAACAACTCTTTTTTCATTACCAGTTTATAGCCCGTGAAAACCCCTTTAAAAATCACTATTTATACTTTCAATTTGATTAATTTTACTTATAAATATATTAAATCGAAAAAATATATTTAAAAAAAAATCAAAATTTTGAAACTCCATAACTCAAAAAATATTTTATCAAATTAAAAAAAAAATAATATTCACTTCTACTAATAATAGTAACATTTTAGCAAAGTTTAAAGAAAATTCATTTTTTTACCTGGGCAGTTGAAGAATTTTGCCCCATATGTTCGTAATTTGTGGTTACGTTTTATTTTTTTACTCCGAATCCCTTTGAGATCCCAAGATGAAACTTACAGGATATGTAAAGCACATTTGCCCTAACATTTAGTAAAATTTTGAAAAAAATCGAAGATGTTTTTTCAAAAACGGATTTTTAATTTTTCAAAATTTCAAAAAAAAAATGTTTTTGAATTTTTTTTCTATATTAATTTTAACTTAAAATATACTTAAAACCAAAGAAATCCTTTTTTTAAAATCCAAAATCGGTTAATTAGAACCAAAGTTATAGCACTTTAAAAAAAAGACAAAAATTTTGAAAATGCCATATTTTTGGTAATTTTAAAAATTTTGAACAAATATTTGGTGGAGTTGTTTATCACTATAAAAGTAATGAATTTACAAAATTACAGCCAAATCCCAACAAGTCATGAAAATAAGTGTGTTGAACTGACGTGGAATCCACCATAGATAATGAGTGAAAAATGACTTATATTTCTGTAAGTGTAATTTTCAACTGACTTTTAGTAAAATTATTTGTTTGATAGAAATCTACAATAATAAATAAATCACAATAAAATAACAATCAGTGAAGAATGACTGATATTTCAGTAGAATTCCACTGAATATGAATCCAAAGTCACTTTTTAAAAATACAAAATGGCGAATCCAGGATAGCAGACGAAATGAAAGATTTAGTAAGAGAATACGTAAAAATAACATTTCGTATAATGTACAATGACAATTTTTTAAAATGTCACTTCATAATTTTTGTCTTATGATTTTAAATAAAATAATTTATATTTTTATAAATATTAATAATTTTGTACATTTTCTAACCCCTATAAGGTTTTAATTTTGTAAATGTTTAAACTCTAGTTTAGAAAGAAAAATTTATATTAGGGGAGGTGAGGGCGAAGCGACGCATGGGGCGAAGCGACGCAGTCAACATTTCTCGAGTACAATAACATTTAATTTGTTAATAAATTTATTTTTAATTACACCTTTTTAACCTTCATAATTGGTGGTATAACAAATTTTATTTTATCAACTTATAAGCGTTTGAGAATAAATAATGTGTTTTTGACCTCTGTGCATTTCGTTTTTCGTGATAACAGAAATCAAATTTTTACTACTTATTTTTGTTTTTTAGAATTAATACGAAGTGTTTTTGTATAGGTTAATACCAGTAGTTACATAAACTATAAACAATTTTTAAACTATACGTTTAGGAACAAAGATATAATATTTTTAAATTAAAAATGTACCTTGGGGCGAAGCGACGCATTCTTGAAGGGGATAAGTGACGCACAGTGGGATTTTTTTTACAATTTACTGTTCAAAAATCTCTACGTCCTACAATTTTTAGCCGATTTGAGTCTTTTTTGTTTTAAATTAAAGGGGAATAAATTCTTAAGACATCACTGTAGGCCAATTTTTAAGGCTTTAATTCTTAATAATTTTCTATTTTAAACAAAGTTAACAAATTAATACAGTATTTTAAAAATGAACGACTATTTTCTTATTCCGTTACTGCACATGATATAAATCAGTTCAAAATAGTCCAATATAACCACCAGACAAGTAATAGAATATAAAATAATTTATTTAAATTATTGTAAACAATATTAATTACAAATGGATAACTTTGATTCCTCTCCACTAAAAAAGATTTTTTTCCACATTTTCTTTTTAATTTAAGTTCTTTTCAAGAATATATGTCCTTTTGTTTAAAAATTAACTTATTTAAATTGTTATAAACAATATTACTTAACAAATAGATAACTTTGATTCCTCTCCACTAAAAAAGGTTTTTTTCCACGTTTTATTTTTAATTTAAGTTCATTTCAAGAGTATATGTCCTTTTTGTTTAAAAAGTAACTTATTTAAATTGCTATAAACAATATTAATTAAAAAATATTTAACTTTGATTCCACTCCACTAAAAATGTTTTTTTCACGATTGATTTTTTACTTAGATTCATTTAAAGAATATATGTCCTTTCCTCTTTTAAAAAATAACTTATTTTTTATTCTTTAAATAAACATAAATTAAAAAGAAAATGTGGAAAAAAACTTTTTTAGTGGAGAGGAATCAAAGTTATATGTTTGTTAATTAATATTGTTTATAACAATTTAAATAAGTTACTTTTTAAACAAAAAGGACATATATTCTTGAAAAGACCACTATTTTCGTGGTCAGGAAGTTGTCAGGAAATTGTTTATAACTTTTATCAGGTTTAGTCTATCAACAAACTATACATTAACAAAAGTTGCGTTATGTCTTGATACGTCATATCGTACAAGTTAGAACTCAAAATATAATCGGAATTAGAAAATATTTTAAAATAAAGAAAAGTGCGTCGCTTCGCCCTCACCTCCCCTATTATACAACTATATTGTCTAGACTTTCAAAAAACAAAGTCTAGACAAATTTGTCGTAACAATATTGTTACAATATATATTGTAACAATATTGGTGACGGTGACGTGCGTAAGAATAGTGTAGTAAAAATTTCAAAAAAACATTTCTCAAAAAAATTAATAAAACAGCATTTTTATATAGTTTACGAGATAAAAATTCCTGAAAAAAGTGTTGAAATTATTTGATTGAAGAGCGTTCACAAATGATGTCACGCAATTTTTCGGGATTTTATACCCCCCCCTCCCCCTGTCAAACAAATTTCATGCAATTTCACACGTAAAAATACATTGTGTCACGTTTAGTAGAGACCCTCCACCCTCCCCTCAAAAAACGGGACATCATTTATGAACGCTCCCTTGCAAATATCTTGCAAAATATTAAAAATTTTGTAAAACATATTGGCACACTTATTTAGGAACCTAAACACTATCAAATTACAAAGTACCCAAGTATCACGGAATGTAACCTTTAATTGAAGGGAATATTGCATTTAATATTCGGAATATTCCAGTAGAATGTTCCAGAGATCTTAAAGTAATATTAAAATATCCGCTGCACAGGAATATTCCAAGATAACACTTAGGGAATGTTCCACGGTTATATCGAAGTAATATTCCAGGATGATGTTGAAGAAATGTTCCTCCGTAATATTAATAGAATATTTCAGGGTGATGTTGAGGGAATGTTCCCAGATAATATTAAATATGTTGAAAATACCATTGAGAATCGTTTTTACTAAAGAAAGAAGATAAAGAGAAAAAAAGTCAAATTTTTTCAAAGTATGAAATTTTAGAATATTTCCAGGGAATATTCTGGGAATATTCCCTTAATATTCATTTCACATTACCTTGGAATATTCCATTAATATTACGGTGGAACATTTCCTCAACATCATCCTGGAATATTACTTCGAAATTACTGTGAAACATTCTCTGAATGTTATTTTTGGAATATTTCTGTGGAGCGGACATTTTAAAATTACTTTAAGATCCCTAGAATATTCCGAATATGAAATGTAATATTCCCTTTATTTTAAGGTTATATTCCGTGCTGCTTGGGTATAAGCAAAACCAAAATTTCGTCGGTTCATAGAGCCATGGAACGTCCCATATAGCTTTTTAAGATGATTCACATTTTGGACAAGTTAAAACCTACAATATTGTCTGGTTTTAATAAAAAATTTAGGGGGAAATGGGTCAAAAGTACTAAAAGATAGGCAAATATTATTTTTGAAATATCGTTTTTATTTTTTGTGTAGTGGAGCGTGGGGTAATGGGAGCTTTTAAATTTCACGTACTAAAAAGACTTAAAATTCGCTGCAATGTCTAGAAAATCTTCTACAACCTTTGTTTATATCATTCTAAAACAAACGATTACATTTTTGACAAATTTTTAGTAAAGACAAGGGAAAATGTATTTTTTGAGTTTTCGTAGTAAAATGCAAAATATTCCTAAACATCACCATAAGTAGTTAAAATCGTATTATTCAGTTCTGTTTTTTACATTATATTATAGGCGAATATGTGTAGATATGTATACTTGTATAAAATCGAGATAATAATAAAATTTGTTTATATTTTTATTCAAATTTTGGCCTGTAAGAATTCTGTGGGGTAATGGGAGAATTAGTGTCAGCTCAAAGAATCATCGTTACTATGTTACGGCTTTCGTTATATCTTCCAAAATTGTAAAAGATATCACCTTATGAAAAAACTTTTAATTAAAAAATAATTTTTCGTGGAAAAAATTAAAAATTAAATTTTTTTCAAAAATTTTTTATTCAATTAAAATTTAGGAAAAAGTTTATTTTAAGTCTAAAGTTTTGGCTTCATTGTAAGTATTAACACTTTTTTCTATTATAAAACAAAAAATATTCCTAAAGAATAGAAATTTTTTAAATTTCAAGTGAAAGCGCCCAATACCTCACAAATTGAGTGATGGCAAAAAATGTATTTTTTTTGAAATTTTTTTTTTCAATTTACTTTCTCTTTTTAAGTTTCTAATTAAACAAAATTATTCAAAATTTAATTGTTAAATAATTACCTTTTCTCAATAGTTTAGGATATTTGATCGAATTTTGCTCAAAATGAAATGATTTTAATTTTTAAATGAAATATTTATTATCTTTGATTTACAAGAAAGAATGAGATGTATAAATGTTGTGTTTAAAATGTTAATACAATTTGTTTAAATATAAACGGTACTTACAATTACCTCTGTTCAGAGGGCAGATACAAAAATGATATTTTGACCAGGAATATAATAATTCCTATAGCCAACTCTTAAAAAAGAACAGTTGGGACTTTGACACAGTTTTTAGTTCTTATTTTCCGAAGCACACAGGTCACGTTTGCAATTCGTATCTCGAAAATAGACTAGGTTACGACGGATAATCTATTATTCAATTTTAAGAATACCGACTCACAAGTCTGGCGATAATGAATATTTGCTCAATATTTAGAACAACGAGTAAACTTTATACTGTTTGAAAATGCAAGGTTTACGGACAAAATTATGATTACTAAAGGGTCAAACTTAAAGATAAAGCTGTCACGACGCGAACGTAACGATGACTTTGTATCGAAATAAACTGACGGACGACAATGGGGTTTTTTAGTAGCAAATCTTCCCTGGTGGGAGACAAAAGATCAAAGATCACCCCCATCTCTAAGCTTGATTTCTAGATTATCCCAAGAATTGAGTCACTTCTTGGAGCTTTGTGACCACCTGTATCACATATAGTATATCGCAAGTATCACTATTCCATGGGATGGTAAACATTCCCAGGAAGAAAACTAAGCTCGTGCCTTCGCAACATACTAATATGAGTCAAGTCCACTCATAATACGTATATAATTTTATTAATAATTCATGTTGGTGTGCATGTAAATATCGAATCTCATAGCTTCAGTTCTATGAAGAGTAAGATAATTACATTGTATTTTGTCAACCATGAGGATCGATATACAGATGAACTATTTCAAAAAACATTCTATTCTCTATGCAGCTGCAAAATAATATTATTTCATATTAAATTATTATTATTCTATTTCAAAATTTTGTAATTATATTTATTTAAAGGTTTATTTTAATTTTGTTAAATTATTAAAAGTAATAATATCATTTCTCTAATATTTTTCTTATTTATTTTATACCTATCTATTGCTTTTCTTTTTGTTATCCTTATATGAAATCAGCAGATATGCAAATTAGGTAAAGAGAGACATTCCTATTTATATTTCCTTTAGAGAAAGAAAGAAACGTAGCCGTTACTAAAGCCAGCGTTACTGGCGCCGTTACCCAGACGTTACCTATTGTGTTTCAATTAGAAAGTATATATATATATATATATTGACTTTTGTCTATAATTTTCCTTGCGATGAAGGAAGATACCTGGGTCCCTCATTTACAAAGGCTATTGTTCAAGGGTTCGTATTGTTTGTGGTAATCCTTCGTAGGGTCTAATACAGGTATATATATATATATATATTGGCCTCAGAATCAATCTACGAGTGCGAAGAGGACACTCACGCTTAGGGCTTACCACCACGTTCTTAAATATAAGAACGAAAATTTAATTTCAAAATCATATCGTCGATTATTTTCCTTGGGGCACGTTCTACGTGTCTTCAACGAAAAAATTAAGTAAAAAAAAAATTTATAATTCCTGGTGAATTCACTCACTATATGTGAGTGAATATAAAGTTAAATAAATAAGTGAATTATAAGTGTGAATACTTCGTGAATTAGTGAATAGTAAGTATTAGTGAATATAATTAGTGATAATAAGTGAATAGTAAATTAATAATAAAATTACATTAACATACTGTTTGTAAATTTTTTTCAATTATTATTTATTTAAATAATTAAATTGAGTTGTGTTTAGTTTTAATAAAGTTAATTTTTTATGTTTATTAATAAGTTTATAAAAATTTGTTATAATTTATAAATCATCTATAATTGGATACAAAATCTGGAAATTGGTTATATTGGTTAAATTGCAAAATTGGAATTGGTTCTTTGGATACAAACCTGGAAAATGGTTATATTGGTTAAATTGCAAAATAGGAAATTGGTTATATTGGATAAAAGGCAAAATTGGAAATTGGTTATATTGGATTAAAGGCAAAATTGAAAATTGGTTATATTGGATACAAAAGCTGGAAATTAGTTATATTGGTTAAATTGGAAATTGGTTATATTGGATACAAAAGCTGGAAATTGGTTATATTGGTTAAATTGCAAAATAGGAAATTGGTTATATTGGATAAAAATTGGAAATTGGTTATATTGGATAAAAAAGCTGGAAATTGGTTATATTCGATAAAAAGCAAAATTGGAAATTGGTTATATTGGATTAAAGGCAAAATTAAAAATTGGTTATATTGGATACAAAAGCTGGAAATTGGTTATATTGGTTAAATTGGAAATTGGTTATATTGGATACAAAAGCTGGAAATTGGTTATATTGGTTAAATTGCTAAATAGGAAATTGGTTATATTGGATAAAAATTGGAAATTGGTTATATTGGATAAAAAAGCTGGAAATTGGTTATATTCGATAAAAAGCAAAATTGGAAATTGGTTATATTGGATTAAAGGCAAAATTGAAAATTGGTTATATTGGATACAAAAGCTGGAAATTGGTTATATTGGTTAAATTGGAAATTGGTTATATTGGATACAAAAGCTGGAAATTGGTTATATTGGTTAAATTGCAAAATAGGAAATTGGTTATATTGGATAAAAGGCAAAATTGGAAATTGGTTATATTGGATAAAAGTCAAAATTGGAAATTGGTTATATTCGATAAAAAGCAAAATTGGAAATTGGTTATATTGGATAAAAGGCAAAATTGGAAATTGGTTATATTTGATAAGAGACAAAATTGGAAATTAGTTTTGGATGAAAGACAAAATTGGACATTGATTATATTGGAAAAGTTTTGAATAAGGAGAGAATTGTAAATTTGTTTTTATTTTCTATAAGAGGCAAAATTTAGTAATAACATTGACTAAAAGGAAATTATAAAATTTATAATTAAATGTATAAAACTTGATCTTAAAATTCTAATGTAATATTACTATTTTTAAATTTTTAATTCCTTGATATAAGTAAATTTTATAAAATAAAAGAACAATGTCTAACAAAGGAGAAAGTGTTAATTTGACTACTCATGATTTAAGTATTATTGTCACTGAAGGAGCAATGCTAAATAATGATCATATGTATGAATTTCAAAAGCTATTGGGAAGACAATCAAATTTTTTTTATAATATGCAAAATACTTTGTGTTTACAAACACTTGATTTGATAGTTCCAGTCGAGAAAAGTAAGCAGCACATTCAAATACTTTTTAGTGGATCTTATAAATCCGGTCATTGGATTTGTACTTATTATAATGGAATAAGCCTTTACATTTTTGATGGCCTTAATAAAAAATATTTAAATCATGATCAAAGAGATTATTTAATTAGATTATATCCCTTTGAACCACCATTAGTTTTCACAACTGTTGATCAACAACCAGAATACAGTCTTTCTTGTGGAGTATATGCAATAGCATTCGCAACATCGTTGTTTTTCAATATTATGCCCCACTCTGTCAATTACTATTATTGTAATATGAGAAATCATTTAATGCTAATGTTCGAAAACAATAGTTTATGTAAATTTCCCTCTGTACAACATTCTAATAGTAGATCTTGCATAGTTGCTTATGACTGGAATTGCCTTTTAAATAAAAATGATATTCAACTTCTGTATGGAGAATCAAACTTTTCTAAAAACTCTATTAAGAAAGAAATTTCTTTCCCGAGCATAATAAATGAAATAAATGAAGGAAATATTGCATCAACAACACTTAAACAAAGTAGGGCTAAAATTAAAAAAAGTTATCGTGAGAGGCAAAAATTAAAACGTAAAATTGATAATGCAAATTATTCAGAGAAGGCACACACTTCCATTTCTTTTCTGACAGAAATAAATAAAATAAATGAAGGAAATATTGCATCAACAACACTTAAACAAAGTAGGGCAGAAATTCAAAAAAGTTATCGTGAGAGGCAAAAATTAAAAGGTAAAATTGACAATGACGAATATTCAGAGGAAGCATACACATCCATTTCTTTCCCGAGAGAAATAAATAAAATAAGTGAAGGAAATATTGCATCAACAACACTTAAACAAAGTAGGGCTGAAATTCAAAAAAATTATCGTGAGAGGCAAAAATTAAAAGGTAAAATTGACAATGAAAAATATTTAGAGGAAGCATACACATCCATTTCTTTCCCGAGAATAATAAATGAAATAAATCAAGGAAATATAGCATCAAAAACACTTAAAGAAAGTAGGGCTAAAATACAGAAAAATTATCGTGAGAGGCAAAAATTAAAACGTACAATTGATAACGTAAATTATTTAGGTGAAAAGCACACTTCAACTAAGAAAAAACTTCAAGTCGAATCCAAAATTGAATATACTGAGAACCTTAAATTTAAAAATGAAAATAGTAATACAAGTTCTTTGTTAAAAACAAAGAATACTCGATTAAAGCATCAAATTAAAAATGAGTTAATTGTTGAAAATTATCTAGGTCCGATGAATAATTACTGCACACATTGTCAAGCTAAACATTTTAAAGATGAAAAAGTTACTGGTAAAAAACTTAGTTTTAATGACTGCTGTAGTCATGAAGGTGTTGTATTAACTTCAATACAATATCCAGATGAATTAAGGCTTTTGTTAGAAGGGTTTCATCAAAAATCAGGTCACTTTAAAAAGAATATAAGACTATATAATAATTATTTTTCTTTTGTATCTTTAAATGCTAATGTAATTAATTTTAATGGCAGAAGAAGAGGACCATTTTGTTATAAAATTCAAGGTCAAATTTACTATCAAATTAATAGTGCTTTATATCCGGATAAAGGTGAGGATCCATGTTTTGGTCAATTATTTATTTATGACCCTGACGAATCAATCAGATACAGATTAAAAAGTAACGAAAATTTGGACAAAGAACTTTTACAAAATATAGAAAATATTATGAGAACTTCAAACGCATACACAAAATCCTACATGTTGATGTCAGAAGTAATTAAAATTGAAACTGAATTAGCAAGACAAAATAATGAAGATGTTCCAGAGTTACAACTATTGTTCACGTTGAAAAAAGGTTTTGATAAAAAAAGATATAATTATCAAAGTTACAATGAAGTTGCTGCTATTTTCAATACAAACTCAGAAGGAGAAATACCAGAATCTTATGTAACAGTTTATAATAAGTCTACAAAGGAACTGAAATCAGTTAGTAATTTAGATCCGAATGTTGAACCATGGATCTATCCCATATTTTATCCACTTGTAAATAAAGGTTATAATATTAATATGCTTCGTAGTGATAGTGATTTTAGAAGTAAAAAAACATAATATTTCTAGGTCTGCCTATTGTAAATACAAAATTGCTATAAGAGATAAGGAATTTAATCAATTTTTATATGGGGGAAGATTGTTTCAACAATGGGTAGTTGACAATTATGTAAAAATAGAGAAAGATAGATTGCAATTTGATGATGCAACAATATCAGGATGCCATGGCTATTGTTGGTCGTCATGGTAGACCAGATTTATTTATTACAATGACGTGTAATCCAAATTGGAAAGAGATACAAGAAAATTTATTACCTCATCAAACTGCTTCTGATAGACCTGATATAGTAACTAGAGTTTTTGCATTGAAGGTGAAACAACTTTTAAATGTTATTGTTGACAACAAATTATTTGGAGAGGTTAAGTCTTATGTTTATGTTATTGAATTTCAAAAGCGAGGATTACCACATATTCATTTGTTAGTTATATGAAAAGAAAATTCTAAAATATAAACAGTTGAAAGTGTTGATCGTTATATTTCTGCAGAAATTCCTGATGAAAATATCAATCCTTCCTTGCATAACATAATAATGCAAAATAACATTCACGGACCTTGTGGAGATTGGTGTTTAATTGATGGTAAATGTTCAAAAAATTTTCCAAAAAGTTACCAAGAAGAAACTACAATTGAAGAAAACTGTTATGTTCGTTGTCGTCGAAGAAATAATAATAAAACGTATGAGCGACCAAATAGATTTGTTGTTGACAATTCTAATGTGGTTCCATATTGCCCTACACTTTCGGAAATATTTAATTGCCATATAAATGTGGAAATAGTTTCAAGTATTAAATCTGTTAAATATCTATATAAATATATTTTCAAGGGTCATGATGCTGCATCCATTATTATTACAAATGCGAATGGTGAGGTAACTGTTAATCACAATGAAATTAATCATTATGAAGAAAATAGGTATGTAGGTCCTGTTGAGGCTGTTTGGAGAATTTTAAGTAAACCTTTAGGGAAAAAGAGCCATAGTATAAATCGTTTACCCATACATTTACCAAATGAACAGAATGTTATTATTCGCGAAAGGAAAGATAATAACAATGTTTCTTTTGATTTACAGAAAAATACAAAATTGCTCGATTTTTTTAAACTTAATGAGCGTGATAGTACTGCTCGTCAGTATTATTATACACAAATACCAGAACATTATACGTGGATAAAAAAAACTCTTGAATGGCAAAAAAGGAGTCGTAAAGAAAAAGTATTGGGAAGAATGTATTCAGTTAATCCACGCCAATTGGAATTATTATTGTTACTTACAGTAAAAGGAGTAACTTCTTTTCAAAGTTTAAGAACAGTTAATGGAGTTATTCATGAATCTTTTACATCTGCTTGTTTGGCATTAGGACTTATAGAAGATGATAGTGAGTGGATTAGGACAATGGAAGAAGCTACTTTATGGATGATGCCTCATTCACTTCGACAATTATTTGTAAGAATTCTAATTCATTGTCATCCTGTACATCCGGAAAAACTTTGGGAGAAATTTAAAGGTCAAATGTCAGAAGACTATTCAAAAATTGACAATATTGAAGCTGAAAAAATAGCTTATAGAAATATAAAATCAATGTTATTGAATGAAGGATATTGTTTAACCGATTTTCAGGGTTTATTAGATATAGATGAAAATTTTCCTGCGCAGGTTGATGATATAAATATTTTTGAACATATAAAAATAGGAGAGCAGAATTATACTAAATTAAATGTTAAACAAAAAAATATAGTTGATTATATACTTGAAGTAATAAAAGATTCTTCTTCTAATAGTTCTAAATGCTTATTATATTAATGGTTGTGGAGGATCTGGAAAAACTTTTTTATATACTACCTTATGGCATTTATTAAAAACTAAAGGAATAAATGTTTGCAACATGGCATTTACAGGCATAGCTGCCACACTGCTTCCTAATGGGAAAACTGTACATAAAGTCTTAGGCTTACCTGTTCCATGGTACAATGATTCATCTTCAAATATTAAAGTTCAGTCAAAAGAAGGACAATTTTTAAAAAATATTGATGTTTTTATTTGGGATGAAGCACCAATGGCTCCAAAATATGCCTTAAAAATTATGGATAAGTTATTAAGAGATATAATGAAATCAAATGAAGTTTTTGGTGGAAAAATTGTAATTCTAGAAGGAGATTTTCGACAAATTTTACCGATAAAAGAACGAGGTACTAGATCAGAAATAATAAATTTATCAATAAAAAATAGTCATTTATGGCAACATTTCACAAAATACACATTAACAGAAAATATGAGAGCTTTACCAGAGGAAACAGAATTTGTAGAATTTCTACTTAAAGTTGGTAATGGCGAATTGAATGATATAGATGATAACATCGAATTACCAGAACATATTATTCAACAAGGAAATATAGATATTGCTGAAGAAATGTATAGTCATTTGATACAACAGAAAAAATTTAAAGATTTGTCAATGTGTGCAATTTTAGCACCAAGAAATGTTGACGTTGATGATATTAATAAGAGGGTGGTAAATCTCTTAGACAGTAAAGGTGAAAAAATATATAAAAGTATTGATTCAACTGAAAGTTGTGATAATGGAAAATTTTCTGAAGTTTTATTACCAGAATATTTAAACACTCTCTCTCCACCTTCTTTACCACCACATGAATTACATTTAAGAATTAATTCTGTTATAATGCTTATTAGAAATCTTAGTATTAATGAAGGATTATGTAACGGAACAAGGTTAATTGTTTTAGATTTATCACATAATGTTATTAAATGTAAAATATTAACCGGAGATAAGAGTGGAAATATTGTTTTTTAGGGTTCCGTACACCATAGGTGTACTGACGGAACCCTTATGAAATCACTCGTGTGTCCGTCCCAGCCACGCAAAATGGGCTGTCCCCCCCCTTAACTTTTACAAATCTTAACCTAATGAGCTGAAATTCGGCAGGGATCTTCAGTTTTAAGTGCAGATTACAGGAAAAATATAGCGAACACAATTGACGGACATATTTGCGAACTAGGAGGAAAAGAAATAGAATTTTTCCAAAAAAATTACAAAAAATGACCCTGCCCCCCCCCTTAACTTTTACAAATCTCAACCTGGTGAGCTGAAATTCGGTAAGGATCTTCAGTTTTAAGTGCAAATTACAGGAAAAATACAGCAAACCCAATTGACGGATATATTTGCAAACTAGGAGGGAAAGAAATTCAATTTTTTCGAAAAAATTGAAAAAATTACCCTGTCCCCCCCCTTTAACTTTTACAAATCTTAACTTGATGAGCTGAAATTCGGTAGGGATCATCAGTTTTAAGTGCAGATTACAGGAAAAATATAGCGAACCTGATTGGTGGAGATATTTGGGAACTAGAAGGGAAAGAAATTGAATTTTTTTAAAAAAATTGCAAAAAATGACCCTGTCCCCCCCTTAACTTTTACAAATCTCAACCTGGTGAGTTGAAATTCGGTAGGGATCTTCAGTTTTAAGTGTAGATTACAGGAAAAATATAACAAACCCGATTGACAAACATATTTGCGAACTAGGAGGAAAAGAAAAAAAATTTTTCCGAAAAAATTACAAAAAATGACCCTGTCCCCCCCCCTTAACTTTTACAAATCTCAACCTGGTGAGCTGAAATTCGGTAAGGATCATCAGTTTTAAGTGCAGATTACAGGAAAAATATAGCGAACCTGATTGGTGGAGATATTTGGGAACTAGAAGGGAAAGAAATTGAATTTTTTTTAAAAAAATTGCAAAAAATGACCCTGTCCCCCCCCTTAACTTTTACAAATCTCAACCTGGTGAGTTGAAATTCGGTAGGGATCTTCAGTTTTAAGTGTAGATTACAGGAAAAATATAACGAACCCGATTGACAAACATATTTGCGAACTAGGAGGGAAAGAAATTTAATTTTTTCGAAAAAATTGCAAAAAATGACCCTGTCCCCCCCCCTTAACTTTTATAAATCTCAAAATAGTGAGCTGTAATTCTGTAAGGATCTTCAGTTTTAAGTGCAAATTACAGGAAAAATATAGCGAACCTGATTGGTGGAGATATTTGGGAACTAGAAGGGAAAGAAATTCAATTTTTTTGGAAAAATTACAAAAAATAACCCTGTCCCCCCCCTTAACTTTTACAAATCTCAACCTGGTAAGTTAAAATTCGGTAGGGATCTTCAGTTTTAAGTGCAGATTACAGGAAAAATATAGCGAACACAATTGACGGACATATTTGCGAACTAGGAGGAAAAGAAATAGAATTTTTCCGAAAAAATTACAAAAAATGACCCTGTCCCCCCCCTTAACTTTTACAAATCTCAACCTGGTGAGCTGAAATTCGGTAAGGATCTTCAGTTTTAAGTGCAAATTACAGGAAAAATATAGCGAACCCAATTGACGGATATATTTGCAAACTAGGAGGGAAAGAAATTCAATTTTTTGGAAAAAATTGAAAAAATTACCCTGTCCCCCCCCTTTAACTTTTACAAATCTTAACTTGATGAGCTGAAATTCGGTAGGGATCATCAGTTTTAAGTGCAGATTACAGGAAAAATATAGCGAACCTGATTGGTGGAGATATTTGGGAACTAGAAGGGAAAGAAATTGAATTTTTTTAAAAAAATTGCAAAAAATGACCCTGTCCCCCCCCCCCCTTAACTTTTACAAATCTCAACCTGGTGAGTTGAAATTCGGTAGGGATCTTCAGTTTTAAGTGTAGATTACAGGAAAAATATAACGAACCCGATTGACAAACATATTTGCGAACTAGGAGGGAAAGAAATTTAATTTTTTCGAAAAAATTGCAAAAAATGACCCTGTCCCCCCCTTAACTTTTATAAATCTCAAAATGGTGAGCTGAAATTCTGTAAGGATCTTCAGTTTTAAGTGCAAATTACAGGAAAAATATAGCGAACCTGATTGGTGGAGATATTTGGGAACTAGAAGGGAAAGAAATGGAATTTTTTTGACAAAATTACAAAAAATAACCCTGTCCCCCCCTTAACTTTTACAAATCTCAACCTGGTAAGTTAAAATTCGGTAGGGATCGTCAGTTTCAAGTGTAGATTACAGGAAAAATATAGCGAACTCGATTGACGGACATATTTGCGAACTAGGAGGGAAAGAAATTCAATTTTTTCGAAAAAATTGAAAAAATTACCCTGTCCCCCCCTTTAACTTTTACAAATCTTAACTTGATGAGCTGAAATTCGGTAGGGATCATCAGTTTTAAGTGCAGATTACAGGAAAAATATAGCGAACCTGATTGGTGGAGATATTTGGGAACTAGAAGGGAAAGAAATTGAATTTTTTTAAAAAAATTGCAAAAAATGACCCTGTCCCCCCCCTTAACTTTTACAAATCTCAACCTGGTGAGTTGAAATTCGGTAGGGATCTTCAGTTTTAAGTGTAGATTACAGGAAAAATATAACGAACCCGATTGACAAACATATTTGCGAACTAGGAGGGAAAGAAATTTAATTTTTTCGAAAAAATTGCAAAAAATGACCCTGTCCCCCCCCTTAACTTTTATAAATCTCAAAATGGTGAGCTGAAATTCTGTAAGGATCTTCAGTTTTAAGTGCAAATTACAGGAAAAATATAGTGAACCTGATTGGTGGAGATATTTGGGAACTAGAAGGGAAAGAAATTCAATTTTTTTGGAAAAATTACAAAAGGAAAGGAATTTAAAATATTACAATTATAAATTTTTATAATGAAATTATAATGTTTTTTTTAAACTATATTTTAATTAATTAGAAATTTAATTTCAATAAAATTATTAACATTAATTTACCTCTATTTGGTTTTAATTAAAAATAAATTTTTTAGGAAAAATAATTTTTAAGTGCAAATTAAATGTTATAATATTTTAACTATTATTCATTTGAATTTAAAATATTCAATAAAATAATGTAAAATAAATGATTACTAAAAAAATTAAAAATATTTTATTAATTTTAATAAAATTTTTTAAATAAAAATAGTTAGTAGTTTTAAAAAATAAAATTGAAGGGAATAAAATTTTTAAATAAAAGTAAGCAAAAATTGTTGATAAGCATAGTATAATGAAAGAAATAAAAAAGTATGAGTTTAAAGAAAAAATCTTAATTGATAAAACTTTTAAATAAAAATTAATTGTTGGAGGTAATATAATAAAAAAGATTGTTAAAATTAAAATTAAAATTTTGTAATAAAATGTAATAAAATGAATGTCATGAATGAAGGTTAGGTTAAAAAATTTAAATAAAGATGTAGTAATAAATAGAATAATAGAGTAAATTATAAAGTAGTTAAATCATATTGAATAATCTCAAATTAATAAATTTAGGAATCAAGTTATTTGATTTAAAGATGATGCTCTAATAATAAGTTTTAATAAATTAGTGTTTATAATTATAAAGAATCTGGAAATTAAGTTAAAAATTAAAATTAAGTAAATTAAATTAATGATATAAGAGATTTCTTTAATTGAATTAATATTATGAAATAGGTAGAAAGGTAATATTTTTTGTGAAGTTATTAATAAAAAATTTCTTGATCAGTCTATATTAATTAATAAATGTATATATCATCATAAAAATGGTCAAGTTCCTATTTTTATTAAAATAGTTAATAAAATTATTATTAAAAATAAGGTTGAATAGTTTATTAAAGAGAAAAAAAATATAGAGATTAGTATTAAAGATGATCTAAATCTTTGGATTAGAAAATATTTTATAAAAATATCTTTATTAGAAGGAGTGTTTAAAAAGTATAGAATTGGGATAAATGAAATTATATTTATTTCAATTATTATTCAAAGAAATAGAAGTGAGTTAGTTCTTGTCCCTAAAAGAATTCTTAAGTTTAGTATGGAAAAAAATAAAGTTAAATTAATATTTATTAATATTTATTAATATTTATTAATATTTATTAATATTTATTAATATTTATAATATTTATTAATATTTATTAATATTTATTAATATTTATTAATATTTATTAATATTTATTAATATTTATTAATATTTATTAATATTTATTAATATTTATTAATATTTATTAATATTTATTAATATTTATTAATATTTATTAATGTTTATTAATGTTTATTAATGTTTATTAATGTTTATAAATGTTTATAAATGTTTATAAATGTTTATAAATGTTTATAAATGTTTATAAATGTTTATAAATGTTTATAAATGACGTTATTTTATTTATTTATTTATTATTTAGTAATAAAATAATTTTATATTTTTAAATAAATTTACAGTTTATTACTTAAATCAGACATATTACTTTAATTTTTAATTTAATTTAAAATATTTCATTTACATTGAAAAAATAATTTTTTAATTAAAATTAATTGTGTCAGTATGTAAATAAGTGATTTTTTTCTTCTAATCATAAAGATATTG
The DNA here is from genome assembly GCA_032872505.1 of Leptopilina syphax. Lineage (NCBI taxonomy): Eukaryota > Metazoa > Arthropoda > Insecta > Hymenoptera > Figitidae > Leptopilina > Leptopilina syphax. The sequence goes on along the minus strand of CM065468.1, from coordinate 39,819,103 downwards.
GGGTTATATATTTTATATTTGGGATTTGGTCAGGGATAGTGGGGGCAGGATTGAGGTTAATTGTTCGAATAGAATTAGGGATACCTGGGCAATTAATTAATAATGATCAAATTTATAATTCTATTGTTACAGCTCATGCATTTATTATAATTTTTTTTATAGTGATACCAATTATAGTTGGGGGGTTTGGGAATTATTTAATTCCATTAATACTTACAGTTCCTGATATAGCATTTCCACGTTTAAATAATATAAGTTTATGGCTTTTATTTCCTTCAATAATTTTAATGTTGGCAAGAATAATAATTGATCAAGGAGCAGGGACAGGGTGAACTGTGTATCCACCTTTATCTTTAAGAGATAGACATCCTGGAATTTCAACTGATTTAGTAATTTTTTCATTACATTTAAGTGGGGTTTCTTCAATTTTAGGGTCAATTAATTTTATTTCAACAATTATTAATATACGACCTTATATAATATCAATAGATAAAATTACATTATTTGTGTGAGCAATTTTTTTAACAACAATTCTTTTATTATTATCATTACCTGTTTTAGCAGGAGGAATTACAATATTATTATTTGATCGAAATTTGAATACTTCTTTTTATGATCCTGTAGGGGGAGGGGATCCAATTTTGTATCAACATTTATTTTGGTTTTTTGGTCATCCTGAGGTTTATATTTTAATTTTACCTGGATTTGGAATAGTTTCACATATAATTTTTACTGAATGTGGTAAAAAGGGGTCTTTTGGGAGGTTAGGTATAATGTATGCTATAATTTCAATTGGAGGGTTAGGGTTTATTGTATGAGGGCATCATATGTTTACAGTTGGGATAGATGTTGATACTCGAGCTTATTACACATCAGTAACTATAATTATTGCAGTTCCTACAGGGATTAAAGTATTTAGGTGGTTAGCTACAATAATAGGGGTTAAAGTTGATTTTAGAGTGGTAATGATGTGGGTTATTGGATTTATTTTTTTATTTTCTTTAGGGGGAATAACAGGAGTTACTTTATCTAATTCTTCTTTAGATATAGTTATACATGACACTTATTATGTTGTAGCTCATTTTCATTATGTTTTATCAATGGGGGCTGTTTTTTCTATTATTGGGGGGTTTATTTTTTGATTTCCTTTAATTACTGGGTTTACTTTAAATTCAAAATGGTTAATGATTCAATTTTTTGTTATATTTATTGGAGTTAATATAACTTTTTTTCCTCAACATTTTTTAGGGTTAAGAGGGATACCACGACGTTATTCTGATTATCCTGATAGTTATTTAATATGATATATAGTGTCATCAATTGGGTCATTAATTTCAATTGTAAGAATACTTATATTAATTTATATTATTTGAGAATCTTTTATAGTGGAACGATTAGTATTATTTAAAAATTATTTAATAGTATCAGTAGAGTGATTGCATTTAGCTCCTCCTTTAGGACACTCTTATTTAGAAGGTTCATTACAAATTAAGTAAAATGAAGGAATGATTTATTTTAATATTACAAGATTCTGCCTCTCCAATAATAGAATGGATGATAATATTTCATGATTTTACTTTATTAATTAATTTAATTATTGTAGTTTTAATTTTATGAATTATTATAAATGTTTCTTTAAATAAATTTATTGTTTTAATAGTTGAAAGTCAGGAAGTTGAAATTATTTGAACTATTATTCCTATTTTTACTTTAGTAATTTTAGGGGTTCCTTCAATAAAAATTTTATATATATTAGATGAGGTTTATTTACCTTTTTTAACAGTCAAAGTAGTGGGTCATCAATGATATTGGTCTTATGAATATTCTGATTTTATAAGGAAAAGGATAGATTCATATATAGTGAAGGATATTAATTTAAGGAGATTTCGTTTATTAGACAGAACAGAAAATTTAGTTTTGCCAATAGACGTTCAAATTCGATTTTTAATTTCTTCTGAGGATGTGATTCATTCATTTGCGGTTCCTTCAGTAGGGATTAAAGTTGATGCTGTTCCTGGACGATTGAATCAGGGAGGGGTAAATATATCTATTCCTGGTTTTCATTTAGGGCAGTGTTCAGAAATTTGTGGAATGGCACATAGATTTATACCTATTGTTGTTGAAGGAAGGGGAGTGAAAGATTTTATAAACTATATAGAAGAATTTATAGAAGAATTTATTGAATAAAAATAGTTTAATTTTAATTTAATTAAGTAACTTAAATTTAAAGTAATAATTTTTTAAATTATTTATAGTAATTTTGTTAGTACTCTTGATTAATTCCTCAAATAAAGCCTATATATTGATTATTGTTAATGATGTATTTATGAATTTTATGAATTTATTATATAATTTTAATGAGAGGATTTTTTTTAAAAATTTACTTAACAAAAATTAAAAAATATGAAGTTTTGGAAAGTAAATGAGATATTAAATGATAACTAATTTATTTAGAGTATTTGATCCTTCTAGAAGAATTGATTATTCTTTAAATTGAGTAAGAATATTGATGTTAAGTTTATTTATTCCTCAATTATATTGAGTTTTGTCAAGTAAATATATTATAGTATGAAAATTAATTTTAATAGGGGTAGTTAATGAAATTAAAATTTCTTTAATTAATTTTAATAAGTTAAATGTTTTATTATTTATATTTTTATTTGTTTTTATTATATTAAATAATTTTGTGAGGTTATTTCCTTATATTTTTTCTAGAACAAGACATATTTGTATTACAGTTTCAATTTCTTTAATAATTTGGGTAAGGATAATAATTTTTGGGTGGGTTAATTTTTTTAATCATATGTTAGTTCATTTAACTCCTCAAGGGACTCCAGATGTTTTAATACCTTTTATAGTAATAATTGAATTTATTAGAAATATTATTCGTCCTTTAACTTTATCAGTTCGGTTGTCTGCTAATATTATTGCTGGTCATCTTTTAATTACTTTAATAAGTCAATCACATGAAATTTTAGGGGGAGTAGTATTTTTATTGGTTTTAATTCAATGTATTTTAATAGTGTTAGAAGTAGCTGTTTCTTTTATTCAATCTTATGTGTATTCAATTTTAAGAGTCTTATATTCTTCAGAAACTAATTATGAAAATATTGCATAATTTGATTTTTCATTTAGTAACGGTGAGGCCTTGACCTATTTTAAGATCATTTAGAGTTATAAGGACTATAATTGGAGGAATTATGTTATTTAATGATAAATTTATTTATTTAATAAATTTAGGATTTTTATCAATTATTTTATGTAGGATTCAATGGTGACGAGATGTAATTCGTGAAGGGACTTTTCAAGGAAGACATTTAAGACGAGTTGTAGAAGGGTTAAAATTAGGAATGGTGTTATTTATTTTATCTGAAGTTATATTTTTTTTATCATTTTTTTGAACTTTTTTTCATTCATCTTTATCCCCAAATATTGAAGTGGGAGGAATTTGACCTCCAAGTAACATTCTTCAATTTGACCCTTTTCAGTTACCTTTATTAAATACTGTAATTTTATTATCATCTGGAGTTTTAGTAACTTGGAGACATTATAGAATTTTAAATAGAGATAATGAAGGGAGGCAGGTAGGACTTTTAGGGACTATTATGTTAGGGATAGTATTTTCAATAATTCAGTTTATAGAATATTATGAGGCTACTTTTTCTATAAGAGATTCTGTATTTGGTTCAATTTTTTTTTTGACAACTGGTTTTCATGGAGGGCATGTAATTATTGGTAGAATTTTTTTATTAGTTATTTTAATTCGATTAAGGTATAATCACTTAAATAAGTTTCATCATTTTGGATTTGAGGCTGCTTCATGGTATTGACATTTTGTTGATGTGGTATGAATTTTTGTTTATATTTTAGTTTATTGGTGACATTGATAGTTTTTTTAAATGTATATATTTATTATTTTAAATATTATTGTAATAATTTTAGGAGGAGTAATTATAGGGGTTAATTTAGTTTTATCTAAAAAAATATATAAATGTCGGAATAAAATATCTTCTTTTGAATGTGGATTTGATCCTATATCGTATAGGAAGGTGCCCTTTTCTATTCAATTTTATTTAATTAGAATTATTTTTTTAATTTTTGATGTTGAAATTACTTTAATTTTACCAAGAATTATTTTAATTCAAGAAAAATGATTTTTTTATAAGTATATTTTTTGTGTAATTATATTAATTTTAGTATTAGGGCTTTATTATGAATTTAAAGAAGGGTCATTAAATTGATTTTAGGTATTGAATAAATCTAAAGTTTTAGAATTTAATTTCGACTTAAATATATAGTTAAAGTAACTTATTCAAGAAATGAGATAGGAAGATGGGGGAAAATTAATAAAAATTGTATATTGGTGTTTTATAAATTAGCACAAAAATTTTTGGGATTTTAGGGAATAAGTAATATTATTATATACAAAAATTATTATGACAGATTAGTGTGTTAATTTTAGGAATTAATTAAATATAATTTAATTATATTAATAATATTAATAATATTAATAATATTAATAATATTAATAATATTAATAATATTAATAACATGAATAACATTAATAACATTAATAATATTAATAATATTAATAATATTAATAATATTAATAATATTAATAATATTAATAATATTAATAATATTAATAATATTAATAACATGAATAACATTAATAACATTAATAATATTAATAATATTAATAATATTAATAATATTAATAATATTAATTATATTAATTATATTAATTATATTAATTATATTAATTATATTAATTATATTAATTATATTAATAATATTAATGATGTGCCTGATTAAAGGATTATTATGATGTAATAAATTAAGTAAATTAAAGTTTTATTATCATTATTTTTAGGGGGGGGAATAAAAAAGAATTTTTTTGTCTATTGTTAGATTATGAATCTAAAAGTTTTATTAACTTATTTTTATTAAACAATTTTAAGTTAACAATTTTTATTAAACAATTTTTATTAAACAATTTTAAGTTAACAATTTTAAGTTAACAATTTTAAGTTAACAATTTTAAGTTAACAATTTTAAGTTAACAATTTTAAGTTAATAATTTTAAGTTAATAATTTTAAGTTAATAAGACTATTAATTTTCAAAGTTAAAAGAATAAAATTTTTATAAATTATTTTAATATGGCAGATTAGTGCAATGAATTTAAGTTTCATAAATAAAATGATTATTTTTATTAAAAATTTATGAAATATATTTGTTAGAATATTTAGTTAGAAGTTTAATTATCATAATTATAGTATTAATCGGAGTAGCTTTTTTAACTTTGTTAGAACGAAAAATTTTAGGGTATGTTGAAATTCGTAAAGGACCTAATAAAATTTTATTTAAAGGTATTTTACAACCAATTAGGGATGCTTTGAAGTTGATAAGGAAAGAATTATTTTTAATAAAAAATTTAAATTATATAATTTATTTTTTAAGACCTTGTTTTAGGTTTATATTAATATTAATATTATGAGTTATTATACCTAATTTTTTTAATATAAGAATTAGAGAAGTAAGAATTTTATTATTTATTTGTTTTTTGAGGTTAGGGGTTTATATAATAATATTGAGGGGGTGATCTTCAAATTCTTTATATTCAATGTTAGGAAGAATTCGTGCTATTTCACAATCTATTTCTTATGAGGTTAGATTAATTTTAATTATTTTAAGAAGTTTATTTTTAATTGAAAGATTTGATATGTTTAAAATAGCAAGAGTTCAAGATAAAATTTGAGCTTCAATTTATATATGGGGGGTGATATTGATGTTTTTAGTTAGAGTTGTAGCAGAGTTAAATCGAACTCCTTTTGATTTAGCTGAAGGTGAATCTGAGTTGGTATCTGGGTTTAATACAGAATATATAGCAGGAGGATTTGTGTTAATTTTTTTATCTGAGTATGGGATAATTATATTAATAAGTTATTTATTTATATTATTTTATTTTATGGTGAATATTAATAGTATTAGAATAGGTGGGAGGGTGATAGTGATAATTTTAATTATTTTATTTCGAGGGAGATTCCCTCGTATTCGATATGATAAACTTATAATATTAATTTGGAAAAGATTTTTAGTTGTAATTTTAAATTATTTAGTTTTTTTAAACTTTATTAAATGAATTTTATTAATTTTATATTAATATTAAAAGATTAAAGATTTAAGTTAATGAATTTGTTAAAATATGTATTTTGAATATACATTAAAGAGATTAAATTTTTCTATTAACTTAAAATAAAAATTAAAATTATGATTAAAAGTAGCAGTATAAATATATTTATTAAAGTGTTTAAAAAATATGAGGATAAAAAATTTTTTTGTTTAAAAAATATAAAGTTAAATAATAATTTAGTATAAAATTCATTTCATATTGTTTCATTTAAATAAAATAATTTGTTAATTATATTAAAGGTAAAAAAATTTATTGAAAAAGATAATTGTCTTAAAAATATAAAATTTTTGCAGATAGGAATAATTTCAGGTAGAAGTCAGGAATTAAAGTAATTTGTGTTGAGTAAGGAGATTAAAAGTAATAAAATTCTAAATAGTATTATGTAGTGAATAAAATTTTTTATTCTTAAATTTAAAATTCTTGTATTAATTCTATTAAATCTTAGTCAATTAATTAAATTTCCAAAAATAATAGATATAATAAATAGTATTAAAATAGAGAAATTTATTAAAAAATTATCTTTTTTAAGGGTTAAGGGTCTAGAGTGAGGTATATTGAAAGTTAAATAAAATATAAGTCGAAAAGAATAAAATATAGTTAGGGAAATAGAAAAGTATATTAAAGTTATAATAATTGGGTTAATTATGAAGTTTAGTGTTATTTCAAATATTAAATCTTTAGAGTAAAATCCTGAAAGGAAAGGGAAACCACAGAGGGATAAATTAGAGTAGTTAAAAAATATAATTACTAGAGGAGATTCATAAATTAAAGAACCTATTAATCGGATATCTTGTAAATTTATTAAAAAATGAATTATGATTCCTGAACATAAAAATAATAAAGATTTAAATATAGCATGAGTGATAAGATGGAAAAATACATAATTTGGTAGTTGATATGCTAGTATGTGAATTATTAGTCCTAGTTGTCTTAAAGTTGAGAAAGCAATAATTTTTTTTAAATCAAATTCAAATATAGCATTAATTCTAGCTAGGAGTAAAGTTATTAGACCAATAATTAAAAGAGGTAAAGTTATTTTTGTGAATATAAAGTTGAATCGAATTATAACATATACTCCTGCTGTAACTAATGTTGATGAGTGGACAAGAGAAGAGACTGGGGTAGGGGCAGCTATTGCAGCTGGGAGTCATATAGAAAAAGGGATTTGGGCACTTTTAGTTATAATTATAATAAGAATAATTAAAGGTAAAGTATAAGAGTTATTATAATAAATAGAAAAATTTCATGATCTAAAATTTATACCTAGAAAAATAAGAATTAAGAGTATAATATCACCAATTCGATTAGTTAATAAGGTTAATATACCAGAGTTAAAAGAATTTGAAGATTGGTAGTAAATAATTAGACAGAAAGAAATTAATCCTAATCCATCTCAACCTAAAATAATTCTTAATATATTAGGACATAAAATTATTAAAATTATAGAAATTACGAAAAGTATTAAAATTATAATAAAGTAAATTTTTTTGATTTCTAAAATTATATATTCTTTCCTATATAATATTACTATAGAAGAAATAAATATAACAACACTGATAAATATAAGCCTTAGTCAGTCTAGTATTAAATTTAATTCAAAATTTATATTTATTAAAGAAATAATATTTCATTTAATAAAAAAAATAGACTTGAAAAAAATTAATGTTAGTCTATAAAGAAAAGTTAATATTCTTAAAATAAATAAATAGGTTGAATAAAGGGAGTTAATTATAATTTAAAATATTTTTAGATATATTTTTGATTCCACAAATCAATATTTTAAATTTAAATTATTTAAATAATAAAAATTTATTGTTATAATAAGTAAAGGAATTAGATGAAGTAATAAAGCTAGAAATTCTTGAATGGAAATTGAAATAAATATATTAATATTTTTATTTAATATTCCATGTTGTGTTGTTATAAAGAAGTATATTGAATATAAAACACTTGTAAATCTTAAAATTATAATTAAAGGAATTAAATTTAAGCTTAAATTTAAGATTCTATTAATTAATAAAATTTCACTAATTAAATTTAGTGAGGGGGGGGCCCCTATGTTAAAAATATTTAATGTAAATCAAAATAAAGTTAAGGAGGGGGTAATATTTATTAAACCTTTATTTAAGAGTATTCTTCGTGATTTTAGACGTCTGTAAGAAATATTTACTAAAAAAAATAAAGCAGATGAACATAAGCCATGGCTAATTATTATAATTAATCTACCAAGGATTCCTGTAAGTCTTATAGAAATTAAACTAGTAACTATTAGTCTTATATGGACTACAGAGGAATAGGCTACTAATTTTTTTATATCAATTTGTTTTATACAAATTAAAGAGGTTAATAATGCTCCTAAAAGTCTTAGAGTAGAAATGAAGAAGTTGTAGATTGAATTTAAATATTCTGAGATAAATATTATTCGTAAAATCCCATAACCTCCTAATTTTAATATAATGGCAGCTAAAATTATTGATCCTGTTACTGGGGCTTCTACATGAGCTTTAGGGAGTCAAAGGTGTAAAAAAAAAATTGGGAGTTTTACTAAAAATGGGAGTAGTATATATATATAGAAATAGATATTTTTTAAAAAATTTAAATTTATTAATAAAATAATATTTATTAGATTAGTTATATAGTGTAATTTAATTAAAATAATTATTAAAGGGAGGGAAGCAAATAGAGTATAAATAAGTATATAAATTCCTGCTTCTATACGTTCAAATTGAGCTCCTCATCCTAAAATTAAAAATAGTGTTGGGATTATACTTGCTTCAAAGAAAATATAAAAATTAAAGTAACTTATAGATAAGAATGATAGGGTTAAAAAAATTATTAAAATAATTAATAAAGTTAAATAAATTTTTTTAAAATTTATATTAGATCAAATTAAAATTATTAATCTAAAAATTCATATAGTCAGTAAAGTTAAATAAAATGAATTCTGATCAATGAAAATTATTCATATAATTTTCATTGAGGAGTATAGTGGGGTGAAATTTATTAAAAATAAAAAAGATAAAAGAAGGGTTCAATTTAATAATGATAAAAATATTAAAGGTGTTAAAAAAATGATAGGACTTAAGGTTAAGATAAAGATTAATTTCATGAAATTTAAATTATTATATTTATTGAGTTTAAGGTTCCTTTACCTTTAAATTGAATAATTATAATTAAAATTGTTAATCCTAAAATTCCTTCACAAATAATAATAGGAATAATAATTATAATAAAGTATTCAAAATTAATTAGTAGTAAAATATAAAATATAGGTAAGATTGAGGAAATTATTATAATTTCTAAAGATATTAGAGTTAAAAGTAAATGGGGGTAAAAATTTGTGATTAAAAAAATTGAAGTTAGATAGGCTATTAAAATTAAAATGGGGAAGGGCAGGAAGCTAAGTAGTTTATGTAAAACTTTAATTTTGTAAATTAAAATTAAATTAAGAATTTTTTAGCTATTTCAAAAAAATAAAAAAAATTATATTTTTAATCTCCAAAATTAAAGTTTTTATTTAAACTATTTTTTGAATGATATATAATTTTTATTTAATTTTAATTTTTATTATTATTTTAATTCTTGTTAGATTAGTAAGGATTGAAGAAAGACACCCTATAATAATAGGGGTAGCTATGTTTATTGTTACTATAATAGTAATTTTAGTGATGAGAATTATTAATAAAATGAGGGTCTATTCAATAATTTTTTATATAGTTATAATTGGGGGGATTTTAATTTTATTTCTTTATTTTAATAGATTTGCTACAGATGGAGTAATTATTATTAGATATTTTGATTTATTAAATACATTGTATAAATTTTTTACTTTATGTTTAATTTATGTTACTATATCAAAAATAGATTATTTTAAAAGTTTGATTAGGGGGAATGATTCTATTAGGGAAATAAAAAATTTTGTTTTAGAAAGGAATTTTAATTCTTTTAAGTTGATTTATATTAAATTTGATTTAATAATAATTTTTATTTTATTATATCTTTTGTATCTTTTGGTTATAGTTGTAAAAATTTTATTTTTGTTTAAACCTAAGGCTATGCGTCAAATATTATAATGAAAATAATTTTTTATAAAAGTAATTTAAAAAAAGAATTATTGTATTTACCTACTCCAATTAATATTAATTTAATATGGAATTTTGGATTTTTGTTAGGGATATGTTTAAGGGTTCAAATTTTAAGAGGAATTTTTTTAACAATATATTATAATTCTAGAGTTGATTTAGCATTTGAAAGGGTTATTCACATTATTCATGATGTTAATTATGGGTGGGTTATTCGGTTAATTCATATAAATGGAGCTTCTTTTTTTTTTATTTGTTTATTTATACATATTGGACGAGGATTATACATAAGATCATATAAAATAATTATTCCTTGATTAAGGGGTAGTGTAATATTTTTAATAATTATGGGGGCTGCATTTTTAGGGTATGTTCTACCTTGAGGACAAATATCTTTTTGAGGGGCTACTGTTATTACAAATTTAGTTTCAGCTATTCCTTTTATTGGGAATGATATTGTTATTTGATTATGAGGAGGGTTTAGGGTAGGGGCAGCTACTTTAAGACGATTTTATAGATTTCATTTTATTTTACCTTTAGTTATTTTATTAATTGTTTTAGTACATTTAGCTTCTCTTCATACTTTTGGGTCTAGGAACCCTTTAGGTGTATCTAGGGATTTAAATAAAATTCCTTTCCATAAATATTTTCTTATTAAAGATTTATTAGTTTTATTAATTATGGTTATTAGGATATTACTTATTAATTGTCTAAATCCTTATGTTTTAGGGGATCCAGAAAATTTTAATTTGGCTAATCCAATGGTAACTCCAATTCATATTCAACCTGAATGATATTTTCTTTTTGCTTATGCTATTTTACGGTCTATTCCAAGTAAATTGGGGGGGGTTATAGCTTTAGGAGCTTCTGTTTTAATTTTGGTGATTTTACCCTTTTTTAGGGGGGGGATTTTATAAGGGAAGTAAATTATCCATTTAATCAGATTTTATATTGATTATTTATTAATTTTTTTATTTTATTAACATGAATTGGTATAAAACCTATTGAGTATCCTTATATAGAAATTGGACAAATTTTATCTGTAATATATTTTATATATTTTTTTTTAAATTATATATTTAAGAAAAGTTGAAATTTGTTTATAGAATAGTTTTATAGTTTATAAAAAATTTTAAATTGCAAATTTAAAGAATTTAGGTTAAATAAAACTTTTAAGTAAATTTATATTTTATATTAATTTATAAATTTATTTAAATATATAAAATTTTGATATAAGTTAATATTTTAATAATGTTATTAAAGGATTTAATTTAAAGTATTAAAATTTAAAGAAATTTTTAATTTGTAAAATTTTTATTATAGATTAATTAAAGTGCCAGCAATAGCGGTTATACTTTATATATAAAATTAATTTAATTAAATATTAAAGTAAAATTATTTAAGTGATAAATTTAATTGGGGTAAGTAAATGGAATAGTGAAATAATTTATTTATTTTAATTTAGTTGAATTTATTTATATAAAATTTAATGTTGTAAAGATTTAATTTTATTAAAATTAGGATTAGATACCCTATTATATAAGTTTATAATTAAAATATTAATAAAGTAAATTTATAGATTGAAATTGTTAGATATGACGGTATTTTAATTTATTTAGAGGAATTTGATGATTAAATTGATACTCCACAATAAGACATACTTATTAAATTTTGTATTTATATATTTTTATTTAGAAAAATTTTTTTTAAAATAATTTTGAAATTTTTTATTATAAAAATTATTTAAATCAATATGTAATTTAAAGATAAGGTTTAATTGAATTACTATAAATTATTAATTTATAAAAAGTATATTTAAATTATATTTATAAATAGGATTTAAAGGTAAAATTAATTAATTAATTAATTTGATTTAATTTTAAAATATGTACAAATTGCCCGTCAATTTAGTTTATTAATAAATAGATAAATTTATTTAAAATTAAGTAAGTCGTAACAAAGTAAATATACTGGAAAGTGTATTTAGAAGTTTAAATAAAAAGAAATTTAATTTTTTAGGGTAAAAAATTTTTTTTTTTAAATCATTAATAGTTAAAAAATTTAATTTTAAGTAAATAAATTGAATAAATTAAATGAATTGTATTTTAAATGTATTGTAAAAGAAAAAATTATTTTATTAAATTAAAGTTTTATTTATTTTACCTTTTGTATCAGGGTTGATTAAAATTTTTTAGTTAAAAGTAAAAATTTCGAAATTAATAGAGATAAAATTTTAAAAAGTTAAAGTAATAAATTTATTTAAAATAAAATTTTTGTAATTAAATGTTAATCGAAATTAATAATATCTAATTTTTTAATAAATAAATTTAATTTATAATTTTTTATATACATGTTATATTATAAATATATAAATGTAAATAAAAATTTAAATATTTTAAGGGATGAACTTTAAAATTTAATTAAAAATATATATTAATATGTAATTAATTTATAGAATATAATTTAAAATTTTAATTTTTAGAAAAAATGTAATTATTTATTTGGAAGTTATTAATATTAATTTTTAATATATTTTAATTTATATATTAAAATATAATTATAAATATTTTTTAATTATTAATAATGATTAAATTAGTAAAAAAATTTCGTATTTATGTAATAAATTTTTGTTATTAAATTAATTTTAATGAATTAAGCAAAAAATTTATATTTACCTGTTTATTAAAAACATGTCTTTAAAGTTTATTTATTTAAAGTCTATTCTGCTCAATGAAAATTTTAAATAGCTGCAATATTTTTGATTGTACTAAGGTAGCGTAATAAAAAGTTTTTTAATTGAAAAATTGTATGAAAGATTATATAAGATATATACTTTATTAAAATTAAAATTTTAAAATTTATTTATAAGTAAAAAATCTTATTAAATTTTAATAGACGAGAAGCCCCTATAAAACTTTATAAATAATATTGATTTAGATTAATATTATTGATTTAAATTAAATTATTTATTATATTGGGGAAATGAAAAAATAGTTTAATTTTTTTATAAATAATTATATAGATATATAAAAATTTAGAAAGAGTGTTTAATTAAAATTATTAGATTAAGTTACTTTAGGGATAACAGCATAATATTTTTAGAAAGTTCTTATTGATAAAAATGTTTATGACCTCGGTGTTGAATTAAAATAAATGTTAAAAGGAGATTTTTAATTATTAAGTCTGTTCGACTTTTAAAATTTTACATGATTTGAGTTAAAATCGGTGTAAGCCAGATTGGTTTCTATCTTTAAAATATAAATTTAATATTTGTACGAAAGGACTTTATTATTAGTTAATTAGATAATTTTTAAAATTAAATAAAGATAAGTATTTAAATTTAGTTAAATTTTTATAATATTAATATGTAAAAATAATAATAATTATAATTATTAAAAAAATTACATAATTATTTCTCCAAGAATTATCATACTGACATCAGATTAACTAGTTTAAAACAAATTCAATAAATTTTAAAAAATTTTCCTCCATATTGAACCAGATATTTTGAATTTTGAAAAACTGATTTCAGATTCGTAATCAGCGATCCTGGAAATTCCCAAGCATTCAGTTTTAAAGCCAATTTGATCAATTTTTTATTTCGTTGTCCGCCATACTGGATCCGCCATTTTGAATTTTGGAAAACTAATGTTAGATTTGTAATCAGCGACCCTTAAAACCCCCGAGTAACAAGTTTCAAGCAAATTCGACGAATTTTGAAAAAATGTCCGCCATCTTGGATCCGTCATTTTGAATTTCGAAAAACTGATGTCAGATTCGTAATCAGCGACCCCAGAAACCTTAGGGTACCAAGTTTTATAAAAATCCATTTAAAATTTTTTCAACATACTTTTGGCCCAAACAGTGAAAAACTCGTTGACAGCCAAGGGGTTAACCTGACAAGCTTTTTTCTTTTTGGTCACTCTTATTTTATTCAGTCTTGATTTTAGTAGTTTTCTTAACTTCTCTTATTTCTCTTTTTTTGCTTAATTTGTGAACCCCGTCTTGCCCCACTCTCCCCTACCCCATCTTATGCCCGCACCTACGAAATTGAATAAAACGATTAATTACTACAATTTACGATTCAACAAAGAAAAAAAAACATATTATGCTTCCCTTCTTCTGTAACCCTTGACAGTTAGAAAAAAATTTATACAGTTCATTAACTGTTATTATTAAGTAATAAACACCTCCTAAAAAAAGTGAAAAAATGACAAAATCGTCAAAAACAGTTTTTTTAGTAAAACAGATAAAAGATTTGTTCTCATGGCTTTTAGGTTTTATAAACAAGAAACTATCGTCTCGGTGCAGTATTATGTAAAATATAATCGCGATTGGTTAGTTCGTTTGTTAAATAAGGCCGGTACCCCGTCTTGCTCCACTCTCCCCTATCAAGCAAGTCTGAATAAATTTTGAAAAATCTTATTAACCATATTGCAAACGCCATTTTGAATTTTAAAAAACTGTCACCGAATTTGTAATCAGTGACCGGGGTTCACCCGAGAACTAATTTTTAGGTCAATTGGATCAATTTTGTAAAGTCATACGCCATATTAGATCCGCCATTTTTAATGTTTAAAAACTAATATCAGATTCGTCATCAGCTATCCCTAAAACCCCCAAGTAACAAGATGCAGGTAAAACTAAACTCTTTTTAAAAAATCGTCTGTCATATTGGATCCGCCATTTTGATTTTTTAAAAACTAAAATCAGATTCGTAATCAGCGACCCCAAAAACCCCCAAGTAAACATTTTCAAGCGAAAACGGTTAATTAAAAAAAATTGTAGGCCATATTAAATCAGTAATTTTGAATTTTTTAAAACTAAAATCAGATTTGTAATAAGCGACCCCAAAAACCCCCAAGTAAACGTTTTCAAGCGAATAGGATTAATTGAAAAAAATTGTATGACATATTGAATCCGACATTTTCAATTTTTAAAAACTAACATCAGATTTGTAATCAGCGACCCCGAAAACCCTCGAGTAAACATTTTCAAGCGAATCCGATTAATTAAAAACAATGTCCGCCATATTGAATCCGCCATTTTGAATTTTTAAAAACTAACTTCAAATTCGTAATCAGCTACCCCAAAAATATTAAGACATGAGAAGTAAAAAAATTGTTTTGATGGATTTAAACGTTATAGGGCTTAGAAGATTTGTACATTCGTGTTCCTTAAAATGATGATGGGCGTTTTTTTAAAATTTCCATTTTCGATACCATTAGAGCTGTCAAAAGTCAAAAACTCCAAAAATCTCAAAATACTTTTATGAATTAAAAGCAAAAAAGAGATAAATTATTCTGTAACACATTATTGAACAGTTTTGAAGGTCCCCGATTATAAATCTAAAGTTTTTTTTTAAATCCAAATTGGCGGATCCAATATGGCGGACAAATTTCAAATTTGATCAGATTCGATTAAAAATTGCTACACGGGGGATTTTAGTGTATCTGATTACAAATCTGGTCATTTTTAAGAAATTTTAGCTCCATACTGTTCTATAATGTAAACAATTTGTTATTTTTACAAGCTTTATGCGAATTGGATAAAATTTGAACATTTTTTTAGTCATATGAAATCCACTATTTTAAATTTTTTAATTGTAATTTCAGATTCGCAATCAGCTACCCCAAAATCCCCCGAGTAACAAGTTTTAAGTAAATATGATAAAATAATTTGAATATTTTTCCGCCATATTGAATCCGACATTTTTAATTTCTAAGAAGTGACTTTATATTCGTAATCTGCGATTGCAAAAGCCCCCGAGTAACATGTTTTAAAGGAATCGAATCAAATTTGAAATTTTTCCGCCATATTGGATTCGACATTTTGAATTTTTAAAAAGTGACTTTAAATTCGTAATCAGCGACCTTATTAAAAAACCCTGAGTAACAAGTTTTAATCGAATTTGATAAAATTTGAATTTTGTCTGCCATATTAAATACGACAATTTTTATTTTTTTTAAAAACTCTAGATTGATAATCGGAGACCCTAAAAACTGTTAAAGAATGAGTTACAGAATAATTTACCTTGTTTTTGCTTTTAATTCATAAAAGTATTTTGAGATTTTTAGACTTTTGAATTTTGACATCTCTATTGGCATGGAAAATAGAAATTTTTAAAAAACGCACATTAGCATCTTAATGAACACTAATGTAGAATTTTTTTAAGCCCTAGGACGTTTAAATCCATCAAAGCAATTTTTATTTGGACTTCTGTCCGTGTTGACATGGAATGTCCCATCCCATCCCACTTAATTTAAGGATTTCATATCATTTATATCAACAGGCAAAATTAAAAACAATAATTTAATAAAACGTTTAGTTTTATATGCATTATTAGATGATAAGAAGTTTAACCATCCCGAAAATTGAATATTGTCGATGTATTGAAAAAATTTCGGAAAAGCGTTCACCCATAAATGCGTACATCCAGGACACTCAATCCAAAAATTTAAATTCACAAATAATTACCCCGTAAAATAAAACAGGCGCATCGAAATTGCGTCCGGATGGACCCTCGCTAGAGGGGGAAAGGTAATGTGGCCGCTGATACCTGAGATATGAAGAGGGGAAATATTGTCTCCCCTCCACTGTCTGATTTTAATTTCATTACCCTCATGGCTTTTAATTGAAATAATCGTTTGAATGATTGTAATTATGAGTGATTCATTAGTATCTATTTTAGTGTGTATGTATAAGTAATTTAATCGCTTATAATTGTTAAGCAAATTTTTATTGTATGTATAATGTATGAGTAAATGTCAGAAAAACCATCCAAAATAGTTCGTCGGAATTTGATTCATATTTTATTTAACTTTTTATCCGGAAATATTGTGATGTATTTTTAAAATTTTTTAACTGGTTGACTAAAATTCTAATTTTATGGATTTCTTACTACTTAAACAAGTAAAGAATTTTTTTTACTTTCAATTTTGTCTATTTTTATCTTTTTAATTTTATTCTTATATTTCTCATTTTCATTTTTACTTAAATAATGAGGGGAAAATGCATAAACTCAGATACTGGTGGGGGAACACTGCTCCGGTTTCCTTACCTTTACTTTTCGCGGTTAAATGACCGTACCCTCTATAGGGAGGGTCAACCTGGCCGCAATTTCTACCCGCCGAATAAAACACTTAGAGACAAGGAATTAAACAGTTTCAAGTAGGTGCTCACGTGTCCGCTCCCAAAGAATGTTTGGTTCTCAGAACATCCCCCACAGCTGAGTTAGCCATTGCCGACGCTCGATTTTCAGCCGAGAGAAAGGACCCAAAACCTGAAAAAAGCACACCCAAATAGCAGTACTCACTCACAACTTTAGTGCGTTCTATTAGTCCGTATTTAAAACATTTAAACCTGTTTGCTTTGGCGTTTCCAGATTTAGTGAAAATAAAAATATTAGTTTTACTCGTATTGACCGTTAGATCGTTCTCCGAATAATAGGCATAGAGTGTCTCCAATTTTTCATTTAATTCTGTAGGAGAGTCCACCAGAAGGACGTAATCGTCTGCATACCCCAACATCAACAACTTAGTCAAATTATTAATAGAAAGACTCTTGCATCCTTTACTTAAAAAATATTTCTCAAAACCTCTCCCTGCAGGACTCCCCGATTAATTTTAACATAATTGGTTCTAATCAGTGCTGCCAACTTAGTATATTTTATACTAGATTTAGTATAATTCACATGACGTTTAGTATCTAAAATTTTGATCTAGTATCTAGTATAATCTTTAGTATATTTGAGAAAGTTCTGAATTTTATCATCAACACATGTTTTCTGTAAAAATGTACAGATTTTTTCATTTTTAAATTTTCATAATTCCCGGTTCTTTAGTCACCTTCCTCAGTGTATCAAAAGATGGCGCTCGAATTCTTGTAAGCACTTGTGATAGTGCCTTTAGATTAGTAGTCGTTTCGTCGTTTGCAGCTATTTGCCAGTGATAGAGTTGTCAGAAAAATTCCTTCTGGTGGACAAGATTTTTCACTTTAAAAGGCCAACGGTTGTTATGTAATGAGACTTACTTAAAGAATAAATTGTTTAAATGTGATTTAGGTATGTTTAATGCTTCTTTCAGAAAGGCAATAACTGAAAGTTAATCTTAATTGTAATATCTTGTTGTGTCATTTTTATAGGTTAGTTTCTTGAGATGTCGAAAACAGAAAAAAGTATACACAAAAGTATAGAAAAGAATGGGTGGCGGATAATAATTTTTTAAAAGATTGGATTCGACCTGTTCCTACTGATGATTATTCAGCTTCTTGTAGATATTGTAAATGCGTCTTAAAAGCACACTTAAAAGTACTTGAAAAACATTCGCAATCTTCGAAGCATATTGAAGCTTCTAAGCCATTTTCATCTGCTAGACAATTGAAAATACCTTTTCCACCTGCGCCAAAAGCAAATGATTCTGTCGCTGTCGTAGAGGCTGGAATGACATTATTTGTAACATGTCATTGTGCTCTAAAAAATGTTGATCATCTTACTCGTATGAATAAAAACATTTTTAAGACAGCAAACGGTATTAATTTAATTCGACTTGGACGTACAAAGTCCACTGGAATTGTAAAGAACATCATGGGACCTCATTTCAAATTGGAACTAATCAAAGATATTGGTAACAGTCCTTATAGTCTTCTTATCGACGAGTCTACTGATATAAGTGTCACGAAGAAACTTGGTGTCGCAATCATATACTACTCCGAGAAATCTAAATCAGTTGTATCTACTTTTCTAGCTCTACATAGTTTAGAAAAAGGAGACGCAGCTTCGATTGTTGAAGCTGTCAAAGAGGTTGTTCAAGATTTAAATTTAGATTTGTTAAAAATGCAAGGGATTGGAACAGATAATGCTAGTGTTATGACTGGGGTAAACACTGGAGTTTACAAAAGACTTAAGGCTGAAATACCACATCTTATTCTCATTCGTTGTGTGTGTCATTCCATTGAATTGGCCGTATCTGAAGCTGTTACGCATAGTTTACCGAAGCATTTAGAGTTTTTAACCAACGACACTTATTCGTGGTTTTCTAGATCAGCTGATCGACAAGGAGATTTCCAAAATCTTTACAATGCGATGAATGATGGAAATGATCCCTTAAAAATACTTAAAGTTGCTAAAACCCGTTGGCTTTCTATTTTTCAAGCTGTTGATCGCATTTTAAAACAGTGGCTCCAATTAAAATTTCATTTTGACTTGTGGAAAGTAAAAAATAAATGCTACAAAGCTGAAATTCTTTTTAATATGTATTCAGATCCACGAAATGAGTTGTACCTTATTTTTATTAAACCTATTCTCGACGAAGCCCAGAAGGTAAAGTTTTATTAATATTTATATAGAATATATTATTTTTTTAAGAATAAATGACGTTTAATTAAAAATAATAATGAAAGCAGAAAGTCACTTTAAAGTAATTCTACTTTTCATTAATCTTTCAGGCCAATAAAGTTTTCCAAACTAATGATAATGATCCCGTGAAGCTGCTGAAATCATTAACCCTTTTAATTGAAGGGTTCTGTCAACGAATTGTAATCAATGGTTGTCGAGAAGATTTTCTTACCATGAAAGTATCGGATTATTTGCATCCAAAACCATATCTCGGCTTTTCATTTGAAGAAAAAATGCGAGAACTCCGTACAGGCAAACAAATTTCTATTGATGATGAAATTTTTATTCGCAATAGATGTATTGACTTTCTTGTAAATTTAATTACTCAACTGCAGCAACGACTTCCTGATAATGTTGAAATTCTCAAAAAATTATCTTTACTAGCTCCAGAAAATTTTTTAAGAACAACAAAGTCTACAATAGCACCGCTTGCTCAACTCATGAAAGAAAATCCAGACGTAATTGATCAAATAGAATTTCAATGGTCTAGGATTTCGTTCATCCAATGGAATAATACGAAAGAAACAATTCCCTTCTGGTTTGAAGTTTTTTATTATAAAGATGCCGTGGGGGAAAATCCCTTTTTAGACCTGTCGAATTTTGCTAAAAGATGTTTAGCACTCCCTTGGTCAAATGGGGAAGTTGAAAGGGTTTTCAGCCAAATGAAAATTGTTAAGTCCCCGCATAGGAACAGTCTTCACGATTTAACTTTAGTAGCTATTCTCACTATTCGCGCTGGCCTCAGAAGAATAAAGAAATGTTGCTTTAATTATGAGTTTCCAAAATCAGTACTGGCTCAAATAGGCACTCTTGCAGCATATTCAAATAGTTCCGATAGCTTGTCATCATCATCTAACGATACTTCTAATTTTAATTCATTGGATGAAATCCTTGAAGGTTTAAAACCTTTTGAAGAGGAACATTAACTTTAATTTAACTTTAATGTGTTAAACAAAATTGTTAAATTTATTTTAAATATTTAATGAAGGTAAAATATTGTTTTAAAGTGCTATATTTTATTTAAAATTTAAATAAACTCTTTTAAAGCAAAAAATACTATTTCGCAATATATATTTTCAAATTTCGCGGTGTTAGTATAATTTTAGTATAATCCGCATCACTGTCT
Organism: Leptopilina syphax; assembly: GCA_032872505.1. NCBI lineage: Eukaryota > Metazoa > Arthropoda > Insecta > Hymenoptera > Figitidae > Leptopilina > Leptopilina syphax. Next base: position 39,798,307 of record CM065468.1, on the reverse strand, counting down.
AGTACATTCCAGTAAGGTCGAGTTGGCAGCACTGGTTCTAATACCCTCGGCAGAGAAGCTGGTGCGAGACAGATGGAAAAACCTCTTTAAAATTGATTAATGCCGCATATACAACAGCTCCCGTTTACTTATTGTTAGGTAAAGGAAAGAGGAGATTGTCAAGGTAACCACTGACTTTCCTGAAGCCTGACTGGTGCTCCGGAATTAGATCTAACTCCGAGGCCCAAGTCGCAAGACGATCACACAACAATTAAGTGAAAATCTTTGCCAAATAACTAACCAGAGTGATGGGTATGTGATTCTTAGGGTCCTCTGCACCTTCTTCTTTTAACAACATAGACCCCAGTCTCTTGGAATCGTTTCTGTGGATAGAATTTTATTAAAAAGACATTCCATAGAAAGTATCAAATTCTGAAGTAAGTTTTCGTAAAACTTCAATCTGCCAAAGAATTTTAGGTGGATGGATGGCCTCTAACGATACGGGTGATTCTTCGCGTAGCGCAGAACTTGATTTTTTTCATGTTGCAATGGAAAAATAATAAATAATTTTCATATATTATTTTTACAATTTCAACGTAAAAAGGTTATTTATATGTTTAGAAACAAAAACCAATAATTACTTTTGTATCTAATATTATAATTTTTCGTAAATCAGCGGTTTTAAGGCTGAAAACGTCAAATTTTTACCTGTCCCCACATGAAGTTTAGAAAAAAAGTAAATAATTTTAGTAATATGCAATAATAAATACAATTACTATTGACATTTTAGTACAGTCTACTTTAGTACAGTTGATTACATTTTTTTTTTAATTCATTTTATAGGGTTTTTTTTTATTTTATGCTTGACAGCAAATTTAGATGCTATTCATTATTTTATTAACAAACAGTGAATTATTTAAATGAAAATCTAATGTTAACTTAAAATAACTTTTGTAAACACAAAAAATAACTTCCTTAAGTTAATTCAGGAAAAAGAATCAATGTTCTAATTGATTTATTTATTTTTCACTCATTTTAAGTTGGAAATTTGATAAGGGAATCACAAAGTAATCTCCACCGACCTTCACCGACCCTTAAATATTTTACCACAAATTAAACAATTATTTATAAAAAAGGTTAAATAAAGCGTAGTTATATTGTTTTGGTCAATACATTGTTTATTGTTTTTGGTCAATAGATCCACTTTAAACCGATAAAAAATTAATGATATTTTTTTCTAAAAATTAAAATATCTAAAGTCGGTTGAAAAAGTTCCCACCGGCCTCATTACCAAAATAAAAATTTTCAATTATGATTTCTACTTTGCATATTTTTAAAAATTACCGACAAAATTTCTTTAAATTACCTTACAAATTGACATAAATTTCCATAAATTACCGCGAAAATTTCCATAAATTACCAAAATCCAAATTTTTAATAATAATAAAAATTTTACATATTTTTATAAATTATCGCAAAAATTTCCATAAATTACCATAAATTTCCATAAATTCTCATAAATTACCAAAATAATATTTTTTAAATGAGATTTACGCTATAATATTGTTTAAATTACCACAAAATTTTTTTTTTGACAGAATGTGTCCAAACAGTGAGTTAGTTAATTACTACACTTGTTTACAAGGAGAATTATAAATAATTTTTCCGGCCCGCTATGGATATTTCTTTCTAAAGCCTTTATCTTAAAAAAGAATCTGTCCGCGCAAGCGCGGACAGCTTCTTCCGAGCTTCGCGCGGGGGCTCGCAAGTTTCAGCGCTCCTCGGGGCGCGCGAAATATTGGTCGTCGCGCTTCGCGCTCCGTGTCTTGTTGCGCGCAAATGGCTTGCTTCGCTCGCCGGGGTCTGCAATTGTTGTGCATTATTTGTGTTCTTGTTTCCTATTATATGTTTCATAAAACAGTTTTTTTTTCTTAAAGTTACTACGACTTGAAGGATTACATTCTCATCACATGTTTTAGTTTGCTGATGATTGCGATATTAAGTGAATTTAAATGTATATTTTTGGTCTTGATGAATAAAATTGTGAAGTTATTTTTAATTATACTAACTCTCTTAGTAAAAACATGATTTGCAGAAGCAGCTAAAATATTTTTAAAGAATTAGTATCAAATTTTTGTGTAGTGTAGACCGGAGCGTTATGGCTAACTTTTCACTCTTTGTTTATTTACTCGGACATTTTTGTTTTAATTAAGTGTTTATCTCCTAGAAAAGTTACTCTGGTATCTTAGCTTTCTTTCAAAAAAACGAACGTTCCTATATTACTCTTCATTTTTTTCTACAATATCGTCAGTATCGTAGGTAACAAAAACAAAGTTTTTGTCTACGGACAGACAGACAGACAGACAGACGTAATCGCCGGACCATGTTCAGGGTGGCCGCAAAATTTTATTTTCAAAATTCCCTGATTTTTCACTAACTAATTTTTTACTTTCCCTGATTAACAAATTTTTGAATTATTTAATATTCTACATTGAAATGTCCGTAAGAAGGTTCAATCTTATAAAAAATGTGACGGGACCATTATAATGAGCTATATTACAAAAAACGTCTAAATTAAAAACTGAATTGATATTTTAAGTACCAAAGTTTTTTAATTTGTGGTTTTTTCGATCAAAATTCTCTGACTATTAAAAAATTTTTTAAATTTCCCTGATTTTTACTTGACTAACAAAATTCCCTGACTTTTCTCTGATGTTTTTTAATATCAGGGCACATCAAAACGCAAAGATTTCACAAAATTAGCAAAAGTAAATTTTTCACTAAATCCAATAACTTTCTCATGTGATGAGAATGTAAAAAACCATTTCCAACAAGATATAAAATTAAAAATATTGAAATTGGAAAAAACTGAATTTTAAAAATTTTGAAACTACTGTAGTTTGTGTAGTTTTCGACGAAAATGGCTGGCTAACGAACTCGATCTGTATTTTAACAGTAACTTTGTGCATGCAAAGTTGCAAGTTGATGCAATAAGTTTTTCAAGAGTTATCGTAGGGACACCATTGTGTCTACAGACAGACACGATGACAGACATATAGATAGACACTTTTTCTAGACCATGTTTAACGGACTCAGGGAACCCCAAAACGTCGAGATTTCAAGAAATTATCGAAAGTCAATTTTCGACCAAAACTAATACTTCCTCATGTGATAATAATGTAAAAATGATTCAAAACAAAAAATATATTCAAATAGTGCAATTAAAAATGAAAAAATCATATTGCTTCCTCATAAAGGAAGCTTTGTATTAGCAAAATTTTGGATTGTCATTTTTGACATATTTATAAATTTTTTTTTATTATGCCTAATACTTTAGTACTTTATATATGCACAGGAACTCCCCGTATAAATGTTCTTAATAAATAAAAAAAAATTTCGACGTATTTTGAACTCCGAAGTCCAAAAAACGGATTTTAAAAATTTGTCCCGATGTGTGTGTGTGTGTGTGTGTGTACTAACATTACATCTGCCTCAATATCTCAGAACAAGAAAGAGCAAAAAGCCCAAATTTTTTCTTAAATTGTAGGTCTCCACGGGGGACATAAAATGAGAGTATTTTCAGCCCGATTCATGAAGTTAAACTATTTTTTTTGCATTTTTCATTTTGTAAAAAAACGTTTTTTGGACATAACTTAAAAAAATGTAAGGACACTTATAAATGTTTTTCTTTAGTTTTGTAGAGTTTTTTCACACGAATCTTTTGAGCCCTAATTGAATATTTTTCGTTCATATTAACCGGAAATATTAAACTTTAAAAAATCAAAAATTTTAGAAAATAAGACTTTTTTGAAAATGTTGTTGAAAAATGTAGAAGTTTAGTTTTGTTTTGTATTTAGTTTCGTAGAGTTTTTTCAGACGCATCTTTTGAGCCCTAATTGAACATTTTGCGTCCATATTAACCGGAGATATTAAACTTTTAAAAATCTAAAATTTTGAAAAATAAGACTTTTATAAAAAATTTTTTAAATTATGTAAAAGTAACTTCAAAAAATTATTACCAACTTGAAGAGCATTAAAAAACGCTTCGTTTGACCTATTTTTTAACCTGATTCGGGCAGAAATTATGAAATTATTGGTATTTGAAAAATCAAGAATTGTGGAAAATATTATTTTTTCAACATTCTTGTTTATTAATTTATGTGTAATTATTAAACTATTATTACCATCTTATAGAATATATAAAAACACATTATTTAGACCAAGATTTAATGATTTTTAACCCTTTTATAAAAAGTAATTCTTATATTTCAATTATTATTATTTCTATGAGGAAGCAAAGTGTTCATGAAATGAACACCAAAATTATAAAAATGTACAACTTGGCAGCGGTTTTCGAATTTTATATCGGTCAACCAGAACTCAAGAAAAAATTTGTTTAATTTAGAAATACTAAAAAATTAAATTTTTAACCCCTTGACTGTGGATGACGTGTATACACGTCATGAAAAAAACTGGCCCAAACAGTGGATGACGTGTATACACCTCGTGGCCCAAACAAGAAAACATCTTAACGTATATTCGCAAAAACTTTCACTCGGGGGTTTTTGGGGTCGCTGATCACGATTCTGAAGTCAGATTTTCAAAATAAATAATTTTTCATCCAAAATATCCGCCAAAAATTTTAAAAAATTTTAAAAATGGATAAATTCTTTTAACAATTCTTACTCGAGGGTTTTTGGGGTCGCTGATTACGATTCCGAAGTCATATTTTCAAAATACATAATTTTTCATCCAAAATGGCCGACAGAAATTTTTAAAAATTTCAAAAGTGGATCAATTCTTTTAAAAATTCTTACTCGGGGGTTTTTGGAGTCGCTGATCACGATTCTGAATTTTGAATTTTAAAAAACTAATGTCAGATTCGTATTCAGTGACCACGAAAACCCCCGAGTAACGAATTTTAAGCAAATCCAATGAATTTTTCAAAATAGTGTACGACATATTGGATCCGCCATTTAAAATTTTTAAAAACTAACACCGGAATCGTATTCAGCGACCCCAAAAACCCCTTAGTACCTAGTGTCATGAAAATTTATTGTCAAGAAGGTCTTACACATTTTGGGACCATTTTATTCTATTTTAGCTACACACTGAAGAGGTTAATAACTTTAAAAAAAAAATTTTCTGAGTAATATGTAAAGCAATACTTCTAAACAATGTTGACAGACAAAAAAAATATTCTGATATGAAAATAAAATTTTTTAGTTCTAGATAAACCGTTTGGCTAAATCTGGCCCAAAAACTTAAAAAATATACCTGGCCCAAGAACTTAAAAAAAAAAAAAATTCATAACTTTTTTGTTTTTTGTTGTACAAAAAAGTGTTTTCAAGAAAAGTTGTTTGTTTTTGTACAAATTTTAAGGAAAAAAATTAAAAAAATTTTTTTTTTGAAAATTGTCAAAAATACAAAATTTTTAAAATTTCAAAATTTCAAAAAAATTCATAACTTTTTTGTTTTTTGTTATACAAAAAAGTGTCTAAAGGAAAAGTTGTTTGTTTTTGTACAAATTTTAAGGAAGAAATTGGAAAAAAATATTTTTTTGAAAATTCGAAAAAATACGAAATTTTGAAAATTTGAAAGTTTTGTATTTTTGTGGTTTTTTGACGAAATGAGCTGTCCAACGAACTCAGGCTTCATTTTAATGGACTAAAAAGCACCCCAAATTTCAAGTCGATTTGTTAAAATTTATTGGAGTTATCGTCGAGACAAAATTTTCTACAGACAGACAGACAGACAGATCGACAGACAGACACTTTGCTAAAAACCATTTTTTTGGAATCAGGGGGTCATGAAACGTGAAGATTTATCAAAATTAGACAGTTTATCTCTGAATCTACTGAACCGATTTTAATAAATAATAACTCGTTTTGTTTGTTAGCATGTCCTGTGTGAGAATTTACCAAAAAGTAGTCAAAAAATTAAAAAAAAACATTTTTGCAGACTAGATAAATACTGAAAAACATAGTGTATTTTGACAAAAATTATTGAAACATTTGCTATTTTTTTATTTTAGTCAATTTTTCATTAATGGTGGTAGATTTCTATGCAAAACACCTTCCTTTTTAAAAAGCAATTTGGATTTTTTGTTTCCGATTTGTCAATCTTGAGATAAACTGTCCGCAATTGGACAACTAACTTTTTGGAGTTTCGATCTAAATGCTGTCTGCAGATTATGATATTAAATAAAAATTAAAAACAAACCATTATTTTTATTCTTTAAATATGTGCTAATATAGGGGTCAATCCATTATATTTCAACTAAGTTGGTCGCGACCTATTTTTTAAAAAATTTGGTTTTGAAATATATTAAAAAGTAATGTTTTGAGATTATATTTCTGGTATTAATTTTTAAAAATATTTAATAGTTTATTTAAAAATTAATTTTTTATCTTTGGAGGTTTAGAAAAATGTCAAATTTTAGCACATTTTCACAATAGATTAAAACTGTTTAGAATAAGATAAAATTAAATTTAAATTATACTATAATATTAAACAAGTTGTAAATCCAGATGTTCATTACATGAACATTTTGCTTCCTCTTTACGATCAGCAAAAAAAATTTGCTTCCTCGTGAAGGAAGCATTAACGATAAATATATTTCATTTTTAAATCATTTTTAATACAATTTAACATTTATAAAATAAAGTTCATTTGTCTTAATAGAAAGAATAAAATTTTCTTATACAGTAATATGAATCTAAATAAACAAAAAAATTTTTAGTTAAAAAGTGAATTTTTCAAATTTAATTGTAATTAATTCTATAATTTTCAATAGAATATATATACTTTATATACATCAATCGATTCGTCTTGATGCAAAGAATAAGATTTTTGATTTATTTTTTAATAAATAATAACATTCTATTGTACAGCAACATGATTTTTAAGAAAAAATGAATTTTTATTAAAAGTGCAAATTTTTTGTCTATAATTGGTTTTAATTCTATAAATTTAAGTAAAACATATACTTTATATATACCAATCGATCCGTCTTGGTGTAATGAATAAAATTTTAGAAATAAATGAGTAAGATTTTCTTACACAGCAACATCATTTTGCGGAAAGAACTCATTTTTTTGATAAAAATGCGATTTTTTCAGCTTTAATTGTGATTAACTCTATAAATTCTCATACAATTTATACTTCTTATATACCAATCGATTCGTCTTGATGCAAAGAATAAGATTTTATTATACATTAACTTTAATAAACAACTTAAAAAAATTTTTTAGAAAAAAGTCAAAAAAAAATTTTTTTTTGAGAATTTTTTAAAGTCTATCAATCCATTTCGAGATATTTTTATGATAAATATACCTGGTAAATTTTAGCCAAATTCGTTAAAATAACGAAATAAATAAAGAAAACTTAAATTAAAGCAGAAGACAAAAGTGTCGATTTAGCCATATTTTGAGAGCTTAATTTAGAGCAATATTTATAATTTTTTAAATTGAATTTTACCTTTTTGGATGTATTATTTATTGAAATTTTAAGATTTCTTGGTTTTCTTTTAAATTGCAGCTGAAACGAGGAAATTTTCGATAAAAAAGTCACTCATTTGGAGGTTTTGTCAATTTTGAAATCCTTATATCTCTTTTGGAGAAAAATGAAAAAATTTAAAAAAAAAAAAAAAAAAAAAAAAAAAAAAAAAAAAAAACAGTGTTTATTAATTAATGAACATTTAATTGTTCTAATTCAAAACGCAAAAATTAATTTTTAATTGAAACATCTTCATATAAAATTGAAGTGGAAACTCTTTTTATTCGAAGAATGGAATCTGATATAGGTGTGAAATTGTGATTGTTTCTCGTTCCTGGAATTGTACGAACTGAATTAAATTTTCGATTTAGGTGTCTTTCGTTCCTTTTTACTTCCTTTGCATCGGTTATAATAAAATATATTCCACGAATGTTAGTGTTACAAAACTCGAACATTTCTTCGACATTTGAAATGCATTTCCCATTAGTCATTTGCAAGCTTGCTTTTCTCACGAGACGTTAAACAGTCCCACCTACCCCATCGCAAGGACTTTTACCGTGGGATGTTCCAAAAAAGTTCCATGAAGCTTCAATATTAAAATCTTCTTTATGAAATGCCAAATTAATAAAATTTTTTCTGTTTTTATATTGACTAGCGGCTCCGTCTGAGAAATAGTGAATGAACTGTAAATTTGGAAATGTTGTTTTTAAAATATTTAAAATTTTTGTCTGGAACGTATAAACGGCGCTGGTTGAGTGGTCATTGCAATCCGAAAGGATGCAGAAACTGTCTGTTTTGGTTATATTTTCTTCCTTATAATATATAACAAAAGGATGTAAAGTCGCTTGATCGTTAACCGAGTGTCGTGATTGAATTTCGTCTTGAATAAGAAAAGAATAATTTTGTGCAAAGTCTAAAAGAACAATGATATGATTTTCCTGAAGATTTTCTTTCAGCCATTTAAGATAGGATGTTTGAGATTTTGATACATACTCGTGTTGCTTTAATGAGAGAAGCTGTTGTATTAAGGACTCGATGAACTCTAGGCGAGATTGAGAAACAGCTCCCGAGTCGAACTTTTAGACCTGCTTACCTCCTGGTAAGTATAATATAACCCTAACCTGCACCTAACAAACCCTTGGTGTTTTTTTCCTCCTGCGTAAGTTCTATTTAACTCTGACAACTCCTTTTTAAGTCCTAATTGAACCTTAAACCCTGTATTGCTTCTACCACATTCTTAAGCAATAGGAAATTTTACGCGCGGTACAAGATATTCAACTTATTATTGTTTTGCAAATTACAAAATTTTTTATTTTGAAAATTTCACGAAAGAATTCAATTATTTTCTAAAATTTTAATAAATCCTTCGAAAAAATTCAATTATTTTTATAAATAGTAAAATTCTTCCGAAGAATTCAATTAATTTTATAAATAGTAAAATTCTTTGCAGGAATTCAATTATTTTCAAAACAATTTTAATTGAATTCCTTAGATGAATTCAAATATTTTTAAATATTTTCATAAATTGCAATTATTTTCTTAAACTTTCATAAATTCTTCGAAATAATTCAACTATTTTTATAAATACTAAAACTCTTGTCAAGAATTAAATAATTATGAACCCAATTAAAATAAAATTAAACGAAAGAATTTAATTATTTTCAAAAATTCCCATAAAATTTAGTTTCAACAAGAATTTAAAATTTTTGAAAAACAATTTAATTATTCTCAAAATATTTTTAAAAAAAATCTATATAAGAATTAAATTACTAGCTCAATACAATTTTTGAATATATTCGTCAAAAGAATTGAAATAATTATATTATTTTCGAAAAGTAATTAAAATTCTTATGATGAATTCAATTATTTTGAATATACTTAATTTTAATAAAATTCTTTAAAGAAATTCAATTATTTTCGAAACAACTTTAATTGAATTTTTCGAAAAAATTTCATGATTTTTAAATATTTCTAGAAAATTCTTCATAAACAATTTAATTATTTCTTAAAATTTTAATAAATTCTTCGCAAGAAATCACTTATTTTCAATACAATGTTAATAAAATTCTTCTTCATAAAATTCAATTGCTTTCGAAATTTTCAATTAAAATTATTGAAGAAACTCCATTAGTTTAAAAAACAATTCAAAGAAATTTTTCAAAAAAATTTAATTAGGATTTTTAAAAATATTAATAAAATTCTTTGCGAGAATTTAGTTATTTTTCTAAATAAAGAAATTCTTTGAAGAAATATTCTATTATTATCAAATTTTTTGATAAAATTCTTTGCAACAATTCAAAGATTTTCAATACATTAATTTTAAAATTGAAAATATTTGAAAAGAAAAATTAAAAAAAGATTAAGAAACCAAAAAGTAAACAACAATTAACTTCAAACTGCGAATAGGTTACCGAAACATGTACTTTTTTATTATTAATTTATAAATATTATTTTTAACTGAAATGTTTTGACATTTTTTTTAAATAATAAAAATATTAATTTATGACAGTTTAAAGGTTATTATTATTAAACAATTTATTTATTTGCTGTAGTGTATTAGTGTCAATTAATGCTTTATTGAATCACTCAACAAGTCACTGAAAATAGAGCGTCTGTGTTCAGTTAGGTTCCGTAGCATAGTGGTTAGGGCGTTAGTTTCGTAGTCCGTAGTTCGTAGGTCGTAGGTTCAAGTCTCGCGTGCGTTAGATTTTATTTATTTCGTAGGTTTGCGTTTATTCCGATTTTTCTGTATTGTATAGGTATAAGTATGCAATTTAATGATTATATACACCGTTAAATAATTTAATTAACAAATATTAAATTAAAATTTTTTTTATATATAAATGGATATGTATTAATCCCCACATATACATATACTAACATTATTTATGAATTCGCTATTGGTCACGATTAAATTAAAAAAAAAAGTAAAAATCATTAAATAATAATGCCATTTATTAATAATTAAAGTTATTATAAAAATTAGTTAAAAATGATCTCAAATATGCTATGAGCAGTTTTTCCAGGGTTTTTGGAGAGGAAAGAATTCTGTAAGTAAGGGTCAAGCAGTATTTAATAAGGTTCTAGGAACACCTGCTTTCCCCCTTTTACCATCTAAATTTGTCGCTAACCAGGGGTTTGCAGGAGGTAATCAGAGTTAACTTGCAATGCAAATAAACTCTGCTTTCATCCTATTACATCCTTACAAACCCTCAGTTTTAAGGAGGTAAGCAGGTCTAAAAGTTCGACTCGGGAGTTACCAAATCAGCCCTATCTACGGTAATCCATTGTTTATATTTAAATACCTCTTCGTTACTCATTGACGATTCTATTACAGTATAAACATCTTCAAACCCAGGACAAGTTTCACAATTGCCAATCATACATTTTTCATTTTCGACATCACATACGCCCAATTTTAATAAATCATGAATCGTAGTTTTTTCTTTCATCGCGGTTAACATTAATTTAACGTTTTCATGCTGCACGCAGACGCAAACAGAATAAGTATTACTTGGTCCAGCCAGTATACACCATTTTGGTCTCAATTCTGCAAATTTTGAAACCCCTACACTACCGGTCAAAATTGAGAGACCACCCATTTTCAGGCGAATGAAAAACGTTTAAAAACATAAAATTTATTGAAACTAAAATTTTTTTCTGTTCATTTTTTGAAAGATGTTAAAATTTTGAAAAGAACAAGATATTTTAGAAGTCGTTTGGCCAATAATTTATTTAGATATTTTTAAAAAATCGTCATTTTTAATGTTTTACAAAAATTTGAATAACTTCTTAAATAATGAACGCTTTTTAATGATCTTAGGCTTATTTTAAAGGTCATTTGCTACACTACAAGAATTACTTATATGCATTAACGTATAATTTTTTTCTTAGAAAATGCAGGCCATTAAACTTGGACCAAAAAAATTCAAAAAATTTGAAACAATCTTATTAACAGAAAAATAATTTTTAAAATTCAAACGTATTATTTTATTAAATTTTTTTGAAAACTCTACACCATATGATGTTTTATATATTTTCTAGAATAGTTTTTAGTACAGAAAAATTGTACCAAATTTTTTGAATTTTTTTGGTCAAAGTTTGAAGGTCTGCATTTTCTAAGAAAAAAATTATATGTTAATGCATATAAATAATTCTTATAGTGTAGCAAATGACCTTTAAAATAAGCCTAGGATCATCAAAAAGCTTCCATTATTTTAGAAGTTATTCAAATTTTTGTGAAACATTGAAAATGAGGATTTTTTTAAAATATGTAAATATAATATTGGCCAAATGACTTCTAAAAGATCTTGTTCTTTTTAAAATTTTATTATTTTTCATAAAATAAAAAGAAAATAATTTTAGTTTTAATAGATTTTGTGTTTTAAAACGTTTTTCAATCGCCTGAAAATGGGTGGTCTCTCAATTTTGACCGGTAGTGTATTTTTCCATTTGGCTCTATTTCTTTAAATCGAATATATAACTCCTTTAAATTTAGTAAAATTAAACGCTTCTGTTTTTTCTCTTTTTCTCCAAATTCATTTCGAATAGACACGTAGTCTTTTGCACCCGGACAAAGTCTACTATTTTCATCGCTTTGGTAAAATTCAATTGCTTTAGATTTTATTTCTTCCTCTATTCCACTACGTTGTTTATGTAAAACTTCTGGTGACACACCGAGATCTTGCGTGAACTTTCTGGCTTTCTTAGCTTCGTATTTACTAATACTAAATTCCTCGCACAAACGATTAATTGTCCAAAATTTAGGTGTTGAACTCAATATCTTTATTTTTTCTTCCATTCTACTACACAATTTAAATTTCGCTTTTAAATTTTCTATTAAATCTTTGAAACTTTTAGCCAGTAAACTTTCTTCCGAGTCTAGGTTCGACGTTTCTAAATCAAAAGATTCATTTAATTTTTCTCTCATTGATAATGATGCATCACTTATTGATTTTTCAATAACCCTATTTCTTTTTTCTAAATTCATTTTTCGTATTTTAGGTAAACTTATTCCCAACGATATTAACATTTCATCTTGGCCAGTTTTGTCTGATAGTTCGTATACAGGATCATTTGAATTTTGTAATTCGAAATTTTTTTCACTTACTTGAGAATAAATTTTATTTCTACATCTGGCGCATAAACTTTTACCGGGAATTAATTTAATAAAATCAACACTATTTGAAAATGATAATGTTACTTCTCTTAACGATTTTGGTATAGGTTGAGTATGAGAATCAAAAGGATTACAACAATTTTTTCCAAAATACTGGTGATATTTTTGGAGATATTTGTATTCGTGTCCATCACAGATTGTACTGATATTTTCTTCAGTTCTTAATTTCAATAATAATTGATCATTTTCAGTAAAATCTCTTATTGATTTAGTTAATGGGTTTGATGAACTTTTACAGGGTTCGTTAAAATAAAGACCAATAGAGCACTGCATTTTTTAAGTCGTCAATAAATTAATCTACAGGTATAAATTCATATTTAAAATTTTACAACTGTCACATAAAATAAATGAAAAGCATAAAAATTATTTTTGAAATTAATACTTCTTTTATTTTATGTGATAGTTGTAAATTTATTTTAAATATGAATTCATGACTATAGATTAGTTCACTGTCGACTTAAAAAATGCAGAGCTCTATTAGTATTTACTTTAACGAACCCTGTATAAATTTATCAAACCAATTAACAAAATCAATAAGATATTTTACTGAAAATGACGATTTATTATTGTAATTAAGAACTAAAGAAAATATTAGTACAATCTGTGATAGACACAAATGCAAATATCTCCAAAAATATCACCAGTATTTTGCAAAAAATTGTAATCCTTTTGATTCTCATACTCGACATATAACAAAATCTTTAATAGAAGTAACGAAGTACGAACTATCAGAGAAAATTGGCCAAGATGAAATGTTATTATCGTTGGGAATAAGTTTACCTAAAATATAAAAAATGAATATAGATAAAATAAATAGGGTTATCGAAAAATTAATAAAAGATAATCATTGTCAATGAGAGAAAAATTAAATGAATCTTTTGATTTATAAACGTTGAACCTAGACTCAGAAGAAAGTTTACTGGACAAAAGTTACAAAAATGTAACAGAAAATTTAAAAACGAAATTTAAATTGTGTTGTAGAAAGGAAGAAAGAATAAAGATATTAAGTTTAACACCAAAATTTTGGATAATTAATCGTTTGTGCGAGAAATTTAATATTAGTGAATACGAAGCTAAGAAAGCCAGAAAGTTGACGCAAGATCTCGGTGTGTTACCAGAAGTTTTACATGAACAACGTACCGTCAACTGGGGCTATTTTGTGCATCCGGGGGCTATTTTGTGCACGCGAGTTTTTTAATGAAAAAAATTATTAAAATGAATTATTTTAATCTGCTATTTTGTAAAATGAAAGTTTGATTACATGGCAATAGAGAGCACTAAATGTTATTATTTAATTCTTTGTCAATTAAGAGAAAAAAATTCCTAAAAACGGAAAAATTGTTTAAATAATTTTGAAAGTTCGGAAAAATTATACCAGATCTTCTAGAGTTTTAATGTGTCTCATAAACTGAGTTAGATATTTGTTGTAAATTGTGTTGTGATGATACATACGTAATGCGCTAATTTTTTATTCATTATTTTAAGAGAAAAGTAGAAGAAACTGAAAAACCAGGATTCCATGGGGCTATTTTGTGCACTTAAAAAAATCAAATATTTTTTATAAATGTTTTATTTAGTAAGTAAAGAAGATTCAGTTTATCATTTTAAAACATTTTTGTCTTACTTTTCTGTAAAAGACTGTAAATACGTTAATTAAAATCATTAAAACGATTAAAAGCTCAATCGGTGCACAACGTAACCTCAAAAAATGAACATTAATTAATATTTATAAGTTTTTCAAATTAGTTTTAAAACTATTTTCTCGTTTCTCTTAAAATAACTTAAAAAGCATATTAGATATTAAATTGTTATCTATTTAACCTTAAAAATATTTATTTCAAGTTTTTTAAAAATATCATTCAAAACTATTAAAAAAGCTCCTATTGAAATGATGTTTTAAAGTTATTTATAAGTGTTTAAACGATCATTTTATAATTATATTAGTATATTATTATAAAATATATATTAAAAAAAAATGTTATTTACTATCTGCGTAATATACAATTTAAAGAAAGATTGTTAATTTTTAGTAAATTCAGATTTTAGCAAAATTTTAGTGCTTTATTTTACATTTTTTGTATAATATATCTACAAAAAAAATTTTACTAGGTCATTCTTTTCTTAACTTACTCTCAAATATATACACAAAAGATTTTATGAAGCAGAAACGATTAAAAAAATGTTTACGCAACATTATAGGAAAACAAAGTTCGATGCACAAAATAGCCCCATCCCGGGAGTTATTGTGTGCACGACTTTCAATGACTATAACTAAGACAAAAAAATTTTTTTCTTTGCCAAATTTATAGGAACGCTTCAGAAGGATGTCCACAACATATATCAAAAGGTGATTTTTTTTATTTTCTTAATTCTGAATTTAAATAAATCTTTGAATAAAAAAAAGCTATTTGGTGCACAAAATAGCCCCGGTTGACGGTAGTGGAATAGAGAAAGAAATAAAATCTAAAGCAATTGAATTTTACCAAAGCGATGAAAACAGTAGACTTTGTCCAAGGGCAAAAAAACTGTGCCTATTCGAAATAAATTTGGAGAGAAAGAGAAATGACTGATCGTTTTGAAATAGAACAATTAAATGTTAATTAATTAATAAACACTGTTCCTTCGTTTAAAAATCGATAATTATGTGTCTTTTAATTAAAAAAAGAAAATAATTTGAATGCAGAAAAAATTAATTCATAAAAGTTTTTAAATATATTTGAAATAACAGTTTGAATGAAATTGAGGCCTTGGATCCAATAACTCCAATAAAAAAAAATTTTTTTTTAATAAAAAATTAAAAAAAAAATTTTTGCTTACATTTCTTAAAAGTCAAAAGAAAACTAAAACTTTCATTCTTTGACAACTTTTTCCTAAACTTAATATTTTCGGACTTAAACTACTGAATATAGGTCTACAATTAAAAGTCCAAATTTTCGAAAATTCATAACTCAAAAATTTGGACAATTAAACATAAATAAAAAAATACGTATCTGTTTTTTTTCGATACAGAATAGAAAAAAAATATTTTTGGCCGATTTTAAGAGGTCGACTTAAATCTCACGTGAAATTGCCCATATATATATATAGACTTAAATCTCACGTGGAATTGCCCATATACTAGTCACTATTTTTGCGCGCTACGCACGCCCCTTTTCTTTCTGCTATTAAAAATGGAAATGTTTTTACACCCAAAAGTTTCTAATATTACTCTAAAGATACACACATAGTTATTAAAAACAATTTATCTTTAAAGGATTAAATTTTATTTTAAATTTTGTGTACCTATTCCCTTTTTGAATAATATGTTCTTGTAATATAACATTATCATCTGCATCATTTAATTCACCATTGACAACTTTAAGTAAAAAATCTACAAATTCCGCTTCTTGTGGTAAAGCTATCATATTATCTGTTAATGTGTATTTTTTGAAATATTTCTATAGTTTACTATTTTTTATTGATAAATTTACTATTTCTGATTTAGTACCCCGTTCTTTAATTAGTAAAGTTTGTCGAAAATCTCCGCCTAGAATTACAATTTTACCACCAAAAGGTTCGTTGGAATAGATAATCCATAATTTCTAAAGCATATTTTGGAGCTATTGGTGCTTCATCCCAAATAAAAACATCTTTTTTTTTAAAAAGAGGCCTTCTAAAGATTGAACTTTAATGTTTGAAGATGAATCACTGTATAATGGAACGGGTAAGCCTACAACTTTATGAACAGTTTTTCCATTAGGAAGGAGAGTCGCAGCTATACTTGTAAATGCCATGTTGCAAACATTTATTCCTTTACTTCTTAACAATTGCCATAGAACCATCGAAAGAAGAATCTTTTAGAGCATCAAGTACATAATCAACTACAAGTTTTTGTTTTACATTTAATTTAGCATAATTCTGTTCTCCTATGTTCATTAAAAATTTCATCTTGTATATCTAATAACCCCTGAAAGTCAGTTAAATTATATCCTTCGTTAAATAACATTGTTTTAATATTTCTACAAGCCCTTTGTTCAGCTTCAATGTCGTTTATTTTTTAATAATCTTCTGACATTTGACCCTTAAATTGTTCCCATATATAGTTTATCCGGATGTACAGGATGACATTGAATTAAAATTCTTGTGAATAATTGGCGAAGTAAATGAGGCATCATCCATAATGCAGCTTCTTCGGTTGTCCTAATCCACTCACTATCATCTTCTGGGTAAGAATTCCTGAAGTGGGCCCCTATTTTTCATTGGGTCGATGGATTTTTCTCATTCTTATATGTTTCGATAGCCTATGATGGTATAATAAAAACCTGTAAATAGTTTTCCGAAATTTGAATATTTGCCAAAGTTATTCAAGGTCAAAGTTATTTGTAGCGTTTTAGAAAATAGCAAATTACTCGCGATCGGATGAACCGATTTTAATAAAAATTGGAGGAGAGTATACCTGAAGAATTGTACTTTAGATAAATGATCAAAATTTTAATTAAAAAATATAATTTGTTTGAATAAATTAACTTTTTAATTTTTGGGGTTAAAAAAAATTTGTTCTCCATCTTTTTTTTGGATTTTTTTTTAATAATCAAATAGAGAATACTTAATTTAAGATTTTATTTGAACAATAAAAAAGTGGGATTCTCTATCACTTTAGAAAATATAATATTTTTAGTTACAAAATTTTTTGAAAAGTTAAAGAAATTTGAAGCAAAACAAATGAATGAACTAAACTCGACAATTTTAACCAACCAAGTTTAGTTCATTCATTTGTTTTGCTTCAAATTTCTTTAACTTTTCAAAAAATTTTGTAACTAAAAATATTATATTTTCTAAAGTGATAGAGAATCCCACTTTTTTATTGTTCAAATAAAATCTTAAAAGTATTCTCTATTTGATTATTGAAAAAAAATCCAAAAAAAAGATGGAGAACAAATTTTTTTTTTAACCCCAAAAATTAAAAAGTTAATTTATTTAAACAAATTATATTTTTTAATTAAAGTTTTGATCATTTATCTAAAGTACAATTCTTCAGTTAAACTCTTCTCCAATTTTTATTAAAATCAGTTCATCCGATCGCGAGTAATTTGCTATTTACTAAAACGCTACAAATAACTTTGACCTTGAATAACTTTGGCAAATATTCGAATTTCGGAAAACTATTTACAGGTTTTTTATTATACCATCTTAGGCTATCGAAATATATAAGAATGAAAAAAATCCATCGACCCAATGAAAAATAGGGTCCCACTTCAGGAATTCTTACCCTTCTACAAGTCCTAATGCCAAACAAGCAGTTGTAAAAGATTCATGAACAACTCCATTAACTGTTCTCAAACTTTTAAAAGAAGTTTCTCCTTTTACTGTAAGCAACAATAATCTAAGATGAAATAACTCCAATTGATGTGGATTAACTGAATACATTCTTCCCTATACTTTTACTTTACGAATTCTTTGTTTCCATTCAAGAGATTTTGTTACCCATGTATAATGCTCTGGTATATCTGAATAATAATACTTTTGCGCATTACTATCTCGTTGGTTAAGTTTAAAATAATCCAAAAGTTTTGTATTTAAATCGAAAGAAATGCCGTTATTATCTTTTTCTTCTGGAATAATAACATTCTGTTCATTTGGCAAATGTATGGGTAAGCGATTAACGCTATGACTCTTTTTCTCTAAAGGTTTACTTAGAATTCTCCAAACTGCCTCAACTGGACCAACATATCTATTTTCTTCATAATGATGTATTTCATTATGATTAACAGTTACCTCACCATTCGCATTTGTGATAACAATAGATACATCATCATGCCCTTTAAGAATATATTTATATAAATATTTAACAGACTTGATACTCGAAACTATTTCTACATTAATATGGCAATTAAATATTTCTGAAAGTTTAGGAACAACATTAGAATTATCAACAATAAATCCATTTGGTCGTTTATACGCTTTATTATTGAGCAATTCCACGCCAAGTGATCATAAGAATTTTCGATGATTTTAGCAATATTAAAAATACTTTCAGAATTTCTTCCTTTTTATACATGAAATAAAAGTGTATAAAAGTTTTTTTAAAATTTTTAAAATTTTTTGAGTTACCTCTTACTCAAAATTTTGGTCTGTTTTACAAAAAATGCAAATAACTTTTTTTCTTGTTAACCGATTAAGATAATTTTTTTTGGAAAAGACTCATAATAAGAAGTACTTTAAAGAAAAAAAATAAAATTTATTAAAAAAATTTTTTTTGCCCGAAAAAAATTTCAAAAAATTTTTTGAATTCAAATTTTGAAAAAAATATATCTTCGATTTGAAAATTTTTTTTTGGTAAATATTGTCAATTAAGTAAAGAATACTTCCTGTAAATTTAATTAAGGGACAAAAATAACTTTACGAGAAAAAAAATAAAGTGTGCAGCGCGTCGTGCCGGGACTTGTGCATGTATTCACTTATGGCCGCGCAAGTGTCGTTTCAAATCACACTATAGGTCATAATTTTTTACCAAAACGCTTTTTCTTTTTTATAAATCTTCGTAATTAAATTCTCTATCAATCTCTCGAGCCTTATTTTTGAATTTTTGTTTTAAACATTTTTTAAATAACAATGAGTATTAAAAAAATCATAAAATCGTAAAACATATGTTTTTTAGTTTTGTTGATTAAGAAAATTATTTAAAAAACCTATTAAAATAATGTTTGATTGATAAAGAATAAATTAATTAAATACTTTTTAATTAATTAATTGTTGTTATTTTTTATAAACTGTATACTTAGACCTAGAAATTACTAGTTTCTTCTCAATTGTACAATTTTTCATGAGTAATATATCTACTGATGATAAAAAACAATTATTTATTAAAACATTGTTTAAACAATTAATTGTTGCTATTTTTTCATAAACTATTTATACTTAGGGTAAGAAATTTATATTTGTTTCTTATGTACTTTTTTCATTTTTTCATAAGTTTCATTTGGGTTAGAAATTTCTAATTTTTTCTAATCAATTAATTGAAAAATTGAAAATTATAAACTGTTTAAACAAGGGTTAAATAATAAATTTTTAGTTTTTCTTTTATACTTGAATACTTTACTTATGAAAAATTGCACAATTCAGAAAAAATAGAAATTTTTAACCTTAAGTACAGTTTATGACAAAATAATAAATTTTTATTGTATAACAATTTTTGACTAAAGAATTTTTTATTTTTTATCAATCAAAAATTATTTTAATAAGTTTTTTGATTAATTTTCTTAATTAATAAAACTAAAAAAATATATTTTACGATTTTATGATTTTTTTAATACTTATTGTCATTTAAAAAATGTTTAAAAACAAAAATTTGAAAATAAGGCTCGAGAGATTGATAGAGAATTTAATTACGAAGATTTTGAAAAAAAGAAAAAGCGTTTTGGTAAAGAATTGTGACCTATTAGAGTGATTTGAAACGAAACTTGCGCCGCCATAAGCACAAGTCCCGGCACGCCGCGCTGCACACTTTATTTTTTTTCTCGTAAAGTTATTTTTGTCCCATAATTAAATTTACAGGAAGTATTCTTTACTTAATTGACAATATTTACCAAAAAAAAATTTTTAAATCGAAGATATATTTTTTTCAAAATTTGAATTCAAAAAATTTTTTGAAATTTTTTTCGGGCAAAAAAAATTTTTTTATTAAATTCTATTTTTTTTTCTTTAAAGTACTTCTTATTATGAGTATTTTCCAAAAAAAATTATCTTAATCGGTTAACAAGAAAAAAAGTTATGTGCATTTTTTGAAAAACCGACCAAAATTTTGAGTAAGAGGTAACTCAAAAAATTTTGAAAATTTTAAAAAAACTTTTATACACTTTTATTTCATGTATTAAAAGAAAGAAATTCTGAAAGTATTTTTAATATTGCTAAAATCATCGAAAATTTTTATGATCACTTGGCGTGGAATTGCTCTATTATTTCTTCGACGACAATGAACATAGCAATTTTCTTTAATTGTAGTTTCTTCTTGGTAACTTTTTGGAAATTTTTTTGAATATTTACCATCAATTAAACACCAATCTCCACAAGGTCCGTGAATATTATTTTGCATTATTATTTTATGTAAAATAGGATTGATATTTTCATCAGGAATTTCTGCAGAAATATAACGATCAACACTTTCAACTGTTAATATTTTAGAATTTTCTTTCAATATAACTAACAAATGAATGTGTGGCAATCCTTGCTTTTGAAATTCAATAACATAAACATAAGATTTGACTTCTCTAAATAATTTATTATCAATAATAGGTTTAAGTAGATGTTTAACTTTTAATGCGAAAACCCTAGTTACTATATCAGGTCTATCAGCAGGAGTTTGATAGGGGAATAAATTTTCCTGTATCTCTTTCCAATTTGGATTACACGTCATTGTGATAAATAAATCTGGTCTACCATGACGAGCAACAATAGCCATCGACTCCTGATATTGTTGCATCATATTGCGAGGTGGTCCTATAAAAGTAGAAGGCAATATACGCGTTTTTCACACGTGTACATCATTTTCCAACACATGATTGTTTAAATAATCCATCAGTCCTTTATATCTTTCACTTTTCACTTGAGCTTGATTATTTGCAAAAAATCTTAATCTATCTTTTTCTATTTTTACATCATTTTTAACCACCCATTGTTGAAACAATCTACCTCCATATAAAAATTGATTAAATTCTTTATCTCTTACAGCAATTTTGTATTTAATGTAGGCAGACCAAGAAATAGTATGATTTCTAATTCTGTAATCACTATCACTACGAATCATATTAATATTATAACCCTTATTTCCAAGTGGATAAAATATGGGATAAATCCATGGTTCAACATTCGGATCTAAATTACTAACCAATTTTACTTCCTTTGTAGATTTATTATTAACCGTTTCATAAGATTCTGCTATTTCTCCTTCAGAGTTTGTATTAAAAATTGCAGCAACTTCATTAAAACTTTGAGAATTGTATCTATTTTTATCAAAGCTTTTTTTCAACGTGAACAATAATTGTAACTCAGAAATTTCTTCATTATTTGTCTTGCTAATTCAGCTTCTATTTGAATTACCTCTGACATCATTATGTGAGATTTTGTGTATGCATTAGAATTTCTCATAATATTTTCTATAGATTTTAAACCGTCTTCATCCAAATTTTCGTTACTTCTTAATCTGTATTTGATTGATTCCTCAGGGTTATAAATAAATAATTGACCAAAACATTGATCCTCACCTTTATCCGAATATAAAGCACTATTAATTTGATAGTAAATTTGACCTTGAATTTTGTAACAGAATGGTCCTCTTCTTCTGTCATTAAAATTAATTACATTAGCATTTAAAGATGCAAAAAAAAGAATTATTATACAGCCTTATATTCTTTTTAAAATGACCTGATTTTTTATGAAACCCTTCTAACAAAATCCTTAATTCATCTGGATATTGTATTAAAGTTAACACAACACCTCAATGACTACAGCAGTCATTAAAACTAACGAGAAAGAAATTTCATTCTTAATAAAGTTTTTAGAAAAGTTTGATTCTCTATACAGAAGTTGAATATCTTTTTCATTTAAAAGGCAATTTCAGTCATACACAACTATGCAATAAATTTACTTATATCAAGGAATTATAATTTTAAAAATAGTAATATTACATTAGAATTTTAACATCAAGTTTTATACATTTAATTATAAATTTTATAATTTCCTTTTATCCAATGTTACCAAATTTTGCCTCTTATAGAAAATAACAACAAATTTACTATTCTCTCCTTATTCAAAACTTTCAAATTTTTCCTTCTATCAAATATAATATTTATCCAATTTAACCAATTTCCAATTTTGCCTTTTATCCAATTTAACCAATTTCCAGCTTTGTTTTTATCCAATATAAATAATTTTCAATTTTTCCTTTTATCCAATTTAACCAATTTCCAGCTTTGTTTTTATCCAATATAACCAATTTCCAATTTTGCCTTTTATCCAATTTAAACAATTTCCAGCTTTGTTTTTATCCAATATAATTAATTTACAATTTTTCCTTTCATCCAATTTAACCAATTTCTAGCTTTTTTTTATCCAATAGAACCAATTTCCAATTTTTTCTTTTATCCAATTTAACCAACATCCAGCTTTGTTTTTATCCAATATAACCAATTTCCAATTTTTCCTTTCATCCAATTAAAACAATTTCCAGCTTTGTTTTTAACCAATAGAACCAATTTTTAATTTTACCTTTTATCCAATATAACCAATTTCCAATTTTATCTCTTATCCAATATTTAACCAATTTAAAATTTTTCTTTTATCCAATTTAACCAACTTCCAGCTTTGTTTTTATCCAATATAATCAATTTCCAATTTTTCCTTTCATCCAAATTAAACAATTTCCAAGTATGTTTTTATCCAATAGAACCATTTTCCAATTTTTCCTTTTATCCAATATAGCCAATTTCTAGTTTTGCCTTTTATCCAATTACAGACGATTTCTAAATTATAACAAAATTTTAAATTTATTAATAAGCATCAAAAAAATTATAACAAATTTTTTAACTTTATTAATAATTAACATAAAAAACAAAACACAACTTAATTAATTATTTAATGATTGAAAAAATTTAGAAAACAGTATCTTAATGTAATTTTATTATTATTTACTATTCGCTTATTATCACTAATTATATTTACTAATACTTACTATTCACTAAATCCTTATTTACTGATTCACGAAGTATTCACTAATAATTCACTTATTTAACTTTATATTCACTCACATATAGTGAGTGAATTCACCAGTGAATTATAAAGATTTTTTAATTTAATTTTCGTTGAAAACACGTAAAACGTGTCCCAAGGAAAATAATCTACGATATGATTTTTAAATTAAAAAAAAATTCGTTCTTATATTTAGGTGATAGGCCCTAAGCGTGAGTCAATATATATATCCTTATTAATAAAATCAGACTTTTGTCTGTACATTGCATAAAATTCAAAATTTCTATTATATTCCTTATTTTTACACTCTAAGGAATGCGAAAATACTATTAAGAAAATTATGTGTGTATGTGTATATGTGTGTATGTGTGTATGTGTGTATGTGTGTATGTGTGTATGTATGTCCGCAAATTTTCGACCGCGTATCACGGAAAAACGGTTCGATCGTTTGAAGTGAAACTTGGCAGTCTTTTAGGCATTAGCCTAACTTAAAATCCTAGCGATAGTAGATTAAAAAATATTAATATGGACGAAAGTTATGCCATTTTTTCAAAAATTCGAAAATTCGAAATTTTTAGTTTTTTCATATACTTTAGTGAATTGTACTTAAACTTGGTACAGGGTTAATTTTAGTGTTTCTTATTAAGATTTAATCGTCAGAATAATAAAATTTTGAATAACAAATAAAAAGTGTTAGATTTAAATATTGAAAAATTAAAAAATTAAAAGTTTAAAAATTGAAATTTTTTTGTAATTAATTTTTATACGGTTGTATTTCTTAGGTCAACAATAAAAATTTGTTGTTGAAATCATAAGTTTACTTTCTTAAAAAAATTCTATTAGGTCAGAATATTAACAATATCCATATAATTAATATGAGACTTTTGTCAGTATATTGCACAGAATTCAAAATTGCTATTATATTATATTAATTAATAATCAAAAAATGAAAAACTCAAACTTCATTCTGATGACTAAATTGTAATAAAAAATACTAAAATTAACCCTGTATCAAATTTAAGTAAAATTGATGACAATAATTATTTCAAAAGATTAATTTTGAATTTTAAAAATTTTGATAATATATAGCACTAGCTGTCGTACCCGTCTTCGACGGGTTTTAGTTTCTACCAATACATTTAACAATGTTTCTACCAATCTGGAAAATCAAAAATACCCGGGAATTTAATTTCACCGGAAAATTAATAATTAGTAACCATTAGCTATTTCGGTAGCATAATTATACTATTTGAATAGTCTCCACCCTTTAGCAAAAAATCAAAAATTATCAAAAATTCGAGAAACCGAATTTCTTAAAATTCAACATTTTTTTCTTCTCTTTTATATCATTAAGCTTCATTATTTTTGTGCTCTTGGAAAATACTTTACTTATATTTAATAGTCTCCACCCTTTGGTAAAAAATCTAAAATTATGGAAAATTAGCAAAAATTCAAAAAACGGAATTTCTTAAAATTCAACATTTTTTCTTCTTTTTTATGGCTTTTGGCTTCATTATTTTTGGGCTCTCCAAAAATACTTAACCTAATTTGTTATCTCCACCCTTTGGTAAAAAATCTAAAATTATGGAAAAATAGCAAAAATGCAAAAAAAATGAATTTCTTAAAATTCAACATTTTTCCTTCTTTTTATGGCATTTAGCTTTATTATTTTTGTGCTTTTAAAAAATACTTTACTTATTCAATAGTCTCCACCCTTCGGTAAAAAATCTAAAATTATGGAAAATTAGCAAAAATTCAAAAAACCGAATTTCTTAAAATTTAACATTTTTTCTTCTTTTTTATGGCATTTAGCTTAATTATTTTTGTTTAATGTAGCAAATTTCTTACTTTACTTTAATAAATATCTGATCTTTAAATAAAAAACTTTAATAACTTTTCCTGAAAAGCTTGCTTAAAGATTAAAAATCACTATTTTCTTAGAAAAAAGTTGATCTAAAAAAACGAAAAAAAATTTCAAAATACGTCTTTTTTAAAAATTTTATTGTAGAAATGGGTTTTATTTATCTGAAAAAGTTAGCTAATGATAGTTTTGCATTTATTTTACAAAAGATAAAAAATTTGCATTTTTTTGATTTTTCGAATTTTTTGGAAAAATGTCATAACTTTCGTTCAAGTTAATATTTTTTAATCGGATAAGGCTATGATTGTAAGTTACGTTAATACCTAATAGTAATATAATATCTTATTTAAAAGTTTTTATTTCGATCTAATAAAAATTTATTTCGTTTAAATAATTTAATTTAGTTAAATCAAATAAATCTTAATTGGATTAATTAAATAAATACTTGACTCTAATAAATGAATTTATTTAACACAAATTATTTCTAAATTTTATATTTTTTTATGGATTGCTTCTAAACTTTCTATAGTTGAGTATTACATGTTATTTATTAACATTTTAGCATAATTTTGCAAAAAATAATACTTTGTAACTAAAATGGAAATATAAAAATATTTTTAAAAAATCGAAAATTTCTAAATTTTACATTTTTTAATGGATAGCTTTTAAACTTTATATAATTGAATATTACATGTTATTTAGTCACATTTTAGCATAATTTTTCAAAAATACTTTCTTATAACGAAGATGTAAGTATAAAAATGTTTTGAATATCAAAAAATTGAAAAAATTATCTTGATACCAATTGCTATGAAGCTTAATTCAATAGTATTTGTGGGCTCTCTGATTTAACTTTTAGAGATATCTTGATCAATGTAAAGACAAAAGTTAAACACGGTGTTTATTTTGGTTTAAAACATTTTCCGGCTTTGTCCAAATTTTTCCTGGTTTATTCGACGGGTGTTTTTTAATAATACATTTAACAAGGTGTCTACCAACCAGAAAAGACGTAAAATATCAGGAAATTTAATGTAACCGAGAAAAACTGGATCTACTTGCTATACAATTAGTTCGAATTAGACTGTACTATAACTCAAAAAACTGGAGGAAATTTTAGATTGATTTAAATACATTATATTGATTGAAGTACTACAAATTGAGAAATATTGTTTTCTGCATTTGAATTAGTTAAAAATAACTAATTTGATAATAAAAAGTCGGTCACTGTTTCAAATGGTATTATTTTCCTAATGAAATAGACAATAGTAACTAATTATTATTTTTTCCCTGTCAAATCAAATTCCCGGCTATTTTCCGGTTTTCTAGATTGGTAGATACACTGTTAAGTGCATTATCAGAAACTACAACCCGTCGAAGACGGGTACGACAGCTAGTATATATATATATATATATATATATATATATATATATATATATATATATATATATATATATACTAGCTGTCGTACCCGTCTTCGACGGGTTGTAGTTTATATATATATATAATTTTATAATTGAAACACAAAAGGTAACGTCTGGGTAACGGCGCCAGTAACGCCGGCTCTGATTTCTCTCTTTCTCTAAAGGCAATATCAATAAGAATGTCTCTCTTTACCTAATTTGCATATCTACTCGTTTCATATTAAGGATATATGGGCAATTCCACGGGAAATTTTTCTACGACATTTTAGAATCGGTTAAACATATTTTTTTATCGTTCTTGATAGAAAAATATTAATTACGTATTTTTTTATTTTTCCATATTTGCCAAAATTTTCGAGTTATGAATTTTCGAAATTTTGGATTTTTAAAAGTAGGGGAAGTGCGCCGGTTGTGGGCACCCCTACTTAAACTTTGACAGCAAGCAGATTTTACTGATCTAAGTATTGCAAGTCGTGTTCGTTGACAATACGGACTTTTCGTATTGATAACGAAACAAATATATGCATTTGTTTAATAGCTGTGAGCATAATAAAGAAAATTTGCATTAAATAAATAAAAAAGTAATTTTGTATTGTTTTCGAAGAGCAACATATGGGTGTAGATTCGTTCAGAAAAAAAGGGTTTAATTTTTTTTTGCAGTATTGTTATTATATTTTGTGATATACCTTCGTGTTTAACCAAAATTCTGCATC
Organism: Leptopilina syphax; assembly: GCA_032872505.1. Classification (NCBI taxonomy): domain Eukaryota; kingdom Metazoa; phylum Arthropoda; class Insecta; order Hymenoptera; family Figitidae; genus Leptopilina; species Leptopilina syphax. The sequence continues at coordinate 39,770,934 of CM065468.1, read as the reverse complement.
ACAAAATGTGTTGGTCTTTTTAAGAAATGACTGTCATTCCCGGTTGTGGGCACCTTTATGTTAAGGAGGCTCTACCATCTGACAATGATGTGGACTACTGTCTCATCTATCTAAACTTTCTGCCAAGGAAAGTGACAGCCGCAAACTCCATTAAATGCGATGAATATAGCCGTTCAGTGCATTAGAAGTTCGTTATGGTATGCGTACTAGCTACTTCACATGCAAGCATTATGCTTTTGTTAGCGATGAGCATAGTGTGAAAACGTGTCATCATTTTTGTTCTTTATCCCGGCAAAGTCTCTTAAAATAAAGAAACTTTCATTTTTTCTTTATTTGTGTTGGTTTCCTTTAATATTTTTTCATTTTTAGCGGATTTTTCAAGGGTGCCCACAACCAGGTACAAAAATTTTTTTGTCAAAAAATTTCCATTTCACTAAATTTCTAATAAAACTTTTTTATTTAAAGGAATCAATTTAATTCCTTCACTGAAAGTCACCTTAGAACTCCAGCTTTAAATTCGTACACATACATTTGTATAATATGCACATGGACAAATGTTATGAGGCAAAAACAAAAGGGTGCCCACAACCGGAACACTTCCCTTAGACCTATTTTCAATAGCTTATAACTTTGAAAGTATTGAGTTTGGAAAAAAGTTGTCAAAGGAAGAAAGTTTTGGTTTTTCTTCAACTTTTAAAAGATTAAAAAAAATTTTTTTTTTCAATTTTTAATAAAAAAAAAATTTTTTTTTATAGACAAATTAATTTTTTTAAAATTTGGGCGCGATTTTTTTTTATTTTGCTTCCTCATAAAGAAAGCTTTGTATTAGCAAAATTTTGGATTGTCATTTTTTGACATATTTATAAATTTTTTTTTATTATGCCTAATACTTTAGTACTTTATATATGCACAGGAACTCCCCGTATAAATGTTCTAAATAAATAAAAAATTTCGACGTATTTTGACCTCCGAAGTTCAAAAAACGGATTTTAAAAATTTGTCCCGATGTGTGTGTGTGTGTGTGTGTGTGTGTGTGTGTGTGTGTGTGTGTACTAACATTACATTTGCCTCAATATTTCAGAACAAGAAAGAGCAAAAGGCCCAAATTTTTTCTTAAATTGTAGGTCTCCCCGGGGGACATAAAATGAGAGTATTTTCAGTCCGATTCATAAAGTTTAACTATTTTTTTTTTGCATTTTTCAGTTTGTAAAAAAACGTTTTTTGGACATAACTTAAAAAAATGTTAAGACACTCATAAATATTTTTCTTCAGTTTTGTAGAGTTTTTTCAGACGCATTTTTTAAGCCCTAAATTAACATTTTTCGTTCATATTAACCAGAAATTTTAAACTTGAAAAAATAAAAAATTTTAGAAAACAAGATTTTTTTGAAAATTTTGTTGAAAAATGTAGAAGTTTTGTTTTGTATTTAGTTTTGTAGAGTTTTTTCACACGCATCTTTTGAGCCCTAATTGAACATTTTTCGTCCATATTAACCAAAGATATTAAACTTTTAAAAATCTAAAATTTTGAAAAATAAGACTTTTATAAAAATTTTTTTAAATTATGTAAAAGTAACTTCAAAAAATTATTACCAACTTGAAGAGCATTAAAAAACGCTTCGATTGACCTATTTTTTAACCTGATTCGGGCAGAAATTATGAAATTATTGGTATTTGAAAAATCAAAAATTCTGGAAAATATCATTTTTTCAACATTCTTGTTTATTAACTTATGTGTAATTATTAAACTATTATTACCATCTTATAGAATATATAAAAACACATTTTTTGGACCAAGATTTAATGATCTTTAACCTTTTTATAAAAAGTAATTCTTATATTTCAATTATTATTATTTCTATGAGGAAGCAAAGTGTTCATGAAATGAACACCAAAATTATAAAAATGTACAACTTGGCAGCGGTTTTTTTTATTTATTTATACCTACTAATATACAGAAAAATTTCCAAAAAGATTCGAGATGGGCCGACTCATACTTTCAAAGTTATAAGCTATTGAAAATAGGTCTACTTTTAAAAATCCAAAATTTCAAAAATTCATAACTCGAAAATTTTGGCAAATATGGAAAAATAAAAAAATACGTATTTAATATTTTTTTATCAAGAACGATAAAAAAATATGTTTAACCGATTCTAAAATGTCGAAAAAAAATTTTGTTTTTTTCATGTTAAATATCACTTTTCCTCATCATTAGGGCATAATATAGTTGTAATTTGAACGGTTTTACTACAGCTATAATTATAAAAAAATTATAACAAATTTTCTAAAATTGGCTGCCACGGAGCTGACCACCCTATGCATTGAATAATACTGCCGTCAACTGGGGCTACTTTATGTACTCGAGGTATTTAATAAATAAAATTATTAAAAAGAACTTCTTAGTCAAAAAACCAAAAACAAGTTAATTAAAATCCTTAAAACGATTAAAACTTCAACCGGTGAGCAACATAACGACAAAAAATTAACTTTAATTAATATTTATAAGTTTTTCAAATTAGTCTTAAAACTATTTCTCTCGTTTCTCTTAAAATTACTGGAAAAGTGTATTAGATATTAAATTGTTATTTATTTAACCTTAAATTATTAATTTCAAGTTTTTAAAAAATATCATATTCAAAACGTTTAAAAAAGCTCCTATTAAAATGATAATTCACAGTTATTTACATGTATTCAAATAATAGTTTTATAATTATCATAATGTATTATTGTAAAATGTATATTTAAAAAGAAAAAGTGTAATTTATTTTCTGAGTAATATAAAATTTGAAGAAAGGTTGTTAATTTTTAATAAATCATGATTTTAGCAAAATTTCAGTGTTTTATTTTACATTTTGTTGTATAATATTTACAAAATTTTTTGTTTAATATCTTATTCTTTTTTAATTTACCCTGAAATATCTACACAAAAGATTTAATAAATAAGAAAGGATCAAAAAAATGTTTATGTAACATTATAAAAACACAAAGTTCAATGCACAAAGTAGCCCCATCCCGGGGTCTATTTTGTGCACAACTTTTAATGACTAAAACTCAGACAAAAAAATTTATTTCATTGACGAACTCAAAGGAAACCTTCAGAAGGAAATATAACATATGCAAAAGTTGATTTTCTTTTAATTCTGAATTTGAATAAATCACTGAGTTAAAAAAAGCATTTTGATGCACAAAATAGCCCCAGCAAAAATATTTACTATTTACTATCAGCTTGACATAACCAGAGAATTCCATTTTCATAACATTATGAAATTAGCGCATAAAACTAATTGTAGAAAAGTATTCACAAATAAGAGCGTTACGATCAACAGTAATTATACTGTGATTTTGCTTGGTTGTTGTAAAGGCGTGTTTTTTCGAATATTAAGGTGTTTTTTAATAAGTCAACGGTTGCCGAAGCACTGAAATATAAAAGGACACAACTATGTCTGTCCTCTTCTATAATATGTGTTGTTGTAGCAACTGTTGATCCATGAATTTGCACCTTCACACTGTACGCCATAGGCGCCACGGAGCTGATATTTTATGTGACACCACGGAGCTGAAATTTGACATTTAAACTAACCTAACTCCGACAATTCTGCAAAATAATTCTTTTTTTTGGGCAGATAATTTGTTTCTAATATAATCTTCAAAAAAATCGCAATAATTACCACAGAGAGTGTTTAGATTAAAAGAATAGTAATACCACGGTACTTACCACTTTTTTTGTGAACTTCACATTTTTACACAAAAAATTGTTTTTAAGTGTACAACTTACAATTTTGAACCTTTTTTTTACTGATATTTGTTACTAATGGATCTTATTTTAGATTGCAATTCTCAGATAACATTAAAATGTGCCATAAAAAGTTAAATTATAGAGAAAAAAATCTTATTACAAAATTGAAAAAATTTGTGGACAAAACTATTTTACATTTTATAATTTTATAAGAAGTATTAGAAGATGTATTATATGTACAAATTTTTCACCTATATACACAATTCATATTACAAAAATTCTCGTTTTCAGTTTCGGCGTTTTCAGTAAAATTTCTGAATTTTAACTTAAAATTTTAAAAAACGGACACGCCACGGAGCTGAAATTTTGGAGGGAATTCCGCAATTTATCAAAAATTAGAATATCTATTTGTACATATTTGTGGTTGCGAATAGGTTTTATATATACCTGTGAAATGTATCCATACCCAAGCAAAAATTTTTTATTTTGAATGTGTTTTCTGTGACGCCGCCAAATATTACAGTTACGTGCAAATCACCCATATATATATATATATATATAACTTTTTATATATAACTTTTTTTTAAATTCAAAAATTGTTGAAGATACACCATTTTGAATTTTAATATTAATTTTATAAAATTTTAAATATCTCGGAATATTGTTTGTGGATTTTTATAAAATTCACACATTTTTCAGGAAAAATATGTAATTTTAAATAAAAATAAAGTTAATAAAAAAATTAAATTTCAAATAAAAAATTTTAGGTATATCTCCGACTGCTACTTTTGAAAAAATTAATTTTCAATTGATTTTCTTAATATTTTGAGAAAAAGTTTGTTTGTAAATATTTAAATGTGGTAAATATTTCAAAACTCTTTGCCATATCAAAAAACGAGATATTGTGGTTGACATTTTTTATTTTTAACATATTCGCATGTAAAAGTTAAAGTTTGAACTTGAATATCTCAAAATTTAGCATCGCAAAGGGTTTTGAAATTTTTACCACATTTAAAGGACACCCGAAGAGATATTTTCTCAAAATTCAAAGAAATTATATGGAAAATCAATTTTTTTCGAGAGTAGCAGCCGGAGAATTCGAATTTTTTTTAAGCAACGGCAAAGATTTTCTATGGTAAAAAGCACAGAAAATTATTGTTGTCTTAAAAATTTCCAAAATTGATGAAGAAATTGTCGTTTATCATCAATTTTTTAAAATTTAGGAACAGTTTTTACCACAAGCTGACAGGATTTACTAAACAAGAATCAAACAATACTTTTCCGAAGATTTTTAACATGATAATTCCGAATCCAGCGTCATAATAGACCCTGCACGTCAGGTTTTCGAGGTATTTTAACTTAAAAGTACAAAAGACCAGTTTTTTAACATCAAAAGATAATTGTTTTGCCAAAAGTTCAATATTGGATCTAAAGACGCTACTTTTTTTCTTTAAAATGCATTTTGAAAATTTAAAATATTTTCATTTTCCTCTGAGTAATCGTTCATTCTGTTTACTGAGTTTAGCAAATTCTATGAAAACTACTTAAAAATAGACAAAAATTCGATAATGAAGAAGAATATTACTACAAACCAGGATATAAATTTCAAATACTTCTGCGTATTTTCGGTACAACTGAATGCGAATACGATGTCAGATTTATCAAATCATCTGCCATATACAATCCGCTATTTTGAATTTTGGAAATCTGACATAGAATTCGTATCCTGTTATCCCGAAAAACTGCAGAACCATTCAAAATTTAGATGTTTGTAGTTAAATTCTTATATATTATCGAAGTTTTGTTTATTTCTACCCAATTTTTGTAGAATTTGCCCAACTCACTAACAAATGAAGATTTTTTAAATATCCGTAATGAAAAAATCGAGAACTGAGTTTATTAAAAATTTCATATCCCGATTTTTTTTGTCTTCAAATTGTTGTATGGCTTTACTGAAACGATACCAAAAATAATTGTATGGGCAAGAACTTTCGGGTTTTTATTCGAAGCTCACCTTGTTGCTGCAGCTAGTCTTTTTTACAAAAACTTTAATATCCCTGGAACCAGATGAGTCTTTATCAATTTTGTTTTATTAAATTAAAGGTAAATTTATAAGGATTCCAAATATGTTATGAACATTTTTCTCAGAGAGGAGTAAATGATCAAAAAATTAAAAAAAAATTTTTTTATTTTTTTATTTAAAAATTAATTTTTTTATTAACATTATTTTTATTTTAATGTACACATTTTTACCTAAAAAATGTGTAAACTTCATAAAAATCCATAAACAATAGTATAAGATATTCAAAACTTTATGAAATTAATATTAAAATTCAAAATGTCAATAAAATCTCTTTTTCTATAATATTATTCAGTTTTTGGGTCTATTAATTATTTATAGATTTAAGTATTTTTGTATTTGTTTGTTTAGGTAAAAAGGAAACTTTTTCTGCCTGGCGCTCAATGATATCACCAGATTAAAAAATATCTTAACAAATCGCGGCCAGGCTAAGTAGTACCTTAAACAAATGTAGTTTTTTAACAAGTAATCAAACATAAATTTTATGCATTGCAATTGAAAGCTTATTTTGTTACCTTTCAAATACTTTTTTAAAATTATTGTACGATAATTTTTAAGAAAGTTATCGTTATTAGTTCAAAAAAGACTATTTTTTAAATTGTTTGTAATTTAAAAACAGTTAATTTAAAAAAAAACTTTTAGGAAAATATGTCAAAAAAAATTTGTTTTAAAGAATTTTTTAATATCCTTTTCCTAATTCTACATATACAAATGAACATTTTTTGCCTTACAAGTTTATTTTCTTTTGATTCTTGCAAATTAAAATTAAACAATGAAGAACATGTTTTTTTACTTTGAAGAAAGTAATGTTTTTTTAATTTACACTACCGGCGGAAATTGTGCGACCGCTAACACCTTGAGCTATTAATAAAACACCCGCACAAAAACAGTGATAACTCCGTCAAAAATGAAGCTAGATGCTTTTTTTAAATTGCATTGGAAAGCTTATTAAATTTTCAATGAAATTATACTATTTTCATTTGTATTGCATAAGTAGGAAGCGAGATATCATGTTATAAACACAACAGAATAATTTTATTATTTTTAATTTCTTACCCTGACTTTAACTCCTGGCAAAATTTAGAAAAGTTAATGAAAAAAATTGTTACTTTTACAGACTATTCCTTGTAATCTAAGCATTAACCCTTTGCGTCACGTATTCTCTCGCGGTTTTCTAAATTTCTATTACATATTTATCAATGGATTGAAGAAAATTTTAGTTTTGGAATTTTCCTTATACATGAAAATGTCTAAAAATACCGCTGCCAAGTTGTATATTTTTTATAATTTTGGTGCTCATTTCATGAACACTTTTCTTCCTCATAGAGATAATAATAATATAAAAACCGCTGCCAAGTTGTATATTTTTTTATAATTTTGGTGCTTATTTCATGAACACTTTACTTCCTCATCACGGTAAATCGTTAGGTGTTAAAATAACACCAAAATGGATTAAAATAACACTAAATTGGATTATTTTAATCCTTTTTGGTGTTATTTTAATACCTAACGATTTACCGTGATGGAGATAAAAATAATAGAAATATATGAATAACTTTTTATAAATATGATCAATGTGATTGAATTTTGAGTCAATCAATGTATTTTTATATACGCTACAAGATAGTTACAATAATTTAATAGTTAAATAAAAATTTTCAAACAAAAAAGTTGAGAAAATGTCATTTTTCACAATTTTTGGTTTTTAAAATACCAATAATTTTGAAATTTATTATCGAATTAGGTTAAAAAATAGATCAGTCAAAGCGTTTTTTAATGCTCTACAAGTTGATACTTAGAAATTTTCTATATATTAACCTAATTTGCGTCTACAGCCGACTTTATTAGGAGTACTCGCATTACGCCTGGACCACCCAACAATGGGTTTTCTCGCCAGAGAAGAGGGAAACTTTAGAAAACCTCTCCTAAGTACAACCGGTTTATCGACAGTAGAGTTTTAATGGTGTGTACCGGACAATAATCGACGGTGCACATCATTATACCTCGACGTCAAACCTCCCGCTCAGATTGTCTCACGTGCCGGAAAAATACCAAGCCAAGTGGGCGCGAACCAAGGATACTTATACCCTTGGTCCTTAAACGACCGCCAATGCGAGGCATCCATCCGACTGAGCCAATCTGTCGGTAGTTAAACTTTATTAATTTATCTCAAAGTATAAATAAGTATTATGTCCGCAGGTGAGATCTACAATTTAAAAAAAATTCAACTCTAAAGCTCTTCATGATTTCGAGATATTTATAAAAATGTGATGTTCAGACACACACATACGGAATGACATTTTTTAAAAATGTCATTTTTGAACTCCTGAGGTCAAATAACATAAAGATATGTCAAAAAATGGAACTCGAAAAATTTTGGTATTACAATACTTCCTCTATGAGGAAGTAAAATTACTGACCCGGAATTTGTTAACAATAAAACCATCATAAGCAAATGAAAAACAGAGAAAAATGTCCTTTTTACATAAAAAAATCATTTTCTAGTAATCCTATCCAACTGTTGAGATGTGAATTTTTTTCTTTACTTCCTATATCCTAAACAATTTTTGTAAATTCTTTTTTGCAAATTTTCACTATAATTTTTAACAATAAATTACTTTATTATGTAATGTTTTATAAATAAAAATGTTTTTAGAGAAAATGATATCCTATTTAACCATGAAAAGTTACTCGGGGGTTTTTGGGATCGCTGAATACAAATCTTAGGTTATTTTTTGAAAATTCAAAATGGCTGATCCAATAATAATGGTCAGATTTTTAAAATACATGATTTTTGATCCAAAATATCTGCCAAAAATTTTTCAAAATTTTAATAGTCGTTAAATTTTCCTAAAAATTTAGCTTAAGCTCGCTGATCACGATTCTGAAGACAGATTTTCAAAATACATCATTTTTAATAATCCTCTGCCATATTGGATCCTCTGTGTTGAATTTTGAAAACCTAACATCGGATTAGCAATCAGCGACCCCGAAAATTCCAGATTAACAATATTCAGGTCAATCTAATGAATTTTTAAAAATTAGTTGCTATATTGGATCTGCCATTTTAAATTTTGAAAAGCTAATAACAGATTCATAATCGGCGACCACGAAAACCCCCGAGTAACGAATTTTAATCAAATCCAAGGATTTTTTCAAAATCGTGTCCACCATATTGGATCCGCCATTCTAATTTTTTAAAAACTAACACCGAAATCGAAATCAGCGACCCCATAAACCCAGTACCTAGTGTCATGAAAATTTATTTACAACAAGGTCTTACACATTTTGGGACCAGTTTGTTATATTTTAGCTACTGACTGAATTCGCTTGAAACTTGTTACTCGGGAGTTCTTTGGGTCGCTGAATACGAATCTGTGGTTATTTTTAATAAATTCAAAATGGCGGATCTAATATGGCTGACATGAAAATTAAAAATTGACTGAATACGCTTGAAACTCGTTACTTGTGAGTTTTTATGGTCGCTGAATAGGAATCTGTGGATAATTTTAAAATTTAAAAATGGCGGATGCAATATGACGGACATGAAAATTTTAAATCGACTGGATTTGCTTGAAAATAGTTTCTCGTGGGTTTTTGGTTTGCTGATTACAAATCTGAGGTTAGTTTTCAAAAATTCAAAATAGCGGATCAAATATGGCGGCCATTAAAATTTAAAATCGACTGAATTTGTTTGAAACTAGTTACTCAGAGATTTTTTTGGGTAATTGAATACGAAAATGAAAATAGATTTTGATGATTCAAAACGGTTAAAAAAAATGTAAGATGCTTGCATGTAAGTCATGTACCAGAAAAATGACGATCATCACGCACTAATACCAAATCACAATGACTCTGCCTTAAGCGCAGCTCGAGTTATAATCGTTTATTATAACGATTACTGAAAATTCTGATGATCGTCATTTGTTTTATTGATCCGATACTTATCTGTTATGGAAATCGGGATGCAGGTCTTTTTCCCAGATTGAAAAGAGCATAACGACTATTAAGTCTAATTTACAACTAAAGAATTGCAAGTTTCACTAATTTCATTTGAAACGAATTGTAAATTTAACGAAATTCGTTGCTTCTGTAATGACATTTAACTAGAGGTGTGCAAAATTCGAATCGAAAGAAAATTCGAATCGAAATACCAATTCGAAGTTTCGAGTTTCGAATTGGCCGATTCGAATCGAAAGAAAATTTCGAATTGGTCAATTCGAATCGAAAGTAAATTCGAATTGAACTAGCCAATTCGAAAATTGGAGTTTCGAATTGTACAACTCAACTCGGTTACTTTATTCGCACAATTAATTATTCTATAATTTTAATATATAAATAACATACAAATACCAATAAAGTGTTGAAAGTGAAGAAAATATTTCGCTTATTGTTTGTAGTACATAAGGAAAAAAATTATTTTGCAAATTTTTTGCTCAATTTTTAAAAAAAAATTTCATTTATTTTAACAATTTAATAGCTAATATATAATTAAAAACCGCTGCTAAGTTGTATATTTTTTTTTTAATTTTAGTACTCATTTCATGAACACTGTACTTCCTCATAGAGATAAAAATAATAGAAATATATTAATTACTTCTTATAAATATGGTAAAAGTGATTGGATTTTGAATCAATCAATGTATTTTTAAATACCCTACAAGATATTTGCAATAATTTAATAGTTAAACAAAAATTTTTAAACACAAAAGTTGAGAAAATGTCATTTTCCAAAATAAAAAATAATAATAAAAATAATAATAATAATAATAATAATAATAATAATAATAATAATAATAATAATAATAATCGGGAAGAGAATTAAGCGAAAGGAGGCTCCACAGCTTGGTTCTGAGTCGCTAGTTGGAACAAAAGAGGCGCCCTCAAACAGTCCTGGCAAGTCGTATGCTGAGACCGTCTTGAGGGACGGAGCGGACAACGGAGACGGTTTCAAAGTTGTTAAAAACAAAAAGAATCGGACTCCAAAAGAGAAACCCTCAGGTGAGAAAAAAGAGCTTCCGAAGCCCCCTTTAAAGCTAAGGAGCACGGAAGCTGTTAAAATTACGGCAAGCGACCCAAAGTTTTATGAGGGTATCTTGCCGCTAATAAAAGCAAAGGTAAACCCAAAAGATACGGGTACCGTGATCCGGAAAATCAGGAGAACTTTTAAACAGGAGGTTCTCGTGATAGTGAAAAAGGGCGGAGAGACCTTAAAATTTGCAGATGCACTGTCTTCGGCCCTGCATGGTAAAGCTGAGGTCACACCTCTAGTGAATAAAAGGTCTCTAGAGATTAAGGATTTGGACGAAGCCACCTCAGAGGATGAGGTAAATGCAGCACTAAGAGAAAAGCTGGGTAAACCTGACCTGAAGATGGAGTGTCGACTTTTGCCGCGCTACAGAGGAACTAAGGTTGCTCTAGTACGTCTGACAGAGGCAGAAAGTAATACTCAACCCGAACCTGCAAAGGCCCCGACAGAAGTAAAAACTGTCGGAGATGCGGCGGAGAGGGACACCTCGCGAAGAGCTGTAAAGTTAATCCGAAGTGCCTTACGTGCTTGGACCTGGGGAAGCCAGAGACGGATCACGATTCCGGAAAGAGAGCCTGCCCGGTTTACAGAGAAGAACTGCAAAAGATTAAAAGGGCAAATCCTTAAAATTTTTGCAGGTCAACCTGCATACAAGTAAGGATGCACAGTTGCTCCTAATGCAAACAGCAAGGGAAAATGAGGTCGATATCCTGTTCTGCAGTGAGCAGTATCAAGGAAGCGACCTCGCCCCTTGGTATCAGGATAAGGCAAAGAGAGCCGCCATAAAGCTGTGCAACCCAGAATTGCGGGTTGACAAGTTTCTGGAGACGAGCAGTGGGTTCGTGTGGATAGAGGTGGCTAATATACGTATGTATAGCTGCTACTTCTCACCCAACGACCCACTGACAAACTTCGAAGCCAATATCGAAGACCTAGAAGCGAGCCTCACAGAATCCAGGCTGGATGTCATCATCACTGGTGATTTTAACGCAAAGTCGCCAGAGTGGGGTGAGACGAGACTCGACAAGAGAGGAATTCGTATTGGAGAAATGATCTCCAGAAACGACTTATTGGCAGTAAACCGAGGCAATACATGGACTTTTAGACGAGGTGCGATCGGATCAATTATAGATCTAACAATCGCATCGTCTAAACTATTTAGCCGCATAACCGACTGGCGGGTCTCTGAGGAATATACCGCAAGTGACCACCAGTATATTGAGTTCTCAGTCTCGATGGGAGACACACGAGGAGGAAAAAGACAGGATGCTCCTAGTCGCAAAACCTCCTCGTGGAATATGAAGAGACTCGACAAGGAAAAGTTCGGCCGGTCCCTAAGAGAAGCCCTTTTAATTGAGGACTTGGGCTGGGTGAAGAGGCCGAGCAGTCTGGATGCGGAGGTGCGAGCGGTGAGGAACATGATAGTCACCGCTTGCAATGCGTCAATGCCACGCAAAGGCGCCACTCCCGTAAGAAAATCCTTGCACTGGTGGTCAGAGGAGCTATCCTCCTTGAGAAAGGAATGCCTCAAAGCAAGAAGGACATATACATGATCTAAGGGAGATCCCTTGCTGAAAGAGGCTTTCAAGGAGGCGAAAAAGAACCTCAAGAAAGAAATCCGGAAGTCGCGACGCCATAGCTGGAAGGACCTAATCGAGGAAGTCGATAAGGACCCATGGGGTCTGGCTTTTAAAATCGTAACTAAGAAATTAGTGACGAGGCAAAAGACCCCCGGTCTGGACAATCCCGATTGGGTCAGAAAGATAATAAGTTCTTTGTTTCCTCCTGCGGAGCCATACCTTAGAAGGGACTGGAGTTTTTGCAAAGTCGAAGAGGAAGAACTCTTCACACTTAGTGAACTGCAAAAAGCATGCAAAAGATTGAAAACAGGCAAGGCGCCTGGAATCGATGGGATAAGTAACGAGATCCTAAAGTTGGTAATCGACACTTCACCCCAGATTCTGCTTCGATGCTTCAATCTTTGCCTTGAGAGAGGAGAGTTCTTCCGCGACTGGAAGCGACAGAGGTTAGTCCTCCTAAGGAAAGGTGAAAAACCTCTAGATAAGGTTTCATCGTACAGGCCTATATGCCTGCTAGATACAATGGGTAAACTTCTAGAGGATATGGTTCTGCAGAGAATGCAAAGCCACTTGACCGAAGAGAATCGTCTATCCGATCACCAATTTGGTTTCCGTAAAGGCAAGTCCACGGTTGATGCCATCCAGGCAGTAGTGGACATAGCCAAAGCAGGAAAAAACAAATTGGGACCTGGGAAAAAGAAGAGCTTTTGCGCGTTGGTAGCAATTGACATACGCAACGCGTTTAATTCCGCAAGATGGAAAGATCTCATCGAGTCGATGGAAAAGAAAAACATGCCGCCCTACTTGTTGCGGATAATGGATAATTATCTTAGCGACAGGTGGGTTATATATGAGGGAGACACCTGCACTCTCAAGGAAGAGATGCAGCGTGGGGCTCCTCAAGGCTCGAGGGTGGGTCCATTTGTATGGAATGTATCTTACGATGATTTTCTGCGAATGGATCTGCCCGAAGGTGCGGTGATCATCGGCTTTGCGGACGACGCGTTATTCGTGTGCACTGCCGAAAGTGAGGAGGCTCTTGGGACATTGGTGAACGAATGTCTGCGACTAGCTAAAAGCTGGCTGGATACCAGAGGTCTTGAAATGGCCCTGGAAAAGACCGAGGCACTGCTGGTCACAGACAGACGTGGTTATGAGCTCCCACGAATCGTGATAGACGGATTCGAGGTCAAGTGGAGTAAACAAATTAAATACCTTGGTGTGGAGTTGGATGGAAGGTTAAACTTCCACCACCACATGGCTACGGCGTCAAATAAGGCGATCGAGTGTGCGGCTAATCTTTCACGGTTAATGCCAAACGTAGGCGGACCCCGTGAACAAAAAAGAAGACTGGTGGCGAGTGTCGCCCATGCTAAAATGCTTTACGCAGCACCAGCATGGGCCCCATCCCTGAGGAGTAAAAGATGTGTGACCATCTGTGAGAAGATACTGTCGGCGCAGAGATCGATAACAACGCGTATCATCTCTGCATATAAGACGGTATCTACGAGTGCTGTGCAGGTCCTTGCAAGTGTCCCGCCAGCAGATCTTTTGGTGAGGGAAAGGGAAGAATTGTTTCTCTTTTCTAAAGAAAGAAGTTCCTTGGATGAGGAATTAAGACCAAGCAAGGGCCTGATCCGCAAAGAAGCGAGGCACAGGCTCATAGAAAGATGGCAAGAAAGATGGGATGGTGAGGAGAAAGGTCGATGGACTTATCGCCTCATCCCGGCACTCGCCACCTGGATAAATAGGAAACACGGTCAGGTTTCCTATTATTTGACTCAGGCGCTCACAGGTCACGGGTGTTTTAACTCGTATCTGTGTCGCTTTAAATTACGCGAGAACGAGGTGTGTGCATATTGCCAGTTCCCTGAGGACAACGCGGAGCACACCCTCTTCTCATGCAAGAAATGGGACTTGGAGAGGCAGGCCATGTTCGAAGGTGTAAACAGTCAAGTTACACCGGAGAACATGGTATCGCTGATGACCCAGTCAGAGGAGAATTGGCGGCAAGTCGAGAACTTCATAATCTCGGTTATGTCGAGGAAGGATCTCGACGGCCGCCAAAAAGCGTAATTTAAACAGCTTTTAATTTATTCGTTTGTTTTTTATTAATTTATTTTGTGATTTATTTGTCCTTATACAATTTTAATTTATTCCGTTTTATGTTTTTAATATTATATACGCGTTTATTATTTTTTTTTCTTTTTTTTATATATCCGTTTGCAATTTTATCTTTTGACTGTTTACACTTGATTAAACATTTTTTTTTTATTATTGTTGTGCTGTTAATTCCGCTTTTATATTGAAATAGTTTTAAATTTTTAACTATTAACGCAGGATAACCGCAGAGAAAAGCAGAAGGTCGCATTAGCGACAGAGTCGGAGCGCCACCCTCGAAGGCTGAAGTCTTGCGACGGTTCCGAGGGAGGGTAAAGGGCTCCAAAAGAAGGGTTACGGGTTTTGGTGGGTCGGGCTGGTAGTAGGTCGCCAGTTTGTTAAATTTATTATAACATTTATTTATTTTTCTTTTTTTTATATTTCTTTTTGTTTTTTTTATCATATTAACCTCACATAACCTTGGAGTGCGGAATCCAAGGTATCTGTAGGCAGATTTCCAAAAAGTCCCTAAGCAAAAAAAAAAAAAAATAAATAATAATAATAATAATAATAATAATAATAACAACAACAACAACAACAACAACAACAACAACAACAACAACAACAACAACAACAACAACAACAACAACAACAACAACAACAACAACAACAACAACAACAACAACAACAACAACAACAACAACAACAACAATAATAATAATAATAATAATAATAATAATAATAGAGCAATTCTACGCCAAGTGATCATAAGAATTTTCGATGATTTTAGCAATATTAAAAATACTTTCAGAATTTGTTCCATTTTATACATGAAATAAAAGTGTACAAAAGTTTTTTTAAAATTTTCAAAATTTTTTGGGTTACCTCTTACTCAAAATTTTGGTCGGTTTTTCAAAAAATGCACATAACTTTTTTTCTTGTTAACCGATTAAGATAATTTTTTTGGAAAAGACTCATAATAAGAAGTACTTTAAAGAAAAAAAATAAAATTTATTAAAAAAATTTTTTTTGCCCGAAAAAAATTTCAAAAAATTTTTTGAATTCAAATTTTGAAAAAAATATATCTTCGATTTGAAAATTTTTTTTTGGTAAATATTGTCAATTAAGTAAAGAATACTTCCTGTAAATTTAATTAAGGGACAAAAATAACTTTACGAGAAAAAAAATAAAGTGTGCAGCGCGTCGTGCCGGGACTTGTGCATGTATTCACTTATGGCCGCGCAAGTGTCGTTTCAAATCACACTATAGGTCATAATTTTTTACCAAAACGCTTTTTCTTTTTTATAAATCTTCGTAATTAAATTCTCTATCAATCTCTCGAGCCTTATTTTTGACTTTTTGTTTTAAACATTTTTTAAATAACAATGAGTATTAAAAAAATCATAAAATCTTAAAATATATTTTTTTTAGTTTTATTGATTAAGAAAATTATTTAAAAAACCTATTGAAATAATATTTGATTGATAAAAAATAAATTAATTAAACACTTTTTAATTAATTAATTGTTGTTATTTTTTATAAATTGTATACTTAAGCCTAGAAATTACTAGTTTCTTCTCAATTGTACAATTTTTCATGAGTAATATATCTACTGATGATAAGAAAACAATTATTTATTAAAACATTGTTTAACCAATTAATTGTTGCTATTTTTTCATAAACTATTTATACTTAGGGTAATAAATTTATATTTGTTTCTTATGTACTTTTTTCAGTTTTTCATAAGTTTCATTTGGGTTAGAAATTTCTTATTTTTTCTAAACAATTAATTGAAAAATTGAAAATTATAAACTGTTTAAACTAGGGTTAAATAATAAATTTTTAGTATTTTTTATACTTAAATACTTTACTTATGAAAAATTGCACAATTCAGAAAAAATATAAATTTTTAACCCTAAGTACAGTTTATGACAAAATAATAACTTTTTATTGTATAACAATTTTTGATTAAATAATTTTTTATTTTTTATTATTCAAAAATTATTTTAATAGGTTTCTTGATTAATTTTCTCAATTAATAAAACTAAAAAAATATATTTTACGATTTTATGATTTTTTTAATACTTATTGTTATTTAAAAAATGTTTAAAAACAAAAATTCAAAAATAAGGCTCGAGAGATTAATAGAGAATTTAATAACGAAGATTAAGAAAAAAAGAAAAAAGCGTTTTGGTAAAGAATTGTGACCTATTAGAGTGATTTGAAACGAAACTTGCGCCGCCATAAGTACAAGTCCCGGCATGCCGCGCTGCACACTTTATTTTTTTCTTGTAAAGTTATTTTCGTCCCATAATTAAATTTACAGGAAGTATTCTTTACTTAATTGAAAATATTTACCAAAAAAAATTTTTTATATCGAAGATATATTTTTTTCAAAATTTGAATTCAAAAAATTTTTTGAAATTTTTTTCGGGCAAAAAAAATTTTTTATTAAATTTTATTTTTTTTCTTTAAAGTACTTCTTATTATGAGTATTTTCCAAAAAAAATTATCTTAATCGGTTAACAAGAAAAAAAGTTATGTGCATTTTTTGAAAAACCGACCAAAATTTTGAGTAAGAGGTAACTCAAAAAATTTTGAAAATTTTAAAAAAACTTTTATACATTTTTATTTATTTATTTTATTTTTTATTGCTAAAATCATCGAAAATTCTTATAATCACTTGGCGTCGAATTGCTCAATTTTATTACAATTTGTTGACAACGATTTTTTATTGGAATTGAATTTTAAGAAACATTCAATTATTTAAGAAATTATTTATTTTTGTATTTAAATAATTAAATTCTCGTAGAATTTTCTAACAAAAATTGATTTAAAAATTAATTTCAGTTAAAATTTTATACCACAATTAAATATTAAAAGCAATATAGCGTGAATTTTTTAAAATAATTCAATTTTGGAAAAGTTTAATTGAATTTTGTAAATATTATTTTTAGTTTTTATTTTTTAATATTTATTTAATTGAAGAATTTAGGAATATTTAAAATTTCGTAAAATTGAATATTGTAAACTACTCTCTAAATCTGAATCAGCGAAATTTCACTGATTCTCAGCGATAAGTATGCCACTATTTTAAAACAGCGTCTATGCGCTAATTAATCAGTGAAGTTTCACTGATTATTTAGTGAAATTTCACTAATTCACAGCGCATATACGCCAATTGAATGTGTGGCATTCTTATCGCTGATTCAGATTTAGAGAGTAATGGATTTGAAAATTCTCAAAAAACTTTTTTGAAAATTATTAAGAATAATCGATTTAAAGTTATCAAAGAAACATTACACGATTTTCCATTACGAGGGAATTAAGTTTATTGGATAAAAAAATACTTTAATCTTCAATTGTTTTCCTGGATTTTGTGTTAAAATGAAAAAATGCAGAAGTTGGAAAAAAATTTTTGAAATATTTTTTTTTAAAAAAGGAATTTTTCATTTTTGAAACATAAATTTCAATTTTTTTTTGTATTTTATGCCATAAGCGACTCATATTTTTAAAAAAGAATTATTTTCGCTGTATTATGAATACCAGCCTACTAATTTTAGGTTAGGATTTCTGTCAAAATAATTGTGCAAATAAAATAACCGAGTTGAGTTGTACAATTCGAAACTCCGATTTTCGAATCGGACAATTCGAAATTCGAAACTTCGAATTGGTATTTCGATTCGAATTTACTTTCGATTCGAATTTTCTGTTGTCGAGTCGAATAATTTTCGATTCGACTCGATTAAATGCACACCTCTAATATATATATATATATATATATATATATATATATATATATATATATATATATATATATATATATATATAAATATATAAAAGTAAGGACGAGTGAAAAAAAGAGAACTTAAAACTAATTTAAAAACTATAATAAATAATTAATTCTAATGAATAAATACTATTACAATAAATAAACTGTACAGTAAGAAACTAACATTTCTATTTTTTAATCAAAAAATCCATTTAAATGAAAAGTATTTCAAGAAGAGTGCAAGCAATTTGATTTCTGACAGTTTGAAATATTGACATTGCATAGATAGCACGTATTCTTGTATGGCAAACTTTCAAAGCTTGTACAGCAAGATTGCTGCAAGCTTTAAATGTCCCACCCATAGGAGGCTTGCAGCAATATTGCCTGCTAAGCTTGTTGCAAGCTTGTCCTTGAAAGTTCTCTTAAATTTGTTTCGAAAATATTTCTCATGAATATTAAGTTCCAAAATGAAATAAGAATAAAACAACAACCTTTCACTGAAGTTAAAAAATGCATGAACATTTTTCTGCCTGCGACAAGCTTGCGTCAATCTTACGCTGCAAGCTTGGCAAGATTACGTTCTATTTGGGAGGATAAAAATTTGAAGAAAAAATATTATGAGATCAGGAAACAATCCATTAACATAATTTGCGAATTTAATCTTTCTGTAATCTCAAAAAATGTTAATTTATATTTAATAGTAAAGTTGAATGCTATTTAAAGTGGCAAAAATTATGTTTATCTTTTTTATGAAACACTTTTTAAACGAATTTTTAATTTCTTTTCGGTTTTAGTTATTTACTAAGATTAAGACTAACTTTGATGTGACTGTCTTCAATTTTTATATTAAATAGAAAATTATATATAAATAAATAAATATATAACAATTTCTATTTACACTACCGTCCAAAAGTATCAGGACGATTACATTCGACTCTATGAAAAAACATGTCATTACTTTTTCAATCATATCTCGGAAATAAAAGGAGGTACAAAAAAATTTAAATACGGTTAGAAAGCTGATTAAATTCTGCGTAAAAGAAGCCGTCTTTGAAGTCATTTCGTTAATTATTTTTTGAGCTGTAGAGTGAGAAAGAAATAAAAAAAATTATCAAATTTTCTCATTTTTGTCTCTTGACTTCAACTTTTTCAAAAATCTAGAAAAATTTAGATAAAATTTTTCTAAAAAACACAGAAATCTTCGTTAGAATTTCAGCTTAAAAATAAGCCTTCGAAAATTAAAAAAGGTTCATCCGTTTTCGATATATCATTAAAAATGTGAAGCAGTGTTTCGAACGATTGCTGCATTGAAATTCAACTATGACGACTCGATTCTGGCTTCGCGCGGCAGCGAAAGAGAGAAAACAGGGACGAATTTTTGCTGGAGAATAATAAATAATGATGTTTCACGAGTAATATAAAGAAACTCAAAAGTTCATCGTTCCCCCGCATGAATTCGTTCCTGTTTTCTCTCTCATTCGCTGCCGCGCGAAGCCACAATCGAGTCGTCACAGTTGAATTTCAATGCACCAATCGGTCGAAACACGGCTTCACATTTTCAATGATATATCAAAGACGGATTAACCTTTTTTAATTTTCGAAGACTTACTTTAAAGCTGGAATTCTAACAAAGATTTCTGTGTTTTTAAAAAAATTGCATCTAAATTTTTCTACATTTTTTTAAAAGTTGTAGTCAAGAGACAAAAATGAGAAAATTTGATAATTTTTTTATTTCTTTCTCACTCTACAACTTAAAAAACAGTTAACGAAATGACTTCAAAGACGGCTTATTTTACGCAGAATTTAATCAGCTTTCTAACCGTATTTAAGTTTTTTTTGTACCTCCTTTTATTTCCGAGATATGATTGAAAAAGTGATGGCATGTTTTTTTATAGAGTCAAATGTAATCGTCCTGATACTTTTGGACGGTAGTGTACATAATATAATTAGAAAATTATACACACTACGAATTACAAATTAAATCTACTAAATCATAACGTTGTTATACTTGCAAATTATAATTATAAACTTAAGATTACACGAAGTAAACATTGTATAAACATAAGAGTGGTTGTCAAATTTACTTTTAATAATAATAATAATAATAAGAATAATAATAATAATAATAATAATAATAATAATAATAATAATAATAATAATAATAATAATAATAATAATAATAATAATAATAATAATAATAATAATAATAATAATAATAATAATAATAATAATAATAATAATAATAATAATAATAATAATAATAATAATAATAATAATAATCTCCGCCGATGGTTGTCCACTACCGAACATCATCGATGTCTTTGATGTGCTGGGAGAAGTGGATGCTTATCCACTGCCAGACATGATTGACATCATGGATATGTTCGGTAGACCTTGCCGTGGTGGCGGGGCTTTTCACTAAAGGGCAACCAACAGGGTGGTTCCCTGATTCTAAAACCAAAAAAAAATGAATGAAATGGATAAAGATTCAAATAAATTACTCCAAGCGGGTACCTCAAATGAGGGTAATCCCGTCACCGATTCTGATCGGGTTCAAGCCCCGGTAGTCGGTGCAGACGGCTCCAAGGATTTTGGAGGGAGCTAAATAAAAAATTCTGAGGATGTGGGACTTAGCAGATTCGAAGAAAATATTTAGAACAGGTCGATCTGATCCCAATAATACTGGATAGTATGTGGCGTGCTTGCAAAAAGCAAAAAAACATTAGCAAGGATGTTAAGGATGGAATGGTGGCAATGGAGAAGGTGCACGAGGTGCTTTGCAGAAACCTGCGATTTATACCTAAGCTCTTCATTAGCCCAAGCAAACCAAGGTCGAATCCTGAAACTCCTAGATCGATGTCGCACGCCACATCCAGCGAGAGCAAGTCCATCGACCCAAGGAAGCGCCCTAGAGAGTTTGAAGGTCCGGAGACTGATTCTTCTGTGACCACTCCCAAGGGTAAGAGGGTTAAGAGCAAGGAGACCAAGGCAAACCCTACTGTTATGGAGACGGAGGTGAGTAAGGCTGCTTCGGCCAGGGTTGCTTCTTATTCGGAGGCAACTGTGGCAAATAAGCCTGAAAACGAAAAAGACTTTGAAACTGTCTCCAATAGGAAACGGGAGGCCCGTAAGAAAAAGGCCTTGAAGAAAGCGGAGGAGAGGGAGCGACTTCAGAAGCGCCCCCCCAAAATTAGAACAACGGAGACAATAAAAATTGTGGCCCGGAATCCAGAGACCTACCATGATCTCATAAAACTGGCAACAACTTCGGTAAAGCCAGAGGAAACTGGAACAGAGATTGTGAAAATTAGGAGAACTCTTAAAAGAGAGGTTCTTGTTGTTGTGAAAAAGGGGGGTGAAACTTTAAAGTTCGCTCAGAATCTTACCTCCGTTCTTCTGGACAAGGCCGAGGTTACGGCTCTTGTCAGTAAAAAGACCCTCGAAATTCGGGATCTTGACGAAACACTTTAGAGGAGGACGTTTTAACCGTCTTAAAGCAGAAGTTGCAAAAGCCCGAATTAGAGGTGACTTGCCGACTTCTGACACGTTTTGGTGGTACGAAAGTGGCACTAGTACGCTTGAGTGAAACGGACAGCGAGAGTCTGCTTAAGCTGGGCAAAGTGCGTATTGGCTGGATAAATGCATCCATCCGAACGCACTTAGAAGTGACAAGATGTCAAAAGTGCCTAGCCTATGGACACGTGACCCGAATTTGCAAGGGCCCCGACAGAACAAAAAACTGTCGGAGATGCGGCGAAGCGGGACACTTCTCCAAAAAGTGTACTAATGACAAGCCAAAGTGCATAACGTGTACAGATTTGGGAAAAACGGAAGTCAACCATATCCCTGGAAGAATTTCCTGACCGGTTTACAAGGAGGAACTGGAGAAACTTAAAAGGGCAAATCCTTAAAGCTCCTTCAAGTCAACCTGCATACAAGTAAGGATGCACAGGTGCTCCTGATGCAAACAGCTAGGGAAAATGAGGTCGATATCCTGTTCTGCAGTGAGCAGTATCAAGGAAGCGACCTCGCACCTTGGTATCAGGATAAGGCGAAGAGAGCCGCCATCAAGCTGTGCAACCCAGAATTGCGGGTTGACAAGTTCTTGGAGACAAGCAGCGGGTTTGTGTGGATAGAGGTGGCTAACATACGTATGTATAGCTGCTACTTCTCACCCAACGACCCGCTGACCACCTTCGAAGCCAATATAGACCATCAATATAGACCATCTGTGAAAAGATACTGTCGGCGCAGAGATCGATAACAACGCGTATCATCTCTGCATATAAGACGGTATCTACGAGTGCTGTGCAGGTCCTTGCAAGTGTCCCGCCAGCAGATCTTTTGGCGAGGGAAAGAGAAGAAATTTTTCTCTTTTCTAAAGAAAGAAGTTCCTCTGATGAGGAATTAAGACCAAGCAAGGGCCTGATCCGCAAAGAAGCGAGGCACAGGCTCATAGAACGATGGCAAGAGAGATGGGATGGTGAGGAGAAAGGTCGATGGACTTATCGCCTTATCCCGGCACTTGCCACCTGGATAAATAGGAAACACGGCCAGGTTTCCTATTATTTGACTCAGGCGCTCACAGGTCACGGGTGTTTTAACTCGTACCTGTGTCGCTTTAAATTACGCGAGGACGAGGTGTGTGCATATTGCCAGTTCCCTGAGGACAACGCGGAGCACACCCTCTTCTCATGCAAGAAATGGGACTTGGAGAGGCGGGCCATGTTCGAAGGTGTAAACAGTCAAGTTACACCGGAGAACATGGTATCGCTGATGACCCATTCAGAAGAGAATTGGCGGCAAGTCGAGAACTTCATAATCTCGGTTATGTCGAGGAAGGATCTCGACGGCCGCCAAAAAGCGTAATTTAAACAGTTTTTAATTTTGTTCGTTTGTTTTTTATTAATTTATTTTGTGATTTATTTGTCCTTATACATTTTTTTTAATTGTTTGTGTTTTTTTTTATTCATCTTTGTACAGTTTTATGGTTTTAATATTTTATACGCGTTTATTTTTATTTTTTTTATATATCCGTTTATAATTTTATCTTTTGACTTTTTAAACTTCTTAAAATTTTTGTTTTTTATTGTTGTTAATTCCGCTTTTATATTGGAATAGTTTTAAATTTTTTAACTATTGACGCAGGAGAACCGTAGACACAGAACAAAGTCGCAGCAGCGATAGAGTTGGAGCGCCTCCCTCGAAGGCTAAAGTCTTACGACAGTTCCGAGGGAGGGTAAAGGGCTCAAAAAAAAAAAAAAAAAAAAAAAATAATAATAATAATAATAATAATAATAATAATAATAATAATAATAATAATAATAATAATAATAATAATAATAATAATAATAATAATAATAATAATAATAATAATAATAATAATTCTTTTGCGCGGGGTTGCTGGTCCTCTATCGGACGCGTGCCAGGTGGCGGATAGGTTAGCTTCCTAGAAATAGGTGGTATCGAGGAAATCAAATACTCGACGCGGACCAAAACCAGCAAACAAGAAACATCCATCATGAGCGATTGTAAAAACGAGGAAGAGTACCTGCGGGGTAATGCTACGGCTAAATCCCTCACTGGTTCCGATCGTCAAGCGCATAGCGTGGGGACGGTGGCCAGTGGCCCAAGGATGCAGGAGGGCAACAACGCGTTGGGAGTGCCACAGATCATCGTGGACAGGGCGGAGAGACGAGGGAGTACGAGTAGCGTGACGAGTCAAGCCAGCTGCATTTCTGTATTTAGTAATGCTTCTGCGATTGACATTGCTAGCTGCAATGAACATCGAGATGAATGCGTGAAGCTGCGGGCGGAAGAGGCAGCAAGCATTCTAGAAATGGAAGAAGAGGTCAGCAAGATGCTGAAGTCCTGCGAAGTCCAGAAGAATGTCAATAGGACAATTAAGGATGGACTTAGAAGCATAACATCGCTCATACGGGATGTGAAGGAGAAGCACGCAGCAGCGTCCAGAAAAGATGAGAAGTTCTACCAGGGGTTAGCCTGGTCAGAGGATGCACGAAAGGACCGAAAAATGAGACGTGACCGTTTTAATGCAGTAATGCTTAAAAACGTTGTCCTGGAGTCTCAGAAGCGGAAGAGAAGTGATCCTGAGAGTACGAAGGACCCAAAAAAGAAGAGGGAGGAGGGACCTTCTAGAAGGTCCAAAGGTAACGAGACTAAACCGGCACCAAAGCCAAATCCAGTTAAGAAGGGAAGAGCCACAGTGGTCGTCAAAGTGGCTGAAGGAGCTACCTTCGCCGAAGTGCTGGCGAAAGTTCGAAAAGAGGCTGACCTGGAGGCCAGTCAGACAAGGGTTGTGGGAGCTTTACCCACTAAAAAGGGAGACCTGCTCATTAAAATTAGGGGGTCTTCAAACAAGAAGTTGTTCACCGAAGAGGTGACAAAAGTGATCGGCGATCTGGGTAAGGTGCAGATGGCGGACCGGCGAACTACGTTGGAAATCCGCGATATGGATGCCCTTACAGAAAAAGATGACGTACTGTGTTCCCTGAAGAAAATTTCTACGGTACCAGCAGGAAGTAGGAAGGTGACGGTTTTAGGACCAAACAAGCGAGGAGTAAAGCTCGCTGTCGTGGTCACCAATCAGGAAGACGCTGATAAGCTGGAGAAAATTGGGCACATAAAGATTGGGTTCGTCTCCTGCAAGATAAGAAGCAGAACTATGGTCACAAGGTGTCATAAGTGCCTTGACTATGGCCATCTAGGTAGAGATTGCCAAGGTGTAGATAGGTCAGCTGCGTGCTTCAAGTGCGGAGAAGCTGGCCATAAGGCAGCAGATTGTAAGAAGAGCCCATGCTGCTTCTTATGCCAGGCAAAGTTCGGCGAGAAGGAGAATATCCAGCATGTCGCCGGATCAGGAGGTTGCAAGGTCTTCAGAACTGCCCTCGAGGAAGCAAAGAAGACTTTGTCAAGGACAAGGAAGAAATAATGCCAGAACAAGAGCGACAAGAGAAGAAAGACGATGTTGACCGGAGGAGTCCAGTGCTCAGCTGTGTGTGAGTGTGGGGGGAGGAAATCATTTAGTTTTCCTCCCACCCACGTTCCCACAAAGCTAGAGCGGATTAAGGCCCAGTTAAGGAGTAGGACAAGGGGACCACCATTTGCGAAGTTGAAGGCCTGACGGTAGTTCCGCAGGTGGATCAAGTGTCCCAAATTAAGACGGGAGTGGTTTCTAGTGGGTAGACCAGAACAAGAGCGGTCACCCCCACATAACCTGGAATTCATTACCCAGGTATCTGAATTCGCAGATTTTCCACTTCCGACTACAAAAAAAAAAAATAATAATAATAATAATAATAATAATAATAATAATAATAATAAACTCTGTGAAGAGATACCAGGATGCACTCCCTTTGCGGAAACTTCCTGCTATCTTGGAGAGACACATCGACCTCCACGTCCGAACACACATGTTCACGTGCCCTTGGATATCATAGACGTCGCATCAATGCTCCGGCAATGCTATAACGTCTATGTAACTAACGGAGGCGGTTCAGGGCCCATCTTGGCCAGATGGTAGTACCCTGTTAAGGCCCGATTGTCCCTCGACACGGGACAAAGAATTAAAAAAAAAACACAAATGAAATGGACAAAATTTTAAACGAAATACTCCAAGTGGGTACCTCGAAAGAGGGTAATCCCACCACCGATTCTGATCGGGTGCAAGCCCCGATAGTCGGTGCAGATGGCTCCAAGGATTTTGGAGGGAGCCAAATAGATAGCCAGCTGACATGCTACGAATCAAATGTCGCAAATCAGTTTCTGGCTATTCCCGGGATTTTTAAGAGCGTGTACCAGGCATTCAAGCGCCAAAAGAACGTCAGTCGTGACATCCAGGATGGCGTGACGGTTTTGGAGAGTTCGTTCTTAACAATTTGTAAGAATTTACGTTTTATCCCCGAGCCGTTCAAAGACCAGGCGCCGCAACATCCAACTGTGGGAGCTCGAGATCAGACGGAGAGCACGACTACAGCTCTGGACGGCGTAACTGCACGCCCTAATAAGGCAAAGGGCGTTAATAAGCGCCCCAGGGAAGGTGCAAGCTCAGATGCGAGTCCGCAACGGGCGACTCAAAGCGGGAAAAGAATTAAGCGAAAGGATGCTCCACAGCTTGGTTCTGAGTCGCTAGATGGAACGAAAGAGGCGCCCTTAAATAGTCCTGGCAGTTCGTATGCTGAGACCGTTTTAAAGGACGGAGCGGACAATGGGGACGGCTTCAAAGTTGTTAAAAGCAAAAAGAAACGGACTCCAAAAGAGAAACCCTCAGGTGAGAAAAAAGAGCTTCCGAAGCCCCCTTTGAAGCTGAGGAGCACGGAAGCTGTTAAAATTACGGCAAGCGACCCAAAGCTTTATGAGGGTATCTTGCCGCTGCTAAAAGCAAAGGTAAACCCAGAAGATACGGGTACCGTGATCCGGAAAATCAGGAGAACCTTTAAACAGGAGGTTCTCGTGATAGTGAAAAAGGGCGGAGAGACCTTAAAATTTGCAGATGCACTGTCTTCGGCCCTGCATGGTAAAGCTGAGGTCACACCTCTAGTGAATAAAAGGTCTCTAGAGATTAAGGATTTGGACGAAGCCACCTCAGAGGATGAGGTAACTGCAGCACTAAGAGAAAAGCTGGGTAAACCCGACCTGAAGATGGAGTGTCGACTTTTGCCGCGATACAGAGGAACTAAGGTTGCTCTGGTACGTCTGACAGAGGCAGAAAGTAACACTCTGCTAAAGCTTGGTAAAATAAAAATCGGCTGGATAAATGCTCCAATTCGCGAGCATGTTGAAGTAGCTAGGTGCCAAAAGTGCCTAGCATACGGACACTCAACCCGAACCTGCAAAGGCCCCGACAGAAGCAAAAAACTGTCGGAGATGCGGCGGAGAGGGACACCTCGCGAAGAGCTGTAAAGTTAAGCCGAAGTGCCTTACATGCTTGGACCTGGGAAAGCCAGAGACGGATCACGATTCCGAAAAGAGAGCCTGCCCGGTTTACAGAGAAGAACTGCAAAAGATTAAAAGGGCAAATCCTTAAAAGTTTTGCAGGTCAACTTGCATACAAGTAAGGATGCACAGTTGCTCCTAATGCAAACAGCAAGGGAAAATGAGGTCGATATCCTGTTCTGCAGTGAGCAGTATCAAGGAAGCGATCTCGCCCCTTGGTATCAGGATAAGGCGAAGAGAGCCGCCATAAAGCTGTTCAACCCAGAATTGCGGGTTGACAAGTTTCTGGAGACGAGCAGTGGGTTCGTGTGGATAGAGGTGGCTAATATACGTATGTATAGCTGCTACTTCTCACCCAACGACCCACTGACAAACTTCGAAGCCAATATCGAAGACCTAGAATCGAGCCTCACAGAATCCAGGCTGGATGTCATCATCACTGGTGATTTTAACGCAAAGTCGCCAGAGTGGGGTGAGACGAGACTCGACAAGAGAGGAATTCGTATTGGAGAAATGATCTCCAGAAACGACTTATTGGCAGTAAACCGAGGCAATACATGGACTTTTAGACGAGGTGCGATCGGATCAATAATAGATCTAACAATCGCATCGTCTAAACTATTTAGCCGCATAACCGACTGGCGGGTCTCAGAGGAATATACCGCAAGTGACCACCAGTACATTGAGTTCTCAATCTCTATGGGAGACACACGAGGAGGAAAAAGACAGGATGCTCCTAGTCGCAAAACCTCCTCGTGGAATATGAAGAGACTCGACAAGGAAAAGTTCGGCCGGTCCCTAAGAGAAGCCCTTTTAATTGAGGACTTGGGCTGGGTGAAGAGGCCGAGCAGTCTGGATGGGGAGGTGCGAGCGGTGAGGAACATGATAGTCACCGCTTGCAATGCGTCAATGCCACGCAAAGGCGCCACTCCAGTAAGAAAATCCTTGCACTGGTGGTCAGAGGAGCTAGCCTCCTTGAAAAAGGAATGCCTCAAAGCAAGAAGGACATATACCCGATCTAAGGGAGATCCCTTGCTGAAAGAGGCTTTCAAGGAGGCGAAAAAGGACCTCAAGAAAGAGATCCGCAAGTCGCGACGCCGTAGCTGGAAGGACCTAATCGAGGAAGTCGATAAGGACCCATGGGGTCTGGCTTTTAAAATCGTAACTAAGAAATTAGTGACGAGGCAAAAGACCCCCGGCCTGGACAATCCCGATTGGGTCAGAAAGATAATAAGTTCTTTGTTTCCTCCTGCGGAGCCATACCTTAGAAGGGACTGGAGTTTTTGCAAAGTCGACGAGGAAGAACTCTTCACACTTAGTGAACTGCAAAAAGCAGGCAAAAGATTGAAAACAGGCAAGGCGCCTGGAATCGATGGGATAATTAACGAGATCCTAAAGTTGATAATCGACACTTTACCCCAGATTCTGCTTCGATGCTTCAATCTTTGCCTTGAGAGAGGAGAGTTCTTCCGCGACTGGAAGCGACAGAGGTTAGTCCTCCTAAGGAAAGGTGAAAAACCTCTAGATAAGGTTTCATCGTACAGGCCTATATGCCTGCTAGATACGATGGGTAAACTTCTAGAGGATATGGTTCTGCAGAGAATGCAAGGCCACTTGACCGAAGAGAATCGTCTGTCCGATCACCAATTTGGTTTCCGTAAAGGCAAGTCCACAGTTGATGCCATCCAGGCAGTTGTGGACATAGCCAAAGCAGGAAAAAACAAATTGGGACCTGGGAAAAAGAAGAGCTTCTGCGCGTTGGTAGCAATTGACATACGTAACGCGTTTAATTCCGCAAGATGGAAAGATCTCATCGAGTCGATGGAAAAGAAAAACATGCCGCCCTACTTGTTGCGGATAATGGATAATTATCTTAGCGACAGGTGGGTTATATATGAGGGAGACACCTGCACTCTCAAGGAAGAGATGCAGCGTGGGGCTCCTCAAGGCTCAAGGGTAGGTCCATTTGTATGGAATGTATCTTACGATGATTTTCTGCGAATGGATCTGCTTGAAGGTGCGGTGATCATCGGCTTTGCGGACGACGCATTATTCGTGTGCACTGCCGAAAGTGAGGAGGCTCTTGGGACATTGGTGAACGAATGTCTGCGACTAGCTAAAAGCTGGCTGGATACCAGAGGTCTTGAAATGGCCCTGGAAAAAACCGAGGCACTGCTGGTCACAGACAGACGTGGTTATGAGCTCCCACGAATCGTGATAGACGGATTTGAGGTCAAGTGGAGTAAGCAAATTAAATATCTTGGTGTGAAGTTAGATGGAAGGTTAAACTTCCACCACCACATGGCTACGGCGTCAAATAAAGCGATCGAGTGTGCGGCTAATCTTTCACGGCTAATGCCAAATGTTGGCGGACCCCGTGAACAAAAAAGAAGACTGGTGGCGAGTGTCGCCCACGCTAAAATGCTCTATGCAGCACCAGCGTGGGCCCCATCCCTGAGGAGTAAAAGATGTGTGACCATCTGTGAAAAGATACTGTCTGCGCAGAGATCAATAACAACGCGTATCATCTCTGCATATAAGACGGTATCTACGAGTGCTGTGCAGATCCTTGCAAGTGTCCCGCCAGCAGATCTTTTGGCGAGGGAAAGGGAAGAAATGTTTCTCTTTTCTAAAGAAAGCAGTTCCTTGAATGAGGAATTAAGACCAAGCAAGGGCCTAATCCGCAAAGAAGCGAGGCACAGGCTCATAGAAAGATGGCAAGAAAGATGGGATGGTGAGGAAAAAGGTCGATGGACCTATCGCCTTATCCCGGCACTCGCCACCTGGATAAATAGGAAACACGGTCAGGTTTCCTATTATTTAACTCAGGCGCTCACAGGTCACGGGTGTTTTAACTCGTACCTGTGTCGCTTTAAATTACGCGAGAACGAGGTGTGTGCATATTGCCAGTTCCCTGAGGACAACGCGGAGCACACCCTCTTCTCATGCAAAAAATGGGACTTGAAGAGGCGGGCCATGTTCGATGGTGTAAACAGTCAAGTTACACCGGAGAATATGGTATCGCTGATGACCCAGTCGGAAGAGAATTGGCGGCAAGTCGAGAACTTCATAATCTCGGTTATGTCGAGGAAGGATCTCGACGGCCGCCAAAAAGCGTAATTTAAACAGCTTTTAATTTGTTTGTTTGTTTTTTATTAATTTATTTTGTGATTTATTTGTCCCTATACATTTTTTTTTAATTTGTTTTGTTTTTTTTATTCATCTTTGTACAGTTTTGTGTTTTCAATATTTTATACGCGTTTATTTTTATTTTTTTTTATATATCCGTTTATAGTTTTATCTTTTTGACTTTTTAAACTTCTTAAAATTTTTGTTTTTTATTGTTGTTGTGCTGTTAATTCCGCTTTTATATTGAAATAGTTTTAAATTCTTTAACTATTGACGCAGGAGAACCGCAGACACAGAACAAAGTCGCAGCAGCGATAGAGTTGGAGCGCCTCCCTCGAAGGCTAAAGTCTTACGACAGTTCCGAGGGAGGGTAAAGGGCTCCAAAAGAAGGGTTACGGGTTTTAGTGGGTCGGGCTGGTAGTAGGTCGCCAGTTTATTAAATTTATTATAACATTTATTTATTTATCCTTTTTTTTAAATTCCCTTTTTTTTTATTTTACCAACCCCACATAACCTTGGAGTGCGGAATCCAAGGTATCTGTAAACAGATTTCCCAAAATTCCCTAAGCAAAAAAAAAAAAAAAATAATAATAATAATAATAATAATAATAATAATAATAATAATAATAATAATAATAATAATAATAATAATAATAATAATAATAATAATAATAATAATAATAATAATAATAATAATAATAATAATAATAATAATAATAATAATAATAATAATAATAATAATAATAATAATAATAATAATAATAATAATAATAATAATAATAATAATAATAATAATAATAATAATAATAATAATAATAATAATAATAATAATAATAATAATAATAATAACAGTACACTATACACATACACTTCTCTACACATATCTCCGCCGCTGGTTGTCCACTGCCGAGCATCGGTGATGTCTTTGATGTTCTGGGAGAAGCGGATGATTATCCTGTCCCGGACGCGGCTGCCGTCTTTGATGGCATGGGTGTGCTGGGTCTGAATGCATATCCTTAGTCCAGACATTACTGCCATTCTTGACGGCGTTGGTTCACCGGGGCGGGATGCCTGTCCGCTGCCAGTCTTGAGTGTCATTTTGGATATGTTCGGTGGACCTTGCAGTGGTGGCGGGGCTTTCCACCAAAGGGCAACCAAACAGTACACTCTACACATACACTTCTCTACACATATATGGGTTACACACAATTACATCACTTACACATCTATTCACACATATTCACAATACACTTATCACACCCATATGATTGTTTCCTTCCTCGGACCACTGGGAGTACCCCGAAATTCGTTCATTTGTTTTCGGTGGACGGGGCGTAGGGGTTGATGTGAGCT
Source organism: Leptopilina syphax (assembly GCA_032872505.1). Lineage (NCBI taxonomy): Eukaryota > Metazoa > Arthropoda > Insecta > Hymenoptera > Figitidae > Leptopilina > Leptopilina syphax. Next base: position 39,739,200 of record CM065468.1, on the reverse strand, counting down.
CGCTCTGCCAATGTGTCATCCGAGGTAAGGAATCAGGAGCCAGCCCCTTCGGGACCCTGATCAGGAGAGTCTGTGGTGAATATGGAGGTCGGAATCCATATTGCTCCGGGCGAGTCCGGTCCGTCCGTGTATTCCGGGACCGGCTAAGCGGTGGTTGGGCCTCAGGGAACTGGGTAGGATACGTCCGAGGGTACACCCGTTCCCAACTATACCGACCCGCCCCTCCACAGACGATGCGCTGGTAAAATGATTACATGGAGAATAATAAAATAGAAAATATGGACATAATTGAGTTTATTGAAGAAGGTGAAGAGAAAATTGGAACCGGAGAAATAGTGTCTCTTAAAACCTGCGTTGAGACGCCTCAAGAAATTGAGGTTTTAGCCGAGGTGTATGAGTTTCCTTCCACAAAAAAGGAAGATAAACATATAGCTGTAGCTCCTGCTGCCGAAGTGCAGTTACAGAAAGGAGCTACACAAGGGGACAATACTCCCGTCGATCTTTCAAAGACCGTCGCAGGCCCCACGGATTTTGGGGGGGGCCAAAACGAAAATTCTGCGGAGAAGGGACTTAACAGTTTCCAAAAAAATGTTGTAGAGCAGGTCGAACTAATGCCTAAAATACTCGACGGTATGTGGCGGGCCTGCAAAAAGCAGAAAAACATTAGCAAGGACGTCCAGGACGGAATGTTGGCGTTGGGAAGGGTGCACGAGATAATTCGCAAGAACATGCGATTTATCCCCGAGCCCTTTATAATCCCAGAGCCAACAAACGCGAACTGTGTAACACCATCACACAAGCGTGCTGCGGCGGGTCAGAGCGGTGCATTTAATGATAAGAAGCGCCCAAGAAACGGGAATAGTCCGGATGCGAGTCCACATCCTGATGGCCAGTCTGAGAAGAGGAAGTGCGAGGAAGTACCTACGCACACCCTTCCGTTGGAGCCAGGTAGTGGAGGAGCAGCCGAGAAAATAGTCAAAGAGACTCACGCTTCAGTGGTCTCAAAGGATGACAAAGTAGATGGCGACGGCTTTGCCGCTGTCATCGATAAAAAGGCAAAGGCCAAAAAGAAGGCCTTAAAAAAGAAACAAGAGAAGGAGCTCCAAAAGTATCCTTCAAAGCCGAGAAATACAGAGGCAGTAAGGATCTCAGCGAAAAACCCAATGGCTATCGCTGAGATCGTGACTGAAATGAAACGCACTGTGAAGCCTGAAGAGTCAAATATAGAGGTTCTCAGGATCAGGAGGGCACTTAATAAAGATGTTCTCCTGGTCGTGAAAAAGGGAGGTGACACCTTAAAATTTGCGAGGGCTCTGGCCTCGGCCTCGCATGATAGGGCCGAGGTTACGGCTCTTGTAAACAAGAGATGTCTGGAATTGAACGGCCTCGATGAAACTACGACCGAGGAGGATGTGGTTTCGGTTTTGAGGGAGAAATTGGGGAAGCCTGACACGGACATAGTGTGCAGACTTCTGCCACGTTTTAGTGGCACAAAAGTTGCGTTGGTCCGCCTGGCAGAGACTGATAGTCAGACTCTGCTGAAGATCGGCAAGGTAAGAATAGGATGGTTAAACGTCCGAGTCCGAGAGCATCTGGAAGTTGTGAGGTGCCTAAAGTGCCTTACATATGGACACGTGACCCGATCATGCAAAGGCCCCGACAGAACTAATAACTGTCGGAGATGCGGCGGTGAGGGTCACATGGCAAAGAACTGTTCCGTCGAACAACCTAAGTGTTTAACATGCACAGATTTAGGAAAGACAGATATTGTCCATATATCCGGGAAAAGCTCTTGTCCGGTTTACAGGGAATTGCTGCAGAGGCATAAAAAGGCAAACCCTTAAAGTTTCTGCAGGTCAACCTGCACACCTGCAGGACGGCGCAGGCCCTCCTGATGCAGACGGTCAAGGAAAAAGGGATCGACATCCTGTTCTGCAGCGAGCAACACAGGAAAAAACGATCTCGCTCCCTGGTACCAGGATAAATCAGGTAGGGCCGCTGTTCAAGTGTGCAATCCTGAGCTGCGGGTTGCAAGGTATCTGGAGACGAGCAGTGGATTCGTTTGGGTAGAGGCTGCGGGCATACGTATGTACAGCTGCTACTTCTCGCCAAACGATGCACTGACGGACTTCGAAGATGACATTCAGGAACTCGAGTCGAGCCTTAGAGAATCCAAGCTGGATGTACTCGTCACCGGGGATTTTAATGCTAAGTCGCCGGAGTGGGGCGAGTCAAGGCTCGATAAAAGAGGCAGAGTGATCGGAGAAATGGTCTCCAGGAGCAATTTAACGATTGTGAACCGGGGAAGGACATGGACGTTTAGGAGGGGTGCAATTGGATCGATCATTGATCTTACGATTGCATCATCTCCTCTATTCAGACGCATTAACGAATGGCGAGTCTCTGAGGAGTATACCGCAAGTGACCACCAGTACATCGAGTTTTCAGTCTCAGTGGGAGACACAGGAAATGGTGGAAGACAGGAAGCACCGTGTCGAAAACGCCTCTCCTGGAATGTGAAGAAAATCGATAAGGAGAAATTTGTCCGATCCCTGGAAGAATCCCGCCTCATTGAGGAATTGGGTTGGGTGCAGAGGCCAAATACCCTGGATGCAGAGGTACGAGCGGTGAGGAAAACCATCACCGCTGCCTGCGATGCATCTATGCCGCGTCGCAGGTGTACCGCTTCACAAAAAAGCTCGGTGCACTGGTGGTCGGATGCTCTGGCCTCCTTGCGGAAAGCGTGCTTCAAAGCTAGAAGGAATTATACCCGTTCTAAGGGAGATCCTTTGCTAAAGGAAGTATTTAAGGAGGCCAAGAAAAGCCTGAAAAAAGAGATTCAAGCGTCACAACGCCGTTGCTGGAAAGACCTAATTGATGATGTCGAGAAGGACCCATGGGGTCTGGCTTTTAAAATCGTTACTAAGAAATTAGGAACGAGGCAAAAGACCCCCGGCCTGGACAATCCCGATTGGGTCAGAAGGATTATAAAAGCTCTATTTCCTCCTGCAGAACCGTGGGTTAGGAAGGACTGGAGTACCTGCGAAGTCGGTGAGGAGGAACTCTTCACTCTTACAGAATTGAGAAATGCAGGTAGAAGATTGAAAACAGGCAAGGCGCCTGGAATCGATGGGATAAGTAACGAGATCCTAAAATTGGTTATCGACACTTCACCCCAGATTCTGCTCCGATGTTTTAATCTTTGCCTTGAGAAAGGAGAGTTCTTCCGCGACTGGAAGCGGCAGAGGCTAGTCCTCCTAAGAAAAGGCGAAAAACCTCTGGATAAAGTCTCGTCGTACAGGCCTATTTGCCTGTTAGATACGATGGGTAAACTTCTAGAGGATATGGTTCTGCAGAGAATGCAAACCCATTTGACCGGAGAGAATAGTCTATCCGATTACCAATTTGGTTTCCGCAAAGGCAGGTCCACGGTTGATGCCATTCAGGTAGTTGTGGACATAGCCAAAGCGGGAAAAAACAAATTGGGACCAAAGAAGAAGAAGGGCTTCTGCGCATTGGTGGCTATTGACATACGTAACGCGTTTAACTCCGCACGATGGAAAGATCTCATCCAGTCGATGATGGAGAAGAGAATACCGCCCTACTTGTTGCGGATAATGAATGATTATCTTAGCGACAGGTGGGTAATCTATGAGGGGGACAACTGGACTCTGAAGGAAGAGATGCAAAGTGGTGCCCCCCAAGGCTCGAGGGTGGGACCATTCGTGTGGAATGTATCCTATGATAACTTCCTGCGAATGGGTCTACCTGAAGGCGCGGTCATCATCGGCTTTGCGGACGATGCGTTGGTCGTGTGCTCAGCCGAAAGCGAGGAAGCCCTTAGGACATTGGTTAACGAATGTCTGCGGCGAGTTAAAAGCTGGTTGGATGCCAGAGGTCTTCAAATGGCCTTGGAAAAAACCGAAGCTCTGCTCGTCACAGACAGACGTGGTTATAGTTTCCCACGAATCGTGATAGATGAATTCGAGGTCAAGTGGAGTAAACATATTAAGTATTTAGGAGTGGAGCTCGATGGAAGGTTAAACTTCCATTACCATATAGCGACGGCCTTGAATAAGGCGATAAAGTGTGCGTCAGACTTGGCACGACTTATGCCAAACGTTCGCGGACCACGTGAAAGGAAAAGGAGACTGGTGGTTAGTGTTGCCCACGCTAAGCTGTTTTACGCAGCAGCAGCGTGGTCTCCCTCACTTAAAACAAGAAGCAAAACCATTTGCGATAATATGCTGTCTGCGCAGAGATGTGTTACTACCCGTATCGTTTCTGCGTATAAGACGGTCTCGACGAGCGCTGTGCAAGTCCTTGCAAGTGTCCCGCCGGCAGATCTTATGGCAAGGGAAAGGGAGGAAGTATTTCTTCTTTTTAAAAGAAGAAATAATCCCGAGTACCCAGAAGAGAAAAGACCTAGCAAGGACTACATCCGCAAATACGCGAGAAACAGACTTATCGAGACATGGCAGGACAGATGGGATAGGGAGGAAAAGGGTAGATGGACCTATCGTCTGATTCCAACACTCACCACCTGGATAAACCGAAAACATGGAGAAGTCTCCTATTATTTGACTCAGGCGCTCACAGGTCACGGGTGTTTTAACTCGTACCTGTGTCGCTTTAAATTACGCGAGGACGAGGTGTGTGCATATTGCCAGTTCCCTGAGGACAACGCGGAGCACACCCTCTTCTCATGCAAGAAATGGGACTTGGAGAGGCGGGCCATGTTCGAAGGTGTAAACCGTCAAGTTACACCGGAGAACATGGTATCGCTGATGACCCAGTCAGCAGATAATTGGCGGAAAGTCGAGAACTTCATAATCTCGGTTATGTCGAGGAAGGATCTCGACGGCCGCCAAAAAGCGTAATTTAAACAGCTTTTAATTTGTTTATTTGTTTTTTATTAATTTATTTTGTGATTTATTTGTCCATATACATTTTTTAATTGTGTGTGTTTTTTTATTCATGTTTGTACAGTTTTGTTTTCAATATTTTATACGCGTTTATTTTTTTCTTTTTTTTTATATATCCGTTTATAATTTTATCTTTTGACTTTTTAAACTTCTTAAAAAATTTTGTTTTTTATTGTTGTTGTGCTGTTAATTCCGCTTTTATATTGAAATAGTTTTAAATTTTTTAACTATTGACGCAGGAGAACCGTAGACACAGAACAAAGTCGCAGCAGCGATAGAGTTGGAGCGCCTCCCTCGAAGGCTAAAGTCTTACGACAGTTCCGAGGGAGGGTAAAGGGCTCAAAAAAAAAAAAAAATAAATAAAAAAAAAAAATAAAAAAAAAAAAAATAATAATAATAATAATAATAATAATAATAATAATAATAATAATAATAATAATAATAATAATAATAATAATAATAATAATAATAATAATAATAATAATAATAATAATAATAATAATAATAATAATAATAATAATAATAATAATGATAATAATAATAATAATAATAATAATAATAATAATAATAATAATAATAATAATAATCTCCGCCGCTGGTTGTCCACTGCCGAGCATCGGTGATGTCTTTGATGTTCTGGGAGAAGCGGATGATTATCCTCTTCCGGGCGCGGCTGCCGTCTTTGATGGCATGGGTGTGCTGGGTCTGGATGCATATCCTTAGTCCAGACATTACTGCCATTCTTGACGGCGTTGGTCACCGGGGTGGGATGCCTGTCCGCTGCCAGACTCGAGTGTCATTTTGGATATGTTCGGTGGACCTTGCAGTGGTGGCGGGGCTTTCCACCAAAGGGCAACCAAACAGTACACTCTACACATACACCTCTCTACACATATATGGGTTACACACAATTACATCACTTATACATCTATTCACACATATTCACAATACACTTATCACACCCATATGATTGTTTCCTTCCTCGGACCACTGGGAGTACCCCGAAACTTCGTTCATTTGTTTTCGGTAGGCGGGGCGTAGGGGTTGATGTGAGCTCGCTCTGCCGATGTGTCATCCGAGGTAAGGAATCAGGAGCCAGCCCCTTCGGGACCCTGATCAGGAGAGTCTGTGGTGAATATGGAGGTCGGAATCCATATTGCTCCGGGCGAGTCCGGTCCGTCCGTGTATTCCGGGACCGGCTAAGCGGTGGTTGGGCCTCAGGGAACTGGGGTAGGATACGTCCGAGGGTACACCCGTTCCCAACTATACCGACCCGCCCCTCCACAGACGATGCGCTGGTTAAACTATTACATGGAGAATGAAATTATGAAAAATGTTGAAAACGAGGAAATGGAAACTGGAGAAACGGAATCTCTTGATATCGTGGCTGACAATGATTCAGTGACACTTGGTAAAGAGAAGCAACACAAGGAGATGAGTACCAAAAGACAAGGTTTTCCTCCGGCCCCGCCGTGGGCCGATGTTTGGAAAATAATGCTTGGCATCATGGCGGAACAGAGACTCCAGAACGAAGCCCTGGAAAAGACCCTCTTGGCAATGGAGAATTCCTTCAGAAAGAATACACCGACTGAGGTAAGGGAATTCATGTCAGAGGCAAAGGAAATCTTCTCTGGTGTTAGGAGTGCGGGTCTTGCCCTCCGATCCTCAGCGGATAGGCTTCAGAAGTCAATGGAAAGACCAATGACCAGAAATGTAGGTGTGACGCAAATGGCACGCTCGAAAACGCCTTTGAGCACACCGAAACAAACTGAAGTTTGTAAAACTCCCTCTTCTACGAGCACAAAGAGAGGAGCATCAACTTCACCAGAAGACCGACAGCCAAAGAAGCTGGCTTCTGAAATAACTCAGATGACAGCAAAGTCATCCGACATTCCGACAGGGGAAAAAAATCCCGACGGTTGTTGGAACGAGGTTGTCTCGGAAAAGGAGAAAAAGAAGAGAAAGAAAAAAGATAAAAACAATCAGGCAACAAGAAAGGAACGAAGTGGCCCAGGAAAAAAGAAGAGGAACACTGACGCAATCAAAGTGTCTATGGAAGACGGAAGAGCGCCGCCGACAGAAATTATAGACGAGCTTTTTAAGACGGTCAACCCTGCAGAAACAAAAACAGAAGTTCTGTCCATTAGAAGAACGAAGAAGCAAGATTTGCTTTTCGTTCTTAAGAAGGGACAGAGCTTCTCGACGTTCAGCAATAAAATGACCGAGGCCCTGAAAGGGAAAGCTAGTGTCTCACCCCTGGTGACAAAAAGGTCACTAGAAATTAGAGATCTGGACGAGACAACAGAGATTGAAGGTGTGACTGAGGCTTTAAAAAAGGCTTTAGATAGAACCGAATTGGAGGTGTCCTGCAGACTTTTGACTCTGCGCGGAGCCGTAAAGATGGCAGTAGTCCAACTACCAGAAGCAGATGCTGATGCTCTTCTTAAGGCCGGTAAGGTAAGGGTAGGCTGGATAAACTGCAGGATTCGCAGTAGAGTTGAAGTGGACAGATGTCACAGATGCCTGAGCTACGGACATCTGGCAAGGGTCTGTAAAGGACCCGATAGGAGTAAAGACTGCTGGAAGTGTGGATCTTCAGACCATTCTCACAAGAATTGTGCGAAGGAATTCCACTGCACAACTTGTGAGGATAAAGGGATAAAGGAGACAAATCACGCTCCAGGAAGTGGGTCCTGCCCTGTCTATAGGGAGGAACTGAAAAGGTTGAAACAGAAGAGGTAAGATTTCTCCAGGTTAACCTCAGAAAAGGAAGTGTTGCCCAAAATCTCCTGATGCAGTCTGCCAGAGAGAGAGGTGTGGATATACTGCTTATTAGTGAGCAGTATAAGAAGCAAGGATTCTCGAATTGGTTTCAAGACTCATCAGGTAGATCGGCAATACAGATATGCAATCCGGGTATCACCACCGGTTCATTCTTGGGTACAGACAAGGGGTTTGTTTGGGCGGACGTGGCAGGTATTCGTATATATAGCTGCTATTTCTCGCCCAACGACCCATTCGGAAAATTCGACACTGAGATTCGTTCTCTTGAAGAAAGTGTGAGAGCTTTTGACGGGGATGTCCTCATTGCGGGAGATTTCAATAGTAAGTCGCCGGAATGGGGAGAGACTCGTCAGGACAGGAGAGGAATCTTGGTTTCCGACATGCTGGCAACGAATGGGCTGGTGGTGTTAAACCGGGGCCACGAGTTCACGTTCAGGAGGGGAGAATCGGGATCTATCCTTGATTTAACAATCGCATCTCCCCGCCTAGCCCGCAGAATAAAAGAATGGAGGGTACTGGATGAGGAAACATTGAGTGACCACCAGTACATAGAGTTTTTAATCTCTGAGGAAAAACTTCGAGGACGTACCGCACCAAAAAATGGTAGCAAGAAAGCCTCTTGGAACCTCAGGGGACTGAACAGGGAGAAGCTGGCGGAATCCCTAGAAGAGTCGCGACTTATTCGCAAATCAAACTGGGTGAGGAAACCAGCTTCTTTAAAGGGTATAGTGCGAGAGGCGAGGCGGGTGATTGTTCAAGCTTGCAATCACTCTATGCCTCGCCGGCAGAAAAGAAAAACGGGAAAGGGATCTATGTACTGGTGGAATGAAGAATTGGCCTGTCTTAAGAGAGAATGCCACGCAGCAAGGAGGCATTTTACCCATTCAAAGGGAAACCTCCAGCTGCGGGAAACATGGCATAAAGCCAGGCGTACTTTTAAGCAGGCCGTAAAAAGTAGCCAACGCCGTTGCTGGAAGGACCTAATCGGAGACTCCGAGAAGGATCCGTGGGGTTTGGCCTTTAAGATTGTCGCTAAGAAATTAGTGACAAGGCATAAAACCCCTGGTTTGGATGATCCGATTTGGGTCCTGAAAATCATAAAGACACTGTTTCCCTATGTAGAACCTAGCCCCAGAGAGGACTATACTCACTGCGTAGTAGGAGACAAGGAGCTCTTCACGATTGAGGAATTAAAAAAGGTGGCAAGGACGTTAAGAAACGGTAAAGCGCCGGGCAATGATGGGATACCGAGCGAAATCTTAAAAGAGATTGTCGCAGTGGATCCTGAGTTGCTTCTTGACGTCTTTAATACGTGCTTGACAGCCGGAGAGTTCTTCGGTGACTGGAAAACGCAGAAGTTGGTCCTTCTCAGGAAAGGCGATAAACCTCTGGATAAGGTCACATCGTTCAGACCAATTTGTTTATTGGATACGATGGGCAAATTTCTAGAGGGAATGGTTCTGCAGAGACTTCAGGAAATTATGATAGACGAAAATAGCCTATCGGAGAATCAATTTGGCTTTTGTAAAGGCCGGTCAACAGTCGACGCAATACTCACTGTTGTAAACCATGCGAAAAAAGTCAAAGAGGACAAGAAGAAGGGATTCTGTGCGCTTATTTCCATCGACATACGTAATGCATTTAACTCCGCAAAGTGGGACAATTGCATCAAGGCGATGCGTCGTAAAGGGGTACCAACCTATCTGTTGCGAATGATAGACAACTATCTCAGCGACAGATGGGTTGAATACAAGAGCGATGCATGTCATCTCAAACATGAAATGACATGCGGAGCTCCCCAAGGATCAAAGGTAGGTCCATTCATATGGAACGTCATGTACGATGACTTCCTTAGAATTGAGTTACCTGAAGATACGATAATGGTCGGCTTTGCGGATGACGTCATTATAGTGTGTGGCGCGCGGACTTCTCGGATTCTAGAAATAAGGGTCAACGAAAGCTTGAGACGAGCAAAGCTCTGGTTAGATCTCAACGGCCTACAAATGGCTACAGAGAAGACAGAAGCTTTGCTTGTCACAGGTAAAAGATCCTTTGAGGTCCCGAAGATTCGAATAGGACAGACTGAAGTCTCCTGGGGAAACAGTTTAAAGTACCTGGGAGTGACGTTGGATCGAAAATTAAAGTTCGACCAACATTCTAAGATCACGTCACTGAATGCCGCCGACTGCATGGGAAACCTTTCTAGGATGATGCCCAATGTCGGTGGCCCCAGGGAAAAGAAACGCCGATTAGTGGCGACCGTGGTTCAAGCAAAGCAACTCTATGCTGCCCCTGCATGGGCTGAGTCCCTAAAGAACCGCGGCATCTCTGACGAGCTACTCTCCGCACAGGGTGGTTGTGCGCGGAGAGTAGTTTCAGCCTACAGAACAGTTTCAACGAGCGCTGCTTTAGTTCTTGCGAGTCTCCCGCCAGTGGACTTACTGGCGAGGGAAAGACAGGAAGTCTTTCAGCGTAACAAAGATCTAGTTACCTCGCAAGAGCAGAGTAGAAATCTCGCCAAAGCGGCTATCCGCAAAGAGGCGAGATGTAGACTCCTTGAACAATGGCAAGAGAGATGGGATGGGGATCTTAAAGGAAGGTGGACATATCGCCTGATCCCCAACCTCGCCACTTGGCTAGGAAGAAAGCACGGTGAAGTTGGCTACTACCTGACACAAGTGTTGTCAGGTCACGGATGTTTCCGACAGTACCTTCATAGGTTTAAGATTAAGAGAGTAGCAAAATGCGCCTACTGTGACGCTGCAGTAGATGACGCGGAGCATACTCTCTTTTATTGCGGGCACTGGAGCCATGATAGAATGGTCATGTTTACGGCAGTTGGCTTTGAAATCAACGCCGATAACATGGTGTCTACCATGGTTCAGAACGTGGACTTGTGGAAGCATATTGAATCCTTCATTATTAAAGTAATGAAAGAAAAAGATAGAGACGGAAGACGAGGTTGACCGAAGGAATCCAGTGCTCAGCTGTGTGTGAGCGTGGGGGGGAGGAAATCACTTAGTTTTCCTCCCACCCACGCTTCCACATTGTATGGGCGGATTAAAAGCACGTTAAGGAACATGGTAAGGGGACCCCACTTGCGAAGTTGAAGGCCTGACGGTAGTTCCGCAGGTGGATCAAGCGTCCCAAATTAAGACGGGAGTGGTTTTTAGTGGGTAGACCAGAACAAGAGCGGTCACTCCCACATAACCTGGAATTCAGTAACCAGGTATCTGAATTCGCAGATTTTCCACTTCCGACTACAAAAAAAAAAAAAAAAAAAAATAATAATAATAATAATAATAATAATAATAATAATAATAATAATAATAATAATAATAATAATAATAATAATAATAATAATAATAATAATAATAATAATAATAATAATAATAATAATAATAATAATAATAATAATAATAATAATAATAATAATAATAATAATAATAATAATAATAATAATAATAATAATAATTATTAAAATTTTTAATGAAATACTCCAAGTGGGTACCTCGAAAGAGGGTAATCCCACCACCGATTCTGATCGGGTGCAAGCCCCGATAGTCGGTGCAGATGGCTCCAAGGATTTTGGAGGGAGCCAAATAGATAGCCAGCTGACATGCTACGAATCAAATGTCGCAAATCAGTTCCTGGCTATTCCCGGGATTTTTAAGAGCGTGCACCAGGCATTCAAGCGCCAAAAGAACGTCAGTCGCGACATCCAGGATGGCGTGGCGGTTTTGGAGAGTGCGTTCTTAACAATTTGTAGGAATCTGCGTTTTATCCCTGAACCGTTCAGAGATCAGGAGCCACGGATTTCAACTGTGGGAACTCCAAGGCAAAAGAGGAGTGCTGCTGCAACTCTTGATAGTGCAGCAGCTACAGATTCTAATAAGGAAAAGAAGGTGAGTAAGCGCCCCAGAGAAGGTGTAAGCCCGGATAAGAGTCCTCAACAAGTAACTCGGAGCGGAAAGAGGATTAAGCGAAAGGATGCTCCACAGCTTAATTCTGGGTCGCTAGTTGGAGCAAAAGAGGCGCCCTCAAGTAGTCCCAGCAAGACGTATGCTGAGACCGTATTAAAAGACGGAGCGGACAATGAGGACGGCTTTAAGGTTGTTGGAAAGAGAAGGGAACGGGCTCCAAGAAAAAAGCCCCCAGGCGAGAAAAAAGAGCTCCCAAAACACCCTTTGAAGCTTAGAACCACGGAAGCGGTAAAGATCACGGCAAGAGACCCAAAATCTTATGAGGGTATCTTGCCGCTGATAAAAGCAAAGGTTAAACCAGAAGACACTGGTACCGTAATTCATAAAATCAGGAGAACCTTTAAACAGGAGGTTCTTGTGATAGTGAAAAAGGGTGGAGATACCTTGAAGTTTGCGGAAGCACTGTCCTCGGCTCTGCATGGCGCCTTGCCATGCGACGTCACTGCTCTCGTAAATAAAAGGTCTCTTGAGATCAAGGAGCTGGATGAAACCACGACGGAGGATGAGGTGATTTCAGTTCTGAGAGAAAAGCTGGGCAAACCTGATCTGAAGATAGAGTGCCACCTTTTGACGCGCTTTAGAAGTACTAAGGTGGCTCTAATCCGCTTAGCAGAAGCAGAAAGTGACATTCTGCTTAAACTTGGCCGAATCAAAATCGGCTGGATAAACGCTCCAATTCGTGAGCATGTTGAAGTAATTAGGTGCCAAAAGTGCCTAGGTTACGGACACAGAACCCTATTCTGCAAAGGCCCCGACAGAAGTAAAAACTGTCGGAGATGCGGCGGAGAGGGACACCTCGCGAAGAGCTGTAAAGTTAAGCCGAAGTGCCTTACATGCTTGGACCTGGGAAAGCCAGAGACGGATTACGATTCCGAAAAGAGAGCCTGCCCGGTTTACAGAGAAGAACTGCAAAAGATTAAAAGGGCAAATCCTTAAAAGTTTTGCAGGTCAACTTGCATACAAGTAAGGATGCACAGTTGCTCCTAATGCAAACAGCAAGGGAAAATGAGGTCGATATCCTGTTCTGCAGTGAGCAGTATCAAGGAAGCGATCTCGCCCCTTGGTATCAGGATAAGGCGAAGAGAGCCGCCATAAAGCTGTTCAACCCAGAATTGCGGGTTGACAAGTTTCTGGAGACGAGCAGTGGGTTCGTGTGGATAGAGGTGGCTAATATACGTATGTATAGCTGCTACTTCTCACCCAACGACCCACTGACAAACTTCGAAGCCAATATCGAAGACCTAGAATCGAGCCTCACAGAATCCAGGCTGGATGTCATCATCACTGGTGATTTTAACGCAAAGTCGCCAGAGTGGGGTGAGACGAGACTCGACAAGAGAGGAATTCGTATTGGAGAAATGATCTCCAGAAACGACTTATTGGCAGTAAACCGAGGCAATACATGGACTTTTAGACGAGGTGCGATCGGATCAATAATAGATCTAACAATCGCATCGTCTAAACTATTTAGCCGCATAACCGACTGGCGGGTCTCAGAGGAATATACCGCAAGTGACCACCAGTACATTGAGTTCTCAGTCTCTATGGGAGACACACGAGGAGGAAAAAGACAGGATGCTCCTAGTCGCAAAACCTCCTCGTGGAATATGAAGAGACTCGACAAGGAAAAGTTCGGCCGGTCCCTAAGAGAAGCCCTTTTAATTGAGGACTTGGGCTGGGTGAAGAGGCCGAGCAGTCTGGATGGGGAGGTGCGAGCGGTGAGGAACATGATAGTCACCGCTTGCAATGCGTCAATGCCACGCAAAGGCGCCACTCCAGTAAGAAAATCCTTGCACTGGTGGTCAGAGGAGCTAGCCTCCTTGAGAAAGGAATGCCTCAAAGCAAGAAGGACATATACCCGATCTAAGGGAGATCCCTTGCTGAAAGAGGCTTTCAAGGAGGCGAAAAAGGACCTCAAGAAAGAGATCCGCAAGTCGCGACGCCGTAGCTGGAAGGACCTAATCGAGGAAGTCGATAAGGACCCATAGGGTCTGGCTTTTAAAATCGTAACTAAGAAATTAGTGACGAGGCAAAAGACCCCCGGCCTGGACAATCCCGATTGGGTCAGAAAGATAATAAGTTCTTTGTTTCCTCCTGCGGAGCCATACCTTAGAAGGGACTGGAGTTTTTTGCAAAGTCGAAGAGGAAGAACTCTTCACACTTAGTGAACTGCAAAAAGCAGGCAAAAGATTGAAAACAGGCAAGGCGCCTGGAATCGATGGGATAAGTAACGAGATCCTAAAGTTGGTAATCGACACTTTACCCCAGATTCTGCTTCGATGCTTTAATCTTTGCCTTGAGAGAGGAGAGTTCTTCCGCGACTGGAAGCGACAGAGGTTAGTCCTCCTAAGGAAAGGTGAAAAACCTCTAGATAAGGTTTCATCGTACAGGCCTATATGCCTGCTAGATACGATGGGTAAACTTCTAGAGGATATGGTTCTGCAGAGAATGCAAGGCCACTTGACCGAAGAGAATCGTCTGTCCGATCACCAATTTGGTTTCCGTAAAGGCAAGTCCACAGTTGATGCCATCCAGGCAGTTGTGGACATAGCCAAAGCAGGAAAAAACAAATTGGGACCTGGGAAAAAGAAGAGCTTCTGCGCGTTGGTAGCAATTGACATACGTAACGCGTTTAATTCCGCAAGATGGAAAGATCTCATCGAGTCGATGGAAAAGAAAAACATGCCGCCCTACTTGTTGCGGATAATGGATAATTATCTTAGCGACAGGTGGGTTATATATGAGGGAGACACCTGCACTCTCAAGGAAGAGATGCAGCGTGGGGCTCCTCAAGGCTCAAGGGTAGGTCCATTTGTATGGAATGTATCTTACGATGATTTTCTGCGAATGGATCTGCCCGAAGGTGCGGTGATCATCGGCTTTGCGGACGACGCATTATTCGTGTGCACTGCCGAAAGTGAGGAGGCTCTTGGGACATTGGTGAACGAATGTCTGCGACTAGCTAAAAGCTGGCTGGATACCAGAGGTCTTGAAATGGCCCTGGAAAAGACCGAGGCACTGCTGGTCACAGACAGACGTGGTTATGAGCTCCCACGAATCGTGATAGACGGATTTGAGGTCAAGTGGAGTAAGCAAATTAAATATCTTGGTGTGAAGTTAGATGGAAGGTTAAACTTCCACCACCACATGGCTACGGCGTCAAATAAAGCGATCGAGTGTGCGGCTAATCTTTCACGGCTAATGCCAAATGTTAGCGGAGCCCGTGAACAAAAAAGAAGACTGGTGGCGAGTGTCGCCCACGCTAAAATGCTCTATGCAGCACCAGCGTGGGCCCCATCCCTGAGGAGTAAAAGATGTGTGACCATCTGTGAAAAGATACTGTCTGCGCAGAGATCGATAACAACGCGTATCATCTCTGCATATAAGACGGTATCTACGAGTGCTGTGCAGGTCCTTGCAAGTGTCCCGCCAGCAGATCTTTTGGCGAGGGAAAGGGAAGAAATGTTTCTCTTTTCTAAAGAAAGCAGTTCCTTGAATGAGGAATTAAGACCAAGCAAGGGCCTAATCCGCAAAGAAGCGAGGCACAGGCTCATAGAAAGATGGCAAGAAAGATGGGATGGTGAGGAAAAAGGTCGATGGACTTATCGCCTTATCCCGGCACTCGCCACCTGGATAAATAGGAAACACGGTCAGGTTTCCTATTACTTGACTCAGGCGTTCACAGGTCACGGGTGTTTTAACTCGTACCTGTGTCGCTTTAAATTACGCGAGAACGAGGTGTGTGCATATTGCCAGTTCCCTGAGGACAACGCGGAGCACACCCTCTTCTCATGCAAGAAATGGGACTTGGAGAGGCGGGCCATGTTCGAAGGTGTAAACAGTCAAGTTACACCGGAGAACATGGTATCGCTGATGACCCAGTCAGAGGAGAATTGGCGGCAAGTCGAGAAATTCATAATCTCGGTTATGTCGAGGAAGGATCTCGACGGCCGCCAAAAAGCGTAATTTAAACAGCTTTTAATTTATTCGTTTGTTTTTTATTAATTTATTTTGTGATTTATTTGTCCTTATACATTTTTTAATTGTTTGTGTTTTTTTTTTATTATTCATCTTTGTACAGTTTTATGTTTTCAATTTTTTATACGCGTTTATTTTTTTTCTTTTTTTTATATATCCGTTTATAATTTTATCTTTTGACTTTTTACACTTAATTACACATTTGTTATTTTTAATTATTGTTGTGCTGTTAATTCCGCTTTATATTGAAATAGTTTTAAATTTTTAACTATTAACGCAGGATAACCGCAGAGAAAAGCAGAAAGTCACATTAGCGACAGAGTTGGAGCGCCACCCTCGAAGGCTAAAGTCTTACGACAGTTCCGAGGGAGGGTAAAGGGCTCCAGAAGAAGGGTTACGGGTTTTAGTGGGTCGGGCTGGCAGTAGGTCGCCAGTTTATTAAATTTACTATTTTATATATTTATTTTTCTTTTTTTTATCTCCTTTTGTTTTATCACACCAACCCCACATAACCTTGGAGTGCGGAATCCAAGGTATCTGTAGGCAGATTTCCCAAAATTCCCTAAGCAAAAAAAAAAAAAAAAAAAAAAAAAAAAAATAATAATAATAATAATAATAATAATAATAATAATAATAATAATAATAATAATAATAATAATAATAATAATAATAATAATAATAATAATAATAATAATAATAATAATAATAATAATAATAATAATAATAATAATAATAATAATAATAATAATAATAATAATAATAATAATAATAATAATAATAATAATAATAATAATAATAATAATAATAATAATAATAATAATAATAATAATAATAATAATAATAATAATAATAATAATAATAATAATAATAATAATAATAATAATAATAATAATAATAATAATAATAATAATAATAATATTAATAATAATAATAATAATAATAATAATAATAATAATAATAATAATAATAATAATAATAATAATAATAATAATAATAATAATAATAATAATAATAATAATAATAATAATAATAATAACAACAGTACACTATACACATACACTTCTCTACACATATCTCCGCCGCTGGTTGTCCACTGCCGAGCATCGGTGATGTCTTTGATGTTCTGGGAGAAGCGGATGATTATCCTCTCCCGGACGCGGCTGCCGTCTTTGATGGCATGGGTGTGCTGGGTCTGGATGCATATCCTTAGTCCAGACATTACTGCCATTCTTGACGGCGTTGGTTCACCGGGGCGGGATGCCTGTCCGCTGCCAGTCTTGAGTGTCATTTTGGATATGTTCGGTGGACCTTGCAGTGGTGGCGGGGCTTTCCACCAAAGGGCAACCAAACAGTACACTCTACACATACACTTCTCTACACATATATGGGTTACACACAATTACATCACTTACACATCTATTCACACATATTCACAATACACTTATCACACCCATATGATTGTTTCCTTCCTCGGACCACTGGGAGTACCCCGAAACTTCGTTCATTTGTTTTCGGTGGACGGGGCGTAGGGGTTGATGTGAGCTCGCTATGCCGATGTGTCATCCGAGGTAAGGAATCAGGAGCCAGCCCCTTTGGGACCCTGATCAGGAGAGTCTGTGGTGAATATGGAGGTCGGAATCCATATTGCTCCGGGCGAGTCCGGTCCGTCCGTGTATTCCGGGACCGGCTAAGCGGTGGTTGGGCCTCAGGGAACTGGGGTAGGATACGTCCGAGGGTACACCCGTTCCCAACTATACCGACCCGCCCCTCCACAGACGATGCGCTGGTAAAATGATTACATGGAGAATAATAAAATAGAAAATATGGACATAATTGAGTTTATTGAAGAAGGTGAAGAGAAAATTGGAACCGGAGAAATAGTGTCTCTTAAAACCTGCGTTGAGACGCCTCAAGAAATTGAGGTTTTAGCCGAGGTGTATGAGTTTCCTTCCACAAAAAAGGAAGATAAACATATAGCTGTAGCTCCTGCTGCCGAAGTGCAGTTACAGAAAGGAGCTACACATCAAAGGAGAGGTTCCTTCACACCCCCGTGGGCAGCGCCTTGCAGAGTGCTGATGGAAGTGGTAGCGGAGCAAAAGAAGCAGACTGAAGCTTTGGAGAAGGCGATCCTAGCGATTGAAGGGGCGTACATAAAAAACACCCTAAATGAACTCAAGGTTAGAGTAAACATCGCTAAGGAAGTTTTCGGAACCGTAAGAAGCTCAGGCTTAACTCTTCAGGCGTCAGCTGATAAGCTCCAAAAAACATTGGAGACGCCTGGAGTATTCCGCATGGCTAGTCCTGCAAGAGCGTTAAATACTCTAAAACGCAATTCAGAGACGCCAAACCCCAAATCAAAGGGACAGACTTCTTCGGCACAAGCTCAGAAAAGAGAAGCTTCGTCGTCGCCGGAAGACAGAGTGCCGAAGAAAAAACAGTCTGACGAAGTCCTGAAGGAGGATAAAAGTTCTTCCTCAAATGGGCCTCAGACTGTTAGTGCTGAGAAAGAGTGGAGAAAAGTCTCCAAAAAAAAGAAAAAGAAAAAAAATGAAAAGGAGACACAGAAAGAGAAGATGACGAATTCGACTTCTAAAGTAAAAAAGAGAAATACGGAGGCAATCAGAATAAGGGTGACATGTAATGAGTCTTACGAAAAAATCCTTGCTCATATGAAGGCGTCCGTCAATCCAGCTGACACTGGGACAGAAATCCTGTCAATCAAGAGGTCTAGAAAGCAAGAGATGCTTGTCGTTCTTCGAAGAAATCAAGAGGTCTCTAATTTTAGTAGAAAAGTGGCTGACGCCCTTAAGGATAAGGCGGACGTCTCACATATTGTGACGAAAAGGTCTCTAGAGATTAGAGACCTAGACGAGGCAACGAGTGTTGAGGAGGTAACCCAGGCGGTCCGACAAACTTTGGGCAGGGCCGACTTGGAAATGTCTTGTCGACTTATTCCCCTGAGCCGTGGAGAAAAACTTGCCATTGTGCAACTCCAGGAAGCAGACGCGGATGCGCTACTGAAAACGGCCAGGGTGAAGGTCGGCTGGATTAATTGCAGGATCCGGCCTAGAATCGAGGTGGACAGATGCTTCAGGTGTCTTTGCTATGGGCATCTGTCAAAAACCTGTCAGAGGCCGGACCGAGGCAAGGTTTGCTGGAAATGTGGCTCTCCTGATCATTCCCACAAGGATTGTAAAAACAAACCTGTTTGTTTAACTTGTGTGGACAAAGGAGAGAAGGAGATCAACCACAATCCAGGAACTGGGTCCTGCCCAATTTATAAGGAGGAACTCAGAAAGCTAAGGGCAAGGAGTTAAGGTTCCTCCAGGTCAACCTCGGCAGAGGACGCGTCGCTCAAGATCTCCTGATGCAGACTGCCAGGGAGAGAGGAGCTGACGTACTGCTTATAAATGAGCAGTATAAGAAGCATATATACTCAAACTGGTTTCAGGATGCATCAAGGAGATCAGGCATAATGATATGCAACCCCGGGCTTGCCATCGGGAAATTTTTGGAAACAGGTGACGGTTTCGTTTGGGTAGAGGTTGCGGGTGTTCGAATTTACAGCTGCTACTTCTCCCCAAATGATCCCCTTGCAAAATTCGATACCGAGATCCTCTCTCTTGAGGAAAGTCTTAAGACTTGCGTCGGGGATGTCCTCATTGCGGGTGATTTCAATAGTAAGTCACCGGAATGGGGAGAGACTCGTCTTGACAGGAGGGGGATCTTGGACACCGACATGATCTCCGCAAATGGCCTGGTGGTTTTGAACCGGGGCAAGGAGTTCACGTTTAGGAGGGGAGTATCAGGATCTATTCTTGATTTAACAATTGCGTCTCCCCGACTAGCCCGCAGAACAAGTGAATGGAGGGTACTGGACGAGGAAACAATGAGTGACCACCAGTACATAGAGTTTTTAGTCTCCGAGGAGAATTCCAGAGGGCGCGTCGCTCCTAAATATGGTAGCAAGAGCCCCTCTTGGAACCTCAGGAGGCTAAACAGGGAGAAGCTGGTGGAATCCCTGGAAGAGTCGAGATTTATTCGAGAACTAAACTGGGTGAGGAAACCAGCTTCTTTAAAGGGTATAGTGCGAGAGGCAAGGCGAGTGATTGTACAAGCTTGCAATCACTCTATGCCTCGCCGGCAGAAAAGAAAAACTGGAAAGGGATCTATGTACTGGTGGAATGAAGAACTAGCCTGTCTTAAGAGAGACTGCCACGCAGCTAGGAGGAAGTTTACCCATTCTAAGGGAAACCTCCAGCTGCGGGAAACATGGCATAAAGCCAGGCGGACTTTTAAGCAGGCCGTGAAAAGTAGCCAACGCCGTTGCTGGAAGGACCTGATCGGAGATTCCGAGAAGGATCCGTGGGGTTTGGCCTTTAAGATTGTCGCTAAGAAATTAATGACAAGGCATAAAACCCCTGGTTTGGATGATCCGATTTGGGTCCTAGAAATTATAAAGGCACTGTTTCCCTATGTGGAACCTAGCCCCAGAGAGGACTATACTCACTGCGTAGTACGAGACGAGGAGCTCTTCACGATTGAAGAATTAAAAAAAGTGGCAAAGACGTTAAGAAACGGCAAAGCGCCGGGCAATAATCCCGAGCGAAATCTTAAAAGAGGTTGTCGCAGTGGATCCACAGTTGCTTCTTGACGTATTTAATACGTGCTTGAAAGCCGGAGAGTTCTTCGATGACTGGAAAACGCAGAAGTTGGTCCTTCTCAGGAAAGGCGATAAACCTCTGGATAAGGTCACATCGTTCAGACCAATTTGTTTATTGGATACGATGGGAAAATTTCTAGAGGGAATGGTTCTACAGAGACTTCAGGAAATCCTGTTAGGCGAAAATAGCCTATCGGAGAATCAATTTGGCTTTCGGAAAGGCCGGTCAACAGTCGATGCAATACTCACTGTTGTAAACCAGGCAAAGAAAGTCAAAGAGGACAAGAAGAAAGGATTCTGCGCGCTTGTCTCCATCGACATACGTAATGCGTTTAATTCCGCAAGGTGGGACAATTGCATCGAGGCGATTCGTCGTAAAGGGGTACCAACCTATCTGTTGCGAATTATAGACAACTATCTTAGCAGCAGATGGGTTGAATACAAGAGCGATGCATGTCATCTCAAACATGAAATGACATGCGGAGCTCCCCAAGGATCAAAGGTAGGTCCATTCATATGGAACGTCATGTACGATGACTTCCTTAGAATGGATTTACCAGAAGATACGATAATGGTTGGCTTTGCGGACGACGTTATTATAGTGTGTGGCGCGGAGAGTCCTGAGATTCTGGAAATAAGGATCAACGACAGTCTGAGACGAGCGAAGTTCTGGTTAGATCTCAACGGCCTGCAAATGGCTATAGAGAAGACAGAAGCTTTGCTCGTGACGGGTAAGAGATCCTTTACAGTCCCAAAGATTCGTATAGGACAAACTGAAGTCTCCTGGGGAAACAGTCTGAAGTACCTGGGAGTGACGTTGGATCGAAAATTAAAGTTCGACCAACATGCTAAGATCACGTCACTGAATGCCGCCGACTGTATGGGAAACCTATCTAGGATGATGCCCAATGTCGGTGGCCCCAGGGAAAAGAAACGCCGATTAGTGGCGACCGTGGTTCAGGCAAAGCAGCTTTACGCTGCACCTGCATGGGCTGAGTCCCTAAAGAACCGCGGCATCTCTGATGAGCTACTCTCTGCGCAGGGTGGTTGTGCGCGGAGAGTAGTTTCAGCCTACAGAACAGTTTCAACGAGCGCTGCTTTGGTTCTTGCGAGCCTTCCGCCAGTAGATTTACTGGCGAGGGAAAGACAGGAGGTCTTCCAACTCAATAAACATCGAGCTTCCTCGCAAGAACAACAGAGTAATAATCTCCTCAAAGCGGTTATCCGAAAAGAGGCGAGATGTAGACTCGTTGAAAGATGGCAAGAGAGATGGGATGGGGATCCTAAAGGAAGGTGGACATACCGCCTGATCCCCAACCTCGCCACTTGGCTAGACAGAAAGCACGGAGAAGTTGGCTACTACCTGACCCAAGTGTTGTCAGGTCACGGATGTTTCCGACAGTACCTTCATAGGTTCAAGATTAAGAGAGAAGCAAAATGCGCCTACTGTGACGCTTCAGTGGGTGACGCGGAGCATACTCTCTTTCATTGCGGGCATTGGAACCATGATAGAATGGCTATGTTCACGGCAGTTGGCTTTGAAATCAACGTCGATAACATGGTGTCTACCATGGTTCAAAACGTGGACTCCTGGAGGCATATTGAAACTTTCATTATAAAAATAATGGGGGAAAAAGATAGAGACGGAAGACGAGGTTGACCGGAGGAATCAAATGCTCTTTGGTGTGGGAGCGTGGGGGGAGGAAAGCAACTAGTTTTTCCTCCCACCCACGCTCCCACATTGTATGGGCGGATTAAAAGCACGTTAAGGAGTAGGTCAAGGGGACAACCACTTGCGAAGTTCAAGGCCTGACGGTAGTACCGCATGTGGAGCAAATGTCCCAAAACAAGACGGGAGTGGTTTTTAGTGGGTAGACCAGAACAAGAGCGGTCACCCCCACATAACCTGGAATTCATTACCCAGGTATCTGAATTCGCAGATTTTCCACTTCCGACTACAAAAAAAAAAAAAAAAAATAATAATAATAATAATAATAATAATAATAATAATAATAATAATAATAATAATAATAATAATAATAATAATAATAATAATAATAATAATAATAATAATAATAATAATAATAATAATAATAATAATAATAATATTTTTTAAAATACCAATGATTTCGAAATTTATTATCGAATTAGGTTCAAAAATAGGTCAATCGAATCGTTTTTTAATGTTTTACAATTTGGTAACGATAATTTTAAAGTTACTTCTACGTTTTTCAACAAAATTTTCAAAAAAGTCTCCGGTTAATATGGACGAAAAATGTTGAATTAGGGACCAAAAGATGCATCTAAAAAAACTCTACAAAACTAAAGAAAAACATTTATAGGTGTCCTAACATTTTTTAAAGTTAATGAGGTTTTTGGCGTTCTAAACTTTGAAATTCCGTAACAAAGCGAATTTTTGTATTATTTGAAAAAATTATTTTCTGTGGAATTTTAATTTATAAATAGGTATAATTATAATTCTTAAAAATTCTAATTTTAATTTTTGCAAAAATTCAATTATTTTCAAAAAAATTTCAAGAATGATTTCAATTTTTTTCTCATTTCGTTATAAAATCTTTGCAAAAATTCAATTATTTTTTAATACAATTTTAATAAAATTTCAAAAATTTTCAATTCAAATTCTTTAAGAATTAGGATTTCTGTCAAAATAATTGTGCGAATAAAATAACCGAGTTGAGTTGTACAATTCGAAACTCCGATTTTCGAATTGGTAGTTCGATTCGAATTTACTTTCGATTCGAATTGGTAGTTCGATTCGAATTTTCTTTCGATTCGAATCGGCCAATTCGAAATTCGAAATTTGAAACTTCGAATTGGTATTTCGATTCGAATTTTCTTTCGATTCGAATCGGCCAATTCGAAATTCGAAACTTTGAATTGGAATTTCGATTCGAATTTACTTTCGATTCGAATTTTCTGTTGTCGAGTCGAATAATTTTCGATTCGACTCGATTAAATGCACACCTCTACATTTAACCTAATGTGAATGTAAACAAATCATATTTATAAAGAATTACAATAATCAATACTTTTAAATTACTGTGATTAGTGTCAGTTTAATTATTAATGTAACAAAATTTATAAATCTTATAAATTTCTAGTTTTATAAAGTAGATTAAATATAAGTGTAGTGTGACGTTGTATTTTACAACGACACAAAATGTGTCGTTCTTCGCGAGTTAAATTTAAATTTACAAAAACTTCTGGTTTCGATGCAGCTCCATGGCGTGGATTCTTGTGTTAATTTTGCGTTCTGTTTCCCGTTTCTAATTATTGTCGGGTATTAATTTCATGTACTACTCATCACTTGGACCATCTACGGAGCTCACGGTGTGTTTTAAACTCATTTAACCCAAAGGTCCTGGCATCTGGAATTTTCTTCTTGGTTTCGATTCTGGAGTGTGAACACATGATTTTACAACAAAAATTAAAATAATCGCCGGAGCCGTTTTTGATAACATCGATTTTTACATTTAAAAAAACGAAAATTCAAATTTGCTTAAAAAATTTTTTATTTAAAACAAATCTTTTTATAAAAGTTATAGATAATGAAATAGGGAATAATTTTCATTCAGGTCTTTTTCTAATACAATCAATACTTTCCGAGATAATCGGAAAAATAACATTTTACACATTTTTAAATCTAATTAGCTCAAAATTGCGGGTACCTTCAATTTTCTTGTTGATTTTGATAGTATCATGTAAATATATGATTTTCCAATAAAATAGAAATATTTTCCCCAGCCTGTTTTAAGAATAGTCGATTTAAAAGTTTATTTTAAGAAAAACAAAATGTTTACGTGAAACAAAATTCATAGAAACTAGCGTCATATTCCTCGCTCGCTTAGAAGACATTTTACTTATTTATTTCCACTTACATAAATTTTTATTATTATACATTATTAGGGGAGACTAGGTGCGGTTATTACGCTGTACAGTTGTTACAAATAAAATATTTCAGAAACAGTGAATTGTAGAGATGGGGTTCCCAAAGGAAAAATGGTTAGTTTTTATGTACGAACTTTCTGCAATATGTTTAAAAATTATATGCAAGCTTTACAAGTAAAAAATAGGCACATTGGTTTTTAGAGGCCAAAAGTATTTTTTCCAAAATTCAGCAGATTTGTTTGAAATGTAAAATATTTGTCAAAAATGTAATCACACACTTATTTTTTGCCACAACAGGTACATTTTTTACAATAAAACACTTTATTAAAAAAGTATACATTTAATGTGGACAACCAAGGCAGTTTTTTAAAGCCTAATCCTCATAGAATTGATATTTAAAAAATGTACTTTGTTAAGTATAAAGGTCTATTAATTATTTAAAAAATACCAGACAGAGAAATATATACTTTTGGCCTCTAAAAACCAATGTGCCTATTTTTTTACTTGTAAAGCTTGCATATAATTTTTAAACATATTGCAGAAAGTTCGTACATATAAAAACTGAACATTTTTCCTTTGGGAACCTCATTTCTACAATTCACTGTTTCTGAGATATTCCATTTGTAACAACTGCACAGCGTAATAACCGCACCTAGTCCCCCTGATAATGTATAATAATAAAAATTTATGTAAGTGGAAATAAATAAGTAAAATGTCTTCCGAGCGAGCGAGGAATATGACGCTAGTTTCTATGAATTTTGTTTCACGTAAACATTTTGTTTTTCTTAAAATAAACTTTTAAATCGACAATTCTCAAAACAGGCTTGGAAAATCATGTTTACATGATACTATCAAAATCAACAAGAAAATTGAAGGTACCCGCAATTTTGAGCTAATTAGACTTAAAAATGTGTAAAATGTTATTTTTCCGATTATCTCGGAAAGTATTGATTGTATTAAAGAAATACCTGAATACAAAATATTCCCTATTTTATTATCTGTAACTTTTATAAAAAGAGTTTTTTCTAAATTAAAAAATTTTTTAGGCAAATTTGAATTTTCGTTTTTTTAAAAGTAAAAATCGATGTTATCAAAAACGGCTCCGGCGATTATTTTAATTTTCGTTGTAAAATCATGTGTTCAAACTCCAGAATCGAAACCAAGAAGAAAATCCCAGATGCCAGGACCTTTGGGTTAAATGAGTTTAAAACCCACCGTGAGCTGCGAGGGACACCGAGTGGCTTAGAGAGATGATCTGGACTTCTTGGTTAATCTACACTATCCGAGTTGCGTGGTGGATTCTCAATTTCAAATCTGGTGCGAGACCTACAGTGTGGCCAACCTAACTACCAGCGGAGGTGTCGCAATGGAGTTTCCGGAATTTCTTTCCGTTTGTTGGATTTTGCCGATTTTGCGTGACCGAGACAACATTTTGGAGTTCGGTCAATTATAATATCCCTACAAGGACAAGATTCTAAATTTTAGTGATGAGTCTGAGTTTGGATTTCTTTTCGGATCGTCGTGAGACCCTCGTATTGCCAGGTGAGCCTCGATGCCGAATTTTCATTGGTGGAGTAAGAAAACGACACCGGAAACATGCCAGCGGAGCTGACGCCAGGTTGCCGCCAATTTCTTCACAACTTTAAGAGTTGATCAAACAAGCTAATTCTCTCATTCTGAAATATTTGGGAAATTGATTTAACTAAACTTATAGTTTTTAAATACGTTAAGAGATTTTCTGCCTTTTAATATTTCAAGAAGAACATAATGCCAAAGTTTGGATTTTGCGCAGCAAGGCCTCTAACTACCAATCGAGTCTACGTCACGTCACGTGAGAATCACCTAATTATGGTGGGGATTTCGACCACCCGAAGCAATAAAACCAGGAGGATCCAGGGAATCAACCTCTTTTTCGCCTCGTCTTCCGACCCATCGCCATGGACAATCTTCGTTGGATCTTTGTGAAGCCGTCTTTGAGAACCAAAAGTTTTGTTTAATTATTTAGTGTTTTGCTGTTTAATTAAAGTCAAATCTAAGTTTTTTTCTGTATCGTAACTGAGTCTTTTGAGTTTAACTGAGTCATCTTGGAAGTTTGGACTAGCGTGAGACTGTTTCTTCGGACGAGGGTAAGGTCTCTCTCTTTTCTCTTCTCTAAAATTGTATATTTCGCGATTTAAAATCTTATAGAATACTCTTGGTAATTCGATCGAAATTTAGTTAATTTTATTGAGATCACATTTTGTGGCGTAACAATTACTAAAATCAATTCGATCGAGTTGCCACGTGGTAAATTAAAGTGACGATCTCCATTATTGATTTCGAGTCGCGTAGAGAAAAAATACAATTAATTTCTAGTTAAATTCACATATCTGATTTACTCTTGGTAAGATTTTGTCTATTCGTCGAATTTCGAGGTTAATTGTGTAATTGTGTAAAAATTGCGGAAGACGTTGGCGAGAAATTGCGTTAGGGATAAAATTTGTTAATTGTTGCGTTATTTGTTGTGAATTATTTGTGTAGAGTTGTAAAAATTGTTTCATTTTGAATTTGTTTTAAATCTACGAAAAATTTTTGTAAAGATTTTATTTTGGATTATAATAAATCTTAATTTTCATTATGTTAAATTCGAAGTTTTTCTTTACGAGAATAATTTCATAAGAACACCACACCTCTCCGACATTTTGAGTAGCCGAGTATAATTTGGTGTCGATTTCCGGTACACCATTCTCCGAATATTATTAATTTGATTAATTTTGAGACTTTGTCGTTTCGTGTATATGAGATTTTGTCGTTTTGTTGGTTTCGCGTTGGTCTATGTGTAGACCTGGCGCCCCGGATTTTGTTGTATTTTATCGCGAGAAATATTAAATAGTAATCTTATACGGAAAATTCTCTATACTTCTCATCTCACAGTAGTTTTAAATAAATTAGTTTCTTTAGAATAAATATTTAAAATAATAATTTTGTAAACGAATCAATAATAAATATTATTTTCGAATATTTAAACGTTTATTATTGCGAATTTTCTTAATGGTGTAATATTTATTGATATAATTTCAATTTTTGTTAGGTTATAATGAAAGTAATTTTCAAATGCTGAATTAATTAAAGATTTCAAATTTAATTTTAAAGAAATTTGAATTAACTTAATTATAGTTGACACTGTTTTTCTTGTAAAGTAATATTATTTTTGACAAAATCTAATGATTTGTAATTCACAATAAATCGAATTCTCTCCAAACCTAAAAAGCAATGTTTTATCTACTGAATTAGTTATGACTTTATTTTAGAGAATACATTTTTACAGTAATAATTATATTAATGAAATAGAAATGAACTTAATTTTTAAATGCAGAAATGACACTTGGTATGAATCTTTTTAGATCATATATAAAAGTTGGAATAATAAAACCGCACTTGAACATTTGACAATTTGTGTTGAAAAATCTTTGGCTTATATACTAATGGATTATTAAAAAGTGGGAAAGTTCGTGTACAATTATGGGGGTAAAGTGTATTGTCTCCTAAGAATTCAGCTGTTCATCTTAAATCTATTTATAAGTTGTTTTGAAGAAAGAATGCGACTCTTCGACAACTGACCTAAATGTTTACCTCATATATAGAAAAAGTGAAGCTCAAGTCATAGGCAATGATTCATCGGACTCAGGTTGCAAAAAGAGGTCATAGCCGGCGAGTTCGAGCTTACATGAGTCATTGCTTGATGCTACGCATTGTTCTCTATTTTGGTTAATTTCTATCTCTTGTTTTGTTTTTTAAACATTATATCAATATGTAGGACAAAATGTGAGATCTCAATTTGTAACTTCTATCTCAATTTATGAATTTTTAGTCTTTTTAACATTATATCAATATGTACGACAAAATGTGAGATCTCAATTTGCAACTTCTATCTCAATTTATGAATTTTTAAGTCTTTTTAACACGAGTATTATTTGTCAAAATGATGATAATTACATTCCTTTAGCGTTTTTGTTACATCGCTTATACATAAAGACATATTCCCAACACTCTTATCTAAAATAAAAATGTATCTGGGATGTAACAATGAACATTTTTTAGCATTGCTCCTTCAGTGACAACAATACTTAAATCATGAGTAGTCGAATTAACAGTTTCTCCTTTGTTAGACATTGTTCTTTTATTTTATAGAATTTACTTATATCAAGGAATTATAATTTAAAAAATAGTAATACTTTATTAGAATTTTAACATCAAGTTTTATACACTTAATTATAAATTTTAAAATTTCCTTCTATCCAATGTTACCAAATTTTGCCTCTTATAGAAAATAATAACAAATTTACAATTCTCTCCTTATTCAAAACTTTCAAATTTTTCCTTCTATCAAACATAATCAATGTCCAATTTTGTTTTTCATCTAATTCCCGTGTGGAAAAATTTTAGGGCGCTGACCAAGCGCTTAATAGACTGTCTAACGTCTTTATAGACCCAGATCAGACGGTCGTGTCGAGCGGCTGTTCAGAATTGAAACGAAACTTCCACGCTATCGTCTAGAATAGACCAGCGTTTCTGGTCTGATCAGCAGTGCTAGTAAATTCTAATCTACGTCTATTAAAAATTTCTCATTATATGTTATGACAACTATTCTTAGAATGATAAAACTTAATTATATTTGAAATAATTTTGATGACTTTTTTTTACATAAAAAGTATAAAAAAATATTTTAATTTTCTGTATTTTTCACTTCAACTGCGAAAGGCTTTGTGTCCCTCCCAATCTTTGGCATTGGAGATATAGTAGTCTTTTTGTAAAATAAAATTTACTGCAAATCAAAACAGCCGGATGAAACTAGCAGTCGTACTCAGCACCAATCTTTAGGCGTCAACCACTAATTAATGAAATTAATAAATAAAAACTTACTAAGAGCCAGTTTCACCAACTTCCGATTAAAAGTTAATCAATGATTAAAGACAGTTTAAAGGCTTCTGATTGGTTAATTGAGGATTTAATCATTGATTAACTTTTAATCGGTGTTGGTGAAATCGGCCCTTAATTTGCTATTTAGTGTATATTTATTCTCAAATAACAATATTCGATGGTTTTTTTAAATCATTAAGTATTACTAAATTTGAAGGAGAGGCATATTTGTAGATGACGCCTAAACATTTATGCTGAGTACGACTGCTAGCTTCAGCCGACTAGTCAAACACATAGAAACACATCAAAATCTATTTTTTCAGTGCACATTTAAAATTAAATTATACAGAAAACAGCAACAACATAGCACATTATTATTCACATAAAACAGAAACCACAACGAATACTAAAATTCACAAAGAAAATGCACCATACGCTGACTAATCTAACGACGCCAAACGACGCGACGCCATTAGGCGCCATGTTACTTAACAGCTGGGCACACATCGACGCATGCGCATATAAAATCCTAGACCAAATCTAGACGGTCTTAATAACACCGTACTAGGCGGACATATTTGACTTAGATTTTTTCTAATAAGCCCATCTGTTAAGTCACTGATTCGGGACTTGATGGACCGTCTAGAATTAGACGGACTTGATGATTGCTAATCGGGAAATCATTGGACTCTAGACTGCCACAATATTTTTCCACACGGGTTTAACTAATTTCCAATTTTGTCTCTTATCCAATATTTAACCAATTTACAAATTTTCCTTTTCTCCAATTTAACCAACTTCCAGCTCTGTTTTTATCCAATATAAATAATTTACAATTTTTCCTTTTATCACATTTAACCAATTTAACCAATTTCCAGCTTTGTTTTTATCCAATATAACCAATTTCCAATTTTTCCTTTCATCCAATTTAACCAATTTTCAGCTTTGTTTTTATCCAATATAAATAATTTACAATTTTTCCTTTTATACAATTTAACCAATTTCCAGCTTTGTTTTTATCCAATACTAGAACTAAAACGGCGCGCGCCCAATCCTAATCATTTGTGACAAAAGAAAATCTTAATTTAAGAACACAACAATTATGCAAAATTATTTCACTAATTGTGTTCATAATATGTAAATTACAAAGTAAAAACACTACATATTTTTTTCATCAGTTTATTATAACTTTTATTATATCTTTACTAATATTAAACACTACCGTTTAAAATTGAGAGACCGGTCAGGTGAATAAAAAACAGTTTAAAGCATAAAATCTATAGAAACTAAAATTATTTTCTTTCTTTTTTTTGAATGATGTTACAATTTTAAAAAGCGTAAAGGTTTTTCAAAAGTCATATGGCCAATATTTTATTTAGATATTTAAAAAAAATCGTAATTTTCAATGTTTTACAAGAACTTTAATTAGTTCTAAAACAATGAACGCTTTTTAATGATCTTACGCTTATTTTAAAAGTGATTTTCTAAAGAATAAAAATCACTTATAGGAGGCATTTTACGTGAAATGTCCTAAGTTGAAACTTCAACTTCTTGAAAAGAATTGAAACTCAGAGAATTTGTTGTTCTATCAAGTAGAAATGTGCTCCAAAAAATATTTTTGATTTTTTTTAAATTTGGAGGGGTAGAGGGGGGTCAATTTGACCAATTTTGCTAACACCGGCTACTTTGTAAATTTTTTCTGAACATACTTGTAATGGGAAAAATTTTTTAGAATACGTTTCTGAAAGGTTTTTTCGTCCTCTTTTCAATGATGCATTTTACTTTTTAGTATTTTAAAAATTTACCCTTATTTTTTGTCATTAATATTTAATTTTCAATTTCCCAAAAATCGGTCCGTTTTTTTAAATAAATTATTGCAAACGAAAGCTTAGGTTTTTTCCTATCGGCATGTAAATTTTTAGAATGCCCTTTTTTTGTTTTTGAGTTATTAAATTTCAAACAATAAATTGTGGCGCGCAGCGTCGCGGTTGCACTGAGCCGCATGGCAACCAGCGTGAGACGAGGCGCCAGGGACGCAATTTATTTTTTGAAATTTAATAACTCAAAAACAAAAAAAGGTCATTCTAAAAAATTTACATGCCGATAGGAAAAAACCTCAGCTTTCGTTTGCAATAATTTATTTTCAAAAAAGGACCGATTTTTGGGAAATTGAAAATTAAATATTAATTTTCAAAAATTAGGGTAAATTTTTAAAATATTAAAAAATAAAATGCACCATTGGAAAGAGGACAAAAAAAACCTTTTAGAAACATATTCTAAAAAATTTTTCCCATTACAAGTATGTTCAGAAAAAATTCACAAAGTAGCCGGTGTTAGCAAAATTGGTCAAATTGACCCCCCTACCCCCTCCAAATTTTCGAAAAAATCAAAAATATTTTTTTGGGCACATTTCTACTTGATAGAACAACAAATTCCCTGAGTTTCAATTTTTTTCAAGAAGTTGAAATTTCAACTTAGGACATTTCACGTAAAATGCCTCATAGGCATTAATGTATAATTTTTTTACTTAGAAGATGCAAGACGTCAAAGTTAGATAATAAAATTCCAGAACTTTGAAATAATTCTTTTGTTCTAAAACTATTCTAGAAAATATATAAAATATGATTTGGTGAAGATTTTTTAAGGTATAGTTTAATAAAAACATGTTTGTATTTTAAAAATTATTTTTCTGTTATTAAGATTGTTTAAAAGTTTCTAATTTTTTAATCCAAGTTTGACAACCTGCATTTTCTAAGAAAAGAATTAGAAGAGAGTAGGCTACATTGAACCAGCGTCAACAGTAAACCATTTCAATTTTCTGAGAAATAACTAAGTGAAATTTTTTCTTATTTAATATATAAGTTAGTTTTACTGAAACAAACTATGTCCAAAAATTTCGGGCACGTAGTTTTATTCTTTATAAAAAAAAACTTAAAAAACTGTTTTTCACGTATAAAACAAAAAATTTTGTGGAAATATAATCAAGTTTTTTTTTTAAATAGGAAGTTTTAAAAATTAGTAAGCTTGTGATTTATTTCGCTTAGGGTGTTAACTTCAATATTCCGATGTGATAAAAATTTTAACTTTTACATAAATTTATTATAAACAATTTTTGTTGTGAATGTCATGTGAATACAGTGAGTGCGGCATCATTGAACCACCCGAAAAAGCAAAGAATTTTCAATTTTAAGAGTTGTAAAGTTGTCTGCTCTACTAATTAGTAAGAAAAATACTGGAAGACATGCTTTTATCACAATTGTGAACAAGATAAACTCAAACTGGCACTTTACCTACCTACCCTGACATCAAAATATATTAATCTCCTATATTAACAAATAATAACTCTTTAACAATAATTTTCTATTTTTTTAGGGAAAAATAAGTTTTTTACAATGTGTAAGTGGAAATATTATTTTTGAAGTAAATTGTAGTGTTTTATTAGAGGTGGTTTAATGCAGACACAGATCCTTCAAAATAAGAAAAGTGTAACTTGTTAGGAAAAAATTAAATTAAATTATTTAATCATAATAATTTGTGTTTGTAACGTGTGTATTAACTAAAGGAGAACTTCAGCTTAATTTTAATACAAAATCCTAATCGAAATTTGTAAAATTTAATTAGTTCTTGGACTTTATAAAATACCTGGTTCAATGTAGCCTACCCTCCCCTACACGTTAATGCCTATAAGTATTTCTCATTCTGTAGAAAATCACCTTTAAAATAAGCCTAAAATCATTAAAAGCGTTAATTATTTTAGAAGGCATTAAAATTTCTGTAAAACATTAAAAATTACGATTTTTTAAAAGTATCTAAATAAAATATTGGCCAAATGACTTCTGAAAGATCTTGTTCGATTCAGAATTTTATCATCTTTTAAAACATAAAATAAATTTAGTTTCACTACATTATATGATTTAAAATGTTTTTCATTCACCTGAAAATGGGTGGTCTCCAAATTTTGACCGGTAGTGTATATTATATTTTATGACAGTTTTTTTAAAATTTTTCTTTTCAATTTTCGTCTGGCACGATAATTTATATGATTTTCTGCTTTACATCCTTGGAAAGTTTTAAATAAAGAATTTGTTTCTTTTACACTATCATGTATATTTGCTATTATGGGAATTGGAGCAACAATATTTTCTAAATTACCAGATTTCATGTTATCATCATTTGAATCAATAATTTGACTAAACAAATTTTTATGCTTAAGTAATATTTCTCTATATTATTTTTGACCTTGTACACTGCTTTTTTATAAAAGGATTTGTTAAATTTGAGTATGGCACAATATTGTTGCGATTTTGAAGGATTGTTAACTTTCTTTGCACTATTTAAAATTCTTCCACACGGAATTTGTTTTTTTGTTGATAAATAATTTTATTAGGGTTAACTTTCTACATAGGAGTTCTTCAACTGGATCACTTGAAAGACACTTCTAATCATACTTAACCATTAAATTTGGATTAATATAATAGAATTTTTTCTTCCGGAAAAAGGCTTAAATGATTGGTTTTAAAAATTAACTTCAAATGATTCCTCAAATAACAATAATCATAATAAGGAGTGTTTGGTATTTCATTAAAAAATAAGGATGTTGCAAATGCTATTGCAAATAGTCTACAGTCAACACTGCCTAACGGTTGTTGGTGAACTTTTGAAACAACCACTGGTGGTTTAAATGGATATTATTTAATAAAATAGTTCACTTGATCCTCATTTAAAGAATCTTTGTTGAAACTGTCAAAAATATAAAGTCTGGCTTCATCATAATAAGTGTAAATGTAGTGGCCAGATTGAGCTTTTAAAAATTCATTCATATGATTCTTATTCGACATTGCATTTTTATAATCTATTATATTATAATTTTTATCACTTAAGCTAATTCTTTTTTATTGGCCATGGGTTTATTGCGTAAAGTTGACAGATATGATGGAAATTACTTTTAGATAAATAACGTCCTTTTTGGATTAGATGTAATTTTTGTTTAAAGTAAATTCATGATCTTAATGAATAAAAATAATTCATTTATAAGCTTTCGCTCGCTGACATCTTACATCTAAACTAAATTTTCTAAATCCTAACAACCAAAACACAGTGTTAGATTAAGGCTAGTAGTAGCCTAGGGCATAATAATTTTTAAGGCCCTATGCCACTTGAATTAAGTAAAATATATATTAACTTTTTGTAAAGATTTTGTTTTGCCTCGTTAATTAAAACAGAATGTATTATAATTTTATTTTTAAACATTAAATTGAAATTTTATTCATTTTTCACTGACTGGGCAATTAAAAATTAACTGAAATTTTTAATATGCATGACAGAAATTTTCAATAATTTTTTGTTGTACAATCAGTAAAAAATCACTGATATTTCTGTCAATTTCAACCGATTTTTAGTAAAACTCCACTGATTCAATTCGCGAGAATAAAGTCAGTGATTCTTACTAAAATTTCACTAATCTTCAGTAGAATTTCACTGATTCAGATTTAAAGAGTAAATGAAACATTTTTAAAATATATAACGAAGATTTTAAAGTTACATATATAACATCTGAAATGAAGGGCAAAACATGTCCATTTCAGATAGTTTTCCAAGTTTGATATGAACACGAAAATCATAAATGCAATAAAAATATTTAGAAAAATTCACGTTATTTACTCGAATACACAATATACATCAAACTTCAGAGCACATATTTTATGCATATCATCAGTAGAGCAAAATTAAAAATTTTAAAAAGTATCCAATTTTAAAAATTAACAATAAAAATATACGACTGAGCTCTAAAAAGTGAGGTCCAGTACAATGGCCCCTTCTGTCCTCCCTTAATCCGGCACTGCCAAAACATCATAAATACAATTAACGTCCTTTTTATTTAAAAGAAAGAAAGATGAAATTTTTCTTAATACAATTTAATTAAAAACCAGCGACATATACCTCACTCGCTAACGCTCGTTCGGTTGTATTTAAACTTATTTGTTTTTACTTATTTATTTTTATTTCTTTGAACTAAGTAAATATTTATTGGGCATAAATATTTTAATTTATGGTATCAAATAAATAGTTATTTGAACCAAATACAAATTACTTGAGTCAATTAAATGGAATAATTTGATCTAATAAATATTGCTTTAAATCAATTATGAAAATTATTGGATTCAATAATGCATAGTTTTTAATTAAAATAAATATTTATTTGCATCAATAAAATAATTTTTTTGAAATAACTAAATATTTATTTGTACACGGAGAAAAATGGAGAGTTAAACTTAAAAGGTTAGGTTTTGAATGTTAGCCTGATTCTCTGGATAATTAGTAAGAAAAGGATGAAGATATACGTCTATTCTTTTCTTACTAATAGGATTTTCTGTAATGATGGGATATCGACATCGGAAACATCGATGTTTTAATTTTGATATTTCCGATGTATCGAGGTTTTTTTCCGATGTTTGATATTGATGTGAATTAAGTGGGGAAAAAAAGATTTTTTTAAATATCTCCTTTCTTGCCTCTAAAAGTTTGTGTTTTTTTATCTTTTAAACAATTGCTCTTATCGCATTGAAAATCTTTAAACACAAATTGAAGCGTTAGGTGCAAGAAGGGCGTATAACAAAAAACGACGAACGGAGATATTTCATGTTAAAGTTTTTAAACTTTAAAAGCCCGAAAACTGTGCGTGCAAATTGAATAAACTTTTTTTATTTAATTAGTTCACTATTAAGCTATCAAATTAAAGTGTAAAATTAAGGGAAAGTTGCAATTAACTATTAAATAATAATGTTTTTCAAAACCAATTTATACCCAACTTTTGAATATTTCAAGATATATTTTGTGATTTTCGTTATTTTTAACATATAAATAATTAAGCCTTAAATCATTTCTAATTATCAAAAAATGAACCTTTTAAATAAAAATTTTTTTAACCAAATTTCTGTAAAGGAGTGTCGATTTTCACGGCGGCAAATGCTGACTGAGTATAGAAAAATTGTTCACGACGCTCTTTGCCAACATTGCTTTTTTGACATAAACTTGAAAAAAATTATAAAAAAAGTTTATGAATGTTTATAAACATAAATTTTGATGGAATATATTTTATATTCTTTTTATACGATTCAAATAGTCTTTTACATTCCACACTAGATGTCACCTTAGTGTGCCCTTCCGGTGGCTAGTCAGTCTTTTTCGTTGTATCGCACACGATGTATAGCTTTCTCTTAATTATCCCTTTATTAATAAAAACTCTATTGTTCTTAATAAGTTCTACCTATTGTTTCTTATCTGTGCATTACCCAAAGCTCATTTGCTAACAAATTTATTAAATAAAATTAATATTTTACTTTTCAGTTATTCATTTTTTATTTTTATTTAATTTAATAATAATTTAACATAATTGTCTAATTTTATAAATAATAAATTATTTAAACAAATTAAAATTATAAACAAAATTTAAACTTTAATGTCAACCATAATTTGGTTCTTATTAAAATACTATTATACTTCTTACTACGAATAAAAAATTATTAAAAATTACCACTTGTAAAATGTTAAATGCAATAAGTAAAGTTATTTAATTCTATTATTAAAAATTTAGTTTAATTTATTATTTCTAACGTTTTTTTTTTTCTCATCTTTGATTCAAAAATTGTAAGTCTAAATGATACTGAGATATTAAAACTTTCCTGTACACATGTGTCGTTAGCATAGTGGTTAGCGAGTTAGTCTGTAAGTACGTAGGTCGTAGGTTCGATTCCCCTCGTCAGCAATTTTGTTTATTTTCATAGGTTTGCGATATTTCTAGATCCCAATCGTTAGGTACTAAAATATGGAAATCTAATGCACACTTACTGTAATTGTCTATTATTTAATTTTTAAATGTTATACACGGAGAAACTTTGTATACTAGTTTCTGTTAAACTCACCATGTGTTCTTAGTAAATTGACTACTAAAGTGGGGAAAAACTGCAACGGTATCAATATTTCGTAGTCTGACTATTAAACACAGAAAAAGAGTTTGAAAATTTAGTAGTCAGTTGATCAACATTTAAAATTCACGATTTCGCTAAAAAAACAATGTCGAATGTCAGTGACAGGTATACAGAATGTCGCTACTCATACTAATGAGTAAGGAAGAAATCTATTTTACCTAATGTCGTTTGATAACTTAATTTTAACGCAACCTAATCTAATTCTCTAACATACAGATAAAGTAACGCACACTGTAATCGACGGAACGCATATACAATTCATATAGAGAAAATAAGTCAGTGTTCTTATATACTAATCCAACAATTGTATTTCCACTTGGGAGAAAATTTGTATGCATATGTTGAATGCCGTTTTAAACAATATTTGTTTGTCATACAAAATTGATAAAATCAATTAATTACTTAAAATTAATAAGGTCTATTTTTGAAATGAACAGAATTAATTTTCATCAAACAGGATTCTTGTAATAAATTATAAAAATGTTTGACATATAGAAAAATAAAATATAATGTCATTATTATTTCGTAAAATTGTTTATTTAATTAATTAATTTAATTAAATAATTTAATTATTATTTTTTTAATATAAAAAAAAATTTTACATTAATAGAAATCATTTAAAATTTTTTCAATTAATTAAAAATAATCATATAAATATTTATTAAGAAATTTAGAAAAATCTTCTTAAATCTAATTCAAATATTTAAAAAATTTTAATTTAATTTCAAATTTTAATTAAAAAAACAATTACACTGAGAAAAATATTAAAGGTCAATTCTGTGACAATGAAATATATAAACAT
This sequence comes from Leptopilina syphax, assembly GCA_032872505.1. Classification (NCBI taxonomy): domain Eukaryota; kingdom Metazoa; phylum Arthropoda; class Insecta; order Hymenoptera; family Figitidae; genus Leptopilina; species Leptopilina syphax. Next base: position 39,701,269 of record CM065468.1, on the reverse strand, counting down.
TTTGTTCAAGTTTAAAAGACTTGTTCAAACATAACCTCACATTTACTGATAAAAGAGAACCAGGTGGAATGACGGCGGCCATTTAACTCGAACACGAGATTAAGTGGTTATGTGTGACTACACGAACAGCGGTATTCGTTTGTATGCGTGCAGTTCTGATAGTTTGACTACTAAATTGTAAACGCAGCGCGAAGAAAATATCAATCTTACGAATATAGAAAATAAAATTTCGACATTCACTTTTTCAACAACTTTTTTTTCTCGTACATCATAAACGAGTTTCTCTTAACTTGACTACTAAATATTGAAAAAAGAGAACATGTATTATTATCGAAACTTCTATTAAATAAGAAATTTCGTCTTTTGACCACTTTTTCCCCACTTTAGTAGTCAATCTACTAACAATACATTGTGAGTTTAACAGCAATTGGTATTCAAAGTTTTTCCGTGTACATATTATAAACAATTTTTTTCTACTTCATTTACTATATCCATTGTTAGTCTCCATCTTTAATACAATTTCTTTAAGAAGAGAAATATTTTGTGAATAATAACTATTTATTACTATTATTTACCATTTTGTTGTTAAATTATTTATAATTATTAATTTACGACTAATTAATAACAATACGCCATTTATTGAGGCAATATTCTCAGCCAGCACTGGCAAGCAGTACTTCGCCAGTTGTAAATTTCCCATTGGGATGCACCGACGAAATTTTGGTTTTGTTTATAATTTATATCCAAGCAGCACGGAATATAACCTTAAAATGAAAGGAATATTACATTTCATATTCGGAATATTCTAGTGGAATGTTTCAGGGATCTTAAAGTAATATTAAAATGTCCGCCCCACAGGAATATTCCAAAATAACATTACACGGAGAAAAAAGAATAATTAAGGATAATTAATTTTACTATGATGTAAATTTAACTCTCCTCAGGTTCAGTTCTAAACAGAAGAGTATCAACTTTTTCAAATTTGACACTCCTCAGGGTAAATTTTATTATTCTTTTTTCTCCGTGTGAGGGAATGTTCCACGGTAATTTCGAAGTAATATTCCAGGATGATGTTGAGGCAATGTTCCACCGTAATATTAATATAATATTCCAAGGTAATGTTAAATGAATATTAAGGGAATATTCCCTGAAAATATTCCAAAATTTTATACTTTGAAAAAATTTGACTTTTTTTCTCTTTATCTTCTTTTTTTAGTAAAAACGAATTCAATGGTATTTTCAACATATTTAATATTATCTGGGAACATTCCCTCAACATCACCCTGGAATATTCCATTAATATTACGGTGGAACATACCTTCAACATCATCCTGGAATATTACTTCGATATTACCGTGAAACATTCCCTAAATGTTATCTTGGAATATTCCTGTGCGGCAGACATTTTAATATTACTTTAAGATCTTTGAAACATTCCACTGGAATATTCCCAATATGAAATGCATTATTCCCTTCAATTTAAGGTACTACTACACTTTATAATTTAAAAAAATTTTATTTTTTTATTGTATTTTTTAACTCTTTATGACTTCAGAAAACACCTCCTAAAGTATTTAAAACCAATTGTAAAAAATAAAAGTAAATTTCTCAAAAAATTTTCAATTAATGTAAAAAGTCATTGACAAATTAAGTAAGTCTTTAAGGGGATGGTGGGGTCCAGCTTTTTGTTACGACCAGTAGAAACATTAGTGCTAATGTATGTGACAGTGTCTGACATAAAAAAATAGTGGGGTTTCAATTTGCAAAAGAATTTTAGGTAATTTATGGATGGCCTCTAACGATACATATAAGTTTAAACGCGTTTTTCTCAAAATAACGTTTTCTCAAATTGCGGACAGTTTATCTCTGAATCTACTGAACCGATTTTAAAAAATGATAACTCGATTTGTTTTTTAGCATGTCCTGTGTGAGAATTTACCAGAAAATGGTCAAAAAATTAAAAAAAAACATTTTTGCAGACTAGAAAAATACTGAAAAACATAGTGTATTTTGACAAAAATTATTGAAACATCTGCTATTTTTTTATTTTAGTCCATTTTTCATTAATGGTGGTAGATTTCTATGCAAGACACCTTCCTTTTTAAAAAGCAATTTGGATTTTTTGTTTCCGATTTGTCAATCTTGAGATAAACTGTCCGCAATTGGACAACTAACTTTTTGGAGTTTCAATCTGAATGCCGTCTGCAGATGATGAAATTAAATAAAAATTAAAAACAAACCATTATTTTTATTCTTCAAATATGTACTAATATAGGCAAAAAAGTATTTTAAATATTTATAATAAAAGACCTAAGAAAAAATTTTTTTAAATTTGGTCTTTTAAGAGCCTTCCAAAGTGTAGACTACTACACTTTAGAAGGCTCTTAAAAAACCAAATTTAAAAAATTTTTTTTAACCTTAAGGTTATATTCCGTGCTACTTAGGTACTTTGTAATTTGATAGTGTTTAGGGTCCTAAATAAGTGTGCCAAAAAGTTTTACAAAATTTTTAATATTTTGCAAGATATTTGCAAGGGAGCGTTCATAAATGATGTCACGTTTTTTGGGCGAGGGTGAAGGGTCTCTACTAAACGTGACACAATGTATTTTTACATGTGAAATTGCATGAAATTGCGTGACAGAGGGGAGGGGGGGTATATAAAATCCCGAAAAATTGCGTGACATCATTTGTAAACGCTCCCCAATCACATAATTTCAAGAGACGCATGATTATTCCCCAAATGTCAATTTTCCGAAATGTCATTTTACCGAACTGCACTTTTGCGAATATTCATTTTTGCGAAAATCCAAATTTGCGAAATGTCACTTTTGCGAATTGTCATTTTTTTCTAAAAGCTATTTTTGCGAATTGTCATTTTTTCGAATCGCCATTTTTACGAATTGTCAATTTTCCGAAAAGTCATTTTTGCGAATCACCATTTTTACGAATTGTCAATTTTCCGAAAATTCATTTTTGCGAATTGTCATTTTTACGAAAAGACATTTTTGTGAAATGTCATTTTTGCGAAAAGCCATTTTTCTGAAATGTCATTTTTGCGATTAGTCATTTTTGCGAAAAGTTATTTTTGCGAATAGACATTTTTGCGAATTGTCATTTTTGAGAAATGTCATTTTTGCGATTTGTCACTTTTGCGAATCGCCATTTTTACGAATTGCCATTTTTACGAATTGTCATTTTTGCGAAAAGTTATTTTTACGAATTGTCATTTTTGCGAATACCCATTTTTACGAATTGTCAATTTTCCGAAAAGTCATTTTTGCGAATCGCCATTTTTACGAATGGTCAAATTTCCGAAAAGTCATTTTTGCGAAAAATACAATAGAAAACTTGTAGGTCTATAAATTCACTATTGTATTTTTCGCAAAAATGACAATTCGCAAAAATGACTTTTCGAAAAATTGACAATTCGTAAAAATGGCGATTCGCAAAAATGACTTTTCGGAAAATTGACAATTCGTAAAAATGTCGATTTGCAAAAATGACATTTCGCAAAAATAGCTTTTCGCAAAAACGACTATTCGCAAAAGTGCAGTTCGGTAAACTGACATTTCGGAAAAATGTCATTTGGGGAATAATCATGCGTCCCAATTTCAACACTTTTTTTAGGAATTTTTATCTCGTAAAGTATATAAAAATGCTGTTTTATTAATTTTTTTGAGAAATGTTTTTTTGAAATTTTTACTGCACTATTCTTACGCACATCACCGTCACTAATATTGTTACAATATATATTGTAACAATATTGTTACGACTTTGTCTAGATTTTGCGTTTTTGCAAGTCTAGGCAATATAGTTGTATAATAATATAAATTTTTCTTTCTAAACCAGAGTTTGAACATTTACAAAATAAAAACCTCCCAGTGTGCACGTTCTAGAACTGTTCTAGAACAGTTAATGGAAATAAAGAACAGTTCTGGAACGGTTCCAGAATTGTTCCAGTACGTGTACACTGGGTTATAGTGGTTAGAAAATGTAAAAAATTATTAATATTTATAAGAATAAAAATTATTTTATTTAAAATCATTGTGTAATAAGACAAAAATTAAGAAGTGACATTTTAAAAAATTGTCATTGTACATTATACGAAATGTTATTTTTACGTATTCTCTTACTAAATCTTTCATTTTCGTCCGCTATACTGGATTCAGTTGAAAAGTACTAAAATATCAGTCATTCTTCACTGATTGTCATTTTATTATGTTTTTTTATTATTGTAAATTTCTGTCAAACAAATAATTTTACTGAAAATCAGAAGAAAATTACACTTACAGAAATCTCAGTCATTTTTCACTGATTATCCATTTAAAAAATTATTGTTAATTTCTATCAAACAAATAAATAAGTAAATACACAAAATTAAAAAATTCAACAACTTATATTATCAATCGTTTATTAAATCTATATATGTGATTTGTGTGTATGTATGATTTTATATCTGCATATGTGTCAGTATACATGTGTATGTTATTTATGTATATGTGTGAGCATACATGTACATGTGATTAGTGTATATGTGTGGGTGATTTGCGCGCATGCTTGATATTTATAGAACACTACTGCGCATGCCTGATTTTCATAGAACCCCACTGCCCATGCCTGATATTCATATAACACTACTGCGCATGCGTAACATTGATAGAACACTAATGTGCATTCCTAACATTGATAGAACACTACTGTGCATGCCTAACATTGATAGAACACTACTGCGCATGCATAACATTGATAGGATAGTACTGCGCATGCCTAATATTGCCAGAATACTACTGCGCATGCCTAAAATTGATAGGATACTACTGCGCATGCCTAACATACATAGAACACTACTGCGCATGCCTAACTTTGGTAGAACACTACTGCGCATGCCTAACATTCGTAGAACACTACTGCGCATGGCTAGCATTGGTTGAACACTACTGCGCATGCCTAACATTCGTAGAATACTACTGCGCATGCCTAATATTGCCAGAATACTACTGCGCATGCCTAACTTTGGTAGAACACTACTGCGCATGTCTAACATTCGTTGAATATGTTTTGGAAAGGGGTTTTCGTGTACTTTTAAATAAAGATTTTAGTTTAAAGAAAAAATTTTTGACCTTGAAAATTAAAAATTAAAATTTAATTTTCATTTTTTTGTAAAATTAATTAACTAGAATTAATAATTCTAGTCCCATTTTAGGCAGATATGTTTTTGATAGGAAAAGAGCTCAGCTTTCATTCTCAATAAAATAAAATTAAAAAAAATACCGATTGTACAAAAAAATGAAAACTAAATTTTAATTTTTAATTTTCAAGGTCAAAATTTTTTTTTTTAAAAGACTAACATCTTTATTTAAAAGTACACGAAAACCCCTTTTTAAAACATATTTTATCTAATTTACATCTTTTTTTTAAAGCAAACTACAAGTCATCAAAGTATGACGTGTAAACGCATGAGGCCGGATCAGTTCCCGTGAAATCCCCCATATCTGTATATTAAAAATTTTATTATTATGAACGAAATATTTCACACTTTCGCTGGCATTATTATGTAAAGGAACTATCAATTTTTTTCCATCTTCAATTATTAATACGTCATATCTTCTCAAACGCCGATAATCACTTAAACTTTTTTAATTTCATTTTTTGAATCGATCACTTTTTGTATTATATCATTATACAATTTATTTTCAAAATAATTTTTCATGTCAAAAGTATTCATGATTATATTTACGTGTACCTTTGAATAAATTTGCTTTAATACTGAAATCGTTTCCAATTTATAATTGAAATTATTAATCATTATTCTTTTGATTTGATTGTTGGTAAAGTGTCAACAATAAACAAATCAACTGTTATGGACAACATTGTACAGGAGAAATCGTACTGAGCTAGTTTTGTACAAACATCTCTGTACCGAGATGTTTGTACCAACCGCGCTCAGTACAAAAATCGTTATATATATATTTATTTATATTATAATTGGTTGCCCAATGATTCCAATTATACTATGTGGGAAAAGGTACGAAAGGGAAGAATAGACAAGATAAACAATTCACTTAATAAACTAATTTATTTATCCAACTTACTGGTGATGTAATATGAGGAGAAATCACCGCAAACGGAGGTGAGGAAACTGGCGTTCGGCGACACAAAAGATAACACAAACACGATGTTCTAGCGAGAGAGTAATTACAACAAGTGTCGCGTCTGTCCGCGAATCTGGCGATTGACACCCTCGAGGCCCTTCGGCCGTTTCCGTGTTCAATCGCCCGATTCGCAGCAGACGCAAGAGAATTTGTGACGCCACGTTACACCCCCCTTCCCCTAAACGGAACGAAGTGTAACCCTTTACAAAAAAAATTTTCAATTAATTTTCCGACAATTCGTCGTAATTAGTGTCGAAGATTATACATTCAATGTTTTCTTTTTTACTATTTTCTGCTAATTTTCTTGAATTTTCCACTAGGCTATTCTCGAAGAATTCCTTAAGCTCCTCTCGACGTTTGTCCCAGTTGGCTCGTACGTATTTTCTCCCGCTGGCTAATGGTTTACAATAGCCTGCTCTCGCCTTCTGGTTTCTTTTCTCGCAGAATTCGTCATGTAGAAGATAATGCGTTTTCCACACCTCTTTTTTGCAGAATCTGCAAGTCCAAATCTCCATGTTTTCCTGTAACATTCATAAAAAAAATATTTTTTCCTAAAAAAAATAAACATAAAATCTATCTATTTTAATTTTAAATTTTACTGTTAGTTTAAATTTGTTTAATGTTAAGTTTTCTTCGAGATTTTCGACAATATTTTCCTGTAGTTTTTCTTCGAAGTTTTCGTCAATATTTTTTTGCAGATTTTCTTCGAGATTTTCGTCAATATTTTCTTCGAGATTTTCGACATTATTTTCCTGTAGATTTTCGCCAATATTTTTCTGTAGATTTTCGTCGACTACGTCGACCGCATTTTCTCGTGAGTTTTCTCCAATTCTTTTAAGAGCGTTATCTCGCGATTTTTCGATTACCGTTTCTGGATCTGAATTTGAGTATTCCTTTTCGCTCGAGTCGTTGCTGTCAGTATCGTCTTTCCATGAACCAATCTCGATCTCCCTTAATATTTCCGTTAAAGAGAGTTTTAGCGATTTTAATCTTTGTTTTTTCATTTGTCGTAATCTTTTCTTCTGTGGCGCTTTCTTTTGTCATAATTTCGATACTTCTCTCGATATTTATTTTCATTGACTCTCTTGCAATTTGTATTTGTTCTTTAGCATATTTTTTCCACGGTTGAACGTAAGCTGACATTTTCTAAAAAACAAAATAACATTTTCCTCTTTATTTTACATTCGTCAATGTGAAAAAAAGAAAAAAAAAATTGTTTCTTGTATGTTTCTAAAAATTTTCCTTTAATATTAGCTTTAACTTAATGATAACTAGTTTTTGCTTATTTTTACGTTACTTTTCATAAAAATTTATGAAATTTTCCTATGATTTTCTTTAAATTTTTACTTAATTTTCCTACCATTTTTACCGAATTTTCATGGAATTTTTTTTTTAACTCTAACTTAATTTTTCTATTTTTCGTTGAATTTTCTTTAAATTTTCCACTGATTTTCTAGGAATTTCCTACATTTTCCTGAAAATTTTCTCTAATTTTCGTTTTTCACGAATTTTCGCAAATCATTTATATTCCATGATCCTATTGATTTTCCTCGAATTTTCCCTAATTTGTACATTGTGGGGGAAATTTTTTGAATGATTTTATATGGGCCTTCGAAATCTTTTTTCAATTTTCGCGCAATTCCTAGATCTTTGCTGGAAAGGGATTTGTCTTTTTTCCAGACTAGATCTCCTACTTCAAATTCTACTTTTCTCCTACGCAAATTGTAATATTTCGCTTGTTTTTCGTTCGCTTTATCTAAATTTCGTTGAACTTTGTCCTTAATAATTTGTAAGCGTCTCAGTCTTTCTGTCCACTTGTCAACTTCCTAAAATTCAATTTCGTCCGGATTTTCGAAATCTTTTTTCAGTGTTTGAAAAGGTTGAAGTTCACGACCTAAATTGAGGAAAGCTGGGGTGAAATTAGTCGAGGAATGTTTCGAGGTATTTAAAGCAAATTGTAGATCGTCGATGTCTTTATCCCAAAGATTCTGTTCCTTATCTAAATAAGCTTTAATTGCTGTTTTAATCGATCTATTAGACCTTTCGGTCGGGTTTGCTTGCGGGTAGTACTTTGGCGTAAAAGAGTGTCTTATTCCGAATTTTTCCGACATTTCCCGTATTACTTTATTGGCATATTCTGTGCCATTGTCGAAAACTAAAATTCTGGGCGTTCCCATCTGGAAATTACTCTTTTATGAAACTCTGCTTCGATAGCTTTTCCGTCTGCTTTTTTAATTGGAATTATTTTCACCCATTTTGTGAAAATGTCCAAAAATACTAAAATATATTTATTCTGATTTTTCGATAGGGGTAATGGGCCTATTATATCGGAAGCAACCATCGTCCATGGTTCCTCCACGATTCGTTTACCCATTGGTCCTATTTTTGGTTTGTTATTTGCTTTTGTTTGTTGGCAAATTTAAATTTTCGAATATATTTTACTATTTCCGTGTACATTCCAGGCCAGAAAAAATTTTCGGAAATTCTATGGAAAGTTTTCTCCACGCCAAGGTGTCCTGCTTGCACGTTATCATCATTTTCGACTAATACCTGTTTTCTCAAATTTTCCGGAATAACTAATTTCCATGGATTTTCATTTTTAAGGAGGGGAGATTTTAACGCATCGGGTCTATGGAAATATAATTGTTTGTCTCGAATTCGCCAATTTTCGTGTTCGTGAGGTTTTGATTCTACTAATCTCATTTTCGTTTCGTACCAATTATTTTGTTTTATTTTCGCTACTTTCGATTTTTATTTCCTCGGAAATTTCTTGTTTTTCTTCGAAAACTCTCGACAATGCATCTGGAACTACGTTCGCTGAACCTTTTCGATATATTATTTCGAAATCATGTTCCGACAGTTCCAACGCCCATCTCGCCAAGCGTCCTGTAGGATTTTTCAAATTGTGTAGCCATTTTAAAGCAATGTGATCAGTTATTACTTTAAAATGACTACCTTCTAAATATTGTCGAAATTTTCCTATGAACGTTTTCACCGCGAGACACTCCTTTTCTGTTGTCGAATATTTTCTCTCTGTTTCGCTTAGATTTTTACTTCCGTAAGCAACTACTACGTTTTTACCGTCAATGTCTTGTGTCAAAACTGCGCCTAGACCCGTGTCACTTGCGTCAGTTTCTAGTAAAAAAGTGTGTTGAAAATCAGGAGGGTTTAAGATCGGAGCTGTCGTCAACAACTCGATCAGTTTTAATTTTGTTTTTTCCTGATTTTCGTTCCCAGTCCATTTTACATTTTTCCGTAGTAATTTTTTGTAACGGTTCGATTATTTCAGCGAAATGTGGAATGAATCGTCGGTACCAGCTAACCATTCATATAAAACGTTGTAACTGTTTGATAGTTTTAGGAGTCGGAAATTCTCGAATAGGTTTTACTTTGTCGTTATCGATTTGCAGTCCTCTTTCGTTAACTACGAAACCTAGGTATTTTACCTCTGCACAACCGAATTCACTTTTTTCGAAATTAACTGTCAACCCTGCTTCTTTCAATTTTCCTAACACTATTTCAAGATACTTCATGTGTTCGTCAAACGTTTGAGACACTATAATTATGTCGTCGAGATAACAGAAAACTTTCTGTTTAAGGTCAGGCGTAATAATTTTGTCTATTAACCGCTGGAACGTTGCGGAAGTATTGCAAAGTCCAAACGGCATTCGCTTGTATTGGAACATTCCAAAACCAGGAACAACGAAAGCCGTTTTTTCCTTGGATTCTTCACTCAACGGGATTTGATTAACGTCCACTTTAAATCGACCTTAGAGATGTATTTCGCGGCTCTGAGCATATCTAAAACTTCGGCCATTAACGGAACCGGATACAGATATTTTTTCGTGACTGCGTTGACTTTCCGAAAGTCTAGGCACAATCTGTATGTTCCGTTCGCTTTCTTGATCATAACAATTGGATTCGACCAATTGCTATTGCTTGGCTCGATAATACCTTCGCGTAACATTCTCTTTATTTCCTTAATTATTTCCTCCTTAATTTTCGGCGAAACATAATAATATCTTTGTTTTATCGGCGCTGTACCCTGCGTGTCAATTATGTGTTCTGTCAAATGAGTAGCTTTCAAAATTTCCTCGGAGGTCAGTAATCTAACTTTTAAATTTTTATTTAGAAATTCTTGTTCTTCCTCGGACAATTCGACTAGTCCTGAACAAAATTCGGTTTCATCTAAACAACTCGATTCTCGCAATATTTTTTCCTGAATATTGTTGTTCATTATCGCGTTGTTTTTGAAATTAATCCATTTCGTATTTAACGGTATACGAAATTTATTTCTAATTGCCATAGAATTTTTTGATTCTAATTTTTCTGATTTAATCGCCATATGATTTTTCGATTTTAATTTTTCCGACTTTACGTTTTCCGATTATTGCGAATTTTCTCGTTTTCGACACATTTTCGAACTTATTTCGCGTTCTCTAATTTTCTTATTCAATTCCGCTTTTTTATACCAATTTTTTTACGGGGATTGTCGATTGGGAACAAAAATGGTTCGTCAGTCTCGTCAAGACCTGAGTCCATTTCTAAATTATCAAATCTGTTTGATAATGGGATATCCATTAATTTTGGAGGAATTTTCCGGGGTTTTGGAGTTGGAATTTGGGTAGGTGTTTTCGACTGTTGTAAGGATTGTCTTAGTATAATATTTGGAATTTTCCTTTCATTTCTCGGGGTCGACCCTTGGAAAATTTTTCGTAATTTTCCTACAATTTTCAGTATCGATACTTTTTAATTTTCCTAATTCGAATTTTTTCTCGAATTTTCCTGAATTCTCTTTTCTATTTTCGAGACTTGGTTCACAATTTTTTCCCGATTTTAACCTATTTTCCTGGGATTTTTGCGCGAAATTTTTTCGATTTTCCCGTTGTGAACTGGACCATCCTGTTTGTGATCCAACTTCTCGTTTTGTCAAAACAGCTTCGACCATTTTTTCGACTATTCTATTTTCCCTATCTCCGATTTTATAACGTATGTTAGCCAAGTCTTTTATTGACCACGTGTCAGATTCAAAGTCTAATTTCATTCCCAATTCGCGTAGCATATCTATTCCTAAAATTGCATATTGCCTTAAACCTGGGACAATTCTGAAAGTCAAATTTTTTGTTATATTACCGATTTCTACCGGAATCGTAACTTTTCCTATAATTTGTAAACTTTCGCCGTTGGCTGCTGTCACGAGTTTATTTTTCACTGGTTCTAATTTTACACCGTATAATTGTAAATATACCCAATTTTTGTGACCAAAAAATGAACTCGTAGCGCCTGTGTCGATTAACGTTTCGAAAATTGTATCCTGGTATTTAATGTTAGTGAAAAATCGTAAATCTTTCACTAACGTTTCGCAACTTTCTGGTAATTTAATATTTTTTGGGGATACTGAATTTTTCAGTACCCCCTCTACTCGTTTCCTTGAATTTCCGATCTACAATCTCTACGAATGTGACCTACTTTTCCGCAACCGTAACATTTTTTCGGTGAATTAGAAAAATTTTTCTGTTGACTTTTTTCACCTTGGTTCGTCTTGGTAGTATTACCATTTCCTGTAGAAGAACGGTTTGGTACTGCCACTTGAAGACTATTACTTGGATTATTATTGTCACCGGAAGGACCTTCTAACATTTTCTGACCATTAGTTGCGTCAGGTGGAAAAGTGATTTTCGGCTGATTTTTTTGCAGATAATTTCCAGAATGATTTGATTGAGATCGCGAGTTTCCACCAAACCTTCTAGAATTTCCGTTATTTCCTTGATTCGTAGTTTGCTTCGATTTATCATTAGACGAGTTTTTATCTGTTGTGATTTTTAAGTATTGTCCGCGAATTTTAGACTTATTTCTTTTAATTTCGAATTCTTTACCTAAACTTTCTAGTTCCTCAAACGTTTTAAAATCGTTTCTGTGTATATACATTTTATATTCTATTCGCATGTTTTCGTAAGCGCGACGTAACTTCCAATGTAAGCCTTTTCTCGGGTATAATTTTCCGAATAATTGTCTTATTCCAAAAAGAAAATTTTAAATCTTCTCCCTCTTTCTGATTGCAATATTTTATTTTCGTGTTAATTTCCTCATAGAACTTTTCGTCTAAAAATGTTCTTTCAAATTCTTCACGAAAATCTTGTAGAGAAAACCAATTTTTTCTAACCGTCCTACACCATTCAAGGGCTTCGTCCGCTAATACTGCGTCAATATTTTCTAATACACGATTTTCTGGGATTTCATAACCTCGCATAAATCTAAACAATTCTTCTAAAAATTGTACTGGGTTGTCCGTTTTGTTATTACAAAATTTAACTGGGCAATTTGACATGATTTGAAAAGGTGTTTGTAACATGCTAAAAGGAAAATGATTATTGAAATTTCCAAAATATCGATTGTTGTCGACTTGAGCATTTGGATTTTCAATTTTCGTACTTTCCGTGAAATTTTCTTCGAAATTTGGATTTTTATTTTTTATTACATTTTCCATCGCAATTTTCATTTTGTCTAATTTTAATCTAAGTTGATCTAGTTCCTTATCGCGTATCGATATTTCATTTTTGAATTGATCTAACTCGGTTGATTTTTCTTTTAATTCCCGATGAAACTCAATATTTTTTTCTTTCGGAATAGTTCCTAACTTTTTGGGTTCGTATTCGATTTCTATTTGACTATCGTTCGGCCATTCATAGTTAAATTCCTGATTTTTACTTTTATTTTTAAACTGGACATTTTGTCTTTTTTCCCTAACTTTTGCGTTTGTCTGAATCGAAATATTAAACTACTTTTGCTCGAAAACTATCTTCTGAATCGCTGTTACTTTGATTATTTTTATTTACCGAACTATGTGCTGAAGGTTTGTATTCTTCTTGCACAATTTTCCTATGTTCGATCTCTAATCGTTTTTCTTTTTCACGCAATTTTTCCCTTTCATTTCTCAGCATTTCATCGTATGCTGTTAATTTGTTCCTACTGTTCATCATTTGATTATTTGTACCTAAAAACGAATTAATATCAAAAGTTCCGTCTTTTGATTTCACCGTAAAATTTTCCGTCACATTTCCCGGTAATTTTCCTATATTTCCAACAGTTTTCTTTATTCCGTCAAAGTAATGTTGTAATATATTGCGGTTCGTTGGTACAGCTGTTGGGCCTGCATTTGGTAACCCTTGGTTATTGTTCTCCAAATGCATCAACTGCACACTCGCGTTCTTCGTATCTTTTGCCCTTTATTCTGGCAAGGATACGTTCCTTGTTGCTGCTTGCTCACTTGTTCCGCTTGGGAGGGGCATAGATTGGTTGAAATTAACAAATTTCAATTTTTCGGGGGGCACGAGTTCAACGAGAGCACGAATTATTGTCTCGTGTCTCTCTATCGTGGCTTCTAAATCATTTGATTTCGCATTGTTTTGCGGGGGGGTTTGTTTGTGTGTGGGAGGGGCAGTCCCGCTCGCTGTGTCTCTTTCCTCAAAATATGTTTCGCTCGCCGTTTCCGTTTCGCTTCCCGACATATTTTTTGTTTCTTTGTTTTCCCGAATTCTTCTTGTATCCGATTGTAAAACACGTCTCGAATGCATTTGTGACTCAATTTTGAAAAATTAGAAATAAGTTTAAATCGTTATTTAATCTATTCTACCAATTTCAACTTACGGAAAAAGAAAAAATTTTCTGCTAATTATTGTTCAACGTCATGAACTCTATGTGAGAAAAAGTTTCTATTGCTAAATCACAAATGTTCGAACTAATTTTTGTTAATTTTCTCGGAATTTGCCGTATTTATTTATTTTGTGCTTAAAAAAAATTAATTACACGTTCTTTTTTCCGAAAAATACTAAAAAGTTTAAATCGATACTTTTGACACACCCGGTATACGTTGCAAAAAGTTTTTATTTTCTTTTTAACTGTATAATATCGAAAAACAAAAAAAGAATTTTCACTTATTATCAACAATTAATTTCAATTTGTTTATTAATTGTTATTAACTTTTAACGATATTTTACAATTGAATCTATTCTTTACGCACTACCGTATAAAAAGTAACACTCGGTATAAGTCGGTTACCGTGTCAAAATTTCCTAAGTTTTTGTTCTAAGTTTAAACTTTAGAGACACCCGGTATAAGTCTTGATTTTCCAAAATTTTATTTTCTCGACTTATTTCATTCAATTTTATTTGTCACCCGGTATACTAATTTTATTTCTAACTTGACAAAATTATTTTCGAATTAATCGCGAAATTTTTCGTGTTTACTATTTTTTTCAAGTTACACACGACCTTGATCACGAAAACAAAACAAACCGGCGTCTTACAACGATAAAATTTTCTCTCAAAAATAATCGATAAATTCACTTTTTCTTTTTAATTTTCGATTTTATTTTCCGTTTTCTTACTAATTTTTACTAATTTTCGCTAATTTTCACGAATTTAGTCACGATTTTAAAGAATTTTCCACGATTAATTTTTACCGGTTTTTTAGGCGCACTTTTTCACAGAAATTTTGTCTTGTCTGCGTCCGTCACAAATAAAATTTGTCACAATTGTCAAATAATACGATACAAGAATGTTTAAAATAATGTAATGATCAATAATATTTATGCACAAAACATAAGATACACAATTAAATATGGGAAACCGGAAAAGAAAAGATTTGGTTTCGAGGTAAGGCGACCATGAGGTGACAGGTGGAATTTTCAACAATTAAAAAATGATGAAAAAAATGAATTTTCTGGGGATTTTCAACAAACGAAGATGAAGAAAAATTATTTTGGGAATTTCAACAAACGAAGATGTTGAAAAAAAGTATTTCTTTACAGAAAAGAAATGGGAAAGGTGGATTTTTACGTTGGGCGCCAATTTACAATTTGTTGCCCGATGATTCCAATTATACTATGTGGGAAAAGGTGGGAAAGGGAAGAATAGATAAGATAAACAATTCACTTAATAAACTAATTTATTTTTCCAACTTACTAATGATGTAATATGAGGAGAAATCACCGCAAACGGAGGTGAGAAAACTGGCGTTCGGCGACACAAAAGATAACACAAACACGATGTTCTAGCGAGAGAGTAATTACAAGTGTCGCGTCTGTCCGCGAATCTGGCGATTGACACCCTCGAGGCCCTTCGGCCGTTTCCGGGTTCAATCGCCCGATTCGCAGCAGACGCAAGAGAATTTGTGACGCCACGTTACAATATATATATATATATATATATATATATATATATATATATATATATATATATATATATATATATATATATATATATATATATAAAATCAGACTTTTGTCTGTACATTGCTCAGGACTTTAAATTTCGTACATAATTATTCGTTTTAGGCATCAAGGATTCCAAATATACCAATAAAAAATTTCGTGTATGTATGTATGTATGTATGTATGTATGTATGTATGTATGTGGGGGATTTCACGGGAAGTGATCCGGCCTCATGCGTTTACACGTCATACTTTGATGACTTGTAGTTTGCTTTAAGAAAAAGATGTAAATTAGATAAAATATGTTTTGGAAAGGGGTTTTCGTGAACTTTTAAATAAAGATGTTACTTTTTTAAAAAAAATTTAACCCATTTTTGGAAAGGGGTTTTCGTGAACTTTTAAATAAAGATGTTACTTTTTAAAAAAAAAATTTTTTTGACCTTGAAAAGTAAAAATTAAAATTTCATTTTCATTTTTTTGTACAATCGGTATTTTTTTAATTTTCTTTTATTTAGAATGAAAGCTGAGCTCTTTTTCTATCAAAAACATATATGCCCAAAATGGGACTAGAATTATGAATTCTAGTTAATTAATTTTACAAAAAAATGAAAATTAAATTTTAATTTTTAATTTTCAAGGTCAAAAAAATGTTTTTTTTTAAACTAAAATCTTTATTTAAAAGTACACGAAAACCCCTTCCCAAAACATATTTTATCTAATTTACATCTTTTTTTAAGCAAACTACAAGTTATTAAAGTATGACGTGTAAACGCATGAGGCTTGTATCACATGTTGCACAGGACTCATGCGTTTACACGTTATACTTTGATAACTTGTAGTTTGCTTAAAAAAAGATGTAAATTAGATAAAATATGTTTTGGAAAGGGGTTTTCGTGTACTTTTAAATAAAGATTTTAGTTTAAAAAAAAAATTTTTTGACCTTGAAAATTAAAAATTAAAATTTAATTTTTTTGTAAAATTAATTAACTAGAATTAATAATTCTAGTCCCATTTTAGGCAGATATGTTTTTGATAGGAAAAGAGCTCAGCTTTCATTTTAAATAAAATAAAATTAAAAAAAAATACCGATTGTACAAAAAAATGAAAATTAAATTTTAATTTTTAATTTTCAAGGTCAAAAAAAATTTTTTTTAAAGACTAACATCTTTATTTAAAAGTACACGAAAACCCCTTTTTAAAACATATTTTATCTAATTACATCTTTTTTTAAAGCAAACTACAAGTCATCAAAGTATGACGTGTAAACGCATGAGGCCGGATCAGTTCCCGTGAAATCCCCCATGTATGTGTGTCGGTATGTCACAGAATCTTTGTTCACGCATCACTTAAAAACGGCTGAACCATTTGAAACCAAATTTGGCAGAATTTTAGACCTTGGGCCAAGAAAGATTTATGAATTTATAGATTTGAAAAATATTAATTAGAACGGGAGATATTCAATTTTTTCGAAAAATTCAAAAACCAAAAATTTTCAAATTTTACATTTTTTTAAAAAATGCTTTCAAACTTTCTATAATTGAGTATAACATGTTATTTAGTCACATTTTAGAATAGTTTTGCCAAAAATAATGTCCCATAATGAAGATGTAAGTATAAATTTTTTTTTAAAAATTCAAAAAATCGAAATTTTTCAAATTTTATATTTTTTAATGAATTGCTTTTAAACTCTCTATAATTGAGTATTACATGTTGTTAAGTCAAATTTTAGCATAATTTTTCCAATAATACTGTCCTATAACTAAGATGTAAGTATAAAAATGATTTCAAAAAATTCAAAAAATCGAAATTTCCAAATTTTATATTTTTTAATGGACTGCTTTTAAACTATCTATAATTAATCATTACATGTTATTTAGTCACATTTTAGCATAATTTTTCAAAAAATAATATTTTATAACTAAGATTAAAGTATAAAAATGTTTTCAAAAAATTTTAAAAATCACAAATTTTACATCTTTTGATGATTTGCTTTTAAACACTGTATAATTGAGTGTTACATGTTATTTAGTCATATTTTAGCATAATTTTGCACAAAAAATGATATGACTAAGATGTAAGTATAAAAATATTTTCCATATCAAAAAATTGAAAAAATTTTAATTGTTATTAATTACTATCAAGTTTAATTCAGTAGTATTTTTGGGATTATTTTTATTTTATAAAAATACTCTTTTTTAAGAAAATATGTTTTATACCAGTACCAGTCTTTGACGGGATTTAGTTTACCATAATAGAATTGACAGAGTGTCTACCAATTGCTCGGGGAAACCGATAAATAGCCGGGAGTTTAATTTGACTAGGAAAAACCAGGAATTTTCTTATCAAATTAAAAAAGTTTTATTATATTAATTTGATTTTAAAAACTGCTTTTTACTTTAATTTTTATTGTCTAATTGTCCAATTGTCACACAATTATTTATAATTAGAATCTTCTTTGACTCTAAAAGCTGGTGTAAATTTAGGATTAATTTTTAATACATTAATTGCAGTACTACAAACGCACAAAGTACTACAAGTTGCCAAATACTGTTCCTGAATATCAAATTTGATAGAAAAAAATCTGTCGCTGATTGAAATAGTAATATTTTCCTCACGAAATAGTTAATGGTAACTAATTATTAGTTTTTCCCAGTAAAATTTAATTCCCGGCTATTTCCCGGTTGGTAGAAACCCTATCAAATGTATTAGCCGAAACTAAAACCTGTCGAAGACGGGTCCGACAGCTAGTATATATATATATATATATATATAAAATGAGACTTTTGTCTGTATATTGCTCAGAACATTAAATTTCACACATAATTATTCGTTTTAAGTATCAAGGATTCCAAATATACCGTTTGCAACCAAATTTGGCAGAATGTTAGACCTACGGCCAAGGAAGGTTTATAAATTTACAGATTTGAAAAATATTAATTAGAACGGAAGATATTCAATTTTTTTCAAAAAAATAAAAAATTTTCAAATACATTTTTTTAAAAAATGCTTTCAAACCTTTTGTAATTGAGTATAACATGTTATTTAGTCACATTTTAGAATAGTTTTGCCAAAAATAATGTCCTATAACTAAGATGCAATTATAAAAATGTTTTCAAAAAATCGAAATTTATCAAATTTTACATTTCTTTAAAAAATGCTTTCAACCTTTCTATAATTGAGTATTACATGTTATTTAGTCAGATTTTAGAATAATTTTTCCAAAAATACTGTTCTATAACTAAGATGTTAGTATAAAAATAATTTCAAAATATTCAAAAAATCGCTTTTATATTTTTTAATGAATTGCTTTTAAAATATCCATAATTACGTATTACATGTTATAGCATAATTTTGCAAAAAATAGTGTTAATAAATAAATAAATGAGTAAATTAATTAATTACCTTTACTTCTAAAGATGTTTTGAGCAATGTAAAGACAAAATTTAAGCAGGGTCTCTGTTTGTTTAAAAAAATTCCCGGCGTTTTCTAAATTTTACCCAGTTTATTTTTTTTAAATAAATTTAAATTTACTTGATTTAAGTTTTAGTCACAAATAAATTTGCAGATGACTACAATAATTGACTTACTTTATGAAAATACTCTTTTTTAAGAAAATATATACCAGTACCAACCTTTGACGGGTTTTAGATAATACTATAGTACATTTGACAGTGTTTACCAATTGCGCGAGGAAACCGATAAATAGCCGGGAATTTAATTTGACCAGGAAAAACCGGGAATTTTCTTACCAAATTAAAACAGTTTTATTATATTAATTTGTTTTTAAAAACTGCTTTTTACTTTAATTTTTATTGATGTAATATTTACGTAAACAGACCCGAGTCAAAGTTTAAGCCCTACTTTCAGCTTAAACATATATATTTTATTTACGTTTTAGCAGTCGTAACAAAGGGTCTAATTGCGTCACAATTATTTCGAATTAGACTCTACTTTGACTCCAAAAGCTGGTGTAAATTTAGAAATAATTTTCAATACATTAATTGCAGAGAAACGTATAAAGTACTACAAGTTGACAAATACTGTTCCTGAAAACAAATTTGATATAAAAAAATCTGTCACTGATATAAATAGTAATATTTTCCTAACGAAATAGTTAATGATAACTAATTATTAGTTTTTTCCAGTAAAATTTAATTCCCGGCTATTTCCCGGTTGGTAGACACCCTATCAAATGTATTAGCCGAAACTAAAACCTGTCGAAGACGGGTCCGACAGCTAGTATATACATATATATATATATATATATATATATATATATATATATATATATATATATATATATATATATATATATATATATATATATATATATATATATATATATATATATATATATATATATATATATATATATATATATATATATATATATAACTTTTATAATTGAAACACAAAAGGTAACGTCTGGGTAACGGCGCCAGTAACGCCGGCTCTGGTTTCTCTTTTTCTCTAAAGGCAATATAAATAAGAATGCCTCTCTTTACCTAAGTTGTATATCTACTCGTTTCATATTAAGGATTAAGCAACAAGTGGATAAAGGCAGCCATTTCTTTACGGTGATTTTTGTGACACTCGTTTCGGTCTTGGAGCGCCCTCGACCTCCACTCGTGTCATAAAAATCATCGTAGAGAAATTAGCTGCCTTTATTCTCGTGTTACTTACGATATTTTTTATTCCTAATGCACAAAAGCGGCGATTTCAGATAGCAGACGACAGGGAGTAAAAGTCATTCACTTGTTCGACTTGTATGAAAATGGCGTCTGTTTTCTCCCATGGGCAAAAAAATGCATGTGAACAGCTAATTTTCTTGCCCTTGGGAGAAGACGGCCGCCATTTTCATACGGTCAAAGAAATGATTGACTTTCCTCCCTGTCGTCTGCTATCAGAAAGCGCCATTTTTGTGCATGTGGTATACAAAATATTTTCTTTATGAGCTTTCGCCCAGATTTTTTCCATCAGTTTATTATAAATTTTATTATATTTTACTTATATTACTTACACTACCAGTCAAAATTGAAAGACCACCCATTTTCAGGCGATTGAAAAACGTTTTAAAACATAAAATGTATTTAAACTAAATTTTTTTTCTTTTTATTTTTTGAAAGATGATAAAATTTTGAAAAGAATAAGATCTTTTAGAAGTCATTTGGCCAATATTTTATTTAGATATTTTTAAAAAATCGTCATTTTTAATGTTTTGTAAAAATTTGAATAACTTCTAAAATAATTTTAAAGGTCATTTGCTACACTATAAGAACTATTTATAGCAATTAACCTATAATTTTTTTCTTAGAAAGTGCAGGCCGTCAAACTTGGACCAAAAAATTCAAAAACTAGATTTTTCAAGAAAATTTAATAAAAAAATACGTTTGAATTATAAAAATTATTTTTCTGATAATTACATTGTTTCAAATTTTTTGAATTTTTTGGTCCAAGTTTGACGGCCTGCATTTTCTAAAAAAAAATTACACGTTAATGCATATAAGTAATTCTTATAGTGTAGCAAATGACCTTTGAAATAAGCCTAATATCATTAAAAACCGTTCATTATTTTAGAAGTTATTTCAATTTTTGTAAAACATTGAAAATGGCGATTTTTTAAAAATATCTAAATAAATTATTAGCCAAACTACTTCCAAAATATCTTGTTCTTTTTAAAATTTTAACATCTTCCAAAAAATGAACAGAAAAAAATTTTACTTTCAATAAATTTTATGTTTTAAAACGTTTTTCATTCGCCTGAAAAATATCAGGAGATATTAACAAAGAGCACTAAAATAGAATTTTACTTTACAGACATGATTATGGTCTTGTGGTGCCCTTATATGTCCTTCTTTATATACCTACAAGTAAAAAAATTGGTCAAATTGGACATAGATTTTGACGTATTATCCACGGAGAGAAATGTAAAATTAATGATAATTAAATTTATTATGTGGAATGTAAATATAACACTCCTCAGGATAAGATCTAAACAGAAGAGTGTCAACTTTTTCAAGTTTGACACTCCTCATAGTAAATTTGATTATTCTTTTTTCTCAGTGCCAAAGGCATTATTGGGACCCTTTTTACTTGCAGCTTCAAAAATAGGTCAAATCTGACATACATTTTGACGTAATGTAAGGGCCATTATTTGGCCGTTTATGACCTGTGAGTAAAAGAAAATGTCAAATTACCTAAAGATTTCGACGTAATGTAATAGACGCTTGTGGGCCCAATTTTTAATCGTAGGTCAAAACTGCCCTTAAATTTGACCTAAATTTTAAGGGCAGAGGGAATTGTTTGTGAATTTTCAACGCTTAGGTCAAAACTGCCCTTAAAATTGACCTAAATTTTGAGGGCAGAGGGATTAGTTTGTCAATTTTTGACATGTAGGTTAAAACTGCCTTTAAAATTGACCTGAATTTAGGTCAAATGTAACTTGTTTCTGACGATGGGCCTACCTTGACATTGGTTAAAGTTTATTACAAACCAATTTAGCATCTCAACTAAACTAAAAAATATTTATTAATAATAAAGTTAAAAAAATAGTTTTAAAAAATTAAAAAAAATTATTAATAATAAAATTATTATTAATAATTTTTTATTAATATTACTATTAATAATAAATTTTAAAATAAACAAATGTACTTAATTGAATATACTAACCCATTTTTGAATTTTAAAATAAATTAACAATATTAAAGTCCGTAATTCCGTTCGCATATATATATATTTTGTGCACTTTGATTACTTTTCCGCACCCTGTGCAGGAAAGTGTATTTTCCTGCACACTTTTCTGTAAACAGTATAATATACACTATAATCAACATAAAACTATATTTATTGATTAGAAAAGTATAAAAATTACTTTTTTCGGTAAACAGGTGTTGCACAAAGTACTGTGTGCAACACGTACGAAAGAAGATTTTCCGACTTTGTGCAAATTAGTTCTTACTTTGCTGCACTAGTGCAGCAAAGTTTTTAAACTTTTGGGTTTTTTTTTGGTGATATACATAGGTATTTGTTTTCTATTTGTAGAATACCTGTTTTTTACAGTAATATACGCGTAGAAAACTACGTATATTACGTGCGGTAACATACGTTCCAAACCCTGCTAAACAGTACTTATGTTGGCGTCAACTAGCGTTTCCAAACAGCTTTTTTATCAAAATTAAATGGTGTTCCACAAAGTATTGTGTGCAACACGTACGAAAGAAGATTTTTCGACTTCGTGCAAATTGCTGCCCTCGCTTCGCTCGGGACAGCAAACTTTGCACTAGTCGGAAAACAGCTTCTTTCTGTACTTGTTGCACAAAATTGTCTGTTCGCAGTTATTTTGTCTGTTCGCAGTTATTTTGTCTGTTCGCAGTTAGAAGGGATCTAGCGCCCCCCGCTGCGAGCGCTACTTGGAATTAAGTCCCGAGCAACCCTCACAGCGGGGGTCGCTTGGACCCTTAAACCCTCATTAAGGAAAACTGTTAATGACTTTTTCTATAAAAATATAAATTTTTTAAATAGTAACATTTTGAATTTTCCATTAACATATTTAAATTCCTTACTTTTTTACGATTTTATACATATGTTGCTTACCAAAAGAATGTTAAAATTTAAAAATTAAGTTAAATGGTATTTGCTTTAAATACTGCAAATATTGGGTCAAATAGCATTAAAGTGATTTAGATAAAACCTATGTGATACAGTAAATATTTAATTAATAATAGGTATGATTTTTGGTAGAGTTAACTTCATTCTATGTATCTGGAAAAATAATAAATTTTTTTGATTTTAACTTTTTTTGGTAAACAAAATATGTATGGAATCGTGAGATAGTAAGGAATTTAAATATGTTAATGAAAAATTAAAAATGTTTCTATTTAAAAAATTTATATTTTTATAGAAAAAGTCATTAACAGTTTTCCTTAATAAGGGTTTAAGGGTCCGAGCGATCCCCGCTGTGAGGGTTGCACGGGTCTCAGTTTCGACTTGGTGTGCCGCATGGTGGGGGAAGGCTACTTCCCTCACAGGACTAACTTAGACATCTCCTCTTGTATGTAGTGTAGAGAGTTAACTATCGTTCTTCGTGAGTGGTATATTCATTTTTTAAATATATCACATTAGGGGAACATAGTCGAGGTCTGCCCACTTTTTGACTTTTATTTATAACTTTTTTTTAAAAATGAATTTGGACAATTGAAGTATGGGGCCGTTCAAAAAATATGTAACGCTTTTTGGGGGGAGGGGGGTCAGCTATTTGTTATGGTCAGCAGAAAAAATGGCACTAATGTATACAACATTGCGTTACATGGGGGAGGGGGGTATGAATTTCCGAAAAATAGCGTTACGTATTTTTTGAACCCTATATGGTTGGAAAGTCCTGTTTAATAGGAACATCTTTTCTGTACAAAGTAAAATGATTAGTTTTAAAATAAAAAAGTTATAAAGATTTTTAAAAACAAATTGTAGTCCAGGTTGGTCCTTTCAGTCAAGGTCGGCCATGTTTAAAATTCAAAGGGCATTAATCGTTAAAAAATAAAAAACATGCTTGGAGTTACGGAAAATTGATTCTTTATTGTTTACAGTTTGTAACCTAATGAAATAACAAAATAATAAAAATAAACAATATAAAAAAATAAATATAAATAAAAAAAAATTTTGCACTGAAATATTAATAAAAATATTAATGAGATGATCAATTATATTATGAGTTATACACAATTGCAGTTTTTGCAAATAAAGTAGCTCGTCCTTATCTTTGCGCATTTTAAACACAAAGTGGACGACCTTGACAGAAAGTAACATTACCGAATGGTTGTAACCAAAAAGAAATACGTTTCGGGATTCGATTTTTTACTTTGATTTTCTTTCAACAATGAGTCCCACAAAAATATGCATGCTTGCCTTGACGATTCAATTTTTTTAAATCTTTTATTAATGATTTTTTACATGATGCACAAAACTTTTTTGATCTTTTTTTGTACCGACGTCACAGAAACCACAATTTTCGATTCTCCGAAAATGTAATTGAACAAAAAGTTAGGTTTTACTAAGACAAGCTTCGACAAGCATGCGCGTAGGTGGCACTAGTGAACTTGACAAAAAAACGCGAATGGCCTACTTAGACAGTGGTTCAACCTCGACTATACTCCCCTACTATTTGATATGTTTTTTTCTATTTTGGATAATATTAGATATTTTTTTTTCTTTTTTTGATATAATTTCTCTACAACTTGTAGAGAGTTAATTAAAGTGTTTCGTGAGTGGTATAGTTATATTTTTTTAAATATTATATTATCATTTGATAGTTTTTTCATTTTGAATTTAAAGGATAAGGAAATTGAAATTTAATTTCTTTACTGTTTTCACTAAGAAAACTGGAGAGTCAAATCAGAGGTTCAAAAAGTGTATGTTTTCTTTGCTTATGAAGAGAGTTAAATAGACCTTCTAAAATAAATTTTGAATTAATAATGGAAATCTACTTGTATATACTCTCCCATTATATCTGAGGGTTAAAAGTTGCGCAGAAAATGTGTACGATCTGATGCGCGCGAAATTATTTTTCTGACATTTTATGTATTTAATTTAGGGGTTAGGTTGCCATTTATTCATTTCGCGCCGAATAAGGAAGGGATTTCTCAAGATAGTTAATTTGTCCCTCTGTTATAAACTCATTTTCCCTCCAAGAGAAATGGCACGAATATCTGTCAATGGTGTATTTGAACATTTAGATTGTTATCCAATAGCTAACTCTCAAATATCAACGACTTGTCCCTCTAGATGTTTAGTCCAATACTCCAGTTTTCTCAGTGTTGAATAAGATTTGATATTTTTTCTATTTTAAATAACATTTGATTTTTTTATTTAAAAGATAAAAGAAATATTGGATAAAATTGAAATTTTGATTTATTGGATATTGGATAAAATGTGAATTTGACGTATTTAAAATTGATTAAAGAGAAATATATTGGATGAAATTGGAATTTGACGTATTTAAAACAGATTAAAGAGAATACATTGGATAAAATTGGAATTTGGCGAATTTGAAATAGATTAAATAGAATATATTGGATTCGTTTTTTGGGGGTTTTAGGGGTCGCTGAATTCGATGACGAATGAGTTTCAAGCAAATCTAAATTTTTTTTTAATTTTTGTAGTCGCCATTTTGGGTTCGCCATTTTGGATTTTTTAATCTGACATCAGATTCGTAATCAGCGACCTAGAAAACCCCCGAGAAATTAATTTCTGTTGAAACGCATTAATTTTAGAATTATCCGCCATATTAGGTCGCCATATTGGATCCGCCATTTCGAATTTTAAAAAACTAACCTCAAATTCGAATTCAGCGACCCTAAAAACCTTATATATCATTAAATCATATTTTTTTGTAAACTTTTTTTTCGGACCGTTGTTGGACCATAAGCGGTCTTTAACTGGACTGCGAATGGGTTAAAATAAATATTACAATTTTTTGTAATTCACTATTATTTTAATTGTAGCAGCATCCATTCGAAATAGAAAGCAATTTATCGCAAATTAATTAGTTAACTTTTATAAGAATTACATAAAATTTTCTAAGTGGGAAATATATGTCCCGGAGTTACGAAAGGGATAACATCTCCACAAAAAATGTTTTCTAGCTCATTCTTTTTTTAGTTTACTCTGAAATATCTAGACAAAAAATTTATTGAAGCAGAAACAATTAAAAAAATGTTTAGGCAAAATTATAAAAGACAAACTTTGATGCATAAAATAGTCCCATACGATCCCGGGGGTTATTTTGTGCACGACTTTGAACGACTACAACTTAGACAAAAAAAAATTTTTCATTGCCCAACTCATAGGAAATCTTTAGAAGAATGTCCACAACATATATCAATAGGGGAGACTGGGGCAAAAAGTTAAATTTTGCATAAATGATTTTTTTTTGCAATATAAGCCGCTTAGATGCAATTATTTGTATATCAATATTGTAGGGCAACATGAATTATTAAATAAAATCAACTATTATAGAATAGTTAGTCTATGTAACTGAAAATGTAGTAAAAAATACCATTTTTTACAGTAAATTTAACTACTATAAAGTTATTTAAACTATTTGTTGTTAGTTATAGTAAATTGCCTCATTTAGACGTAGTAACTAAATTTTCATAGATCCTATAGGCGCCCGTAACAAATTGTAGTTGTAACAACAGTAAAAATAGTTAAATTAACTATTTAAAGTAGTAAACAAATAAATTATTAATTTGTTTTTTATTATTTCTGACGTCCACTTTTTTATATTTAAGCGGCTGGATCGTAGAAGGGCACGTAAATTTTTCTCGGCCGAAATCTAAGTCCCCTGAACACTTAAAATTCAACTTCTGATTTTAAATACACATCCTTATAGAAAATTTCATTCCGCATCTTTTTATCAAGCTAGCAACTTTAAACATTTACCATTTCGACACTAATTATTTATTATCCTTATGATTTTCCAGAAAACTTTTTTGGATCATAATGAACAACTTTCTCACTGAAAGTTCTCTGTTACTCAAAATTCGCCCGTTAAACGAGAGCCGTAAAGATTGTAGGTCGTGATTTTTACATTAATAAAGAAAAAAATTAATAACAATTTTGTTTATAAACAAAACCACTTTATTCTTTTTTTATCATTTGTAGAATACCTTAAGACGTATTTTCTTTTTTGTTTCGTTAAACAATTTTAAAAATTGTCTTAAATATCGCGAGTTGAAGTGAAAAATGTATCATTAAATTTACAGTTTTCAAAAAAACAGTTTTTCCCAAATATTTCGAAAACGGAAATAGATAGAAAAAAATTTCATAAGAAAAAAAGATGCGGAATGAAATTTTCTATAAGGATGTGTATTTAAAATATTTAAAATCAGAAGTTGAATTTTGAGTGTTCAGGGGACTTAGATTTCGGCCGAGAAAAATTAACGTGCCCTTCTACGATCCAGCCGCTCATTTTCTTTTACCTGCTTTTATTTATATGTACTATAACGGGTGTTTTATTAAATTACTGATTTTAATTAATTTTATTTATTAAATCAAGAATATACTTCTTTTATTGAGAACATGGATAAATATTCAAACCGATTAATTATGACTAATGAATATGCTAACTCGAGTCTTTTCAAGGAGAGCGCAGAATAAGAGAGTTATTAGTTTCAAATTTGGTTAAATAAATAAGAAAATTACAGCTCCAGGCGGGACCTGCTTAAAATGTACAGAAATGTCGTAAAACGAAGCTAAATTAAACACATTTTATTGCGATCAAAATTCCTTAGGAAATAACACTATTTATTAATTTCGAAACTCACCAGAGATACGCCGACGTCCTTGCAATGATTCCCGACTCTTCGTCGCAGGAGAAAACACTAGATTACCTTTAAATTTTATTAATTTAATTAAACAGATTAATGGGACCTGTCACTTTGTGACGCCTAAACCGATGCGCTTCTCGGCTACGTGGTGAGTCTCACGCGCACTCATTACAAAAATCGATGAGCGCCAGTCAGTAAATAGGTAATTTACTTTATCATGAAATAGGTAATCATGAATTGGGTCTTAAAGGCGAACCAATGATCCAATATTAGTAATATGTTTTTTTTATTTTTAGACTTTTAGTCTAATTGGATTAAAAGTTTAAATATCAACTCACCAAACGAAAGAAATAGAACTTTTAAAATTACTAATTTAAGTGACAATAAAAATGATGGAATCATTTAAATCGTCGATTTAATATCAAAAGGAGTTAATTATTTTTATGGAAGGATTTAGGTTTTGTAACAACAATAATAACATCTCCGCCGATAGTTGTCTACTACCGAACATCATCGATGTCTTTGACGTGCTGGGAGAATTGGATCCACTGCCAAATGTAATTGATTTCTTTGATGTGCTGGGAGAAGTGGATTCACTGCCGAACATCATTGATTTCTTTGATGGGCTGGGAGAAGTAGGTCCACTTCCAGACATGATTGATTTCTTTGATGAGTTGGGAGAAGTGGGTTCGCTGCCAGACACGACTGGCATCTTGTATATGTTCGGTAGACCTTGCCGTGGTGGCGGGTCTTTTCACTAAAGGACAGCCAACAGGGTGGTTCCCTGACTTTAAAACCAAAAACATTAAGGGGTTACACCACTGTAAATGACTCAAAAACAACGTTTTTTTCAGGAATTTTTTTTGAATGGAAGGAAATGACATATAGGCACAGGAACCATTTCAGTAATGCATATTTTTTCCCAGGAGCTCTACGGCAAGCAGTATAAGTAACACAGGTTTACAAACTAAAAACTTTTTTTTGCCAATCGAACAAAACATTTTTTTTTGAATAGTAGGTGTTTGTTGAGTAAGAATATCATAGTTTTAATTTTTTCCCTCGTGCAGTTTTTCTGTAGCTTCAAATTTTGCATTTTCGAGGTGCGACGCCACTTAAACTTACCTGTAGGAAAATTAGCTTGTCAAAATATAATAAATGAGGTATCATTGGAAAGGTTATTAAATTACCTTTCGATCCATAGGTCACAGAATAAAATTCAACAAAAATTGAGAGAGTTACAGTCGATTAAAGATGAAATTTCATGCCAATTTTGATGATTTTTAGATCTTTGAGTAACTTTTACTATTTTTTTCTACGTCAAACAGGAAAGAATGTTTAGGTTTTAATTTTTTTATTGATAGACTATATCATTACACAAATTTTATGTCCTTGTGGACCTCGATTGGATTAAAAATGACAATTCTACACTAAATTTAGTGAACGAAACTACATTCTTCATTTTTAGTATCCCTTAAACATTTGCACCAAAAATTCAAGTAATAAAATTTGGTTAAGCGCTAATGTTACTGAAATCACTAATCAAGAGTTTCTGAAGTTGTAGATTTCGAATGCAATATTAGTTTTGCAAATTTCAAAATGGCGGATCCAATATGGCGGACAAGTTTTCAAAAATCGATGAAATTCGTCTCAAATTCGTTACTCGGGGGTTTTCGGGATCGCTGATTACAAATCTGATGTCAGATTTCCAAAATTAAAAATGATGGACTCATAATGGTGAACGAGTTTTTTAAAATCCATCGAATTCGCACCTATTGGATCTGCCATTTTTAATTCTTGAAATCTGACATCGGGTTCGTAATCAGTGACCCCGAAAACCCCCGAGTAACGAATTTGAGACGAATTTCATCGATTTTTGAAAACTTGTCCGCCATATTGGATCCGCCATTTTGAAATTTGCAAAACTAATATTGCATTCGAAATCTACAACTTCAGAAACTCTTGATTAGTGATTTTAGTAACTTTAGCGCTTAACCAAATTTTATTACTTGAATTTTTGGTGGAAATGTTTAAGGGATACTAAAAATGAAGAATGTAATTTCGTTCACTAAATTTAGTGTAGAATTGTCATTTTTAATCCAATCGAGGTCCACAAGGACTCAAAATTTGTGTAATGATATAGTCTATCAATAAAAAAATTAAAACCTAAACATTCTTTCCTGTTTGATGTAGAAAAAAATAGTAGAAGTTACTCAAAGATCTAAAAATCATCAAAATTGGCATGAAATTTCATCTTTAATCGACTGTAACTCTCTCAATTTTTGTTGAATTTTATTCTGTGACCTATGGATCGAAAGGTAATTTAATAACCTTTCCAATGATACCTCATTTATTATATTTTGACAAGCTAATTTTCCTACAGGTAAGTTTAAGTGGCGTCTCACCTCGAAAATGCAAAAATTTGACTTTAAATTCGTATTCAGCAACCTCAAAAGCCCCCGAGTAGACAGATTCAAGCAAATTTGATCAATTTTTAAAAATATTATTTTTAGGTTTATCCGCTATATTGGATCCACCATTTTGAAATTTAAAAATTCGATTTTAGATTCTTATTCAGCAACATTGAAAACTTCTTTTTACTAAGTTGAATGAAAATCTATTAAAATTTGTTTAAGTTATTCAAGTTTTTACATTACTAATTTTGTAATGGTTGATTGTTTATTTATATAATAAATCATCAGTCAACTGGTTGATTTACTATACATCTACGAAGAATTTTTTTTCAGTTTTTCCATCCCTTAAAACAGTAGTATACTTGAAATAACTTGTTTTTTAAACCTCGCTTAACTACAGTGGTGTTTACATTTACCCCGAATTTTAGAAAAATTTCAAAATCTCGGGGTAAATGTAAACAGTCAGTTTTAGGCGATTCAGGTGCATCAATATTTTTTTGTACCTCATAAAATTTTTCTAGGGAACACTAGCAACAAGTTCATGCAAAAGAAATCCGTCCATTTTACCTTTTAACAAAAGAAACTAATGTTTTTGGTAAAACATAGATATTCCGTTTACATTTACCCCAATTGAGCCCGCGCGTGCAATAACAGCAAGTGCGCTCGGTCTGACTTTCCCAACCGCAATATCTGCTTTGAGAGGAGTAAAAGAGGAAAAAATCTAGTCTCCTTATTGGCCAGATTTAGTCCCCACCTCGCAATTTGAAGTAGATACAGCGATTGGGAAAGACAGCCCGAGCGCACTTGCTGTTATTGTACGCGCGGGCTCAATTGACCCTATAAGTTTTTCAAATTAGTTTTAAAACTATTTTCTCGTTTCTCTTAAAATAACTTCAAAAGCATATTAGATATTAAATTGTCATCTATTTAACCTTAAAAATATTTATTTCAAGTTTTTTAAAAATATCATTTGAAACTATTAAAAAAGCTCCTATTGAAATGATGTTTTAAAGTTATTTATAAGTGTTTAAACGATTATTTTATAATTATATTAGTATATTATTATAAAATATATATTTAAAAAAGAAAAAAATGTTATTTACTATCTGCGTAATATAGAATTTAAAGAAAGATTGTTAATTTTTAGTAAATTAAGATTTTAGCAAAATTTTAGTGCTTTATTTTACATCTTTTGTATAATATATCTTCAAAAAAAATTTTACTAGGTCATTCTTTTTTTAACTTACTCTCAAATATATACACAAAAGATTTCATAAAGCAGAAACGATTAAAAAAATGTTTACGCAACATTAGAGGAAAACAAAGTTCGATGCACAAAATAGCTCCATCCCGGGAGTTATTGTGTGCACGACTTTCAATGACTATAACTAAGACAAAAAATTTTTTTTCTTTGCCAAATTTATAGGAAACCTTCAGAAGGATGTCCACAACATATATCAAAAGTTGATTTTCTTTATTCTCTTAATTCTGAATTTAAATAAATCTTTGAATCAAAAAAAGCTATTTGGTGCACAAAATAGCCCCGGTTGACGGTAATGAATCAAGAACTACGATATAGAAACTGAAAACTTCCATGACAAATTTCCACACGGGTTCTTTTAAAAAAACGTCAATGAATGTGTAATAAAGCAAAAATGTGAAATTTAAAAAAATCTTGATTGTAAAAGTGAAAATCTGTGAAATTGAAATTTAATTTGAAAGTGAAAATCTGTAAATGTGAAAGTAAAAGTGAAATTATGTAATCGACCCCGTCTGAAAATTGATGTTAACTTTTTTTGCATTAAGCGACAACTTTCATTATCCTGTTGCCAATTATCAAGATAAAAGCTTGGAAATACTCAAAGTCTCTTGTAGGTGATCTGAGCTTGAAATAATAACGTCGAACTTAATTTTTAATTTGTAAATTTAGCTCCAACTTCTCTTGTCTGCATTTACCCCCTGTGCGGATTTAGCCCAACTGAACCTACGTATTTTTTGAAATTCTAATAATATATATCATTAATCTTATGAATATTAATTTAAATAAAATTGAATTTGTATAAAATACTTTCTGCGTTTCTATTGAAATTTAAATTTTTAAGTGAGTCCCAGCAACTTTATTGCAACTAAGTTTCTGAGGCTCTTACATATGATATAAAATCGCGATTACAAACAATAATCAAAAAACTGTCACCATATGTTTTTTTTAATGTTTATTATTTATTATTATAAACGTATCATTTATATGGTTTTTTGTTGTATTTTTAGTTTGTTACAACAACAGAAATTTTGTTGTTGTGGTTACACTACCGGCGGAAATTGTGCGACCGCTAAAATCTCGAGCTATTAAAAAACACACCCGTACAGAAACAGTGATAACTCCGTCAAAAATAAAGCTAGATGCTTTTTGCTTCCTCGTAAGGAAGCTTTGTAGTCGTTTAATTTACAAAATTTTTAAAAATCCTTTTAACAAATTTTCTTCTATATGGGAATATGTTATATAAGACCCTGAACAATTGTCCGGATGTATGTATGTGTGTGTATGTGTGTATGTGTGTGTGTGGATCCCGATTTTTGTGAACACGATAACTCGAAGAGGTTTTAACGAATTTGGCTAAAATTTACCACGTATATTTATCATAAAAATATCTCGAAATGGATTGGTAGACTTTAAAAAATTCTCAATAAAAAATTTTTTTTTGACTTTTTTCTAAAAAATTTTTTTAAGTTGTTTATTGAAGTTAATATATAATAAAATCTTATTCTTTGCATCAAGACGAATCGATTGGTATATAAGAAGTATAAATTATATGAGAATTTATAGAGTTAATCACAATTAAAGCTGAAAAAATCGCATTTTTATCAAAAAAATGAGTTCTTTCCGCAAAATTATGTTGATGTGTAAGAAAATCTTACTCATTTATTTCTAAAATCTTATTCATTACACCAAGATGGATCGATTGGTATATATAAAGTATATGTTTTACTTAAATTTATAGAATTAAAACCAATTATAGACAAAAAATTTGCACTTTTAATAAAAATTCATTTTTTCTTAAAAATCATGTTGCTGTACAATAGAATGTTATTATTTATTAAAAATAAATCAAAAATCTTATTCTTTGCATCAAGACGAATCGATTGATGAATATATATTCTATTGAAAATTATAGAATTAATTACAATTAAAGTTGAAAAATTCACTTTTTAACTAAAAATTTTTTTGTTTATTTAGATTCATATTACTGTGTAAGAAAATTTTATTCTTTCTATTAAGACGAATGAACTTTATTTTATAAATGTTAAATTGTATTAAAAATGATTTAAAAATGAAATATATTTATCGTTAATGCTTCCTTCACGAGGAAGCAAATTTTTTTTTGCTGATCGTAAAGAAGAAGCAAAATGTTCATGTAATGAACATCTGGATTTACAACTTGTTTTAAATTGCATTGGAAAGCTTATTAAATTTCCAATAATATGATACTATTTTCATTTGTATTGCATAAATGAGAAGCGAGATATCATGTTAAAAACAAAAAAATAATTCAATTTTTTGGGGAATTTCTTACCCACAGGTCTCCTTAGAGTTGAAGAGGTTATTCTAAAATGTAACGCTACAAACTTGGTGGGGAGTTGTTTCAAATGACTTCCAGATTCCAAATTTTCAAACCGATAAATCGTACCTGATCCTCTTTTTGAATTATCTCTTTTACAGATCTGCCGTCCTGATGAAAAAAGTAGTTAAGTGACATTTTTATGAAAAATGAGTTTTTTATACCGTTGGATTTGTTATAAAATTTAGAATCTATCTACAGTATTACTTTTTACTGATATTTATTAATTTTAAAGATAATGAGACCCTAATTATCGTACTTGCTGAGATTTTCGTGACATACTTATTTATAGATCCGTACTTGCAGAAAATTTAACCGTACTTGTAAAGATTCGCCAAAATGATGATCTAGATGAGAACTTTCATTAGAGCTCGAACCGTATTGGCGAGTGCGGCTTAGAAATGTAGCATGACTAGACCCAAAAAAGTAAGGCGTTGAACCGTATAACACTTATCCACTTTATTCTCAAATTTTATATCCCCAAAATGATCAACTTTCAGAAGCGTACTTGCATTTCTGCATTGTGCTGGTAATAAAATGTATATTAATAAAGTGAAATCTGATTGATTTTTTAATCCGAAACATAAAATTAGTTAGTATCAAATCAAGTAAATAACAAACTTTAAGTGACTCAAAATGATCGAAGCAGTAATTTGTAATAATTAGGTTGGTTGCTTCTGCAAAATAATTTTAAATAATAAAAATAATTTTTTCAATTATTTTAATAAAACTAGAAAGAAAATTTTTACTAAAATACGAATTGCCTATCAAGAAATACATTTACAATCTAGGTATGTACTTAATTTTTTTACTTTGAACTATCGTTTACCGAAAAAACTGAAACATGCATATGAAATATATGTGCTTCAGTCACTATGATCAATATAGCAACTTAAAAACACGTTAATGGGGCGCATGATTATTGCCCAAAATTCAATTTCATAATATTCAAAACATCGAAATTTTTATTATCCAAACGTCAATTCATATAATTTTTATATTTTGAAATACCATTCAACATAATTGTCATTTTGTCGAATAATCATTGATTCTAATTTTTAAACGCCATGTGTTCGAATTGTCAAGTAGTAGAATGTTCAAATAGTCGAAGCGCCATCTGTTCGAATTGTCAAGTAGTAGAATGGTAAAGTAGTAGAATGTTCAAATAGTCGAAGCGCCAGTGGCGTAACTACACCCCCGCGAGACCCCGCAATGCGGGGGGGCCTTTTCAATAGGATGGGCCCTGATTAAGGTTATAAACATAATAAAAAATTTGCTTGAATTCAATATTCAAAATTTAATCTTAAAAAGCCTATTATACTGTTTAAGTTTTATATTATTGGTTAGAAAATAATTTTTTTTTCTGCACATGATAGGTACAGGTTAAGAGATTTGTTTACATATAAAATTATTATATTTTAAATAACAATATCTTTAAACGGGCCCTTTGTTCTATTTGCGGGGGGGCCCCAATTCGTAGTTTTGCCACTGCGAAGCGCCATCTGTTCGAATTGCCAAGTAGTAGAATGGTAAAGTAGTCGAATGGACAAATAGTCGAAACGCCATCTGTTCGAATTGTCAAATAGTAGAATGGTATAGTAGTCGAATGTTCAAAACGTCGAATCGTCAATTCGTCGAATGCTTAAAATATCGAATTGTTAGTTCGTCGAATGCTCCAAATTTTGAAATGTCAATTCGTCGAATCGTCAAAACGTCGAATTGCCAAAATTTCAAAAAATTTGTTTGATTTAAGTTAACATTTGTTTGTTTTAAGTTAATGTTTAATTAAATCAAACAAATTTTTCGAAATTTTGGCAATTCGACGTTTTGACGATTCGACGAATTGACGATTCGACGTTTTAAACATTCAACTACTTTACCATTCTACTATTTGACAATTCGAACAGATAACGTTTCGACTATTTGTCCATTTGACTACTTAACCATTCTACTACTTGGCAATTCGAACAGATGGCGCTTCGACTATTTGAACATTCTACTACTTTACCATTCTACTACTTGACAATTCAAACACATGGCGTTTCGACTATTTGAGCATTCGACGAATTAACAATTCTATGTTTTGAGCATTCGATGAATTGATAATTCGAACATTTAATACTTCTAACCAATAAACATTAGTCAGAATAAAAATTAGGTTAAAAAACTATTCGATTATTTAAAAATTAGAATCAATGATTATTCGACAAAATGACAATTATGTTGAATGGTATTTCGAAATATGAAAATTATGTGAATTGACGTTTCTCAAACATACAAATTATATTAAATGGCGATTAGTGTGAATGATTTTTAGGTTATGTTGTTATTCGGAGAATTAATAGTTATGCCAAATAGTCATTAAGAATAATAAAATATATGTCAAAAGATTTTTCGACAGAATAAAAATTATGTTAAAAAACAATTCGATTATTTAAAAATTAGAATCAATGATTATTCGACAAAATGACAATTATGTTGAATGGTATTTCGAAATATAAAAATTATATGAATTGACGTTTCGATAATAAGAATTTCGATGTTTTGAAAATTATGAAATTGAATTTTGGGCAATAATCATGCGCCCCCACGTTAATTTTGCCGCTGAAACTGATGCGCAGCAATAATAAATATATTGTTTATAATAAATTCATTTAATATTTCTTTAATATTGACTGTTATCATATAAAAATTTACTTTAATTCAATAATTATTTAAATCATATAAACTGTGAACAAATATCAATCTCGCGTAAACACGCCTGAGATGTGCACCGAACGATATTTTTCTGTTAACTTTTAGTAAAAAGGAAGGTTTAAAAATTAAGTTTTGCAATTATAAATTTGTTTTTAAACAATTTTGAATCTTAAAATGTGTATGTAATAAATAAGGGGCAAATTTTCTCAATTGTACTAATGTCGAAATTGCAAGTTGTAAGATCGGGCTAATATTTTCACAGTATTTAGAACTATGAATGAGTACTTAAAACCACCAAGTAATTATGAAATTTTATAAAAAATTGTAGGGGGGGGGTTAAAGATTTTGGATAAGTATAAACAGTGAGTTTAATAAAAAATCGTAGCTTTTATATAATAAAGAAAAAAAATTGTGATCTATATGTTTTTGATAGGTTTTTTTCTGCTCTTTTAAATGGTGGGAATTTTTTTTTTTAATTCAAAATGTAACCCTTTTTTGAAAATTAAAATTTTTTGTAATTAAAAAAAATTTTTTTTAAACCAAACTTCCCGGCTTAATATTTTTTGAAATTTTCTAAAGTACATTTTTATTATTATTTTTACATTTTTGATGTAAGAAGAGATGATTTATTTTTATCAGAATAATTTTTTTTATTTTAATATCAATATCAAGCGTTATACACGCATTAGGTGTTGAATATTTTATTTCAACAATCGTTGCAAATAACTGGAATATATTTTTTTAAAGTAGAATTATATAAACATTTGATTTAAGAAAAAACGAACACTGATGTGGTTAAATAAACTTGAAACTCAATTGTTTAATAAGAAGTGAAAATATATTTGTAAATTCAATTAGAGTATAGAAAGGCGCCTTCAACAAATTAAATTAAACAAAAAATGATACATCAATTAAAAGAAAATAAAAAACAAAAGAATAATTTATTTGGACTTTACCTTTCTATTTCGTAAATATTATTTTGTAGATTATTTAACATTTCTTTAACTTTAATTAAGAGGCACTTTTATTTGATGTTTACTTCGAACAGACTTTCGACAGACTGACGATTTTATTTTGATACAGTGTTAACGCGACTGTCAGTGCCGTGCTAAATTTTCATTTAACGTAATGTAAGAAACAATATTAAATGTTAATTTTAAATATTAATACAAAAATAATTTATTCTTAACACTCCTTCTTAATTATTTTACTTCTTAATTCAATGAAGGTTTTACGAGTTAAAGGTTTGGTGAAAATATCGGCTAATTGATCCGAACTTTTCACATGTTGAAGTTGAACTGTTTTCCCAATGTGTTCTTGAATGAATTTCCTTGGTATTTCGATGTGTTTTTTTCCTTTGGTGATTTTCCCTTCCTGCATATTTTCCAGCATGTGTATGGCAGATCGATTGTCAACACATAGAGTTGTCGGTTGATTGAGATTTAAAATTCCAAGTTCGTAACCAATGCGACGTATCCAACAGATGTCGTCGATAGATGAAACAGCTGCTATATATTCAGCCTCAGCCGTTGATGTAGCTACCAAACGTTGTTTTTGAGTGTACCATACAACAGAACCTGCTCGAACTATAAGGACTCCGCTAGTTGAATGTCCTGTGATCATGTCTCCTCCGTACTCGGAATCTGTGTAGCTAATGATATTGGAATCTCCATTGAAAAATATACCGTAGTTGACAGTCCCTTTCAAATATTGAAAAATACGTTTCACCATCTTCCAGTGACTTGTCATAGGATTACTGCAGAAACGGCTCAAGTAGTTTACTGCAAAGCTGACGTCAGGACGAGATATTGTGGCTAGATATAACAAGCTGCCAAGAGCTTCCCGATAAGGTTCAGATTCTTTGAGTGGCTTGTCATTAACGAAGTTTTGTTTGTCGGTGATCATTCCTCGTTCCATTGGAGTTGAAGTAGGATTCAGTGAGTCAAACTTAAATCGTTCTAATATTTTCTCGGTGTACTTTGATTGACTCACAAAAATTCCATCTTTCATGACTTGAATTTTCATTCCTACATAAGACAAAATAGTTTGAGCAGATGTGTCAAAAGTTGCTTCAAATCTCTCATTCAGAGTTTTTAATATTTTAATCATTTCACTTTCATTTTCTCCAATAAGAAGTTTCAGTCCAAATATACTTTTGTTGAGCTTGCAGATTCGATGAGTTCCATCAGAGATGCCTTCAGGTTGAAACATGTAGATTTCTTCTTCCAGGTCTCCATGTAGGAATGCTGTTTTCATATCGAAAGTAATCAATTTCATTTTATTTGAAGCTGCGACGCTCAGGATTAATCGAATGGATACATGAGGTGCAACAGGACTGAAGGTTTCACTGTAGTCGATTCCTTCTCTTTGTTCGAAGCCTTTGATCACCACTCTGGCCTTGAGTCTTCCATCTTGTTTTTGACGTAATATCCAGCGACATGTCAAAGGTTGAATTTGATCAGGAGGATCAACTAGATGCCAAGTCTTCATTTTCATCAATGAGTTAAATTCTTCTGACATGGCAGCTTGCCAATTTTCATCTTTTAATGCTTTCGAAACAGGTATATCTTCGACTTCTCCAATCATTGCTACATCATTGCTACTCTTCCTTCTAGTTGAATTCCAGTCAAGTACAAGTCGGTCTGGTAGTTTAAGAGTTCGACGATCCCTTAATCTGCGAGGTTCTGGTGGATCAGTGGAGTCTTCTTCTGAACTTGAAGAATTACTATCATTGAGACTTTCTGAATCGGAATTTTCGGATTCTTCTTCTGAATGTTGGTTTTTATTCTGTGTTAGAGGTAGTTCTATTTCGAGGTTGCTTTCTATTCCAATTTTCTCGTCAAAAATAACGTTATCAGAGCTTACAATTTTACGTTCATTTTTGAGATATATTCTGTAGCTTGAAGAGTCAAGGTCATATCCGACAAATATTCCTTTCGTTGATTTCTTTCCAGACTTGACTCTTTTATGATCAGGAATTAGAGTATAACATTCACATCCAAAACTTTTTAATTTTCTGACATCTATTTTTCTTCCAAACCATGAATGTGCTGGGCTTTTTTCGGGTAGTGAACTGGTTCTAGTCTGATTGATTGTAAATACTGCATAATTCACAGCTTCGGCCAACAGATTTTCGTTTAAAGATTTCGCATGTATAACTGATCGAGCTGATTCCATTATTGTGCGCATTTCCCTTTTAATACGACCATTTTGTTGTGGAGTATAGGCGTTTGATTTAGTGTGAAATATTCCAAGATCCTCCAAAATCCTTTTTGTGTCGGCATTTATAATTTCAGTTCCGTTGTCTGATTTTAAACACTTGACTTTTTTATCTAATTGATTTTAATA
Source organism: Leptopilina syphax (assembly GCA_032872505.1). Classification (NCBI taxonomy): domain Eukaryota; kingdom Metazoa; phylum Arthropoda; class Insecta; order Hymenoptera; family Figitidae; genus Leptopilina; species Leptopilina syphax. The sequence goes on along the minus strand of CM065468.1, from coordinate 39,661,510 downwards.
ATAATAATATAATATAATAATATAATAATATATATTTATAATATTATATATATATTATTATTATTATATTATTAATATTATTATTATTATTAATATTTTAATTTAATTAATTAATTAATTATAATTATAATATATTATTATATTATAATATATATAATTATATATATATATATATATATATATATATATATATATATATATATATATATATATATATATATAATATCATATTTAAAAAATTGTCTCTGCAAACCTTCTATTGTGTGGTCTGACTTCTTACCGTATATGGTTTCGAGCTTGGTTAGCATTTGATTTGCAGTCGTACATTTTGCAATTTTCTTCGCTATATTGCTGTTGACATTTAAACCTATGAAAGTTTGAACATCAAGATCCTTTTTAAGCCATGTTTTTACTAATGCATCCTCTTCTCCTCCTGCAGATTTTGCTTCCAAACCATTTGATATAATGTAAAGGTCTTTCGATTTTAAAGTTAAATTTAATTTGAACTTCCATGAAATATAATTTGTGTCTCCTTGGGGATCTTCTGACAGAATTTCCATGTGAGATTTGACGGAATCCATGATTTCGTAACACTGTTTACGGCACTGATTATATTTCACAATTTATATTCCTTTAATTTGTCAATTTTCAGTTCGTCTTGTACACTGTTTACAATTATAATATATTGACCAGATTTGAATTTGACGAATTTTCACTAACACACACAACAACGTGGTTGACTAGTCTTTTATTGTTGATATGTGATGACCTTCATAGTGTTCATTTCTTCTTGCGATGAATTTTAGTTTCCGACTTTAAATAATTTTAAATTCCAAATTTTAATTAATTTATTTATTGTCTTTTAGCAATCCTGGGCCCATAACCTGATGTGGTTAAATAAACTTGAAACTCAATTGTTTAATAAGAAGTGAAAATATATTTGTAAATTCAATTAGAGTATAAAAAGGCGCCTGCAACAAATTAAATTAAACAAAATAATAATAATAATTATAATTAAAAAATAATAATAATTAAATAAAATAATACATCGATTAAAAGAAAATAAAAAACAAAAGAATAATTTTTTTGGACTTTACCTTTCTATTTCGTAAATATTATTTTGTAGATTATTTAACATTTAGCATTTCTTTAACTTCAATTAAGAGGCACTTTTATTTGATGTTTACTTCGAACAGACTTTTGACAGACTGACGATTTTATTTTGATACAGTGTTAACGCGACTGTCAGTGCCGTGCTAAATTTTCATTTAACGTAACGTAAGAAACAATATTAAATGTTAATTTTAAATATTAATACAAAAATAATTTAATCTTAACAAACACTTTATCTTTATTTTTATAAATATTTATTTGTATAACGTCAATTTAATCAAAATACTTCATATTGTAAAATATTTCAATTTTTATGAATCAATATACTTTTTAATTTTCAAAAAAGGGTTAAATTTTAAATTTAAAAAAAAATCTTACTATTTGAAAGAGCAGAAAAAAACCTATCAAAAACATAAAGGTCCCAATTTTTTTCTTTATTATATAAAAGCTACCATTTTTTATAAAACTCAGCGTTTATACTTATCCAAAATCTTCAACCCCCTCCCCTACAATTTATTATAAAATTTCATAATTACTTGGTGGTTTTAAGTACTCATGCATGGTTCTAAATACTGTGAAAATATTAGCCCGATCTAACAACTTGCAATTTTGACATTGGTACACTTGAGAAAATTTGCCCCTTATATATTACATACACATTTTGAGATTCAAAATTGTTTAAAAACAAATTTACAATTGCAAAACTTAATTCTTAAACCTTCCTTTTTTACTAAAAATTTACAAAAAAATATTAGAATGCGAAAATTCACGAGTAAGAACATTTGGTGCACATCTCAGGCGAGTTTACGCGAGATCGATATCTGTGCACCTTAAGACAAAAAATTCGATATTTCGGTTAGTTTTAAAGTCTCTAAGGATTTTTTTTGCAAAAAATTCTGAAGAAGATAAGGAATCCAATTATTATAGTTACAAAAAAATCGAAGGGGTGCTTATGCCCGAAAAAATAAAATCAAAATTTTTTTTTGACTTCTTTTCGAGTAAATTTTGGATTTTTTTTGTTTAATATTGTACTTTAAATTGTTAGATAATCAACTATTATTACCTAAAATATAAACAAAATCTAACTAAATGGATAAAAGTTATTCGTTTTTCAAAAAAATGTGCTTTAATGTCTAATGCCCGGTAAAATCCACAATTTTCAAAATTTTCAAAAATCTTTTTTTCCTAAAATGTTCTGTCATAAAACACTACCTTCATACCAAGTTTCACAAAAATTGAAAGACCCATGACCAAATGTGATTTTTTTAAGAAAACTTGACCCCCCTATAAGTCCTAAAAATCACTTTTTACTTTTTGTAAATACAACTTTTTAAAAAAATAATTTGATTGGTTTAAAATTTTTTACTCAGGGGTTTTGGGGTCGCTGATTGCGAATATGATGTCAAAATAAAAAATCTGTGGACAGATTCCTGGTCAGCGACCCCGAAACCCGTCGAGTAACGAGTTTCAGGCAAATCGAATCGATTTTTAAAAGTTGATCGCCATATTGGATCCAACATTTTGAGTTTTAAAAATCTGACGTCATATTCGTAATCAGCGATCCTAAAAACCCCCGAGTAACAAATTTTTAGCGAATCCAATCATTTTTTTAAATAGTTGAGGAGCAAGTTTTCAAAAATCCATATTTTCTTATTTCGAGAAAATGAAACAAATGACTTTTCTCACATAACCAGTATACATAGTTCATTTAAAATTAAAAAATTTGTATTAATTTATTTTTATAACAATGTTTTTATATTTAAGACGTTCTGTTTTTAATTAAACATTATCATAATTAAGTGATTTAAAGGTTTTAGGAATTTTTTCTAATAAAAAACATGAAAATTATAAGTCAACTTGGTTATGTCAAAAAGTTTTTAAATTGAAAATTCGTTGTTAATAAAATTTTTTCTTACATTTAACAGTAATAGGTCGATTTGTGAGGCCTTTAAAATATTAAATTTATGTTTATCTCAATTTTTTTAAAAATGGATTTATCAGCTTTTGAAAAATTGCCCCTCAGTTGTATTTAGGTCAATTTGTATGCAGGAAAACTGTTAAAAAATCAATTTTGACAGTTAATTTAGTTTGTTGTTGTCAATATCGCTATATTTTCGTAAAGTAGAGGGTTCAAGCTTTAATTTAACTCACATGACAAGTCTCTAGCACGTCGGATTTACCTAGTAGAAATTTTCAAAAACTACTAAAAATGATTTTTGGGTATTTTACCCCCAATTTTCTCAAAATCCTGACGTGATGGGAGGTTTAAGTTAAATGTTAATTCGGATTTAGCGCACCAAAAGCTACGGTAAATGACTTCTGGATCTCAGACAACGGAAATTTTTATTTTTTTGCAGGCTTCTGAAATTATATATACAGTCGAACCTGGATAAGAGAGAACTGGATAAGCGAGAAACCTCTTTAAGCGAAAGTTATTTGCTGGTCCCGTGACTTAGACTTCTGTAGTTAAGAAACTGGATAAGCGAGAAACCTCTATAAGAAGAGACAATTGGGAACCATAATTAACTATAAAATTTTTGTCTAAAAAATTATTAGTAACGAAAAATCAGCAGTCTTCTGAATCAAAGCTTCCACATTAAGATAATAAATTTTTCAAGTTTCTGACTATCTGTATAAGAGATCATTCGAAAACAGGATCAGGTACGATTTATCGGTTTGAAAATTTGGAATCTGGAAGTCATTTGGAACAACTCCCCACCAACTTTGTAGCGTTACATTTTGGAATAACCTGCTTACCTCTGAGGAGACCTCTGTACCCTGACTTTCACTCCTGGCAAAATTTAGAATAGTTGATGAAAAAAATTGTTACTTTCACAGACTATTCCTTGTAATCTAAGCTTTAAATAGAGACTTAGAACAGTAAAAAATATTAACGGGTAGGAACGGTTACTGTTTTCTGTATTATAGAGTTTTTAAACAAATTATTCCTTTACAAAGTTAAAATAAAGTTTTGTTTTAACCCTTTAACGCCCAAATGGACAAAATGAAGTTTGAGGACTTATTTCGGTACTTAAAAATCAATAGAAAAATTCACGAATCATCATTTCTTGTGTTTTTTAATGCGCTCCATCAAATGGCGTTAAAAAAAGTTAAAAATTTATAAACAAAAAAGTTATTAATGTTTTTTATAAAAAAGTCCGATTTTTTTAATTTTGGTTTAATTTTTAATTTTTTCTACTATGAAATAGCGGAAAAATAATTCCAAATGTTACAAATAACGTGAAATAGATATATAACCTAGAAGATACGACTATAGAGAAAATTAAAAATTAAAATGGCGGCTCAAAAATGGAGTTTGAAGTTCAACTTTTTTTTCAAAATTTGATTCGAAAGTACGAAATTGTTAAAAGTGTTTAAATAAGCTTGAAATTTGTTATTTGAGGGTTTTCGGGGTCGCTGATCACGAATCTGGAGTCCAATTTTCAAAATTCGAAATAGCGGATCCAATATGGCAGACAATTTTTCTAAAAAAATATTAGATTCGCTTGAAACTTGTTATTTGAGGGTTTTTGGTGTCGCTGATTACGAATGTAATGTCCAATTTTTAAAAAATGAACATGGTCGCTCCAATATGACAGACGAATTTTCAGTTGAAATTCGATAATTACGTTCTTTAGCCATTAAAATACTTAAAATATTTTCAATGTTTTCCAACTTTCACCACGTGGAGGTAAAAGTGATCTGGAAAGTCTTTTTTTTATTTTTAAATTTTATATTTTTTTCACTTTTTCTTTTTTTTTCTTTTTTCATTTTTTATGTATTTTTCTTCTTTTTATTTGTTATTATAATTTTTGAATTTAAAGGTCAAAAAATGGAAATGTATAGAGGAGAGTGGGGCAAACCGGCCATACCTACGGTTTTTTTACTCTTGTGACTAAACAAATCAACCGTGTGACGGGAAAGTCATTCTGACGTTATTTCAAGTAATATTCGATCAAATATCCTAGAATAAGGGTAAGGGTTGTGAGGTCAATAGTTCGCCCCTGCGACCTTACATCGATAGAAGCGCCAATATTTTGATCAATTGTCGCATTACCAAAATTTTGAAATAATCGTGTTACTCTTTGTTCGACCGTTGTTGTATGTAACTGCTTAGTGTGATCTCAAAATTGATATTGTAACTTTTGTTTGAGTGGTTCGATGTGACTTGTAAAATCTTGATTTGAGAGAGAAAGATCGACAAGAGTCGATATTTGATCAACAATACGTAAGTGGTTAATGTTCTTTTGATTTATTTAATAAATTTGTTTTATTCCTGGAAGTCGCTTGATCTTTATTTTATATTATTTTGTTAGGGTTCCCCAACGCTACCCTCCTTGTGATCTCGTGTCTAATTTATTTATCTGTGTTTTGTTAATTTCATAAAAATTAACTGGCGTCCGCGTATTTATTAATATTTTCTTCTCGCCAAATAGAGCTCCAGCAACTCTGAACCCGGTCGCGCTGGATGAGAATAGAGTTTGTTTTGTTTATTTTGATCAGATTTATTTAAATATTTTATTCGACTTAATTTAACATATTTTTATTCTTAAATTTCAATATAAAAATTCTATTCGTCTCAACCGATTTCATTTTTTAATGGCTTGTTTGAAAGATCATTTAATTGCGCAACTTTTTCCTTGAGGCACCTATACTTTATCTTTTATTGTTTCATTGCTGTGATAACTTTAAATCAATTTGCAAACGGGACGGTTTGCCCCAACCCCTGGGGTAAGCCGGCAACCCCATGGGACAAACCGGTCAGTTGAGTTCTTTATCTACAATATTGCATTTGTATAATCTACAATAATAATAAACATAAAAAATCATGTGAACAATGGTTGTAATAATGTAAATAATAATACAGAATTGGATTTTAATTAAATAAATATTTTCTTTAAATAACAAAAAAATGTTTGAAATTATCAGAGAAACAATATTAACCCCTTGACTGCCGATGGCAAAGATCTTTGCCATTTTAGACTTTGCTCTGACTGCCGGAAAACTGACAATCATTGCCATGATAAAAATTGATGTAAAAAAGTCAAAAATGGTTAAAAATTAAAAATAAAATAATTTCTAAAAAGTCAACGCTATGCAGAATGCGACGCACGTTTCTGTTTTTAAATTCCATAAATTATAAAAATGTTATAAATTTTTAAAAACAACACTTTTAGCAAATTTTTTAAAATCTTTGCCATAGACAATACAATGCATTTTTATTTTAAAAATGTCTAAAATCGCCTGAAATCTATTACTCGGGGGTTTTCGGGGACGCTGATTACGAATCTGATGTCAGTTTTCCAAAATTCAAAATGGCAGATCCAATATGGCGGATGACTTTTTTAAAAATTGATCCAATTTACCTGAAATTTGTTACTCGGAAGTTGTCGGGTTCGCTGATTACGAATATAATGATGATTTTTCAAAATCCAAAATAGCAGATCCAATATGGAGAATGACTTTTTTAAAAATTGATCCAATTTACCTGAAATTTGTTACTCGGGGGTTTTTGAGGTCACTGATTACGAATGTGATGTCGGTTTTTCAAAATTCAAAATAGCGGATCCAATATGGCAGATGACTTTTTTAAAAATTAATCCAATTTACATGAAATTTGTTACTCGAGGGTTGTCGGGGTCGCTGATTACGAATATGATGATAATTTTTCAAAATCCAAAATGGCGTATCCAATATGGCAGACATTTTTTTAAAAAATTTTGGATTCGCTTGAAAATTATCATTCGGGGGTTTTCAGGGTCGCTGATGACGAATCCGATGTCAGTTTTTCAAAATTTAAAATTGCGGATTCAATATGGCATACCGTGGAGATCCACTTCACCCATGAACTTATTGGAAAGGTGAAATGCGTTAGGACATTTCAATGGAATTTTAATTTTTGCACTCTCTTTATAGCTGATCTATGAAACCGGCATTTGTAAAATTTGTTCTGCTTTTATTCATAAAAACAAATTTTTTTTAAATATCCGCAATATTGGATCCGACATTTTGAAAGCGACCCTAAAAATCCCCGAGCGACAAGTTTTAAGCGAATACAAAATTAAAAAAAATGTCTACCATATTGGATCTGCAATTTTTAATTTTTAAAAACTGACATCGGATTCACCATCAGCGACCTCGAAAACCCCCTAATGATAATTTTCAAGCGAATCAAAAATTTAAAAAAAAATGTCTGCCATATTGGATCCTCCATTTTGAATTTTGAAAAACCATCATGATATTCGTAGTCAGGGACCCCGAAACCCCCTGAGTACCAAATTTTAGGTTATTTTGATCAATTTTTAAAAATTTGTCTGCCATATTGGATCCGCTATTTTAGATTTTGAAAAATTATCATCATATTCGTAATCAGCGACCCTGACAACCCCCGAGTAACAAATTTCAGGTAAATTGGATCAATTTTTAAAAAAGTCATCTGCCATATTGGATCCGCCATTTTGAATTTTAAATACCGACATCAGATTCGTAATTAGCGACCCTGAAAACCCCTGAGTAATAGATTTCAGACAAATTGGACGATTCTTTATCCTTGGCATTCTGGGCACATTTAGTGTTTTTCAGCCGGCAGTTAAGGGGTTAAAGGGTCTAATTCTCAAAGTTTTTGGTGGTAAATATTTCTGAGGTGTGTACCTTTAAAACCCAAGGCCTAATATTTGAAAATATTACAAGATTTTCTCACAATTTCCTAAAAAAAAATTCGTAAAAGTGTAGAAAAAAACTAAAACAAAAAATTTTTGCTCCCAGCATTGCACAAACAAATGTAAAAATTGTCAAATTTGAAAAATAAGGTATACTATACATGGTTGTTTCAAATTTCTGAATAGCACTTTTGCCAATTTCGCCATTTCTGAAATATTGACACCTGGCCGGTTTGCCCCACTCTCCCCTATGTTTTATTTTCATCATTACTTATTTCAAGGTCAAATTAAAAAAAAATATTTTTTATCTCCAGCTTGCAGCTCTTGTAAAACCTTTCAAAAATAAATATTTACAGTTTTAATTCGATTAATTTTAATTATCAATATATTAAATCGAAAAAGACATAATTTATTTTAAAAATAAAAAAAAAACTTTTCAGTTCATGTTACATCCCACAGGTCTCCTCAGAGGTGGGCAGGTTATTCTAAAATGTAACGCTACAAACTTGGTGGGGAGTTGTTCCAAATGACTTCCAGATTTTAAATTTTCAAACCGATAAATCGTACCTGATCCTCTTTTCGAATTATCTCTTATACAGATAGTCGGAAACTTGAAAAATTTATTATCTTAATGTGGAAGCTTTGATTCAGAAGACTGCTGATTTTTCGTTACTAGAAATTTTTTAAACAAAGATTTTATAGATAATTTTGGTTCCGAATGGTCTCTTCTTCAAGAAACTTTTTGATTTTTTGAATTTGGACACGTCTGTCACATGTTAAAGTGCTACATATATGAATATATATATATATAATTTTAGAAGCTTGCAAAAAAATAAAAATTTCCATTGTCTGAGATCGAGAAGTCATTTACTGTAGCTTTTGCTGCGCTAAATCCGAATTAACATTTAACAAAAGCCTCCCATCACGTCAGGATTTTGAGAAAATTCAGGGTAAAATACCCAAAAATCATTTCTTAGTAGTTTTTAAAAATTTCTACTGGGTAAATCCGACGTGGTAGAGACTTGTTATATAAGTTAAAATAAAGCTTGAACCCTCTACTTTACAAAAATATAGCGATATTGCCAACAACAAACTAAATTAACTGTCAAAATTGATTTTTCAACAGTTGTCCTGCATACAAATTGATCTAAATACAACAATTTTAAAAAATGATTGGATTCGCTAAGAATTTGTTACTTGGGGGTTTTCAGGATCGCTGATTACGATTATGACGTCAGATTTTCAAAACTCAAAATGTTGGATCCAATATGGCAATCGACTTTAAAAATCGATTCAATTTGCCTGAAACTCGTTACTCAAAAGGTTTCGGGGTCGCTGATTAGGAATCTGTCCACAGATTTTTTTATTTTGACATCATATTCGCAATCAGCGACCCCGAAACCCCTAAGCAATAAATTTTAAACCAATCCAATCATTTTTTAAAACCTTTGTATTTACAAAAACTAAAAAGTGATTTTTGGGACTTTTGGGGGAGAGTGGGGCAAGACGGGGTAACGGCCCTATTTAACAAACGAATTAACCAATCGCGATTATTTTTTACATAATACTGCACCAAGACGATAGTTTCTTGTTTACAAAACCTAAAAGCCATGAGAACAAATCTTTGATCTGTTTTACTAAAAAAACTGTTTTCGACGATTTTCTTGTGAATTTTTTACTTTTTTTAGAAGGTGTTTATTATTTAAAAATAACAGTTAATGAACTATATAAAATTTTTTATAACTGGCAAGGGTTACAGACGAAGGGAAGCATATGTTTTTTTCTTTGTTGAATCATACATTGTAGTAATTAATCATTTTATTCAATTTCGTAGGTGCGGGCAAGATAGGGTAGGGAAGAGTGGGTCAAGACGGAGTACACAAATAAAGCAAAAGAAAAGAGAAATAAGGGAAGTTAAGAAAACTACTTAAATCAAGACTGAATAAAAAAAGAGTGAGCAAAAAGAAAAAAGCTTGTCAGGTTAAATCAATAATTAGCGATGGTAAAGTAGAAAATACACCTTGTCTCTATTAATTGTAATGGTCATTATTTAGACTCAAATGAAGGCTGCACTGCTTGTTCTGTCTGCGGCCAATGGGCTTTGTGTAGTTTTGCTGGTGTCTATGATGAAGATGAAGATGCAACCTTTACTTGTAAAATTTGTCGACAGAACTAGGTTGCTTTTTTAGTACCGCGCCGGTGGGGCAAGATGGGGAGATTTGCAATTTCTTCCACATTATTAATTTTATGATTTTTTAAGAAACAGTTGGCCTTTGTACGCCTTTATTACTAAAGACTGATTCCCAAAGATGGTTATTGAATAAAATAATAAAGTATATATTTGATAATTTTCGTTTTTTTTTTGCGCTTTAAACCTCCACGCTTTTTTGCCTCACTCTCCCCTACCCCCACTTTTTTCAAAATCATAAACATAATTATCTATAAAATCTTTGTCTAAAAAATTTTTAATAACGAAAAATCAGCAATCTTCTGAATCAAAGCTTTCACATTAAGATAATACATTTTAAAGTTTCCGACTATCTGTAAAAGAGATAATTCGAAAAGAGGATCAGGTACGATTTATCGGTTTGAAAATTTTGAATCTGGAAGTCATTTGGAACAACTCCCCACCAAGTTTGTAGCGTTACATTTTAGAATAACCTGCCCATCTCTGAGGAGACCTGTGATCCCGAGCAGAAGGCAATTTTATAGGTTAGGTTATAGAATTTTGGAGGAATGGTAGGCTGATTATGGTCAAGTTGGTAAAGCTTGACCTTTATTTTTAAGTAGAATCGTTTGTACTTGTCAAAACTCCGGGTTTTGCGTTAACAACACAATAAATATTCCCTTTTAACAATTTTATTTAATATTCAAATAATGTTTACAAATAGTTACATAAATGTTACTTACTTTTATTACAGATTAGTCGTAGGATACAGGTTATAGCGCTGGTCGGTATAAGTTTGATTTTTAAGATGTTGTTTCAATTGAATGAAACTAAGAAAGTTTGTTATGTTACACTTATGTAACTTTTACAACTTTAGGGTTTTTGCGTTTGTTTCAAGAGCTAGTACTGCTTCTAAGTGTTACTTATCGTCACTTGCACCTTTTACGGAAAGAAACTTGTTTCTAAGTGAAAAACAAAATAGACTTGCACGATAATCGAGTACAACGCGGACTGAATTGCCGATTAAAGAAAGAATACAATAAATCGTGTATAACTGTAGGGTCGCTCTACAATGACTATTAGTCTATAAAACCGCACCGGAACATTGGACAATTTTTGTTAAAAAAGCTTTGGCTTATATATGTACTAATGAATGATTAAAAGTGGGAGAGTTTCTAGACAATCATGGGGGTAAAAGATGTTCAATTCTTACGAATATCACTTATTCATTATAAGTCTATTTATAAATAAATTTCGGAGAAAGAATGCGTCTCATTGGCAACTAGCCAACACGTTTACCTCATATATGGAAAATGTTAAGCTCGAGTTATAAGCAATGATTCCTAGAACTCGGGTTGCGGGAAAGCTTCATAGCAGGCGAGTTCGAGCTTACATGACGTATTGCCGATGCAGCGCATTCCTTTCTATTTTGATTAATTTTACCACAGGTCTCCTCAGAGGTGGGCAGGTTATTCTAAAATGTAACGCTTCAAACTTGGTGGGGAGTTGTTCCAAATGACTTCCAGATTCCAAATTTTCAAACCGATAAATCGTACCTGATCCTCTTTTCGAATTATCTCTTTTACAGATAGTCGGAAACTTAAAAATGTATTATCTTAATGTGGAAGCTTTGATTCAGAAGACTGCTGATTTTTCGTTATTAAAAATTTTTTAGACAAAGATTTTATAGATAATTATGTTCATGATTTTGAGAAAAGTGGGGGTAGGGGAGAGTGGGTCAAGACAGGGTACTTAAGGTTTAAAGCGCAAAAAAACAAAAATTATTGAATACATATTTTATTATTTTATTTAATAACCATCTTTGGAAATCAGTCTTTAGTAATAAAGGCGCACAAAGGCCATTTGTTTCTTAAAAAATCATAAAATTAATAATATGGAAAAATTGCAAATCTCCCCATCTTGACCCACCGGCGCGGTACTAAAAAAGCAGCCTATTTCTGTCGACAAATTTTACAAGTAAAGGTTGCATCTTTATCTTCGTCATTGGCACCAGCACAACGGCACAAAGCCCATTGGCCGCAGACAGAAGAAGCAGCCCAGCCTTCATTTGAGTCTAAATAATAACCATTACAATTTATAGAGACAAGGTGTATTTTCCACTTTACCATCGCTAATTATTGATTTAACCTGACAAGCTTTTTTCTTTTTGGTTACTTTTATTTTATTCAGTTTTGATTTTAGTAGTTTTCGTAACTTCTCTTATTTCTCTTTTTTTGCTTAATTTGTAAACCCCGTGTTGCCCCACTCTCCCCTACCTTATCTTGCCCGCACCTACGAAATTGAATAAAATGATTAATTACTACAATGTATGATTCAACAAAGAAAAAAACATATGCTTCCCTTCGTCTGTAACCCTTGCCAGTTATAAAAAATTTTATATAGTTCATTAACTGTTATTATTAATTAATAAACACCTCCTAAAAGAAGTAAAAAATTCACAGGAAAATCGTCGAAAACAGTTTTTTTAGTTAAACAGATAAAAGATTTGTTCTCATGGCTTTTAGGTTTTGTAAACAAGAGACTATCGTCTCGGTGCAGTATTATGTAAAATATAATCGCGATTGGTTAATTCGTTTGTTAAATAGGTCCGGTAACCCGTCTTGCCCCACTCTCCCCTATAAGTCCCAAAAATCACTTTTTAGTTTTTGTAAATACAACTGTTTTAAACAAGTTGTAAATCCAGATGTTCATTGCATGAACATTTTGCTTCCTCTATACGATCAGCAAAAAAATTTGCTTCCTCGTGGAGGAAGCACTAACCACAAGAATCTTTTTAAATTATTTTTTCTTTCACGTATTGACATATTTTCCATGTTGTTGTCTTCAAATCTAATTAAAAATTAATTTTAAAAATTAGTTATATTTATTATAATTATGATTCAGATGATTGGCTTTTTGCCAATGCCATTTAATTTTCATATTATATTTAATAAAAGCAAATATATTTAAATTGAAATCAATGACATTGTTTCCAAGATGTACCACGGGGAAGTAACCAATCTCACATCTCAAAATAATCTAAAAAAAATTTATTATTTGTTTTTAAAAACTTTTAACTATTTTACGTAAATGAATTATAAATTTTGTAAATATTAAAAAAATTAAAGTTAATAAAAATTTTTAAATAATAAATTTAAATATAAAATTTTTTAGAAATTGTTGAAAATTTATAGTTACATACAGATTTTCTTCACAAACGATTTCCTTTACCATATAATTTTGAGTTTATTTTTGACTTCGTTAATTTTCTTCTCTTATTCTTAGACGAATTTGAATTCTTTGTTACTGTTGATTCTCGAAATATTGCCGACTCTTTAGACTCCCATTCAATAATAAATTTTCCCCGTGGTACTTCATCCAAATTTAATTTTAATTCGTATGCTTCTAAATACTCCTCGTACGATAATTTTTCTAAATATTAAAAAAAAATTAATATTAATAAATACTAAAGTTTTAAATAAAATATTTCATTAGTGATAATAAAAATTTTTACATACCGAAAAAACAAATTGAACCCATCTTGAAATATAAATCTAAACACGAAAACAAAGAACATTATAACCCAAACCCATCATAGATTTCTAATAAAAAAGAGGGTTTCTAATTATAAACAAATACTCTTTGATTACCTTTCATTATCTCCCTATAGTCGAACTATCCGCTGGCTCAACCGTGGGTTCCTACTACTCTTTGATTACCGCTCAGTATCTGCCAACAGTCGAACTATCCGCTTGTTCAACCGTGGGTTCCTACTACTTTTTCATTACCGATTAGTATCTGCCTACAGTCAACCATCCGCTTGCTCAACTATGGGTTCCTACTACTTTTTTTAATTACCGCTCACTATCTTCCCACAGTCGAATTATCCGCTTGCTTAACCGTAGGTAGGAAAATGTTTAATTTCGTTTGTTTCTAAAATTTTTAGAAATGCTTTTCGCATTATCTTATTATTAATAGAATAATTTAAATTTGATGAGTTTTTTTTAAATTATTGATAATGCAAATGCAGCAGCATACACACCACATGAAGTAGTATCTGGTTGTTTTTGCTTAAGTTCTTTAACAATGATATTACCAATATTCAAATTTGGATATCTTTTGAGAATATACGCTTGTTTAAGTGGATCTAAATCTTTAAATTTAAGTGTGTCATAATAGAGACTATCATATATATTTAAGTTACATCCATCAAAATGAATACAACGCCAATGTGGTGATAAAATTAATCCACCTATAATTTGAATATCTTTTTTATTATTGCTAATTCCTTGAATTCCTTCAATATTTTGAATTGATAAAACTGTAATAGGAGTGTATTCAGTTTCTGAAGTTATTATATCCATAAAAATATCCAGTTCAATATCTTCTAGCCATTTGCTGGTATCTAATACTCGCAATTTAATTGAATTATCTATCCTGTCAAAGAAATTAATTTTCCTCCTTTTAGTTTTGCTTTCATTTATTGTTTGAATCTTTTCAGTTTTGCGAATTAATTTATTTTGCAAAATGATAGGTTTGTTTGTCATATCAGAATTATTTACTTAATTTTCAATTTTTATTATCTCATTGATATTACCTATTTTGCTTTCATCTTTGTAATTAGAAAGATCATTAAAATGATTGTTTATTTTTTTCATTATTTTTTATTTGATCTCTAGTGTTTTGAATTCTTAAATTTTCATTAGTAAATAAACCAATAAAAATCGGTCTATGATCAGAAAAAACGCTCTCATAAACACCTGATAAATAATTTTTAAATTCACTGGATATAAATATTATATCAATTTGAGTATTGAAATTAGTCGTTGATATTCCAGCATTAATACCTCTTTTATACCCAATGCTAAATAAATGTTTTTCTAAAAATGAATTCACATGATAACAATCAAAATTGAAATCACCAATAATAATATTATTCTTGGTATCACTATTACAATTACTAATTTCACAAAAATTATCAAAAAACATTTGTCTGGAGGTACTAGGAGATTTATAACCACTTATTATATTTAAATTAAAAATTTGTATATTAAATAAATCAACATGATGTTCATGATCGGATATAATATCGGTTTTACGAACATGCTTGACTATTTTGTATTTTATATTTTCCTTAACAAAACAAATAACTCTTCGCAGTAATTTTGATGATTCATAATCAGATCTGAAAGCTGTTACATAATTATCCATTGATAATTCATCTAATTCCTTCAAACGGGTCTTAGAAAAAATTAATACATCTACTTGTTTAAACCATGCATCACATTGTATATGCTTAATATTCTTTTTTAACGAACATGCATTTTGATAAATAATTTTGATATCACCATCAATGTTATTTATATAAGAAAGTTTTAATTTTTTGTTAGTTCAGAGTTTATCCATTTCAGAATTTAGTGTTACATCTTTCTTTAAATTGTTTAAAAAATTTAAATCACCTAAAATATATAAATCATTTAAATCACAGACTCTACTAAGAGCAACATAAACCATAGATCTTGTTAGTCGATAACTATTTCTAAAGTCTATACAAACTTCATTGTATGTTTGACCTTGACTTTTATGCACGGTTATTGCTTCAGCAGGATCTAAAGGAAATTGCTCTCTTATTATTTTATAACCCATTCTTTCATTTATATTAATTGGAACTTTAGATTTAATTATAGGAACCAGATTTTGATCTATATTGTTTTTTATCATAAATTCTTTATACGTGCGACGACTTTTACATCCTACAGTCTCTTTATAAAAATCTAGCCATGATATTGATGGTGTGCCATTTTCAGAAAATGTTATATTTTTCAAAGTTCCACATGCTCCATTTACTAGTCCATCGGGAACTTCGATATTAGTGATTATTATATACTTTATTTCAAACTTCAAATTTAAATTATAAGAAAATCCTGCACATTGAATTCTAGTCTTATTTTTCATAATTTTTTGTAAATATTTAATTTTCTTTATATCAATTTACCAAGAATATGATCTTTTGCATAAGAATGATAACATAAATTATCATTAACTTTAATTTTCTTTTCATTATATATATCTACAAGTTTATTTTCTGTGAATAATCTAATAGCTTGTTTTGGAATGTCAGATTCTTTTACGATTCGAGTTGAAAGTAGAGATATGTCTTTTAAACAAATTGTCCCATTTTAAATTGTCCCATTTTTGTAAATAATCATTTACAAAATTTTCTCGAAATGGGCCATATTTACTTTCTAAAACTTTTCGTATTTCATTAAATTTATTTTCTACATACCGCACGCATGTTATGGGATCATCTCTAATTAATTTAGTTTTATTATCTAAATCTAAATGAAGCGCATCAGTAAAACTAATAGATTTATTAAATTTCAATTTATAAAATATTTGTAAGAGCATCGTCTAAACTATTTAGCCGCATAACCGACTGGCGGGTCTCTGAGGAATATACCGCAAGTGACCACCAGTACATTAAATTCTCAGTCTCGATGGGAGACACACGAGGAGGAAAAAGACAGGATGTTCCTAGTCGCAAAACCTCCTCGTGGAATATGAAGAGACTCGACAAGGAAAAGTTCGGCCGGTCCCTAAGAGAAGCCCTTTTAATTGAGGACTTGGGCTGGGCGAAGAGGCCGAGCAGTCTGGATGGGGAGGTGCGAACGGTGAGGAACATGATAGTCACCGCTTGCAATGCGTCAATGCCACGCAAAGGCGCCACTCCCGTAAGAAAATTCTTGCACTGGTGGTCAGAGGAGCTAGCCTTCTTGAGAAAGGAATGCCTCAAAGCAAGAAGGACATATACCCGATCTAAGGGAGATCCCTTGCTGAAAGAGGCTTTCAAGGAGGCGAAAAAGGACCTCAAGAAAGAGATCCGCAAGTCGCGACGCCGTAGCTGGAAGGACCTAATCGAGGAAGTCGATAAGGACTTATGATATGGGGTCTGGCTTTTAAAATCGTAACTAAGAAATTAGTGACGAGGCAAAAGACCCCCGGCCTGGACAATCCCGATTGGGTCAGAAAGATAATAAGTTCTTTGTTTCCTCCTGCGGAGCCATACTTTAGAAGGGACTGGAGTTTTTGCAAAGTCGAAGAGGAAGAACTCTTTACACTTTGTGAACTGCAAAAAGCAGGCAAAAGATTGAAAACAGGCAAAGCGCCTGGAATCGATGGGATAAGTAACGAGATCCTCAAGTTGGTAATCGACACTTTACCCCAGATTCTGCTTCGATGCTTCAATCTTTGCCTTGAGAGAGGAGAGTTCTTCCGCGACTGGAAGCGACAGAGGTTAGTCCTCCTAAGGAAAGGTGAAAAACCTCTAGATAAGGTTTCATCGTACAGGCCTATATGCCTGCTAGATACGATGGGTAAACTTCTAGAGGATATAATTCTGCAGAGAATGCAAGGCCACTTGACCAAAGAGAATCGTCTATCCGATCACCAATTTGGTTTCCGTAAAGGCAAGTCCACAGTTGATGCCATTCAGGCAGTTGTGGACATAGCCAAAGCAGGAAAAAACAAATTGGGACCTGGAAAAAAGAAGAGCTTCTGCGCGTTGGTAGCAATCGACATATGCAACGCGTTTAATTCCGCAAGATGGAAAGATCTCATGGAGTCGATGGAAAAGAAAAACATGCCGCCCTACTTGTTGCGGATAATGGATAATTATCTTAGCGACAGGTGGGTTATATATGAGGGAGACACCTGCACTCTTAAGGAAGAGATGCAGCGTGGGGCTCCTCAAGGCTCGAGGGTGGGTCCATTTGTATACAATGTATCTTACGATGATTTTCTGCGAATGGATCTGCCCGAAGGTGCGGTGATCATCGGCTTTGCGGACGACGCGTTGTTCGTGTGCACTGCCGAAAGTGAGGAGGCTCTTGGGACATTGGTGAACGAATGTCTGCGACTAGCTGAAAGCTGGCTGGATACCAGAGGTCTTGAAATGGCCCTGGAAAAGACCGAGGCACTGCTGGTCACAGACAGACGTGGTTATGAGCTCCCACGAATCGTGATAGACGGATTCGAGGTCAAGTGGAGTAAACAAATTAAATACCTTGGTGTGGAATTGGATGGAAGGTTAAACTTCCACCACCACATGGCTACGGCGTCAAATAAGGCGATCGAGTGTGCGGCTAATCTTTCACGGTTAATGCCAAACGTAGGCGGACCCCGTGAACAAAAAAGAAGACTGGTGGCGAGTGTCGCCCATGCTAAAATGCTTTACGCAGCACCAGCATGGGCCCCATTTCTGAGGAGTAAAAGATGTGTGACCATCTGTGAGAAAATACTGTCGGCGCAGAGATCGATAACAACGCGTATCATCTCTGCATATAAGACGGTATCTACGAGTGCTGTGCAGGTCCTTGCAAGTGTCCCGCCAGCAGATCTCTTGGCGAGGGAAAGGGAAGAAATGTTTCTCTTTTCTAAAAAAAGCAGTTCCTGGGATGAGGAACTAAGATTAAGCAAGGGCCTGGTCCGCAAAGAAGCGAGGCACAGGCTCATAGAAAGATGGCAGGAAAGATGGGATGGTGAGGAAAAAGGTCGATGGACTTATCGCCTTATCCCGGCACTCGCCACCTGGATAAATAGGAAACACGGTCAGGTTTCCTATTATTTGACTCAGGCGCTTACAGGTCACGGGTGTTTTAACTCGTACCTGTGTCGCTTTAAATTACGCGAGAACGAGGTGTGTGCATATTGCCAGTTCCCTGAGGACAACGCGGAGCACACCCTCTTCTCATGCAAGAAATGGGACTTGGAGAGGCGGGCCATGTTCGAAGGTGTAAACAGTCAAGTTACACCGGAGAACATGGTATCGCTGATGACCCAGTCAGAGGAGAATTGGCGGCAAGTCGAGAACTTCATAATCTCGGTTATGTCGAGGAAAGATCTCGACGGCCGCCAAAAAGCGTGATTTAAACAGCTTTTAATTTGTTTGTTTGTTTTTTTATTAATTTATTTTGTGATTTATAAAAATAAAAATAAAAAAATAAAAATTGTGATATATTTACAGAAAGAAAACCAGAAGATTCAAAAGAATCACAAAATAAAAAAAAATTAAAAGTGAACCAAAAAATGAAACTAATCAAAATAATAAAGAAGAAGATAAGTGTGCAGGTTAGTTCATTGTAGTGTTAGATATATATAGTAATATATTATAATACTTGTAAATATTTAAAGGAAAGGTTTTTATTTTACAATTAAAAGAATTTTACATTAAACACAAAAAATTTGCAAAGATATACAAAAATTTGTTATTTATACTATTTCTAAATTAACTGTTTTTATTCATAGTTGTAATTATTTTTATTATTATTTTTATTATTATTTATTATTATTCTTAATTATTATTATTTTCTATTAACCTCATTTTCTTGTATTTACAGAATTAACAGATTCTGATGAAGAACTTTCAGAATTCATGTTAACATGGGAGAAAAATTATAGTGAAAAAAAGAAAAAAGAAGATACTTCTTAAATATAAAGAAAATTATATTTACAAAAAAAAATAAAATAAAACTATTATTCATGTAAAATCTTTAAATTATGTATGTTTAAATGTTTTAAATTTTCTTCTCAATCTTATTTATTTTAATATTTTTTTTTAAACTTTAATTGTTAATTATTTTTCTTTTTTTAGATTAATTTTTCTAACTTTTTTCATTAAAAAAATTTTTCTGTTTAATTTAAAATTTTTTTTTTACAATTTGCTACTATTTAAAAACATTTTTAGATTTTGATAAACTTCTGTATAATTTAATTTTTAAGAAATAATTAATTATTTTTGTCTTTTAAAATAATTATTCAACTTTTTAATAATCTAATTTAGAGAAATAAAAAAAATAAATAATTAAAATTTTCAAAAGATTGCTAAATTCCGTAAATATTCTTCTGATTGAAGCACTTTATTATCTTCAGATAGATTATTTAGTTTCAGGTTTATTCTTTTATTAAAATAATCTATTTAAAATATAAACATTAAAGAATTAAAATATTTATTTAAACATAATATAATAATAAAAAATAAAAATAATTAAGATTTTAATTTTATAAAAAATGTAACTTTTTAAAAATAATATTTGGAAAATATTACATTTTTCTATTCTAGATGGTTGTTCACAATTTATAAATACTTTTAAATAAAATAAATTTAATTATATAAATTTATACAATTTTCTAATAAAAAAAAATGAAATAGTTAAATTGAACAATATGAAGTGTAGATAATATTAAATAAAAAAATAGAATCGCAATTTGTCAACTGCCAGTTTGCGAACAATCATCTAAAAAAAAGTCAATATTCTTTAAAAATTATTTAATAAATAAAAAGTAAGTAATAACAATAATAAAAATGTTACATTTTTATTAAATTAAAATTAAGGTTTTTATTATTATGTTATATTTAAAAAAATATTTAATTTTTTTCAGTGTTTGTATTTTTAAAAAGATACATTAATAAAGAAAGTAATTCCGAAGAGAATAAGAGTAATGAAAATAACAAAATGATTAAATCGAATGAAGAGAAAATAAAAGACGAAAAAAAAGAAGAAGCTGAAAGTAAAGAAGATACAAGTGAAGGAAATGAAGATGAAGAAGACACAAAAACTGAAAAAAATAATGCTCCCAAAAATACTGAAAGAAATTTAAGAAGGAGATTGAAAGAAAAAGACCAAAAAAGGTTATTTCGTTTAAATATATATATCACCCTCATTTTTTAAAATAATTTTTAGATTTCTTTAAAATCAAATTCAGGGTGTCTATTATTTTTGATCTACAAAATTCCCGGTTATTTCCCGGTTATGTTCTAATTTTTTCCCGTTTTTTTTTATCCAATTTAAATTCAAATTTGATTTCGAACATAAATAAATATTTAAATTTTTTGAAAATAATAAACATGAATAATTAATTATTTACTTAATAAATAATAAAAAAATTAAGAGAAGTTTAATAATAATTTTAGAAGTAAAAAATTTATTTAAAACTGTAAGAGGGACTTTAAATTTTAAAAATAGAATTATAATTACGATCACTAACTTCCCTTGATTATTTTCAAAAAATTTAAATAAAATTCTTTAAAAGAGTCTAATTATTTTTCAAAAAATGTAAAGAAATTTCAATTAACAATATTTCTATTAACTCCATATTTTTTTTAAATTTATTTACATAATATGTTTGAATTGGTGACTGATTTTTTAATATCAAACTAGCGCCTCCGACGGCCTTTGGCCGTCTACGTTACTTCTGTCCTTCATTAATTCTATTCATTTAATTTTCTTTGTTATCCAACATACTTAAATAATATGTTGTTCATTTTTATTTTCCAAATCATTATGTTTATTAAATTAAATTAGCTTTCTTATCTAACATACTTAAATAAATACTTTTTTTCCAGAAAAATAAAGAAATTTATAAATTATAATATTTAAAAAAAATGTAATGCTACTTTAATGTTACATTGTAATGTTACTAACATTACATTGTCATGACAGTAACGTTACGCGCGTTACTTGGAATTTTTTTTAAGAGAAATTAATTCATGATAAGTTATTCTACACAGTTACATAATTAATTTGACTGTTTTAATTCATTTTAGAACTTTATATATTTATATACATTATTTACTTTATATACTTTTTAAATTAAAAAATAATTTAAGATTCCCTAAATTTTTATTGTGAAAAATTACATTTCCTCAATTTTGGAAAATTTCTCTAAAAACAATATTTTTTACTACATTAGTTTCTCGCTGATCTCCTAAATATATTTTTAGCGAATCTTAAGACTTAACACGTGACAGTGCTACATAAAATTGTCCGTGATTAAAAACGTCTCTTCTGAGATCTATTCCTATTTTGTCAAAAGTTTGTCCTTGTGATTTGTTGATAGTCATTGCAAACGCTATTTTAATTGGAAATTGCCTGCGTCCGAACTCAAAAGGATATCGTTCATCGCTGTATAAAGTTATTCGATTAATAAATACTATTTGGCCACATTTATCTCCAGTTAAAATCTTACATTTTAATAAATGATTTTTCAATTCTAAAATTTGTAGTCGTGTACCATTACAGAGCCCTTCATTTATAGAAAGATTTCTAATCAACATAACAACCGTATTAACCCTTAATCTCAATTCATGTGGTGGTAAATTTGGAGGAATTAATGTCTCCAAATATTCAGGAAGAAGAGCTTCACCAATTTCATTGTTATCGCAGTTTTTAACAGTATTTATACTGGTATAAATTTTTTCTGTTGAAACATCTAATAGTTCAACAACTGATTTATTAATATCATCTACGTCAACATTTCGAGCTGATAATATTGCCATTGTAGTTAACTTATCAAATTCTTTGTTTTGAATTACCTCTTTGTACATGTCTACTGTGATATTTGTTCCTGAAGGAGCTATAGAAATATCAGGTAGTTTTAAGTCATTTTCATTGTGATTAGCTGTTCCATTTCCAACCTCTAATAAAAAGGATGAAAATTCTTTTTCATGTGGTAAAGCGCGCATGTTTTCTGTCAAGGAAAATTGGAAAAATGTAGACCACACACTGCTGTATTTAATGCAAAGATTTACCAATTCGCTTCGAGTAGCATTTTGTTTAACTGGCAGCAGTTGTCGAAAATCTCCTCCAAGTATCATTATTTTACCTCCAAACGGTTTGTCATTGCACATGATATCTCTTAAATTCTTATCTACTAATTGCAGAGCATGCCTTGGAGCCATTGGTGCTTCATCCCAAAAAAATACGTCTATGCTTTTTAAATAATCTGCTTCCTTTGATTGTGCTTTAATAGTCAAAGATGAATCGTTATAAATTGCAATTGGTAATTTAAAAGTTCTATGAACTGTTTTACCTTCAGGTAACAATGTAGCTGCAATTCCAGTGAAAGCCATAGTACATACTCTTTTTCCTTTGCTTTGTAACAAATGAATTAAAGTTGTGTAGACAAATGTTTTTCCAGATCCCCCAACTCCGTCGATAAAAAAGCATCGGTTTTTTTTGTTATTATTATCAACTGTTTGTTCATCATTAATTGTCGTTTCTAAAATAATATCAACAATTTCTTTTTGTTTTTCATTTAGTTTCTGATACTGTTCATTACCAATTACTTTATGCCGTCCATGAATAATTTCATCATCAATATCTGCTTCTGTTTCTGTTATTTGCAACATTGTTGGGAAATATTTTAGACTGGAATTCTCAGCATTAAGTAATGTATTAATATGAATATACGCTTTCTTTTGTGCAAGATTTTCAGACATTGTCCTTGAATAGTCTTGAGACAAAGCAATTTTAAATTCTTCCCACAATTCTTCTGGTTGCAATGGTTGGCAATGAATTAAAATTCGTACAAACAACTGCCTTAATTGCCTTGGCATCATCAAAACTTCTGCTTCATGCATAGCATTTTTCCACTCATCATCATCTTCTATTAATCCTAATGATAAACATGCTGAAACAAACGAGTCTTGCATAATTCCATTAACTGTTCTTAAATCTTCGAAACTGGTTGCTCCTTTTACTGTTATTAACAGTAATCTCAAATGGAATAATTCAATTTGTGATGGACTTATAGAGTACATGCGACCTAAGGTGTTAAAGTGTTGTTTGCGTTTTTGCCAAGTGAAAGCATTCGAAGCATTTTTTTTTTTTTGGAATACGTAGTGTAATGGAATTTCAGAGTACGTATAATTTCTAGCTGATTTCTAGTTATAGTCTCCCTCGCATATAATTGCACATCCTCCACTGTGACAGTAGTTGATCCTGCGTCACTACCGTGTGCGCACGCACTCCTTCTTCTTCTCGATATCGCTTCGACCGTGAACGTCTCGATCGTCTACGAGCTCTTAATAAACGACCGATTTCATCCGTATTTGTGTATTATTATTGACTACATCCTTCTCTAAATAATCTGCATGCCAACAATGGGCAATATGTTTTAAAGTCGATCCGGAAAATAACCTAATTTTGACGTTTTTATCAATTAAGGGGGATCTCTCATGAGAAGTGTGCAAATTATGTCAAAATTCAACATTTTTGTTCTCGATTATTTTATTATAAAATTTAAAAAGCCTTTTTGCTTGATGAAAAGTATAATTTAAAGTATTAAAAACAATAAAAAAATTTTAAATTGTCACATTATGTTAGGCTGTAGAGGGCGTCAAAAACGATGCTTTTATTTTGAGGCGTTCTGCGGTTGCAGGTCTAGGGCCGTCCCCTGTGGTCTAAAACAAAAAACCAAAAGAACTCTTACAATTAAAAATTTTTTTTTAATACTACAAATTATACTTTTCATCAAGCAAAAAGGCTTTTTAAATTTTATAATAAAATAAGCGAGAAAAAAATGTTGAATTTTGACATAATTTGCACACTTCTCATGAGGGATCCTCCTTAATTACGAGAAGGTGGAATTATTGAATTAAATAAAAACTCACCGCATATAGAGTATTTTTGATGAACTTTCAGGATTTCTTATTACTATTTGTTATGAGTTCGTGGCACTTTTGCGATAAAAATTTGCTAATTTTCTTTAACGATTGGTCAATATGCAACGAAATAAAACAATTTTACAAAAAGTAGAAAACATCTATAGTCGGCCACAACAGATACAGTAGTTGGGCACCATAAATATTAATAAATATTAGTTAATCTACAAAGTGTTTTATTTAATGTGATATTAGAACGTAAAATCTAGAGTCTTTTTGTTGAAAATAAATATTATTTTGAAAGAAACGTTATTGTATTCTTTTATGATTACGTGTTTAAAGTCATGCAGTATAGGCATTATAGGCTATATGTCAATAAATATTTTTGCACTTTTAAGAATTTTTTTATACTTTTTAAAATATTTTCTAATTGCTAAAAAAGTGTCATTTTTTCGCACCATCTCTACTTTACACTCATATTTAAATAAAAGTAATAAATATTTTAACATAATTCTTTTCATTTCGTTCTGCAGAGATCATGCAGATTCATTTCAAAAAGTATCAATTTTTTAAAAATTAGGCCTCATCGACTTTATTCGAAATATATTGGTTTGACCTAAAAATGAAATGTTCACAAAGAAGAATTGCAAGTTGCAAACTCACTTTAATGAAAAAAAACCTTGTTAATGAACCAATGTCTCCAAAATGAGGTTAGGAAATGTAAACCCAAGTTTACAATAAACAAATGCAGAATTCAAGTGAAAAAGTCGCAAATAAAAAAATCAGGGGAGCACCACAATATGAAGACACTCCACCAAAAAATTAAACCGAACTAATAAACCGGTTAAACTATATAAAAAAGCCGAGACACGCACAAACATGTTTGTCAAAAGTTAAATTTTCTTGCTGATTCTGAAAGAGGGCGAAAAAATACATAAGAAACACGATGTGCAAATTTTTTTTGCTCACTATCTTTGAAAATAGTAAGTGCTAATGTAAAGAGAAAAAACAGACTTTTGGGACTAAATGGGTTAAGGGTAGGAATTTGGAATTTTTGCGGATTGACAACTCTTGGATGAGGGGATTTATTATAGGACAATTGTTAGGGGAGAGTGGTCCTAAGTTGGCCGCCTAAGGTAATTGGTCGAAAATAGTAACAAAATGAAATTTAATCACTTCGGCAAGTATATATTAGTGTTCAGAGATCGTTTTGCTATAATTTTGAGGCATTCAAAATGATATAGAATGGATTTTGTAGTCTTAATACAATAAATAGTGAAAAGTTGCATTTTGGACATTTCAGAAATAGCGGTCCTAAGTTGTCCACCACTTTTTTTCGCTTGAGTATAAGGAAGAAATGCATATTCTTTTCAATTACGCAGAAATTTTACAAATTTGATACATTTAGGAGAATAAAAACGCATTATTTAACTATTTTTGTTTACAAAATGAAGCATTGTCTTATTTTATTTATTTGCAGTGGTGGATGGCTGCGGAGACTGGCGTTTTTGTAGTATGTCTATTCTATTGTCTTTGTTTAATTCCTACGTTACACTTTCACGGTCTTTCTTGTGATGAAAAACACAAAACAGAAGCAAAACATAAAAACAAATAGGTGGCCAACTTAGGACCACTGTAGATTTTTACAAGTTTTAAATTATTACGCTGATAAAAAAAATTTTATGAAACAATCAACAGAACCTCTTATACCATCTTTGAGAAACGCAGGGTGGCCAATTTAGGCCCTCGGCCAACTTAGAACCACTCTCCCCTATAGAATAACTTAAGGACAAAGTTCTTAATTTTTGCTGCAAGGAAAAGAGACTACAACAAAAAGAGACAATAACTATAAAATATTATAATATAATATTACAGTCATCCCCCGCAACCTGCATAATTCGCAACTTGCATATCCTCGTAACCTGACGAGTAGTGGGGCGTCAACGTGCCTCGCTACTTGACTTCCCTCTCTACGCGAAACAGTGATGTACGTAGTGTAATGTGCCAAATTTTTCTGGAAACTGTATGTCTTGCATTCTCTTATTGCCCTGTACAGCCCTGAAAACTGTGACGTGAAGTGGTGGGGTGGCTATTTCCTCGATGGTCAGGTAGCGAATTTAAGAGAAGGGGAAAATTCTCAAATTTGTGCAGGTTGCGGGGGATGACTGTATAAAACTGAAATGATAAAAATAATAAAATATTTAAATATTAATATATAATGTTTTATGTTATATTTGTGTTTATTTTTTATTTATAAATTTATTGATTTTAATAATTCATAAAATATTTATTTGACACTAATAATACTATATTTGAGAATTATGAAATAAGTATCAACTTCCTGGACAAAAAAAACATGTAGGAATGATTCAGCAAAGAAATATCATTGACCTAGTGCAGATATTTTTAAATGAATAAGTAGAAAATGTCTACATACAAAATCAAGTCGCCCACGTTCTCCAACGTGTCAAGTTCGTCCAATGTTAATCGATAGTTTATTCCCTGCTACCCCTTTGCACTTGGCCTCTTTTGAAACCGGTCGAGAAAGACAGAAGAGCTCTATGAGGCTGTTTATACTGTAGAGAGTAAAGTAGGAAGGGTAAATTTCTTCTCGAGAAACAGAGGGACAGTTAAAATGAAATACTGTGCTTCACAGGCGCAAATTTAACTATAACTATAACTACGGTATAAATTAATATTTTAACATTAAAATATCATTTAATAAACATACTTTCTTTGGCATTTTACTCTCAACATAATTTCAAAGTCGATATTAAATTTTCAAGATTTTAATCTATGTAGAAAAAAGTAATTTAAAAATATTTTAATAAAATTAGTAATGGTCTTCGTGCACAAATTACGTGACACATTCTTAGATCATGTTTTATTCCCATCCTTCCCCTTTGCATATTGAGTAAAATATTATTATTATTATTATACTAATTATTCAAATATTTTATTATATTCAGAAACATTTCCAGTAATAATTATTTGCAAGTTTCGTTTGAATGAAATTAAATATTTTTAATAGATTAAAAACTAATCATGGTTCTAGGTTTATTATAGGTATGTTCTTTTATTAAATATTTTAAATTCAAATATACTATATGCTGTAAAAAAGAGTTAATAATTTAAGTTGTAACAAATTTATTTTTATACTTTTCAATTATTTCATTTATTTATTTTCAACTTAATGTATTTCAGTTCGAAAACGTTTGTTTTATAAAGAAAGGCAAGTATTCGCTGATTCAAAGTTTAGAAATATTTATTTTGTCAAGAAAGTCACATATATACTATGAATTTATTTAGTTTAGTTCTAAAATTCTCTCACAAAAATTATAAATATATTCAATCTAAATTTCTTATTCGATTATAATTAAATTATCGCGTGTCTGGCCAGAAATAGAATCTAAATTAGAAAACACACATACGAAACACACATTGTTATATAAAAAAATAAAGAACGTGAATTCCCTTCAGAAGTCGATAATATTAAATAAAATATGAATTTGGTTTTTGACAAAAATTATTATACAAATTAAAAGTACACAGCTGATGTGTGTAATCAAGAAAGATAATTACATAAATTGTTTTCAAGTTAATAAATACGCATGGAGAAACTAGTAAATTGACTCACCGTTGTAATTTTATATAAACTGGTTTTGAGAGCGACCTACGTGACATCGGTGTCTCAGTCGTCGAGAAGAATGTGCGGAGATGATCTCCGAGTCAAAGCAGAGGATCGGTGGACAATTCCAACTCCAATAAAATTATAATTAAAATGAGTTTCGCCTTGATTGTTTCTCGTAATAACGTCTTACTTAAGAAACTATATATTTTGGTAGACAATTTCAGCTTCACAGCAACGAAATTCACGATGCTTATATTTTGCGCACCAACCGCTATAATTTAATTTAATATATAATTAACACTCGAATAAAACAATAATTCAATAAAATTTAGATTTTTATCACTCTCTTACCCCAATCGGGCGATGTGAAAAATTCGTTTTATTGCAAGTTAAGCAGCGTTACTTGCCGACCTGCTCTGCACCGAGGTGCCTGTACAGAGGTCTTGACCACACTAATTCGACTACTCAAATTCACGATTAATTTCTGGCTCTCCTCACACACACATTATCACACCTTATCGCCTTCTTTCCCATATTTCGACGAATGATCATATATTTCTCACAAAGTGTATCGAGAGTTAATTTCAACAGTGAAATTTGATAGCGCAGCCGTATTGGAAAAACTGGTTTCGTGGTAGACTTCTCATTTAAAAAGAAAAAATATTTTAAGTCGGCATTTTTTGAAAAATATAGAGCAAGGTACTCTGACACGCGCTTTTCTCGGAATTTTGCAAAATTTTTATAAATAATTAATGAAAAAATTTTGTAAACATTCGGAAAAAAGGATTTGGAAATTACTTCTTATCTTGATGGGATAAAATATTTCGGGTTTATATTTTGAGGGATGCTAGAGGAAGTCTCACTGAAGCGCGTTCTTCTTCATTTTACAATAATTTTAGGAGGAAATTGTTTTATTAAAGATTTAAAGTGGACCAATTGGATGTTAATTAGATCAGCATAGGTCACTTGCTCGAATTAACGCCGCACCTTCTGGACTACTGAAACATGGATTCAATGTATGTGTGCTCGCCTCCCCTACTTGACACACTTCCGTAAAAAATGCAACTTTTACAACTACATTATTTAATACTTGTGTGTTTTCCAAGTGCTCTAGCTTTGTTATAAAACAATTGTATGTCCAGCATTTTAGCATTCTAGCTGTTCTAAATGTTCTAGCATTGATATACACCAAATATTATGTATTACATTATATTTTATATTGTGTTCTGATATTTTACAATAAATTTAAATTAACTATAAAATTATCATTCGCGTTTTTACATGAAGAAATAGAAAAAAACCTTTATGCAACTCAGGCGTATTATGTTCACTTTATCTACCTGTCCAGGCGCATACTAAGCTCTCCCTTATAACCCAGCGGTCAATAATGTTTCTATTATTGCCCTAGGGCAATAAAGTACTCATTATTACCCTAGGGTAATAATAGACACTTTATTAACCAGCTGGGTTATATGAGGGAACTTAACATGCGCCGGCACAGGTAGCATAGAGTGACAATAATACGCCTTTGTTGCATAAAGTAAAGTATGCAACATGGGAGGTAACCTCGTTTACGTGCTTCGCAAATATTGAAGAACGAGTTTTAAATTAATTGAATTCGCTTAAAATTAGTTACTCGTGCGTTTTTGAAGTTGCGGATTACAAATCTGAATTTAGTTTTTTAAAATTAAAAATGGCAGATCCAATGAGGCAGACGAATTTTTTAAAAATTTATCGGATTCGATTAATATTCCTTATTCAGGGGTTTTTAGGATCCAACATGTCGGACGAATATTTTTCAAAAATTTATCATATTTCATTAAAATTCAAATAATTATTTTATAATTTTTTTATTATTCTGTAAATTGTGATTTTTTTAATGTTATGTGTTACTTTATGATATATTAGAGAAGAGTCTCCAGTTGTGAGACGGGTTTTATTTTTGACCCGTAAATTGTAAACGGGTAAACGAAATTGTAAATAAAATACACCGTTCGAAAGGTAACAGAAATACGCAACTTTTATTAAAAGAAAGTATGGTGTTTCGATGAACTCAAAAAATTTTACGATACATTTTCCGAGCACATCGCTTTTAAAAAAAAAATGTCTCCAGTTGTGAGACACTCATTAAAAATTGCTAAAATTTAATAAGTTTGACATAAAACGTTATTTTTAGTAGAAATAATTAAATATATTAATAATATATATTATTATATACTAAATAATAATATTTATTCGCCAAAATATGACTATCAAATAAACACAATTAAATAGCTTCAACAAGAGCATTGAAATTGATTTCTTCTGAATCAATTGACTTTTTTCTACTTGACATGCCCAAAAATACTAGAAAAAAAATCAAAACAACATTTAAATAGTATGCCTGCAAAGTCTTATTTTTTATGCTGCCCAGATGGGTGTTGACACCGTCTCACAACTGGTGATATGCTGTGTCTCACACCCAGAAATTGGTGCTATTTTGAAAAAGGAAAATTAAATTATTTTCAACCGTAGATTGGAACAATACAATATTGCATCACAAAATATAAGGAAAACACTAAAAGAAAATGCATTACATTTACCTTTTCCAATTAATTAACTTGGAAAAAAGTACTTTGCATTTATTAAAAAAACGCTTTTTAGTCGATTATCACACACAGTGTTAGTATTAACAAAAACAGTTTATATATCCGCTACGGCGTACACGAAAAAGTTGGCTCATATAAAAAGAAATGTTTTTATATAAACCAATCGGCTTTTTAATATTGCATATTAAAAAAAATTGACTGTCTCACAACTGGAGGTGTCTCACAACTGGAGACTCTCCCCTACACAGCTCAACAAAAAAACGAAAAATTTTTGCTCTTGGGTTTATATAATGATTCTTCTATTTATTATTCACTAAAATAAAGGAAGAATATACATATTCTTTTTAAAGTTTGCTTTTGTAGTAGTTGCAGACATGTTAAGGGGAGACATCACGAAATTTAGGCATATTTCAGGAATTTTTTTTGGCTAAATAAAATGGTCAATTAAAAATCTGTAAAGTACGTTTTATTCCATAAGTCGGCAAAATTTGATATGCAAAATATATTTTTAAAAAAAAATATCATTACAAAATGGCTGCTGTGCAGCATTTTATTGGAAGGCGTCTGTTTTTTAGGGTTCCATGGCCGGACAACTAACGTCCTCAATTTTTGATTTAGAAAAAAACAAAAATGTTGTCATTTTCTATACATCAACAGCTATCGACACACATAGGATTTTTTCAATATTTTGATTTTTTGCAAAATGATGCGTGACTGAACAAAAAAGTGACAATTAAAAAAAAATTCACAAAATTGTTGATAAAAATAAAAGTAGGTAATATAAAAAAAATCCTACGTTTGTCGATAGCTGTTGATGTATAGAAAATAACAACATTTTCGTTTTTTTCCAGATCAAAAATTAAGGACGTTAGTTTTCTGGCTATGGAATCTTGAGACGACACGCTTTCCAATGAAATGCTGCACAGCCACCATTTTTTAATAAAATTTAAAAATATATTTCTACTAATTCTAGGTGGACGACTTTTCCCCATTTCAATTAGTAATATTTTACTAAGAATTAGTAGAATCTTACTAATTCAGATTTAGAGAGTGGTATCTAGGTGTTTTTAAGGTCACTGATCAGGAATTCTTTTTTGGGTCTGTATCCAGGGAAACGCCACGTTGTAACGGCGGGCAATGGAGTTATTTCGTTAACGGAGTTATTCCTTTATTTTTATTTCGAAAATATGACTTTAAATTTGTAATAAGCGACCCCAAAAACCCCTTGATACCAAGTTTTGTAAAAATTCATGAATTTTTTAAAAAACTGACCGCAATATTTGATCCGCGATTTTGTATTTTGATAATCTGCCTCTAATTTTGTAATCAGCAACCCCATTAAAGCCTTAATGACGAGATTGAGGTTAATCCGTCAATATTTATATAATTTTATTTGTCACGTAAAATCTTATATGGGTGATTTTCACGTAACTGTGCAATTTTAAGATAAGTTTTTAAAGAAAAAAAATTTTGTTTTTTTCATGTTAAATATCACTTTTCCTCATCATTAGAGCATAATATAGTTGTAATTTGAACGGTTTTACTACAGCTATAATTATAAAAAAATTATAACAAATTTTTGAAAATTGGCTGCCACGGAGCTGACCACCCTATGCATTGAATAATACTGCCGTCAACTGGGGCTACTTTATGTTCTCGAGGTATTTAATAAATAAAATTATTGAAAAGAACTTCTTTGTCAAAAAACAAAAAACAAGTTAATTAAAATCCTTAAAACGATTAAAACTTCAACCGGTGAGCAACATAACGACAAAAAATTAACTTTAATTAATATTTATAAGTTTTTCAAATTAGTCTTAAAACTATTTCTCTCGTTTCTCTTAAAATTACTGGAAAAGTGTATTAGATATTAAATTGTTATTTATTTAACCTTAAATTATTAATTTCAAGTTTTTAAAAAATATCATATTCAAAACGTTTAAAAAAGCTCCTATTAAAATGATGATTCAAAGTTATTTACATGTATTCAAATAATAGTTTTATAATTATCATAATATATTATTGTAAAATGTATATTTAAAAAGAAAAAGTGTTATTTATTTTCTGAGTAGTATAAAATTTGAAGAAAGGTTGTTAATTTTTAATAAATCATGATTTTAGCAAAATTTCAGTGTTTTATTTTACATTTTGTTGTATAATATTTACAAAATTTTTTGTTTAATATCTTATTCTTTTTTAATTTAGGGGAGAGTAGGCTACATTGAACCAGCGTCAACAGTGAACCACTTCAATTTTCTGTGAAATGAATAAGTGACATTTTTTCTTATTCAACATATAAGTTAGTTTTACCGAAACAGACTACGTCCAAAAATTTCCGGCACGTAGGATTATTATTTATAAAGAAAAACTAAAAAAAACTGTTTTTCACGTACAAAACAAAAAATTTTGTGGAAATATAATGACGTCTTTTTATTGAAATAGGAAGTTTTAAAAGTTAGTAAACTTGTGATTTATTTCGCTTAGGGTGTCAACTTCAATATTCCGATGTGATAAAGAATTTTAAATCCTACATAAATTTATTATAAACAATTTTTTTGTGAATGTTATGTGTATACAGTGAGTGCGGCATCATTGAACCACTCAAATTTACAGCGTATTTTCAATTTTAAGAGTGGTAAAGTTGTCTGCTCTACTAACTAGTAAGAAAAATACTGGAAGACATTCTTTTATCACAATTGTCAACGTGATAAACGTAAACTGTCACTTTTGATACCTAACCTGACATCGAAATATATTAATCTTCTATATTAACAAATAATAACTATTTAACAACAATTTTCTATTTTTTTAATGAAAAATAAGATTTTTTACAATGTGTAAGTGGAAATATTATTTTCGAAGTAAATTGTAGTGTTTTATTAGAAGTGGTTCAATGTAGACACACATCCTTTAAAATAAAAAAAGTGTAACTGGTTAGAAAAAAATTAAGTTTAATTATTTAATCATAATAATTTGTATTTGTAACGTGTGTATTAACTAAAGGAGTACTTCAGTTTTATTTTGATATAAAAACCTAATCAAAATTTGTAAAATTTAATTAGTTCTTGGACTTTAGAAAAAACCCGGTTCAATGTAGCCTACCCTCCCCTACTCTGAAATATCTACACAAAAGATTTAATGAATAAGAAAGGATCAAAAAAATGTTTCTGTAACATTATAAAAACACAAAGTTCAATGCACAAAGTAGCCCTATCCCTGGGTCTATTTTGTGCACAACTTTTAATGACTACAATTTAGACAAAAAAATTTATTTCATTGACGAACTCGAAGGAAATCTTCAGAAGGAAATATAACATATGCAAAAGTTGATTTTCTTTTAATTCTGAATTTGAATAAATCACTGAGTCAAAAAAGGCATTTTGATGCACAAAATAGCCCCAGCAAAAATATTTACTATTAGCTTGACATAACCAGAGAATTTCATTTTCATAACATTATGAAATTAGCGCATAAAACTAATTGTAGAAAAGTATTCACAAATAAGAGCGTTACGATCACAGGCGCCACAGAGCTGATACTTTATGTGACACCACGGAGCTGAAATTTGACATTTAAACTAACCTAACTCCGACAATTCTGCAAAATAATTCTTTTTTTTGGGCAGATAATTTGTTTCTAATATAATCTTCAAAAAATCGCAATAATTACCACAGAGAGTGTTTAGATTAAAAGAATAGTAATACCACGGTACTTACCACTTTTTTTGTGAACTTCACATTTTTACACAAAAAATTGTTTTTAAGTGTACAACTTACAATTTTGAACCTTTTTTTACTGATATTTGCTGCTAATGGATCTTATTTTAGATTGCAATTCTCAGATAACATTAAAATGTGCCATAAAAAGTTAAATTATAGAGAAAAAAATCTTATTACAAAATTGAAAAAAAACAGAATTTTGTTATTCATCTTAATACCCAGTAAAAATAGTATATTAAGCAACAAGGGTATAAAGGCAGCCATTTGTTTACGGTGATTTTTGTGACACAAGTGGAGGTCGAGCGCGCCCCGAGACCGGAACGAGTGTCGCAAAAATCATCGTAAACAATTTGGGATGCCTTTATTTCCATGTTACTTACGATTTTTTTTATTCCTAATGCACAAAAGTGGCGATTTCAGATAGCAGACGACAGGGAATAAAAGTCAGTCACTTGTTCGACTTATGTGAAAATGGCGGCTGTTTTCTCCCTTGGGGAAAAATAACGCATGGGATCAGCGGTTATGTTTGCACATGGGAGAAAATGGATGCCATTTTCATATTGTCGAACAAATGAGTGACTTTACTCCCTGTCGTCAGCTATCTAAAAGCGCCATTTTTGTGCATGTGGGATAAAAAGGATTTTTTAATATAGCATTTTAGACGATTGAGCAAGCCGTCTGCTCAATTGTCCAAACGGCATTTGGACAATTGGACTGGTTGCTCAATTATCCGATGCATTAGGTCCAATCATCCCAAATGTTTTTCGTGGCTAAAAAACTGCTGAATTAAGAAAAAATGTACTGAAATGTTACAGAAACTTTAGAGAATTCTTAATTCCAGACAAATAAAAACTGGGAGTCAATATTGAAAATATAGGACTCAATCCAATAAAAGTACATTAATTAATTTCCATTAAGCATCTTAGGGACATGGATTCAAGCGAGATCAAGCAAGGAAACGTCAAGCATAAAAATTTACCTCGACTTTTAATTCAATTTTGATCTTGTATTGTTATTTAACAAGATTCTTGATAATATTTGGGAAAATTGTTTTTGATTTAAATTGTTTTGAAAAGGTTAATTTGTCAACTGAAAATTAATAAAAAAACATGGATATCATTTAGATAGTATTTAAATATTTTGATTTTTATTTGTTAAAAATGTTAAAAATGAAAATTGATTTTGAAACTTGCTTAAATGAGATGTCGAGGGTCATCAAATTTTAATTACATTTTTTTAAAAAGGTTAGAAAATTTTTTTTTTAAATTTGTTACTACTTGGTATTGAGTAATTCCAATGTACTTTTATTTCATATGCTGCCTTTTTATTTTTCTAATGTAGAAATAAAATGCAGGTAGTCTTAAAACACTTGCATAAATCATTTCCTTGCATTTTAACCAACAAATACATTTTTTAAAAGCAAATTTTTTAAACATGAATAAAATTAGGATTCGCCATCACTAAAATTTGATAGGATAGACAAGAACGTCAAACTTAAATATAAAGACCAAAATCAGATTATTTCGTTTTGCATCCGAGGAGTAGTCATAAATTTTTTAATATTTACAAACTTTATAGAAGAATGAGATAAAAATGTGGTGACTCTTAACCTTTCTTAGGTGGGTTTTAAATTTATTTTTTATCTCTTATTCTGTAAATATTTACATAATAATTTATTTAGGGGAGAGTAGACGCTACATTGAACCAGCGTCAATAGTGAACCACTTTAATTTTCTGAGAAATGACTGAGTGACATTTTTTCTTATTTAATATATGAGGGGCTGTTAGTAAAAGTGGGTTAGAAAAAACAATTGAAGAAAGAGTGAAATAAGTAACTGACTTAATAGAAAAACGGAAAAAATTTTGTATTAGGAGCAAAAACGGATTGTTTATGTGTATATATATATATATATATATATATATATATATATATATATATATATATATATATATATATATATATATATATATGCTCACTATTTAGTTTGAGGTCCTATTTTATATTACACGGAGAGAAATCTGTTAGGATTAATGCTCGAAACTTTTCATATACTTTTTTCCATAGATTCTTTGATGCTAAAATCCTAACAGAGAGCCTATTTATTGCTCGAGTCCGCCTGAATATTAGGCGGAGTCGACTGATATTCAGGCGAACCTCTTATACTTTTCGCTAGTAAGTGCTTATGCTATATTCATAACCTCTACTCTATGCCTTATTCGCAACAGATTTCTCTCCGTGTACACATATACTTTGGGGACATTTTGACTAGTTTGAGGTCGGACCCCAAGCTAATTTATATTTTCAATATAGTTTGAGGTCTTTTTTGAAATATATGTTAGACTTATATTTTGGGGTCCTGTACAAATTCTGCAACTCCAATAGGTGGAGGCACAATGTCCATTTTTTATTTGACACGCCGACCTCAAACTATGTACAAAATATAATATTAATATACTTGCTTAGATAATACAACTAACTCTTAGATTCCTTTGTCAGATTATTTTTTTGTAAATTAAAATGTTTTAGTGAACTATAAAGAAATATTTCTAAATACTTATTTTAAAAAAAGGTTTAAATTGATAGTAATATTTACTTACATGATTAGTAGAAATATTTAACATGAATTAAAAATGTTAATTTATTACAAAATATGCAAAATAAATTTTAAATTTTAAAATAGAAAAACCTAAAAAAACTGATAATTATATTTTTATGTAAATTATTTGAAAATATTCACTGAGCCAAAATAAAAAAGCTTTTAATTTTTTAACATAATTTTTTCTATTGTGGTACTATGATTTTTCATTTACTAATCGTTGACGGTCGCAATTTTGAAAAAAGTAAAAGTCGATGTTATAATTTCCGAATAAAAATCTTTTTTATAAACGTCACTTAACAAAATGTCAAAAATCACGCAAAGAGTTATATTGAAAATCGGCAGCAAATCTGCTTGTTATGTTTTGGAAAAACAAAGAAAATGCATGCGGTGATTAAAGATGGTAAATTGGTAAATTTGTCGTTTTCAAAGGATCATAATTTTGGTCTAAATTGAAATAGAATGTTCTACATTTTTTACATTTAATCAAAATTATACTAATTTTTATTTCTTGTCAAAAAATTTACTCTAGGTTGAAAAACATAGGTTATTTTACAGAAAACTGAAATTTTAATTAATTTTAAAGAAAATTTTCATTTTTAAAATCACATAATTCCAAAACTTTTAGAGATAAAGAGTTTGATATTTTTTCAATTTACGTAGAATTTTATTGGCTTTAATTATTTTATAGAACATTAATTATTTATATGCATTAAAAGTGAGTAGTTTTGTAAAAATGAAACATTTTCGCAGTTTTTTTTAAGTATTTTCTGGGCGTCAGTTATTCCAAGGAATGAAACATCTAGGAACCTTTTATTATGTCAAACTAATTGATTTAAGTCAGCAGTAATATTTCTTTTTTCTATTTTCTTAAAAATATGTTTTTTAATATTTTTAAAAAAATGAGTTTTTTTAAAAAGGGCTTGAGCGATTTTTTTCTTTTTTGGCTCAAAATCATCAAGAGGCATCCCGGAAGTAAAATTAGAAGAAAACCGCAATATACAAGCTAGTTTGGGTTGAACTTCGTTCAGACACACCGTGAATATGTAAATGTTCAGCTTGAGACTTTAAAAATATTAAAATTTTAATTTATACCTTTATCGGCAAAAAATTAATTAAAATTTTCAGGAAAATTTCGAGGGAGTAGGTTTCAATGAGATTCATTGTTATTTAAATTTTGAAAATGAGCATTTCCCAGTCAAAAATGACTGTCAAACTGATATAAAAAAATTCTCATATGTACAGTTGTGTTTAATGTAGCCTTCTTTCTGAATTACTGCTGTAATATAAAAAATCAGTGAGAGAAGTTGGCACACTGCGCCTACATCTTGTGTTTCGTGGCCTAAGATGACAAAAAAATATTAAAATCAATCATAAACTCTACATAATGATTCCAATAACAAGCGTTGCTATGACAACCATTACCATAGCAACTGTAAACATAGCAAGCAGTTTCATAGCAATTGTTGCTATGAAAACAATTACCGTAGCAACGGTTGTAATATCAACCATCATCATAGCAACGGTTGTCATGGCAACAGTTGCTAGAGAAAACTACGGACGGACACCGAAGTCTCGCCATAAGGGTTTTGGCCCTTGGCCACGAAACCCTTAAAACTATGTTTTTTGTATTATTCAAAAGGAAACTTTCATTAAACACTAGTTTTCTTTCAAAGTTTATGTTATATGTATAGATCATGCAATTTCTTTGTCTTCTATTAGGTATCATAGAAGAAGAATTTTTTCTTCAGTCATATTATGATACTCGAATAGAAATTCAAAATTCAAAATATTTAACGTTTCGACAGTGAAACTGTCATCAGACTTAAAACAATTTAATATAAAATTAATAGGTACATAAAATAACAAAAAACTTTTTTTAAACTTAAAAGTAGGAAAAAGTAAAATTGCCGTAAAATAGACAGATATTAAAATTTAAATAAACGAAGAAAATTGAGAATAACCATACAATTTAAAAATTGTCGCAAAAAGACTGAAAGACAATAAACATTTTAAAGGTCAGGTGTCAGAAAAAATGTTTTTTAAATTAATTTTTAAATTTAAAATAAATAAATTAATTTAAATTAATTTAAAATTTTGTCTCATTTAAAAAGAAAAGATTATTTTGATTTGGGATTTTTTGGTAAATACAAAGAGAAATGCTCTGGGACCCTCGCTGCTCTCGAAATTTTTACAAAATGTTGATCGCCGCCACCTTTTAGACCGCTGACACATAGATCCACGTGTCTGTGTGTTCGCCGCACAGAATATTGTATTCAAATTTTATGTCAATCAAAGTAACTTTTAAATATATTTTTTAAATTTATTCGAATTGCGCTTTGTTTAGGTCCTTATTTGGGTCCACTAAAAAGATACCTAAATCTATTTGCTAAATATCTTTAGTCAGATTTTTTATGTTTGTTGTTAAAGCCAAAAATGCACCCTGGGGCGAAAAGTTAAATGTATATTTACATGTTGTTAAAAATGTTTTTTACTTTTTTGTTTTGTTGGGTGTATTTGTTTAAAAATTATTTATCTGACATTGGGCAAGTACTTTGTCAAAAAACAAGACAATATGAAAAAATCAGCTAAGAACTTTCCAAAAAAATGAGTTTTCCATTTTTTCTTCCACCCTCCATAAATTCTAAAGAAAGTTTAAAGAAAATCAGCCCAATACGAGATTTTGATTTAAGTTAAAATCAATTCTGTAGGTGATGTGGAAACGTTTTATAGAAAAATTGGAAAGGGCATGTGTCAGAAGTATTTAAAATCTTTTGAGACCACCGTGCCCTGGGAGCTTTTTTAAAAAAAAATTATAAATTTTACAATAACAAATTAGTCGTTTTTTTAGTGAAAATCGATTTTTTGGCTTCCAGATGATACGAAAAATTAAAAAATCCTCTTAGCTTTACCTCAAGAAACATCTCTTTTGATAAATGCATTTTGATTTTTGTAGTTTAAATGATTTTGTTATGAATTACAGCATACACCGCAAATCAACTTATTTGGAGGCACCTATTGTTCAAATGTTGCAATATTACATGCAAAACGATAAAATAAATTTATAAATTTTAAATAATTAAAAAGGTGTACCAAAACATCTTAAATTTAAATACTTCTTTTTGCAGTGTAGTATGAGAACCTTAATTTATATTTAGTATACACTTTGAAGTCTTATATTTATTTCCAGTTTATAGTTTGGGGACAAAACTAATAATGTATATTTACACCAAGTTTTCTTCAAAACAATCATATATTACACTGGGTTACAAAACATGGTCATGTCGTGGTTATTTAAAATTTCCTGTGCTTATTGAAAGTTTAGGTGTCACTGAACAAGATTTCGGTCATTCCCATTAAAAACGAGATGAAAGTGTCAAAAGACCGCATTTTTAGCACTTTTGTAGGCAGTGTAACAAGAAAACGCAACATGATAAAAATCTCTACAAGAGCTAAAATAAAAGCTTAAACCTTCAACTTTAAGTCTCAGAACTAAAAAGTACTTTAATTATCACTGAAAACCTCGTTAATTAAGAAGTCGCTATCTGAAATTATCAAAAAAGTTGGGATATGAAGCACTTAGTAAAAATCGATTTCCCGAACCGAATTCGCTTGTAACATGTTACATGAGGTTTTTTGAGGTTTCTAATAATGAATTGGAACTTAGATTTAAAAAATTCAAAATGGCGGATTTAAAATGGCGATGATAATTTAAAAAAATTTAGTGAATTCGTTAGCAGCTTGTTTCTAGTGGGTTGTCAATGTTGCAGATTGCGATTCTTAAGTTCCAATTCATTATTAGAAACCTCAAAAAACCTCATGTAACAAGTTACAAGCGAATTCGGGTCGGAAAATCGATTTTTACTAAGTGCTGCCTATCCCAACTTTTTTGATAATTTCAGATAGCGATATTTCTGCTTCAAAATTTAAAAAAAAAATTCAAAGAATTTCTTAAAATATATGTCAGTGGTTAAGACATGAACCACAGCCAACATTCTACATCCATTTTTAACCCCATTTTTTACCGTTTTAGGGGTGAAAAAGGGGTAATAAAAATTCAAACCGCCGCCATTTACTTATTCTTTTCAAATTTATTTTTTGTGGTTAATGCCATAGCCAGTAACATATATTTTAAGGGGTCTTGTAACTTTTTTTGCCTTAAAATTAGATGATTTTAAAAAAATTTCCTCATAAGTTTTAAACCATAATTGATCAAAAGTTTTTCGTGTATGTTAAGAAAATTTAATAAAATGATTTCAAATTGGAAAAAATATATAAACCTTCCTTCTACAGAGGGCGCTTTGTCTACTAGTAAAAATTATTTTTAATTACGGTTGTCACTGTAGCTCATAGAAGAATCATCTGAAATAACAAAATCAAACATAATTTGAAAAAAGATGACTTAATACAGGACCTGAACCTCGAAATACTTAAAAACATCAAACATTAAGAAAATCGTACGCTTTTGAATCTACAAATCTGAAAAACCACAATTTCGTTAAACATAAATGGTACACAAAAAGTGTAATTTTGAACATTAGATGTAAATCAGAGGGTCAGGTCCTGTATTAAATCGTCAATTTTAAAATTAAATTTGATTTTTTGATTTTAGTCGATTCTGCTATGAGCTACAATGAAAACGAGTAATTTTTACCAGTGGCCAAAGCACCCTCTGTAAAAGAAAGATACTTATGTTTTTGCAAATTTGAAAATTTTTTTAAAGACTTCCTAACATACACAATGACATGTGAAAACTTTTGATCAATTATATTTTAAAACTTATGAACATAATTTTTTTTTAAAATTTCTGGTTTTAATACCTAAAAAAGTTAAAAGACTCCGTAAGGGTGGTTTTTCATAGAAAAGTTAAAAAATTAACATTTTTGTTTTTTTGAAATTTCTTTTTCATTTTTTTAAATAATAATCTAAATCTTTTAACCTATTAAAATTGATGTATTTTTACAAAAAAAATATTTTGACATCTAAATTATTAGATTAGGCGTTTGTCACAGTGTGATAAAGTTGACTCTGAAAAAATAAATCGTTTTGCGATAGACACCATTTTGCCATTTAGAATCACCAGAAACCTGAAAACCAAAAAGTATCTTAAAATATACATATGTGGTGAGTCTGTAAACTAGAGGTTTTACTTAAAACCAAAAAATAAAATAATGGCAGATTTTTGAACCAAAAATTCGAAAAACGATGTTTTTTCACAATTAAATCTAATGTGGCGGAAGGGGGGGTTACCGATTGAGTTGATCCTAGTTTACAGACTCACAACATATGTATATTTAAAGATCCTTTTTGGTTTTTAGGTTTCCGGTGATTCAAAATGGAAGAATGATGTCTGCCGCAA
Organism: Leptopilina syphax; assembly: GCA_032872505.1. Lineage (NCBI taxonomy): Eukaryota > Metazoa > Arthropoda > Insecta > Hymenoptera > Figitidae > Leptopilina > Leptopilina syphax. The sequence goes on along the minus strand of CM065468.1, from coordinate 39,619,237 downwards.
AACGCTTTTTTTAGAGTTAACTTTACTACACTGTGACAAACGCTTAATTCAATACTTTAGATGTCAAAATATTTTTTTTTGAAACAATACATTAATTTTAATATATAAAAAGATTTAGATTATTATTTTTAAAAATGAAAAAAAATTTCAAAAAAACAAAAATGTTCATTTTTCGACTTTTCTATGAGAAACCCCGCTTAAGAAATTCTTTGGATTTTTTGTTTCAAAAATTTTAAAGCAGCAATATCGTGTCAATCAATTTTTTCAGGAAAATCACTTCAGCCACCATTTTGTCGCCATGAAGGGAAAAAAATATATTTTGCTAATCCTTAATATATGTTTTACTGTGTCAAAAGAGCCCAGTGTTGCGATACATTTTACTATACAAAAATAATTGTTTAAAAAAACACGTAAAAGTGGTGTACGGTCCATTTCATAAAAGTAAGCAATAGCTAGACCACCCTCCACCTTAAATGCTTACGTTATACATGAATAATCCAATAAATTAATTATATTATATATTAAGGCATAGTATGAGGTCTTTAATTATACTTAATGTAGGGTAATGTCACCTTGAGTGGACCGCTACTTTGAGTAGTTTTTTCACTTTGTGGTGGCTGTCATAAAAAGTTGAATGTCTTTATAAGTGGACTTTTATTTATAACCCGCGGTTATCCAGATATCATGTTAATATTTTAAATAAAATAAAAATTAAGTCAACATAACCTGTCATAAACGATACAAATTATGATTATTCTACTATTATCAAGATATCCTGTGGAATGTTTGTATAATTCCAAAAGTAAGTTAGCATAACCTGCCCAAGACGATGCACCACCTACGAATAACCCAATGATATCCAAAGAATTAAAGACATTCTATCAAATATTCAATCAATTTTAAAGGTATGTCAACATAACCTATCATACACAATACACCTGCGAACCATCTAATGTTATCTAGATATCTAGTCGAATGTTTGGACAATTTTATAGGTAAGTCAACCTACTATTAACAAGGTATTATTGGGCAATTTCTAAGGTATATCAACACTTATCTTCGAAGGCGATGTTCCAGCTTATCACCTACTTATCCAGCTATCCAATCATTTTTTTATTAATTTCAAAAATAAGTTAACAAAACCTGTCAAAGATGATGTACTAGCTGAATCAACCACTTTTATCCAGTTATCCGGTAATTATTTTGGGCAATTTTAAGGGTAAGTCAACATAACCTTTCTTAGACGATGCTCCACCTACTAATAACTCCCTTATAGCCAAAGATATTCTATTAAATATTCAAACGATTTCAAAGATAAGTCAACATAAACTGCCGTACACGATACACCTGCTAATCATCTAATGTTATCCAGAAATCCAGTCAAATGTTTGGACAATTCACAGGTAAGTCAACATAACCTGTCGAAGACAATGTACTAGTTAATCACCCATTTATCTAGGTATCCGGTCATTTCTTGATTAATTTCAAAAGAAAGTTAAAAAGATCATTCAAAGACAATGTACCAGCTTATTAACCACTGTTATCCAGGTATCTGGTGAGTTTTTTGATCAATTTCAAAGGTATAATTTTTAATCACTTATTTTTTTTACTTTTTTTGTTGAGAGAAAACTAAATTTAATAAAATTTGTAGAAGATCTTAAAGATTTTTTTATTATATTTGCATTTTGTAAATATAATATTATTTTACTTATTTTTAGTTTCTGCTTTATTCTTTATCTCTTTCAATTTGCATCTCAAGCTTTCCGTTACTTCACGAGCATCGCTCAACTTCCAATTGTTTTTCTTTGCTGTGTTATAGGGCGTATTCTGAAATAAATTAGTTTTTTAAAATATTTTTTATTTTTTATTTATTAATATTTATAAACTTGTCTTTTTGCCCCAATTTCTAGCGTTTACAATTGTCCCTGAAGAAATTTTCTTACATACTATAAACATATTCTAAATTTTTGCTCCTACCGAACGACTTGAAAATTAGGAGTGCTCGTATTTGCCTGGACCACCCATCTAATGTGTTTTTCTCGCCAGTGGAAAGGGAAACTGTAGATAACCTCTCCTATGCACAACAAGTCGTTCTGTAGGTGCAAAAATTTAGAATAAGTTTATAGTATGTAAGAAAATTTCTTCAGAGACAATTGTAAACGCTAGTATAAGGGCAAAAAGACGAGTTTATAAATAAAAATAAATAAAAAATTTAAAAAATATCAAAAAACTAATTTATTTCAGAATACGCCTGTAACACAGCAAAGAAAAACAATTGGAAGTTGAGCGAAGCTCAATATTTAATAGAGTATCTTTAATTCTTTAGATATCATTAGGTTATTAGTAGGTGATGCATCGTCTTGGGCAGGTTATGCTGACCTACTTTTGGAATTGTACAAACATTCCACAGGATATCTTGATAATAGTAGATAATCATAATTTGTACGTTTATGACATGTTATGTTAATGAACCTTTGAAATTGATTTAAAAAATAACCGAATTACTGCATATCTGTAGGTTATTTACTGGTGCATTGTTTTGGTCAGGGTAGGTTGCTTACTTTTGAAATTGTCCAAAATAATGGCTGGATACTTGGATAACTGTGGTTGATAAGCTGATGCATCGTCTCTATGTTAACTAACCTTTAAAATTGTTTTTAAAAAAATGACCGGATACCTGGATAACTGTGTGATTAGCTGGTACATCGTCTTCGCCTGGTTGTGTTGACTTACCTTTGAATTGACAAAACATTTGACTGGATTTCTGGATAACATTAGATGGTTAGCAGGTGTATCTAGTGATGCATTTGAGCGAGATATACGAGCAATGAGAAAGAATGAGAAAATATTCCATTTTTTTGTTTTAAATCTCGTCTCATTTTATCTCATACAATCAAGATTCTCAAAAGATCGTAAACTTCGATCATCTTTTCAATATTTATGTTAGTGTCAAAATTTACGAATTGACAAATGTTGAAGTTAACCCTTACATCACCAGAAATGATTAAAACATGGTTAAGATAAACTAAATAATCATAATAATGTTACAGTATTAGTATGCTGGCCACAATAATATTTTGCTTAAAATATTAACGAAGACGAAAATCTAAGGTATCTGTAGGCAGATTTCCCAAAATTTCCTAAGCAAAAAATATGGAATTTTTAAATGTATACAATTTACAGACAATCTACAGACAAATACATTTAAACTAGATTTATAATTTCGTATGACAAAAATATGACCTTCTCAAATTTCCCTTTTACCAATCTATGTCTAGTAAAGAAAAATTTTGGGAACTGGTTGGGCCCCGGGATATTCGGTGACGCTCGGATCTTGGCAGAAATGTCTTACAAGGAAATGTCGCGAATAATATCATTTATTTATTATTGGAAATTGTATTATTATTTATAAATAATCTGCGTAGTTTTTAAATATATTCCTCTAAAAATAAAAATACAAAAAATAACTTGATATTTAGATAATAAATGATAATTTGCGAGGTGTGCACGTTGAAACACACTGTGATACGCAAGTTAAAACGCTTACAGTATGAAAATAATACTGTCATTAAAATTAATTTTGAACCCACAATTTTTAAGCGTTACATGTTATTCGTCTGTAAAAATTGCGAATATAAATATTTCGATGAATTATTTTTGTGCAAAATAAAATTTAAATTTTTTATTATTTTCTTTAAGTTAATTTCTAATGTTTTAATTTCTTTATTTGCGCTAAGACCATCAAAATAAGTGAATAAACAATTATAATCTGACGTAATTATTAATTTTGTTTTAATTTAAAATAAATTTTCATAACGCGGTGCTAAAAAGGACACTTTTTTGCACCTTGTTATGAAAAATATCGTTCGTAACTAGTGCTAGCAGTATACCACTTGTTTTTTGGTCAAAAGTAACTTGTTTAAAAAATCAGCTTTAAATTTTTCATTTTTTCCAAAAAAATAACTTTCTTTGGCAATGTTGTAGCGCTGACAATACTTTTGAGAAAACTTTTTAAATTTTTCGCTTACATTTCCTTGTAAGACATTTCTGATAAGATCCTAGCGTCACAGATAATCCAGGGGAACAACCAGTTTCATACATTTTTCCTTACAAGATTCTTACTAAAATTCAATTTTTTATAAGGAAAGTTATGAAAATTTCTACATGGGGTATTATCAAAATAATTTCGAATTCACTGGTTATTCACAAACCGTATTAACTTTGGATATATCCGGACTAATTCCGAATGACAAAAACCTGACCCTAAACCGCACTGTTCTAAACAAATTTCAAATTAGTCCAAAACCTGTCCGGTTGTTTAACCAGGGAGCAATTATGTACTTTAATTATTATAGAAACCACAAGAAGCATACCTTTTATTTTATTAACTTTGAAGTATTAATACAAAAGTTAGTTATATTATAAAGATAAATCTACTTCTATTCTAAAAAAATGTAAAAAGTAAATAATTCAAGTATTAGCTTATAACTCATTGCGCTTATTTGTACCTGACTTTAGGCAAATACCAATTTAAAATTTTTAATTTTAACATATTGTAAAACCAAGCACAAGAAGTGCATTCCGAAATTTTATTAATTATTATTTGATTCTTAGCATAGAGCAGCACAAAGTAATTTGTCGTGGTCAATGAGTTTATAGCTAATCGGATTAACCTTTCTTAGTGGCATGATTGCTAAAAAATTCAAATTAATTGATAGAACCACTTCATTAGTTTATAAAAAATCACTAAATGTCAAAGCGGAACGTCAATGTACTGGACCACTTCTATTTACAGAAAATGGCCCACTTCTGTCCACAAGTATAATTTAACATAACACCTCACGACAATATGAAACAGTCTCTATAAATTTTTCAAGGTTAGGTCTGTAAGGTCTTTATTTTATACTTTATTAACAATTTGAGGTCTTCAATTTATATCCCGTATATAGTTTAAGGACAAAAGTAATAAAGATGCAGATGTCTACGACGTAAAAAATGCAACATGTATCGATAAGAAAAAGCAAATTTAGTTCATTTACAACAAAATTTTTTTATACACTACCGTCCACGAGTACCAGGACGATTACACGCGATCCTATAAAAAAACATGCCATCACTTTTTAAATCATAACTCGGAAATAAAAGAAGACACAAAAAACTTAAATACGGTTAGAAAGCTGCTTAAATTTTGCGTAAAATAAGCCGTCTTTAAAGTCATATCGTTAACTGTTTTTTATGTTGTAGAGTAAGAATGAAATAAAGAAAATTATCAAATTTTTTTCATTTTTGTCTCTTGACTTTTCATTTGATTTTTGGAAATGTTTCTTTAAACAAGCATTAAGTCTTAATTTTTATTTGGAGAATAGTTTAAGGTCTTTATTTTATACCTTATTAACAGTTTGAGGTCTTCAATCTATACTCTTTATACACGGAGAAACTTTGTATACTAGTTTCTGTTAAACTTACCATGTGTTCTTAGTAAATTGACTACTAGAGTGGGGAAAAACTGCAACGGTATCAATATTTTGTAGTCTGACTAGTAAACACAAAAAAAGAGTTTGAAAATTTAGTAGTCAGTTGATCAACATTTAAAATTCACGATTTCGCTAAAAAAACAATGTCGAATGTCAGTGACAGGTATACAGAATGTCGCCACTCATACTAATGAGTAAGGAAGAAATCTATTTTACCTAATGTCGATTGATAACTTAATTTAAACGCAACCTAATCTAATTCCCTAACATACAGATAAAGTAGCGCACACTGTAATCGACGGAATGCATATACAATTCATATAGAGAAAATAAGTCAGTGTTCTTATATACTAATCCAACAATTGTATTTCCACTTGGGAGAAAATTTGTATGCATATGTTGAATGCCGTTTTAAACAATATTTGTTTGTTATACAAAATTGATAAAATCAATTAATTACTTAAAATTAATAAGGTCTATTTTTGAAATGAACAGAATTAATTTTCATCAAACAGGATTCTTGTAATAAATTATAAAAATGTTTGACATATAAAAAAATAAAATATAATATCATTATTATTTCGTAAAATTGTTTGTTTAATTATTTAATTTAATTATTATTTTTTTAATATAAAAAAATTTTACATTAATAGAAATCATTTAAAATTTTTTCCATTAATTAAAATTAATCATATTAATATTAATTAAGAAATTTAGAAAAATCTCCTTAAATCTAATTCAAATATTTAAAAAATTTCAATTTAATTTGAAATTTTAATTAAAAAAGCAATTACACTGAGAAAAATATTAAAGGTCAATTCTGTGACAATGAAATATATAAACATTTTGTTCAAGTTTAAAAGACTTGTTCAAACATAACCTCACATTTACTGATAAAAGAGAACCAGGTGGAATGACGGCGGCCATTTAACTCGAACACATGTATATGAGATTAAGTGGTTATGTGTGACTACACGAACAGCGGTACTCGTTTTTATGAGTGCAGTTCTGATAGTTTGACTACTAAATTGTAAACGCAGCGCGAAGAAAATATTATTCTTACGAATATAGAAAATAAAATTTCGACATTCACTTTTCAACAACTTTTTTTTCTCGTACATCATAAACGAGTTTCTCTTAACTTGACTACTAAATATTGAAAAAAAGAGAACATGTATTATTATCAAAACTTCTATTAAATAAGAAATTTCGTCTTTTGACCACTTTTTCCCCACTTTAGTAGTCAATCTACTAACAATACATTGTGAGTTTAACAGCAATTGGTATTCAAAGTTTTTCCGTGTACAGTTTAGGGATAAAAATTTTAAAGAAATAATAATAAATAAAATAATAATAATAATAATAATAATAATAATAACTTTTTTGAATAGTAGTATGCCTTCTATTAGAATCACGGTGAGCTTGAATTAATTTTAACCCAAAAGTGCTCCCCCATTTAATTTTTTTTTTATTTTTATTCTGTTATTAAAACTGATTAATTTAACCTAAAAACGAAAATCATCTATGAAAGGAATTAAAAGAAAACTCAATTTTTCTTAAATTTTTACAGGTTCATTGTTTCAATTTATCTTAACCCATTAACGCCTGAATGCACTGAATTTTTAGTCTGACTTCAAACTTAAGTATTTCTTAATAAAAATACTATTTTCTTTTCAGACAAAATTTTTTTTTATGTATTGGAGTGTCCTCTATCTGAATATCATGTTTAAAAATTATTACAAAATTGTTTAACAATATTTTTTTGCATATAATTAAAAAATTACACAATTTTTTAATGATTTTTTTTTTTAAATCTTAAATTTAAATGTCAAAAAATTTTTTTTAACGGTTCACATTTCCATAAATCGTGCACTCGAATGTTACACTTTCCAAATATATATCGTCCTTTTGTAAATAAACTTTTGATTTTTCAAAATGGCGCCTAAAAACTCAAAAATTTATGAAAATTTAAAATTTATTGTCCGATGTACAATTTTTTTTTAAATTTGGCTTGAAAATGCTCACTCGCGGGTTTTTGGGGTCGCTGATTACGAATCTGAAATTACTTTTTGAAAATTCAAAATGGCGGATCCAATATAGCGGACAAAATTTTCAAAAATTAGTCGGATTCTCTTCAAACTCCTTACTCGGGGGTTTTCGGGGTCGCTGATTACGAATATGAAATTACTTTTTGAAAATTCAAAATGGCGGATCCAATATGTCGGACAAAATTTTCAAAAATCAGTCGGATTCTCTTCAAAATCCTTACTCGGGGGTTTTCAGGGTCGCTGATTACGAATCTGAAATTACTTTTTAAAAATTCAAAATGGCGGATCCAATATGGCGGAAAAAATTTTCAAAAATCAGTCGGATTCTCTTCAAAATCTTTACTCGGGGGTTTTCGAGGTCGCTGATTACGAATCTGATATTACTTTTTCAAAATTCAAAATGGCATATCTCATACAACGGGTAAAGAAGGTTAAATTTTATTTAATCCTTTTGAAAATGCTTACTCAAGAGTTTTTAAGGACACTTTATTTAAATATCTTTAATTATTTTGAACATCTTTAGCCACCAGTTGCTAAACTGATGTTTCCAATTCTCACCGCGTGAAGGTAGATGAACAACGAGAATCTTATTTTTTTTAAATTTTGTTTTTAATTTTTTTTTTGCTTATGACCAGTATTGTAGTCGCGTGTTGCCAATCATCAGATCAAAAAAATGGACTTGGGTGATATTTGAGCGCTTAATTCAATCATCAATAACGAATGCGGTAATTTTACACAACACTGTAAACAGCGAATCGAAAAAAATTGGGATAAAAGAGTTTTCTATAAGCATTAGCAAAAGTTATCTGATAAACAAAAAGTGCACAAATCCTGTTGTGGAAAGAAACGAATCACAAAAATATTGCTCAACAAATAAATGTTCAATAAGAACACGAAAATCTTGCCGCACCTGTCTTCAATATTTTTGTGAAAAATGTTTTAAACAGGCACACGGAGTGTAGAGAAGCAATAAGAATAAAAAAGTTGGACAACTATAATTTTAATATAATATATTAATTTATAAAATAAAAAAAATTTTAAATCCAAAAAAAATTAAAAATTAAAAAAAGCAAAAAAAAAATTTTTTTAAAAAATTTAAAAAAAAATAAGATTCTCGTTGTTCATCTACCTCCACGCGGTGAGAATTGGAAACATCAGTTTGGCAACTGGTGGCTAAAGATGTTCAAAATAATTAAAGATATTCAAATAAAGTGTCCTTAAAAACCCTTGAGTAAGCATTTTCAAAAGGATTAAATAAAATTTAACCTTCTTTACCCGTTATATGGGATATGCCATTTTGAATTTTGAAAAAGTAATATCAGATTCGTAATCAGCGACCTCGAAAACCCCCGAGTAAGGATTTTAAAGTGAATCCGACTGATTTTTGAAAATTTTTTCCGCCATATTGGATCCGCCATTTTGAATTTTCAAAAAGTAATTTCATATTCGTAATCAGCGACCCCGAAAACTCCCGAGTAAGGATTTTGAAGAGAATCCGACTAATTTTTGAAAATTTTGTCCGCCATATTGGATCCGCCATTTTGAATTTTCAAAAAGTAATTTCAAATTCGTAATCAGCGACCCGAAAAACCCGCAAGTAAGCATTTTCAAGACAAATTTTAAAAAAAATGTACATCGGACAATAAATTTTAAATTTTCTTAAGTTTTTGAGTTTTTAGGCGCCATTTTGAAAAATCAAAAGTTTATTTACAAAAGGACGATATATATTTGGAAAGTGTAACAATCGAGTGCACGATTTATGGAAATGTGAACCGTTAAAAAAATTTTTTTGACATTTAAATTTAAGATTTAAAAAAAAAATCATTAAAAAATTGTGCAACTTTTTAATTATATGCAAAAAAATATTGTTAAACAATTTTGTAATAATTTTTAAACACGATATTCGGATAGAGGACACTCCAATACATAAAAAAAATTTTGTCCGAAAAGAAAATAGTATGTTTATTAAGAAATACTTAAGTTTGAAGTCAGACTAAAAATTCAGTGCATTCAGGCGTTAATGGGTTAAAATTATTCCATGGTTAAAATTTTAAGCTTTGAATTTGTGTACGCTCACGACAAACAATATTTATATGTATTTTATTACAAAAAATGTAATATTAATTATGTACGCATTCGTGAACAAATGAATGTGGTCAAAATTATAAACATATGCATGTCATCTTAAAAATAATACTTAAGTTAGTCGTCAAAATGCCGAAGGCAAGAAATCATGAAGAAAATCGAAAATTCGTTTGTCTGTTGTGCCTTGGCAAAAGTAAAACTATGCATCTTATAAAAGGCGCATTGCATTCTCTTGTCAATCAGCAATTTCCATATGATAAAAATAATAATTGTTTACCTACCGTTTTGTGCTTCAATTGTAAGCGTAACCTATATCTCTATCGAAAGGATCCTACAAAAAAAATCAAGTTACCAGATTACAAGAAATTTTCACCATTAAAAAATGTAACAAGAATGAGCTCCGAATCTGTGTGTGAATGTAATTTGTGCATAATAGCCAGCAAAAGTTCATTAAAAGTTTCGAACGCAAGTCCAAAAAAACCAGGTAAATAAAAATGTATTGCAATTCAAGTGGTTATAGGCACAAAATTGACACAATTGTTTTCCAAACAGAATTAAAAGCGACTTTAATCACTAAAACTCGATGCCCTAATTGTCTTACCGTGATATCCAAAGGGATTTCCCATAAATGTTCGCTTCCTAGACGCATTGAAAATTTGACTAATCAAATTCAAAAGGCAGGACCCAAAGTTGTCGAACAAGTAATTTCATCATTATTGAAAAGAAAATTGGGAGATGATGAATCAAGTTTATCTCTTAGTCAACCACATGGAGGCAAACCTCTTAAAGTCGTCGTTGGTACCAAGGAGGATAAAAGCTTCACAAAGAAAACACTGTTATCAGCGGACGACTTCTTAAAAATTCAAACAGGTACACAAATATCACAGAGAAAGACATTAGAAATAGCAAAAGCATTGCGTATTGCTACAAAAAATTCGAAGGTCATTGAACCAAACTTGAAGAAATTGTTATCTATAAAAAGTCATTGCGTTGATAAATTTTTCGATTTAAAAACATTTACTTTTACGAAAAACAAGGGTCAGGAAAGTATCAAAGAAAATAAAATAGTTGCGTTTTGCACAAATGTGGAAGGTCTAATTCAGTATGTCTCCGAAAAACGTGGAATTTTTGATTTTCATCTTAAATTTGGCATAGATAGAGGGGGAAATTTCTTGAAACTATGTTTATCAATACAGTCAAATATTGAAACACAGGTAACAGATAAGCAACGTCAAAAATTCAGTGACGGAATATGCGCCAAAAAATTCAAAGAATCAGGTGTTAAAAAATTACTTATATTAGCAATAGTACAGGAATCTCAAGAGAATTTTGAAAATGTAGCACAGATATGGACGATGTTAAAAATAAATCAATTCTAAGGCTCAATAGCTACTGATTTAAAATTAGCTAATATTTTAGTTGGTGCTATGGCGCATAGTAGCTTATATCCCTGCACTTGGTGTTATGTTAAGAAAAATGAAATGAATGTTTGCGGAGAGTGTAGAACCGTTCGTAGTATTACAGAAAATTTTGAGAATTGGCGTAAATCAGGGAGTAAAAAATCTAATGCAAAGTTGTTCAAAAATTGCATTCATCCTATGATCACAGCAAAAGAGGACGAGTCATTTCTCTTTGTCATTCCACCTCCAGAACTACATTTAATGTTGGGCGTAACGAATACTTTGTACACGCATTTACTTCGCAACTTTGAAGAAGATGCTCTAATGTGGGCAACTAAATGTTCTGTAGTTCGAGATGTTCGTCACGGTAGTTCGGGCTTTAATGGAAACGCTTGTAAATCATTACTTAATAAAACTGATGTACTCCGATCATGTTCAAATAACATAGGATGCTTAGCATTTGTAGAAGTTTTCGAAAATTTTAATTCAGTTGTCAAAGCTTGCTTCAGTAATAGACTCGACCCGACATTTAAAGAAAAAATTGACACATTTAAACAAAGTTATCTAGAATTAGGGATACCCATTACACCGAAAGTTCACGCTGTTTTTTTCATGTTTTGGATTTTTGTGAACAAACACAGAAAGCGTTAGGTTTCTATAGCGAACAAGCTATGGAGTCCGTACATGCAGATTTCCAACAGACTTGGAACAAATACAGTGTGCTCAAGACGCATCCAGAGTATTCGAGTAGACTATTACATGCTTTATGTGAATATAATTTATTACATTCAAGTTAAATGTATGTACATTTTTTACAAAACTAATTTTAAGAAGTTTAATGTATTAAAAGTTGTTCATTAACAGTTATATTACTTCAAAAGTTTGCATCGAATTTGCATCGAAACATAAAGCATTACATGCTTTATGTGAATATAATTAATTACAATTCATTTCAATTTGAATGTATGTACATTTTTTACAAAACTAATTTTAAGAAATTTAATGTATTAAAAGTTGTTCGTTAACAGTTATATTACTTCAAAAGTTTGCATCGAAACCCGTCTTGAATAAACTATTTTTTGTTAATTAAGAAGTAATTTATGTTTCAACGCTTCTTATTTCAATTTTCAAATAATAAAAGAATATCTCAGGCTTTCTATCTTTCTTATACCTACCAAGCTGTAAGTAAGTATAATAATTTCTCTTCCAAAGGAGTAAAAATACATTTTTATTGTATTTACAGATTAAAAAATTGATATTACATGCTTTTTTGATGAAAAATTCGATAAATACTGTTTGCGGTCAATCCACGAAAATTCGAACAAAGAATTTCAACCATGGAATAGTTTTAAGTTAAGTTAAAATATTTAACCTACAAAAAATGGAGTTTTCTTTTAATTCCTTCCATAGATGATTTTCGTTTTTAGCTTAAATTAATCAGTTTTAATAACAGAATAAAAATCAGAAAAAAAATTTAATGGGGGTCACTTTTGGGTTAAAATTAATTCAAGCTCACCGTGGAATATTTCAAGTTTATGGTGTTCTTAATTCCATTACGCCATAGACTTAAAACATTCTTATGGAAGGAACACCACGTTTCAAAAAGTTGTCTTTTTGTGTTTTTAACTGCTCGTGTCATAGGTTTGTTCAGGAGTTTTGGGGTTGCTGATTACAAATCCGATGTCACTTTTTAAAAATGTTAAATAGCGGAACCAATACGGCGGACGATATACTCGAAAATTCATCAAATTCTCTTAAAAATTCTTGCTCGGGGTTCATTGATGTCGCAGATTACAAATATGATATCGATTTTTAAAATTAGGGATCCAATATAGAGAAAGATATTTTATAAATATATGTGTATGTATATTTTAATCTTAATGTAACAAAATTCAACATTTTTATGTTGTAGTAAATCTGACACACTGTAAAAAAGATTCTAAATTAGGGCTAATTTCGGTATTGAAATTGAAACCAATTACGATTTAGTAACAAAATTGGTACTAAATTCGTAACTTTCTTTTTACAGTGCATCGAGTTTGTATTCAGTACACCAAAATTCATTAGGGTTTGGTACTATGATAACAAATAAAAAATCATAGACTTAAAAAAAATTAGAGCATAGATTAAGGTCTATGTTTTATACTTTATTAACAGTTTAAGGTCTTTAATTTATATTCCGTATATAGTTTGAGGACAAAAATGTTAAAGATGCAGATGTTTACGACGTAGAAAATTTAACATGTATCGATAAGAAGAAACAAATTTAGTTTATTTACAACAAAATTTATTTATACACTACCGTCCACGAGTACTAGGACGATTACACGCGAAAAAAATTCTATCACTTTTTCAATCATATCTCGGAAATAAGAGAAGATACAAAAAAACCTAAATACGTTTAGAAAGCTGATTATATTTTGCGTAAAATAAGCCGTCTTTAAAGCCATATCGTTAACTAGTTTTTATGTTGTAGAGTAAGAATGAAATAAAGAAAATTATCAAATTTTCTCATTTTTGTCTTTTGACTTTTTATTTTATTTTTAGAAATATTTCTCTAAACAAGCATTATATTATTAACCCCTTAACTGCCGATGGCAAAGATCTTTGCCATTTCGGACTTTGTTCTGACTGCCGAAAAACTGACAATCTTTGCCATGATTAAAATTGATGTAAAAAAGTCAAAAATGGCTTAAAATTAAAAATAAAATGATTCATGGAAATAATTTATTTGTTTAAGGATTTCTTGATCCATACAAAGGAGTTTGATACATTTCTGAGATAACACACAAAACAAACATTTCACAAATCAAATTTTAAAAGTAATTACAGTCTAGTACAATCATGATATACCTAACAATTGTTTTAACAGAATACGGCCTCTTATCATTTAAAAAATTCATCCAAGCATTTTTCATCATCTCCCCATCATCGGCGCATTTAAAGAACTGTTTTCTAGTTTCGGAGAGAGCTTTACATTCAATAAATAGGTGGTATTCGTCGTAAATAGGTCTGCGCTCTTCACAGTTGCTTTTTTTATCTCTGTCAAATTTAAAACATTTATTATTTAGAATTATTCTAGATTGAAAAACATTAAGCAATCTGACCTGAGCGAATATTTTAATTATTGGAAGAGGGAGTTTAGATTTAAAATAGGGTTGGAGACCGTCATATAGAGCTAGATGCGGATAAATTTTTAGAGATGAGGAGGTCTGGAGCCTGACCAAATCTTTTTCTATCAAAAGAGTCTCATAACTTTTCAGTAAATGAAACTTGGTTGTTTTTAAAATATCGACTGACAAGTTACTCCAGATCTCCTCTGCTTTAATACTTTCAAAAAATATTGTTTTAATTTGGGCGGCCCAATTATATTTAACGTCCTTGATTTTAAAGTCTTTACTGTCTGCAATACTTTTCAGCTTGATAAAGCAAATCTTAGGGTATCGTTCATCCTCCATTTCATATAACTTCTCCAACCATTTCAATACCATTTTAAAGATTCGCAAGGAGATATGACGTCTACCCGTTTCTATCCTCACTGCGTAGTTCGGCGTATTTTTAGGAAGGTTAAGGACTCTTTTGTAATATTCTAACTGAATTTTCTCCAACTCATCCATATATCTAAGACCCCAGATTATTACCGCGTACAGTAAGGTACCAGAAATAAAACTCTTAAAAAATTTGTTAACAGGGTTCCAGGAATTAGGATTTAGTTTGTTTATCAGGGAAATGGAGGTGCTAATTACTAATTTTGTTTTACTGGTCGCCGCTTTTAAAGTAGGTGTAAAGAGCGCAGACCCCGTAAAAGGGATTCCCAGATATGTGTAGGAGTCAACAATTTCAATCCTCTCCTCGCCATACATTAATAACGGGTATCTTTTAACATGGCCACGCCCCTTTTTCTGATAAACTACAACTTTTGTTTTTTCTACATTAATAATCAATTTACTTTCGTAACAATACTCCCGCAAAACTTTAATTATTTTGATCAATTCGACTATATTATCGGCAACTATGGCCATGTCGTCAGCATATGCTTCTTTTAAAATTTCTTTGCGATGATTGATTGCGACTCCTCTTATTCCTTTACTAATCAAGTACTCCTCGAGATCCGCTGTATATAGATTTAAAATCGCCGGACTAAGTGTTTCGCCTTGCAATACCCCTTCCGTCACTTCAACTCTCTCCGATTTACCTTCTATACTTTTAACAGACATGTTCGCTCTTGAGTATAGACTCATCAAAATCTTAATAAATTTAGATCCGGTTCCCATATTACATAATTTATTTTTAATTAACTTGTGAGGCAGGGAAGGAAATGCTCTTTTAAAATCGATATATAATACAAATAATTTGCCCTTACTCATATTCAGCCTGTTTTGTATCAAGGAGCTTAAAGTAAACAGATTGTCTACACAGCTACGACCTACTCTAAAACCGGACTGATATTCAGGAATTATATTGACTGAAATGGCCCATTTATTAAGTCTTTTCGAAAGAACCTGCGTGAACAGTTTCAGGATGCAATTTAATAAAGCAATCGGTCTGTAGTTTAAGTGGTCTATTTTACTTCCTTTTTTATATATCATTATTGTGTCTATCTTAGTCCACGATTTCGGAACTTTTTCTTCTTTCATAACTTTATTAAATAATTCCCGAATAAAATTGATCCCACTATCAGGCAGATTCTTCAAGAACTCATAAGAGATCTCATCGGGGCCAGGGGCCTTGTTGTGTTTACATTTATTGAGACTATTTATAATTTCATCGTTGGTTATGCACACATCCATAATTTCATTACAAGAGTCAGGAACGTTCATCGAATAACTTTGAGGGTTTCTTTGGGGGAAAGTTCCTTTAAAGAATGTCACCCATGATTCCAAATCTAACTGTTCAGAATTGAATGGTTTCCGTCTAAAATTGTTCACTACTTTCCAAAACGACAAGGAATCCTTACAAGAGGCCAAAACTTCCATAGTATTACTAAAATAAAATTTCTTTTTCTTTTGCAGTAACATTAAATGAGTTTTTTTCATAGTAATATATTCCTTCGAAATATCTGGGGGAAATCCTCTCGCTCTACATTCATTTAACTTTTGTTTTAATTTCTTTTTACTCAACCCACATTCATTATCCAACCACGGTTTAATAACGCTTACTTTATTAACAAATTTCGAGGTCATGCCTAAGTCACTGGCGACGTTTTTTATTGTATTTATTATACATAAAGACAAATTATCAATATCCCTTATTTGATGATCTAACGTCAGAGCTGAAGACATAGCTTTCTTAAATTCATTTGCAAGATTATTCTTCCATTTAATTTTCGAAACTAGTTGTTTATTCTTCATCTTGAAGTTCAATGAGAGAGCTACTGGGAAATGGTCCGAACCCGAAATTAAATTTTCTACTTTTAAATATTTAATCAAATGAGTGCTGTTAAGATTTGACCAAATCATATCAATTAATGACTTACCTCCCAAGGAGTTCATGAAAGTGAAATTCGCCGGATTATCTCCCGCAACTCTTCCATTAAGCAGAAACATACCCAAAGATTCCAAGTTTTCTACCAATTTAACTCCTCGATTATTAATTATTTTATCAAGACTTTCGCGCGAATTAGTCAAATTACTATTTAAAAAATATACATCTTCATCTATTTGGTTAAGATCACCAACTCTACAATTCCAGTCACCTCCGATAAAAATAGGTAGATCAATGTATTTTTGATTTATATCAAATATAATTTCATTAAACGATTCTATGCTTTCCGAAATATTAGTAAGAGGATTAAAATATAAGAGACCAATGATAAACTTAACATTACTTTTTCTTACACACACACAGATAACAATAATTGAGAAATTTACATACAGAGTTTCTACCTTATAAAAACGTTTGTTTAACAGAATCATCAGTCCACCTTTAGGTCTACCTCTTCCATCACACTTCAAGGCCGGTGAGAAAATGACCTCAGATTGGAAATTTGACTGAGTAATATTTAATCTAGGAGATGATGTCGCCCAAGTTTCTGAAAAACATAGGATATCCTCGCTATTCGAATATTCCAAGAGATCACTAATGTGTTTACTACCCCTGGAATTCCAGAAGAAGATTCTGGGTGAGAAATCCCGATCGAGATGTCAATCCTTAGTGTTGTTTTCCACAATTTCACTAGAAGCTGTGTCTCTTTTAAAGTAATCTTTCAAACTACCAGAAGAATGCACTAACGGGGCCTTTTTCCCTTTTATCTTCTTCACTGAGGAATTAGTCTTTGAGCCTTGTTGATTTTCCCTCTTACGTTTGACTGCCGACGAAAAAGAATTGACCGAGTCATCACTGTCGGACACAGAGGCAATTTCATTCAGACTATTCTCGTCGGGAGCTAATGTCTGTATAAACTTCAAGGCCGAATATTCATCGTAAACTTTGTTTTCACAAAATAATTTAATATTTCTCACTTGAGCAATTTTACCTAGCTTTTCGAGAGAGTCTTTGTAAACAAATAATTTCGCGCGGGTTTCATTACGCACTATTCTTTGCTCTTTCGAGAGGTCATTGGTGACAGTTATCTTCAAGTCCCTCAGTTTAATCACATCTTTAAAGATCGTAGATTTATGATGCACTTCATTAAAAATAATTAAAAGAGGGCCAGCACCTTTGACGGCTCTCAATCTTTTAACCGAACAAATATCTTCCTTTTTAATGTCTATACGAGCAGAGGCGAAAATTTCGAGCACTTTACTTATCAAAACTTCACCCTCCGATTCTTCGACTCCAAACATAATAAGATTTTTCTCTCTTTCCTTTTTTTGAAGATAATGAACCACAGACTCAACTTTAGACAGCCTCTCCTTTAATTGACTATTTTCTTGAGACAATATTTTATTACTAGTTTTACAAACCTCTAAGCAAGAGAATAATTTCTCGTTAGCACTTTTTAAACTAACAATGTCAGAGGCTACACTAGACAACTTTTGATTATTTTCACTAATATTCACTTTTATGTCTAAAAGTAACTTCATTAAATCGTCATTCGTAGCCATTGTTATTTAATATAATCAAAAGAACAAATCCAATTGAAACCGACAGCACAAGTTTAAACTTAAATCGTCGGAGCAAAATATAAACACGTCCTTTCAGCATGAGTGCTACGATCAAAGTCCAAATAAAATGATTTCTGGAGTTCGTTCTGAGCACTCGTCTAGGACGGACGTGTTTATAAACTGAGTGTTGAGCTGATAATCAAAAGTCTTAGGCCCATGATTGGTATTCATAATATAATGATTAAATGTTTGAAATTTGTAAAATTTCGGAGTGCATAATTGTGAATTTTATGAAAGATATCAAAACGGTCAGTAAGGCTAATATTGTGCTAGGAAATGTAATCTCCTTAATCAATAGGCTAAAGTTGGATGAATGGAAATCAATTAATAGACTCTTTGAATCTTTGGCGTCAATTGTTGTTTTATATACATCTGAAACATGGGGAATCCGATACTTAGATGAATTAGAGAAGGTACAGACAAGTTTTTTTAAAAAAAATTATGCAACTCCCAAAAAATACTCCTTCATATGCATGTCGTCTGGAGTCAGGGACTCGGAAGCTGGCATCCATTGTATTTAAAAGAGCATTGGACTTTGTTGAAAAAATTCTAAGTATGGAGGAGAATAGATACCCAAAGAAATGTTTTTTGAGATTAAAAATTCTAGAAAAAAATGAGATCTCAACAAGCAAATACAACTGGTGTTTACAAATAAAAAAAATTTTTGAGATAATTAATGAGACAGAAAGTTGGAATGAGATATCTATTTACCTCCTTCAAAAAAAAAAACGATGGACCAAGGCTTACGATAATTTTTTATTCCAGGAGGACCTAAGGAGACTGAATGAGTCACAATCTTTACAAGTTTTGCCTCATTTACCATTATATGGTGGTATTCAAAAATATCTATTATTAAGAACACCTGTTAACCACAAAAAATAATAGCTCAAATAAGAATGTTAAACAAATATCAAAGTAGGGTTATAATTAATAGCACAATAGTAAAATTTAATAATAATCCAAAATGTGAAAGTGTGGAATGTTAATCAGTGAGAATGTGTTTCATTTGTTAGTTGAATGTTCGTTTTATAGAGAAGATAGGAGGGTGTTTATATTGGAAGACAATGATCTGCATAAAATTATGGAAATGATGTCGGTTTTTCAAAATTAAAAATGGCGGATCCAATATAGCGGACGACTTTTTTTAAAATTGATCCAAATAACCTAAAATTTGTTACTCGGAGGTTTTTAAGGTCGCTGATTACAAATATGATGTCTTTTTTCAAAATTCAAATTGGCGAATTCAATATGGCGGACGACTTTTTTAAAAATTGATCCAAATTACATAAAATTTGTTACTCGGGGGTTTTCGGGGTCGCTGACTACGAATCTGATTTTAGTTTTTCGAAATTCACAATGGCGAATCCAATATGGCGGACGACTTTTTTTAAAATTGATCAAATTACCTGAATTTTGTTACTCGGGGGTGTTTGGGGTCGCTAATTACAAATATAATGTCGTTTCTTTAAAATTCAAAATGGCGGATCCAATATGGCGGACGGCTTTTTAAAAATTAATCCAAATTACTTGAAATTTGTTACTTGGGAGTTGTCGAGGTCGCTGATTACAAATATGATGACAGTTCTTTAAAATTTAAAACGGTGGATCCAATATGGTGGACAACATTTTGAAAAATAAATCAATATAACTTAAAAATAGTTAATATTTTTATAATATTGAAAAATAGTGTTCTTTGAAATATATAAATTTACAGGTGAATTTTAAGTTTCTCAGTTTATCTTTTTTATGAACATCTTATAATCTTTGTCATCAGCTAGTACATTTTTAAATAATATAAGTTCCCAGGAGTCACCTCCCAATCTGCTGTCCGTTTGGGTTCGAGGTGCTTGACAATAAAATTTATCAGCATACTTTTTTTTGTAATTTTTTTTTAATATCTTAGAAACTTTATTTATATTTGCACACAATGCAAATTTACAATTTTTGAAAACTTGTCTAATTTTCTCTAAAGTGTCTTTCATGTAACATTCTACGCAACGTTTAGTTGGATATTTGTATTTTTCAGTTGAAGCAATTAGACTTAACTTCATTTTCCCTTTCAGCATTTTTTTCGTTTGAAACTTTGAATAATTGTTCTTGCGATATAAAATTAAATAATATAAAAAAAATAATATAAAAAACTACAAAAAATTCTAAAAAATATTAAATGGGTGATTTTCAAATAACTGTCATATTTGCATGTCCCCATAGAAAAATGACTAATAAAATTATTTTGTTTTGCCACTAACTTCATAAATCCCTTAATAGAAGTCTCTTCTTAAAGATACTTAATATTCAGTTCATTAACTAATCATTATCATAGTTAAAATTAAGAAAATAGGGTTAAATTGTCAGGTCCGTGGCATTCGTTTTTTTAAATTTTGTTCTGAAATTTTTACGTGAGCAAATATTGAGACTATCTTTTAAGTACTTTGTAGGACAAATCTAACCAGATGTTTTACATATAAAAATATTTTTATTTTAATGATATTCTACGTACACGAGCACTTTTTTCATGTTTCAAATTGTTAATTACTTTCTACCTACACATGTTAACGACATCGTGATTAGATTACTTAATTTTATTTTTAATTGACTTCTACTGGTATTATTTTCAAGTGCGAACATTGAAAAGAAAATATATATTAATTCGATTTTTTATTTATTTACATGTTTTAACTGTAATACACATGTCAGGACCGTGGAAAAATGTCAGGTTCAAGGCGTGTCACTTTTGCGTTTTGTTTGCGTTTTTTATCGTAACTTTAGAAATATTCAAAATCTTGTAATTTCCTTTTGAACATATACGTCAATAACAAAAATGTACTGATATATTTAATGAATTTCAAATTTGGTTCACTATTCTAGCGAAGAAACGTCTTATTCAAAGAATCACAGTTATTTGAAAATCACCCAAATACAAAAAAATACAATAATAAAAAAAATAAAAAGTGGGTTGCTAAATCCTATTGTCTTTTCGAACCCAATCTGACATCAGTTTGTGGGGTGCATCCTGAGGACGTATGTTATTTGTAAATATACTAGCTGATGACAAAGGTTATAAGATGTTCCTAAAAAAGTTAAACTGAGAAATTTACAAAACACCTGTACATTTATACATTTCAAAGAACACTGTTTTTCAATATTATGTCATCTTATAAAAATATTTACTATTTTTAAGTTCTATTAATTTATTTCTCAAAAATTCGTCGTCCATATTGGATTCGCCATTGTGAATTTCGAAAAAATAAAATCATATTCGTAGTCAGCGACCCCGAAAAACCCCGAGTAAAAAATTTTAGTTAATTTGGATCAATTTTTAAAAAAACTCGTCTGTCATATTGTCTGGGCCATTTTGAATTTTGAAAAACCACAATCATATTCGTAATCAGCAACCCCGAAAACTCCAAAGTAACAAATTTCAGGTAATTTGGATCAATTTTTAAAAAACCGTCTACAATATTGGATCCGACATTTTGAATTTTGAAAAACCCTCATCAGATTCATAATCAGCTACCCCGAAAACCCCCAAGTAACAAATTTCAGGTAATTTGGAACAATTTTTTAAAAAGTCGTCCGCCATATTGGATCCGACATTTTGAATTTTAAAGAAACGACATCATATTCGTAATCAGCAACTGCAAAAACCCCCGAGTAACAAATTTCATGTAATTTAGAACAATTTTTAAAAAAGACGTCCGCCATATTGGATCCGACATTTTGAATTTTAAAAAAACGACATCATATTTGTAATCAGCGACCCCAAAAAGCCCTGAGTAACAAGTTTCAGGTAATTTTGATCAATTTTTAAAAAGTCTTCCGCCATATTGGATCCGCCATTTTGAATTTTGAAAAACCGACATCAGATTTGTAATCAGCGACACTGAAAACCCCTGAGTAGCAAGTTTCAGAAAGATTAGACGATTTTTTATTTTTGGCATTCTGGTCATATTTATTGTTTTTCAGCCGGCAGTTAAGGGGTTAAAAGACATACATAATAATAATATAAAATAAAAATAATAATAATAATAATAATAATAATATATAAATAATATATAAATAATATACATTCATTGTTCAAGAATTTTGTCATATAATTAAACCATAGTTAGAGGTCTTTATTTTTATTTGGTAAATAGTTTAAGGTCTATATTCTATACCTTATTAACAGTTTGAGGTCTTTAATCCATACTCTTTATACAGTTCGGGGATATAAATTTTAAAGATATACACCCAATAACATCTATGCTTTCCTTTCGGTGTGGACAACTTTTTGAAAAGTATTATGCCTTCCATAAAAATATTTTAAGTCTATAGAGTTTTTAATTCCACTACGCAATAGACTTAAAACATTCTTAGTGAAGGCATACCACATTTCAAAAAGTTGTCTTTTTGTCTTTTTAACTGCTCGTGTCAGAGGTGTGTTCAGGGGTTTTTGGGTCGGTGATTACAAATCCGATGTGACTTTTTAAAAATGTTAAATAGCGGAACCAATATGGCGGACCATATACTCGAAAATTCATCAAATTCTCTTAAAACTTGTTACTCGGGGTTTATTGATGTCGCAAATTACAAATATGATATCGATTTTTAAAATTAGGGATTTAATATAGGGAAAGTAAATCTGACACACTGTAAAAAAGATTCTAAATTAGAGCTAATTTCGGTATTGAAATTGAAATCAAATACGATTTAGTAACAAAATTGGTACTAAATTTGTAACTTTCTTTTTACAGTGCATCGAGTTCGTGTTCAGTACACCAAAATTCATTAGGGTTTGGTATTATGATCTTTCTTGCAAAGTACTTTGACTTTTTTGTGGGGCTGTGTAATTATCGTTTAATGAGTATTATACAGAAAATATTGATTTTCAAAATAAAATGGAAATACAATTATTGCTTTAAATAGCTCATTTTTGTCCTCAAACTATACACGGAATATAAATTAAAGACCTTAAACTGTTAATAAAGTATAAAATATAGACCTTAATCTATGCTCTAATTTTTTTAAGTCTATGATTTTTTATTTGTTATTTATGAGTTGTGAAGAATAACAAAAATTTGACAAGTATCCTGGATATAATATTCGAGATAATGAGCTATTTAAAGCAATAATTGTATTTCGATTTTATTTTGAAAATCAATATTTTCTGTATAATACTCGTTAAACGATAATTACACAGCCCCACAAAAAAGCCAAAGTACTTTGCGAGAAAGATCATAGTACCAAACCCTAATGAATTTTGGTGTACTGAACACGAACTCGATGCACTGTAAAAAGAAAGTTACGAATTTAGTACCAATTTTGTTACTAAATCGTAATTGGTTTCAATTTCAATACCGAAATTAGCTCTAATTTTGAATCTTTTTTACAGTGTGTCAAATTTACTACAACATAAAAATGTTGAATTTTGATACATTAAGATTAAAATATACATACACATATATTTATAAAATATCTTTCTCTATATTGGATTCCTAATTTTAAAAATCGATATCATATTTGTAATCTGCGACATCAATGAACCCCGAGCAAGAAGTTTTAAGAGAATTTGATGAATTTTCGAGTATATCGTCCGCCGTATTGGTTCCGCTATTTAACATTTTTAAAAAGTGACATCGGATTTGTAATCAGCAACCCCAAAACTCCTGAACAAACCTATGACATGAGCAGTTAAAAAGACAAAAAGACAACTTTTTGAAACGTGGTGTTCCTTCCATAAGAATGTTTTAAGTCTATGGCGTAAAGGAATTAAGAACAACATAAACTTGAAATATTCTAATAGAATGTATGCTACTATTCAAAAAAGTGTCCACAGCAAAAGGAAAGCATAGTTGTTATTGGGTTATTTCTTTTAAATTTTTATCCCTAAACTGTATAAAGAGTATACATTGAAGACCTCAAACTGTTAATAAGATATAAAATAAAGACCTTAAACTATTCTCCAAATAAAAATTAAGACCTCAAACTATGTATTAATTATATAACAAAATTCTTGTACAATGAATGTATATTAGTTATATTATTATTATTATTATTATTATTATTATTATTATTATTATTATTATTATTATTATATATTATTATTATTATGTATATCTTTTAATTATATAATGCTTGTTTAGAGAAACATTTCCAAAAATCAAATAAAAAGTCAAGAGACAAAAATGAAAAAAATTTGATAATTTTTTTTGTTTCATTTTTACTCTACAACATAAAAAAGAGTTAACGATATGCTTTTAAAGACGGCTTATTTTATGCAAAATTTAAGCAGCTTTCTAACCATATTTAAGCTTTTTGTGTCATCTTTTATTTCCGAGATATGATTGAAAAAGTGATAGCATGTTTTTTATAGGATCGCGTGTAATCGTCCTGGTACTCGTGGACGGTAGTGTATAAATAAATTTTTTTGTAAATAAACTTAATTTGATTATAGTACCAAACCCTAATGAACTTTGGTGTACTGAACACGAACTCGATGCACTGTAAAAAGAAAGTTACGAATTTAGTACCAATTTTGTTACTGAATCGTAATTGGTTTCAGTTTCAATACTGAAATTAGCTCTAATTTAGGATCTTTTTTACAGTGTGTCAAATTTACTTTCCCTATATTAAATCGCTAATTTTAAAAATCGATATCATATTTGTAATTTGCGACAGCAATAAACCCCGAGCAACAAGTTTTAAGAGAATTTGATGAATTTTCAAATATATATCGTCTGCCGTATTGGATCCGCCATTTTGAATTTTGAAAAACCGACATTAGATTTGTAATCAGTGACCCCGAAAAACCCTGAGTATCAAGTTTCAGACAGATTGGACGATTTTTTATTTTTGGCATTCTGGGCATATTTAGTGTTTTTCAGCCGGCAGTTAAGGGGTTAAAAGACATACATAATAATAATATAAAATAATAATAATAATAATATATAAATAATATATATTCATTGTACAAGAATTTTGTCATATAATTAAAACAAAGTTAGAGGTCTTTATTTTTATTTGGTGAATAGTTTAAGGTCTATATTTTATACCTTATTAACAGTTTCAGGTCTTCAATCTATACTCTTTATACAGTTTAGGGATATAAATTTTAAAGATATACACCTAATAACATCTATGCTTTCCTTTCGGTGTAGACAACTTTTTGAAAAGTATTATGCCTTCCATAAAAATACTTTAAGTCTATAGAGTTTTTAATTCCATTACGCAATAGACTTAAAACATTCTTATTGAAGGCATACCACATTTCATAAAGTTGTCTTTTTGTCTTTTTAACTGCTCGTGTCAGAGGTGACAAGAGAGGAATTCTGATTGGAGAAATGATCTCCAAGAACGATTTATTAGTTGTAAACCGGGGAAAAACCTGGACATTTAGACGAGGTGCGATCGGATCGATTATAGATCTAACGATCGCATCGTCTAATATATTTAGCCGCATAAGCGATTGGCGGGTCTCTGAGGAATATACAGCAAGTGACCACCAGTACATTGAGTTCTCAGTCTCATTGGAAGACACACGAGGAGAAAAAAGACAGGAAGCTCCTAGTCGCAAAATCTTCTCGTGGAATATTAAGAAACTCGACAAGGAGAAGTTCAGCCGGTCCCTAGAAGAATATATCTTAATTGAGGATTCTGGTTGGGTGAGGAGGCTAAAAAGTCTAAATGGAGAGGTGCGAGCGGTGCGAAATATAATCGTCACCGCTTGCAATGCGTCGATGCCACGTCGCAAAGACGCCTTTCCAAGGAAAAAATCCTTGCACTGGTGGTCAAAAAAGCTGGCCTCCTTGAGAAAGGAATGCCTCAAAGCAAGAAGGACATACACCCGATCTAAGGGAGATCCTTTTCTGAAAGAGGCTTTCAAGGAGGCAAAAAATAACCTCAAAAAAGTGATCCGCAAGTCGTGACGCCGTAGCTGGAAGGACCTAATCGAGGAAGTCGATAAGGACCCATGAGATCCAATCCCGATTGGGCCAGGAAGATAATAAGTTCTTTGTTTTCTCCTGCAGAGCCATACCATAGAATGGACTGGAGTTTTTGCAAAGTCAAAGAGGAAGAACTCTTTACACTCAGTGAACTGCAAAAAGCAGGCAAAAAATTGAAAACAGGCAAGGCGCCTGGAATCGATGGGATAAGTAACGAGATCCTAAAGATGGTAATCGACACTTCACCCCAGATTCTGCTTCGATGCTTCAATCTTTGCCTTGAGAGAG
Source organism: Leptopilina syphax (assembly GCA_032872505.1). NCBI lineage: Eukaryota > Metazoa > Arthropoda > Insecta > Hymenoptera > Figitidae > Leptopilina > Leptopilina syphax. Next base: position 39,592,911 of record CM065468.1, on the reverse strand, counting down.
GAGAGATCTTCCGCGACTGGAAGCGACATAGGTTAGTCCTCCTAAGGAAAGGTGAAAAACCTCTAGATAAGGTTTCATCGTACAGGCCTATATGCCTGCTAGATACGATGGGTAAACTTCTAGAGGATATGGTTCTGCAGAAAATGCAAAGCCACTTGACCGAAGAGAATCGTCATCTTACGATGATTTTCTGCGAATGGATCTGCCCGAAGGTGCGGTAATTATCGGCTTTGCGGACGACGCGTTGTTCGTGTGCACTGCCGAAAATAAGGAGGCTCTTGGGATATTGGTGAACGAATGTCTGCGACTAGCAAAAAGATGGCTGGATAGCAGAGGTCTTAAAATGGCCCTGGAAAAGACCGAGGCACTGCTGGTCATAGACAGACGTGGTTATGAGCTCCCACGAATCGTGAGAGACGGATTCGAGGTCAAGTAGAGTAACCAAATTAAATACCTTGGTGTGGAGTTGGATGGAAGGTTATAAACTTCCACCACCACATGGCTACGGCGTCAAATAAGGCGATCGAGTGTGCGGCTAATCTTTCACGGTTAATGCCAAATGTAGGCGGACCCCGTGAACATAAACGGAGACTGGTGGCGAGTGTCGCCCATGCTCAAATGCTTTATTCAGCACCAGCATGGGCCCCATCCAAGAAGACTAGAGACAGGAGGTAAAACTTCGGTAGTGGGGATGAGTCACCAGCCTGTCTTTAACCAGGAGTTTAATTTTAAAAAGTCGTCGGCGCGGTGCTTCTGCACATCACTCACACATTTAAAATTTTCTATACCGTGTGTTTCACACAGTTTAACACATGATATGCTTTTAATTTGAGGTTAACGGTTGTGTCAAAGCGGATACGCATATAAATAATTCAAGTGATTAGTAAATTTAGTGCATTAATTTAGTGTTATTAAAATAGTTATAAAATGCCGAAAACGTGCTGTGTATAAGAAAATAAGAAGAAAAATAAACACAACACTGAAAACCGACGACAATTTTTTCATATTGTATTTGCAGGTTAGATGCGCACTGCGCAGAAGTCTATTGCGGCGGAGACTTTTTTGAAAGATAACTCCTGACCATAAACAGCTGAGCGACTCAGCATTCCCATACCCCCACTACCGAAGTTTCACCTCCTGTCTCTAGCCTTCTTGGCCCCATCCCTGAGGAATAAAAGATGTGACCATCTGTGAAAAGGTACTGTCGGCGCAGAGAACGATAACAACGCGTATCATCTCTGCATATAAGACGGTATCTACGAGTGCTGTGCAGGTACTTGCAAGTGTCCCGCCAGCATATCTTTTGGCGAGGGAAAGACAAAAAATGTTTCTCTTTTCTAAAGAAAGAACTTCCATGGATGAGGAAATAGGACTAAGTAAGGGCTTGATCCGCATAGAAGCGAGGCACAGGCTTATAGAAAGATGGCAAGAAAGATGGGATAGTGAGGAAAAAGGTCGATGGACTTATCGCTTTATTCCGGCACTCGCCACCTGGATAAATGGGAAACACGGTCTGGTTTCCTATTATCTGACTCAGGCGCTCACAGGTCACGGGTGTTTTAAATCGTACCAGTGTCGCTTTAAATTATGCGAAGACGAGGTGTGTGCATACTGTCAGTTCCCTGTGGATAACGTAGAGCACACCCTCTTCTCATGCAGAAAATGGGACTTGGAGAGGCGGACCATGTTCGAAGGTGTAAACAGTCAGGTTACACCGAAGAACATGGTATCGCTGATGAACCAGTCAGAAGAGAATTGGCGGCAAGTCGAAAACTTCATAATCTCGGTCATGTCGAGGAAGGATCTCGACGGCCGCCAAAAAGCGTAATTTAAACAGCTTTTAAGTTGTTTGTTCGTTTCTTATTAATTTATTTTGTGATTTAATTGTCCTTTTACAATTTTAATTTATTTTGTTATTTATTTGTCCTTATACACTTTTGATTTATTTTGTGTTTTATTTGTCCTTATACAATTTTAATTTATTCTGTGATTTATTTGTCCTTATACAACTTTTACCTTTTGACTTTATATATCTGATTATTTTATGTTCCTGTGTTTTACACTTGTTCAATATTTTATTTCTTGACATTTTACACTTTTTTAATATTTGTTTTTTATTATTGTTGTGCTGTTAATTTCGCTTTATATTAAAATAGTTTTAAATTTTAACTATAACGCAGGAGAACCGCAGACAAGGAACAAAGTCGCATCAGCGATAGAGTTGGAGCGCTACCCTCGAAGGCTAATTAATTAATGTCTTACGACAGTTTCGAGGGAGGGTAAAGGGCTCCAACAGAAGGGTGACGGGTATTAGTGGGTCGGGCTGGCAGTAAGTCGCCAGTTTATTAAAGGGCCTAGCGGAGTAAGCATGCAAAATCTGCCCCCGCTCAAAAAAATTTGAAATTCTTGTTACATGTTGGCAACATTAAGATAAAATTTTTCACCAAATATTTTTTCAAAAAATGTATTTTTGTAAGAGTTATGGAGGGGGAAAGAAAAATCAAAAATTTGTTTTTTCTCGAAAACCACTTGATCGATTTTAATGACATTTATATGTGTTTTATAAATTCATAAGAGGAATTTAAAAAAAATTTTTGCCCAAAAAAAAACCCAAAAAAAAAATTTTTTTAATTTAAAAAAAAAATTTTTTTGTCTTATTTTAGAGATACTACTTTGGAATTTTTACAGAAAATTCTCCTAAATGTCTACTTTTAAGAAAAATTTTTGTCGATTTTTTTAATTGGGTACCACATAGTTAAAAAAATTAAAATCCTAGGTGGCGCATCATTCCGGCTGAAGCACAATGTATTCAGTAACTGATTGTTTTTAAATTTCCTTGAAATTTAGTAATTATGCGTTTCTGGGGTCACTCAGTACGAATATAATATTAAATTTTCAAAATGACTTGGTACATTGTGCCTTAGCCGGAATGATGCGCCACCTAGGATTTTAATTTTCTTAACTATGTGGTACCCAATTAAAAAAATCGACAAAAATATTTCTTAAAAGTAGACATTTAGGAGAATTTTCTGTAAAAATTTCAAAGTAGTATCTCTAAAATAAGACCAAAAAATTTTTTTTTTAAATTAAAAAAAAAATTTTTGGGTTTTTTTCGGGCAAAATTTTTTTAAATTTTTTTTTCAAATTCCTCTTATGAATTTATAAAGCACATATAAATTTCATTAAAATCGATCCAGTGGTTTTCGAGAAAAAACAAATTTTTGATTTTTCTTTCCTCCTCCATAACTCTTACAAAAATACATTTTTTGAAAAAATATTTGGTGAAAAATTTTATCTTAATGTTGCCAACATGTAACCAGAATTTTAAATTTTTTTGAGCGGGGGCAGATTTTGCATGCTTACTCCGCTAGGCCCTTTTATCTTATTTTTTATATGTGACGCTCCACGGTGAAAGGGACCTTACGTGACAAAAAATTAATTTTGAGTTATTTATATTATTCTATAATTTTTGAGTTGCTCTTTCATATACAAAAAGCAATAATAATTTCTACTTACAGGTTTTTTTGTTATTAATGTTTAAAAATGAGCTTGTTGAGTGTTTACACGTGCTTGTTCAGAAAATCAGCCCCTCTACTTTTCAAAACTACTACACTGGTTATGTACGTACAATTCGTGCGCTTCGTGTAACACGGACAGCTATCAATGTGTAGTGAGTAGTGGGGCTGATTTTCGCTAAAGCATCTCAACCAATCGGAACGCTCGACTTTAAATGCTTTTTCTGAAAAATCAGCATTTGTCACGTTAGGTCCCTTTCACCGTGGAGCGTCACATATTTCTTTTGTTTTATTATACCAATCCCACATAACCTTAGAGTGCGGAATCCAAGGTATCTGTAAGCAGATTTCCCAAACTTCCCTAAGCAAAAATAATAATAATAATAATATGCATTCATTTTACAAGAATTTTGTCATATAACACAGGTCAACAAAAAAAGACTTACTTTTTTATGAGATAGCGGAATGGTTTCCTATGTATTTTTGGACGCCGAACACGATCCCGACTTCCGAAATTGACCATCACGTCAGGATTTTGAAAAAAGTGGGGGTAAAAAACCCCAAAAACGCTTTTTTGAGGATTTTCAAAATTTTTTTTCTCTTTAACCTGACGTGTAAGAGACTTCCACAAGGTCTTTAATTAGAGCTTGTAATGTGAACTACAAGACCCATATCCATAAAATAAAAAAAAAAGATTTTTTTCAAAAAATGGGGTTGAAGACACCAAAAATGTGTGTTTTTGGATTGCTTTAATAGACTTCTTGCAATTGCTTGGATTAGCTTGAAAACTGTTACTCTGGGTTTTTGAGGTCGCTGATTACGAATCCGCTATTAGTTTTCAAAAATTAGAAATGGCGGATTCGTAATCAGCGACCCCAAAAACCCTGGAGTAACAATTTTCAAGCGAATCCAAGCAATTCTTAATTTTTACATCTGCCATTTTGGTTCCACCATTTTAAATTTTTAAAAACTAATGTCGGATTCGTAATCAGCGACCCCAAAAACTCTGAGTAACCATTTTCAAGCGAATCCAAGCAATTGCAAGAAGTCTATTAAAGCAATCCAAAAACACACATTTTTGGTGTCTTCAACTCCATTTTTTGAAAAAAAATTTAATTTTTTTTTATTTTATGGATATGGGTCTTGTAGTTTACATTACAAGCTTTAATTTAAGACCTTGTGGAAGTCTCTAACACGTCAGGTTAAAGAGCAAAAAAAATTGAAAATCCTCAAAAAAGCGTTTTTGGGGTTTTTCCCCCACTTTTCTCAAAATCCTGACGTGATGGGCAATTTTGGAAGTCGGGATCGTGTTCAGCGTCCAAAAATACATAGGAAACCATTCCGCTATCTCATAAAAAAAGTAAGTCTTTTTTTGTTGACCTGTGTAATTAATACATAGTTTGAGGTCTTAATTTTTATTAAGAGAATAGTTTAAGGTCTATATTTTATACCTTATTAACAGTTTGAGGTCTTCAATCCATATTCTTTATACAGTTTGGGGATAAAAATTTTAAAGATATACACCCAATAACATCTATGCTTTCCTTTCGGTGTGGACACTTTTTTGAATAGTAGTATGCCTTCTATTAGAATATTTCAAGTCTATGGTCTTCTTAATTTCTTTACGTTATAGACTTAAACGCATGACGATTCCCGACAAAAATCCTGTATAATATTTGGTAGACCTTATTTCATTTGTCAAAACTTCTTTTTCATGTAATTTTCTTTTATAAGAATAAGAATGTGTTGCAAATTGTTTATAAACAAAATGTTTTTTCAATTGATGCTAATGAATGAAAATAATAATTTATATTTATGACAATTCGGTCACATAAAATTCTACAAATGAAATTCATAGCATTTGAACATTCAGAAAAATGAAAATTCCACTAAACAAAGATTCCGTACATTGAATTTCTATTAGACAACGAATCTGAAACATGAAAAATCGATTAAATTAACTTTTACTGAAATAATATTTGAATGAAATAATAATTACGTTAAGAAGGACTCTATTATAGAATTTTTTTTATTGAAAATTCGTTTAAGGAGGATAGGTTCACGACGGTAGTCAAGATAACTATTTTTTTTTAAATGTTCAAATATAAAATAAATTTTAATATGTAAATTAAAAGATCATTTTTTAAAATAATGTTGTGTACATTATTATGTAAAAATCTGTAAATAATTAAAATTTTAAGAAAAAACAGTAATATTTTGAAGAACGTAGTGCTTTGCAGTTAGAGATCTGGCAACATGGCATGAACAGCTGATGCGAGCGCATGCGAATTAGTGTTGTTTTGGTCAGTTTTGGTTGACTTTCGTCATGGAGAATAGTTTTTCTTTAGTTTGACAATTTAATAATTTGTTTTTTTTCACTTTTTGAAATAGTGTGTTTTTCAGTACTCAGCTTTATTTAAATTACCGCGCTACTCCGCTTCTCCCACCGCTCTCAACAGTTGCGATGTTGCCACGCACTCCGCGTCACTCACGTCAAAAAAAAAATTAGAAGTAACTTTAAGTTTTTGATAAATAATACTCTGCAACTAAACGGTCGATTTCGTTCTCTTTGAAGTATTATGTTCCTTAAACATTGAATTAATTTTGCTCTAATTTTGAGTTAAATCTCTCCGCTGTGTCAAAAGTTATTAACCAAGTTGTTTTTTTTTTCATTTTTTTTGCGGCCATTAGCTCAATGCTAAATACTGAGAAAAATAGTGAACTTTGGCCGTCAATATCTCGAAAACTATACGGTCAAATTGGCTCAGATTTAACAATAATATGCATTAATATGTCATTTAATTTTGCTGCAAATTTCAAACGAATCTCTATGATTCATAATTTTGAACTAATTTCCTTAAATGAACATTTCGTTTAATAGATATTCTAGCAAATAAAAATGTCGATAAATTAAAATTCGATCTAATGTAAACTCCGTCACATAGCATTTAAATTATTTTAAAAATTCGTAATATGAAAATTCGTTTATATATTAATTGAAAAATTATAGAATATGTCTAAATAAACAATCAACTGAATTTAATATATCTATTTAATAACTATAACATGAAAGAAAATTTTGTTGTAATAAAATATTAACATTTAATAATTCATTTTACTAAACATTTAGTCAATTATAGATTTTTCTGTTTAATAATTTTCATACAATGAAAGCTGCTTAAACATAAATTCTAAAGAATGACATTTTGTTGCAATTTAAGTTTTGAAATATGCAAGTTTTAATAAAAGTAAACTTTCCATTATAAACTATTTATTACTTGAAATATTTGCTAAACTATAATTCTATTTAACAAAAATTTAACAAAACAAAGTTTTTTTTCAAAATTATTTAGGTTCAATAAAAATTTATATATTATGAAATCAATTTTTTTAAACATTAGGTAATTATGCAGAAGAAAAAAAATCCTTCTTCTGCATAATTCTGCAGAGGAAGGACTTTTCCCAATTTTGAAGATAAATAGTTAATTCTTTTTAGGAAAGCTTTCATTTGGCTAGTTTTTGAAGAATTCGGTGGGGGAAGACGAAAAAGTCGATTTTAGGAATGCCAGGGATGGGAAACAAAATTAAAATTAAGATTTTTTTATGGAACTTTTTAAATATTGAACATTTTTAACCCTTAAACAGCGCCCTGGGTGTGCGACACCCATATTTTAGCTTTTTACTCTAATATTTCGGTTAAATTCGTAAAAATTGAACATGTGTTGATATTGGATGGTACATTTTGTACTTAAATTTATGTTTCGTGAGTGACATTAGTCTGCCAAGTGTCTTTGTGTATTTGATAACTTTATGAAGTTGTCGGCGAAAAATTTCTGCTTGTTTGACACTCAGTTTTTGGTTTAAGGTAATTTCAGTAGTTTTAAAAAACTCTTTTTTAATTATTAAATTTAAATAAATCATTATGAAACCTATTTTCCTTTAAAATAGATGTACTGAGCTATATAAGATAATTTTTCCAAAAGATAATACTTTATTCCAGCTTAGAGAACACACTTAAAAGTCCCCGGGTGTCGCACACCCAGTGTGCGGTTTAAGGATGGATTCGGCAGTGTGCGGTTTAAGGGTTAAAAATGTTGTACATAAAAGTTGTAGATCTCATTAAATTACAATTTTTTTGTTCTATGAATTTTTTTCTAAAAATGATTATTTTTCGAGAAAAATGAAAAAAATGAAAGTAACCTATAAAAGTTTAAATTTTCCCAATTTTTAAGATAAGTGGTTAATTCTTTTTGGAAAAGCTTTTATTTAGCTAAAAAATGAAAAATCAGATGGCGAAAGACGACAAAATCGATTTTAGGAATGCCAGAGATGGGAAACATAAATCGATTATTTTTCGAGAAATATAAAAAATACTTAAAATAACCTAAAAAACATTTTAATATGGGAGAAGTCCGCCACTGCTAGTATTATTCCTCATTTTTAAAATATAAAAGGAGTCAAATTGACTTTCTAGTTGGTACTGTAAAAGGTACCAAACCCAGACCCGACCCCCCTCCAACGTGTTTTTTTTTAAAAAAGCCTTTTTTAAAGTGACTCGTGGAAGAAACTATACAGAGGCGGGCAAAACCCGCCTCTCCTGGTATTATTTCTCATTTTTAAAATATAAAGGGAGTCAAATTGACTTCCTAGTTGATACCAAAAGGTCTGTTGTTATCTCTTCTCGAGGCACCTTAAAGAGGCTTCTTTGGTAAAAAAATGTTGGAGGGGGGTCGGATCTGGATTAATTACCTTATAGTACCAACTAGAAAGTCAATTTGACTCCCTTCTTTATTAAAAACGGGGAAGCAAACGAGATGCGGCGGGCTTCGCCCGCCTCTGTGTGGTCTCTTCTCGAGGCACCTTAAAAAGGTTTTTCGGAAAAAATATGTTGGAGGGGGGTCGGCTCTGGGTTAATTACCTTTTAGTACCAACTAGAAAGTCAATTTGACTCCCTTCTTTATTAAAAACGGGGTCTTCCTAAAATCGATTTTTTTGTCTTCTCCCATTGAATTGTTTATTTTTTAACTAAAATGAAAACTTTTCCAAATAGAATTAACCATTTATCTTAAAAATAGGGAAAATTAAAACTTTTTTTAGGTTATTTCAGTTTTTTTTTATTTTTCTCGAAAAATAAACAATTTATGAAAAAAATTCATAGAACAAAAAAAGCGTAATTTAATGAGATCTACAACTTTTATGTACAACATTTTTTCAAATTTTTAATATTTAAAAAGTTACAAAAAGAAAATCATAATTTTAATTTTGTTTTCCATCCCTGGCATTCTTAAAATCAACGTTTTCGTCTTCCCCCATCTGATATTTCATTCTTTAGTCAAATGAAAGCTTTTCCAAAAAGAATTAACTATTTATCTTTAAAATTGTGAAAAGTCCTTCTTCTGCATAATTACCAAACCTTCTCTTAATTACATCTTCATATTAATTATTATTTTCATTCATTAGCATTAATTGAAAAAACATTGTGTTTGTAAACAATTTGCAACAGATTCTTATTCTTATAAGAGAAAATTACATGAAAAAGAAGTTTTGACAAATGAAATAAGGTCTACCAAATATTATACAGGATTTTTGTCGGGAATCGTCATGCGTCCCGGCGGACGATATACTCGAAAATTTATCAAATTCTCTTAAGGAGGATGGTCACCGTCTTTTCGGGGCAGGCGGCGAGAGGGAAATTCACATGCTTTTATATGGGATTAAAACTGCAAATACCAACTGTTTTAATATATATTTTATAAGTGAAATAAGCAATACTTAATATTCTAGACATAAAAAATAGTATTTTTTAATAATTCCAATTCATTATTCTTAAAAAATATTTTAAAAAATAATTATTTAATTAAGTAAAAAAAATTTTGTAAAAAAATTTTATGAGCATGGAGATCGTGACAACAGCGCATTCCACATGCATGCTAGAAACAGTGTTGGTAACACTGAATATAATTTCATTCGTATATGATTACATTGCGACGTTGCCACGTTTCTATTATGTTAGAGAGGTTAGAAAATCTGTAACTTTACGTCAGTTTTAATGTTATTTCTAAAAATCAGGACAGTCGGTTTACTCAATTATTTTTTTAAATTATTCCAAAAGTATTAAACTTTAAAAGAGTATGATTTTTAAGAAAAGTTTAACTTTTTTACACAAGTTATTATCAAAATAGTGCACTTCACATAAGAGCCCATATAAAAACATGCAATTTCAACAATTAATTTATCAAAAACGGGACAGTAAAAAATTTTAAAAAAATTGTTCTATAATTTAGACATTCTTAATAACAAGTTTTTTCAAATTTTAAAAAATTCTTAACATTTTTATTTGAGTCACCATCCTCCTTAAAACTTGTTGCTCGGGGTTTATTGATGTCGCAGATTACAAATATGATATCGATTTTTAAAATTGGGGATCCAATATAGGGATATATATTTTTATATTTTAAAAATATATGTGTATGTATATTTTAAGCTTAATCTAACAAAATTTAACATTTTTATGTTGTGGTAAATCTGACATACTGTAAAAAAGATTCTAAATTAGGGCTAATTTCGGTATTGAAATTGAAACCAATTACGATTTAGTAACAAAATTGGTACTAAATTCGTAACTTTCTTTTTACAGTGCATCGAGTTTGTGCTCAGTACACCAAAATACATTAGGGTATGGTACTATGATTTTTCTCGAAATTACTTTGTCTTTTTTGTAAGGCTGTGTAATTATCGTTTAAAGAGTATTATACAGAAAATAATGATTTTTAAAATAAGGTGACAATACAATTATTGCTTTGAATATCTCATTATCTTGAATATTATACCTAGGATAGTAGTCAAATTTTTTTTATTCTTCACAACTCATAAATAACAAATAAAAAATCATAGACTTAGAAAAATAGAGCATAGATTAAGGTCTATAATTTATACTTTATTAACAGTTTAAGGTCTTTAATTTATATCCCGTATATAGTTTGAGGACAAAAATTTTAAAAATACAGTTGTTTAAGACGTAAATAATGCAACATGTATCGGTAATAGGAAACAAATTTTATTTATTTACAACAAAATTTATTTTTAGCCTACTTAAAACTTATGAGAAAGAAGTATAATTTTTATATTATTTTTGGAAATATTTTTCAAAATAAGCATTATTTTGACTTAATACATTGTACAAGAATTTTGTTTCAGACTTAATAGATAGTTCAAAGCCATAAATTTGTTTCCGATACATAGTTTCGGGACAGAAATGTAATTTTCAGAATTAAAAAAATATGTACAAAGAGCTTGTTACTTTTATCCTGAGAAGTTTTTTGATAAACCTTACATAATAAAATTTAAAACAACTTATTGTATTTTATTAAAGTAAATATTTGTCATCTTTAGCAAGGAATAATAAATAACTAGTAAACATTAGATGTCCTCAAACTGTTTACGGGATACAAAGGTAAATTACATAATTAATTCATAGTTTGAGGCCTTAATTTTTATTTGGAGCAGAGTTTAAAGTTTTTTTTAAACATTATTAAGATTTTGAGGTCTTTAATCTATACTCCTTACACAGTTTAGGGGCAGAAATTTTAAAAATATACACCCAACATATATGCTTTCCTTCCGGTTTGGACAGCTTTTTGAAAAGTGGTGTGCCTTCTATAAGAATTTTTTATGTATATGGCGTACTTAATGCTATTACGCGATAGACTTAAAACATTCTTATAGAAGGCACAGTACTTTTCAACAAGTTGTTTAATCTGGAAGGAAAGCTTATATGTGACCGGGTCTGAGAAAAAGGCCCTACTGACCAAAAAATAAATTCTTTTATGATGGTTTCTTATAGTTTAAGACCTTAGAAATATAATGCAATCAGTCCTGATTGTTAAAAAATTTTTTTGCAATTGTTTAAACAAATTAAAAAAATTTTTTTTTAATTTTTGTTTATGAAAATATAGGTAATTTTAAGACAAAAATTACGCGTCATCGGTGACCTCGTTTTCTAAGTGTCAAGAATATTTTCACTAAATCTTAAATTGAATGCCTAAACCATTTACAAAAAATTCGACTTAATTCCTCGAAGATGATTCCCAAGTATACCCGTCTTCGGCAACTTGATTGTGCAAGTCAAAATAACTATGGATTACACAGCTCTACAAAAAAACGAAAAAAATTTGCGCCTGGGTTTATGTAATGATTTTTTTATTTATTATTTACTAAAATAAGAGAAGAATATACATATTATTTTTAAAGTTTGCTTATTTAGTAGTTGAAGACATGTTAAAAATATATTTTTTCAAAAAAAATGTATTGCAAAGATGGCTGCTGTGCAGCATTTTATTGGAAGACGTCTGTTTTTAGGGTTTTATGTCCGGACAACTAACGTCCTCAATTTTTGATTTGGAAAAAACCAAAATGTTCTTATTTTCTATACATCAACAGCTATCGACTCACGTAGAATTTTTTTCGATATTTTGAAAAATGATGCATGACTGAACAAAAAAGTTTTATTACGTACTTTACAGATTTTTGATTGACCATTTCAATCAGAAAATCATAAATTTTCAAAAATATGGTACAAACGTTCTCCTATCTGCAAAAGCAAACTTTTTGATAAAATATAATTTTTTTCCTCATATCTGTCGATAAATCTATCATAAAAAATATCCTAAATGTCAGGCGCAAATTTTATGTTGACTTGTGTTATTGTAGAGTTATCAGTTCTGAACTTGCAAAAATAATTTCAGACCTCTAGGACATCCGGAAGTCTTTTAAATTAATTTTAAAAATTCCACAATTTGACTTTTGCAAAGTAAATTGTTTATAACAATTACAGGGTTGTTTGGACAATCATTTAATCATAAAAATCGGATTCAGCATAAAAAAATACATAAAGAACACTCATCATGTTAATTAAAAATGTAAAATGTTTCAACAAATCTAATTTATTTAGATAGAAAACTTTAAACGCGTTTTTCTCGAAAAGTTAATTTTGGTAAATAGGTCCCTTTTCTCAGACCCGATTACATATGTTATTGAGTGTACTTGTTTAAGACGTAAATGATGCAACATGTAACGTGAATAATAAGCAAATATAGTTTCTTTACAACAAAATTAATTGGTATTTTATTTAATAATTTTTAACTTATTAAACATAAAAATAAGGAAATACATACATTTTTAGTAATGTTAAATGTCGGATCCATTTTTGAAGCAAAAAATTGTTTTAAAACTTTATTTCACATGAGTTTTTATCTTAAAATCATTCGAGGGTCTTTAAAATTTGTAGGTTATGTGCGACCTACAATAATTTCAAAATAGGAATAACAGTAGGAATGTAATTTCCATGAAGAAGGATAAGGAGACCTCACGCCCATAGTTCGTAGCGCTAAAAGTAAGTCCTGTGTAGGGTGGTTAGAGATACTTATGGGTTTAAATGAAAAGTCTCCTCGCTTACATCCAGGCTGGGTCGACTCAGTGTAAATTTTGTGGCAAAAGATTTCTTGTCTACAGCGCCTCTGTAGTGAAAACAGGGTGAACTACTAGTTGTGCATGTACACGAGTTTGCTTACGTGTGTTGGTAAACTTCGAATGTGTTGATTTGCTATTTGAATCAAAATAGCGACTTGCGCGCCTCTGTAGTGAAAACAAGTTTACTAAATTCTTTTGCCGCGACTACATAGGCAAGTCGACCCAGCCTGCTTACATCATCGCTCCGTGGTGAAAATATAAACTACATAAAACAATATTTATGTTTAATTGCAATCAGACTGCAATACAAAAATTATTAAAAATCTCATTTCATTTCTATTTAATGCAATCTGATATGCAAGTATTTATGAAATTTATTTTTATTTACTACAAAACTATAAAATAATATTTTTTTAGACAAATATTAACATGCAAGCAGGAGTGTCGACCGCTTAACATAACCACAAACTAAGAAGTAAAATTTAACAGCAAATTAAACGATAACTAAAATAATGTCACTAAATTCTGAAAGATTCAGTTGTACTAATTAGGTAATGAGGTTAGGTCAAGCGGTTAACACTTCTTAAAACACCAAAACAGTAAAAAAATAATTCTCTATTTTTACGACTTTCGTCAAGAATACATTATATCTGTATTCCCCTAATGGTGGGCTAACTTTTAAACTGCGTGAGGTCTTTTTATCTTACTTCGTGGTAATGACATGCAGCAAGACGTGTATTTGACATTATAGGGCAGAAACAAACAGCGAGCATAAAACCTCAGTGTCATAGAATTTGCATTACATTGTTATGGTATTTCCCATTTTGTAACTGCGTTTCTGCATGGATTAAAAAGTCTTTTGGATTTAGATAATTAACATGATTCGTGTCAATAGTTCGTAGGCACATTTTGTTAAAAGTCCCTGTACGAAGAGAAAAACTTTATCCAGAAATTTAGAAGACCATCGAACACCGTTAAAGGTCGCTGCTTACTAATGTGAAGTAACATTTCTATAATTGATGTTAAACATCGAAAAGTAGAATACCAAAACAAAAGAAGAAGAGCGTATGGAAAATACAGTTACATTGTCTCTTAATACTTTTTACGTAAGTTACGTTCTAAGAATAGGGAGTGTTTAGAAATTATGTTTTGATTTCAGGTTCCTTATTAACAAAAAGTGATAAAATATTTGTTTCTAATGTAAAATATCATGAAATACCATATAATTATAAGAGGTTATGTAGAAGAAATGGGGGCAAAGCGATGCACTTTTGTTCATTTCATAGTATATAAAGCAACAAGGGTATGAAGGCAGCCAATTGTTTACGATCATTTTTGTGACACGAGTGGAGGTCTTGGAGCGCCTCCAAGTTTGATAATTTTTTTACCCATTAACCCCTTTACAATGTATGACGTCTATAGAGGTGAAAATAATTTGTGACACCAATGTCTCTGACTGCTTCAGCGGCATCTAAAAGGTAAATCTCTGTAATAAATGAAATATGAATATTCTAAAGTTTTTGGGGTCGATGAATCCGAATCTTTTGTCAGAATTAAAAAATTCGAAATGGCGACCAAAATTTGTTTAAAGTTTATAAATTTGGCAAAATATGCGTATTCGAGGAATTTAGAGGTTTCTAAATCCAAATCTTTAGTCAAAATTAAAAAATTCAAAATAGCGACTTTTACAGTTACATTTTAACAACAAATTCGAATTTTTGCAAGTAAAAATATTTTGATGGTTCCGAATTATAAAACTAACAAGTGATGATAATTATAAAAACGTTGTCTATCGGCGTCCACGATACTGACTTATTGATTGAACTAAAATAAAAAAATCAAAAGGCATTTGATTTTTGTGAGGAAATATATTCACCCAAAAACAGAAAATTTTTTGTATTTTGATTTTAGATAAAGCAGTCAAAAGATAACTTGACCAACGCAAAAGCCATTTTTTTTGAAAGGGTCCCGAAGAACTGTTACTACGGGCTTGATTTTTAATATTTTTTATCAAAAATTTAATATCTTTCTCAATTTAATAGCGTACTTTCAGATACCAAAGTGTTCAAATAAAAAAATATATTTATTTTATGAAAAAAAATTATCAAAAAAACATACGTTTTCAGGTCGTTTTGACCCATGTAACCCCTTAACTATTTGTATATTTGCAAAAAAGTTTTCTAGTGACTTAGGTGTTCATTTTATTTAAATTGATTTGTTACCAGGACTATAAGTATAAATTATAAGTAAATTATCTTCGTTAGGCCGAATTGCATCAAAAATATTTAAGAAATTATATACCTCTTTATATGGAACTTGGCCTAAAACGACTTGGATATGTGGAAAACTGGATAAATGGAATACCTCTAGTGGAACGAAAATTTCGGTCCCTTCAGGTTCCACTCGTTCAGGTTCGACTGTAGTATAAACAACTGTTGAAAATAGCTATTTTTCGAATTTCTGTAGTAAAAATATACATTTCTTGTCATTTGTAAATAAATTAAAAATCATTATTTTTATAGAGTAAAAACAACTGCTAGAAGTTGTTATTTTTATGTTTAATGTGGCTTAAAAAAACCAATTCTAACTAGTTTTTGATAATTTATTTCTATGGTAGTAAGAACATTTCCTTTTAACCACAAAGGTCATAAAAGTAACAATTTCCAGCTGTTATTTTTACTATATAAATATAGTAAGAATAATTTTTTTTAACAGAAAGTGGATAATTTTACTACATAAATTCTGAAAATAACTTTTTTCAACAGTACTTTTAACTACTGCCCCTTTTTTTTGAGTCCCCAAACTGTATACGGAGCTTAAATTAAAGACCTGAAACTGTTAGTGTGGTATAAATTTATAGCCGGCTGAAGCTAGCAGTCGCATTCAGCACCAATCTTTAGGCGTCAACCACTAATTAATAAAATTATAAATAAAAACTTACTTAATTAGCTACTTAATGGTTATTGATTCTCAAATAACAATACTCGACGATTTTTTAAATCATTAAGTATTACTAAATTTAATGATGAGGTATATTAGTGGTTGAAGCCTAAAGATTGGTGCTGAGTACTACTTCTAGCTTCAGCCGACTTTAATTTATACCATATGATATGTATGAACTTTGAATTTCTTTTTTTAAGCTTTAGAACCATCAAAATTAATGAAACTAATCTCATTTTGTAGAAAAAAACCATTTAAAACTATTTTACGTGACTTATACTCTAAATAGTCATTATTTAAATAAAGACCTTAAACTATGATCAAAATAAAAATTAAGACCTCAAACTATATATCAATTATATAAATTACCTCTGTATCGCGTATACAGTTTGAGGACTCATAATGTTTATTAGGTTCATGTAGCATTATTAACGTCTTAAACAACTATATATCTTTAAAATTTTGTCCCCAAACTGTATACAAAGTATAAATTAAAGACCCCAAACTGTTAATAAGGTATAAAATAAGGACCTTAAACTAGGCTCCAAATAAAAATTAAGACCTCAAACTATGTATTAATTATATGAATGACCTCTGTATCGCGTATATAGTTTGAGGACTTCTAATGTTTACTAGTTTTTATTTATCTGGTAAATTATTTGAGGTCGGACTTCAAAGTAAAGGTTCAATTGCAGAGTACTCAAAGTAAATATTGTATTAAAAAAATTAAATTATTTGTTATTATTTAACCGTATATGACAAAGTTTAAACATACATTTGTTTATAGAGCTATTTCACATCTATGTATGCAATTAAAAATTGCGACCCCAAACTAAATACTGTGCATATATATATATATATATATATATATATATATATATATATATATATATATATATATATATATATATATATATATATATATATATATATATATATATATATATATATATATATATATATATATATATATATATATATATATATATATATATATATATATATGGGCAATTCCACGTGAGATTTCAGTCGACCTCTTAAAATCGGCCAAAAATATTTTTTTTCTATTCTGTCTTGAAAAAAAACAGATACGTATTTTTTTATTATTTTTTTGAAGGCCAAATTTTTGAGTTATGAATTTTCAAAATTTTCGTTTTTTAAATGAAGATATATTTTTAATGTCAGATAACTCAAAAAATATTGCTTCTTTTCATTTTTTAACAAGAAAAAAAAAGTTTTGTTTTTCCCTCTACTTTTGAATAATCATAACAAAAAAAAAAATTTTTCATTTTTTATTAAAAAAATAAAAAAATTTTATAAACAAATTAATTTTTTTTAACTTTGGGTATGATAAATTTTTAATTTTCTTTTTCTAAAACATACCTGGAAATGATAAGAAGGTGAAACTGGTGGGGATGAGGATGGATTGAGCAGTTGGATGGAGAGAAAAAGGGCGACAGTATTAATTCGAAAGTAGATGTGCTGTCATGAGAGGGGATTTACGCTGATGCTCATAATAAGAAAATCACCAAGGAAGAATAAGAAATTATAAGTGTTGTGTTCTGCTGCTGCTTGACATTGCTCTTAAGAGCTGGGCTTCGGCCCTCTGCTGCTGAGTAGACCTCTGACCTTTCTTAAGGTAAGAAATTCTATATCTGTCCAAATGAGGTGATGATGTAATACGGCTCTGCTGAGTTATCTAATTTACATTTAATCTAAGAAATGTGTGTTATGCCGTTTTTTTACCTCAGCCATACTACATTTGTGAAATATTTGACTGTACTATTCATCTTAATTTAAAAACAATAAATTCACACCTAAAAATAAATTTGAGTTCTCTTTATTGCAGTCACCACAAATGCGTTTCCCATTCCTCTGATTTTATACTTTCAATTAAAAAAACATGGTCCTTCGAGCCGGATACGCATTTAATGGTGATAACAATAAATGATACATTTAGTTTTAAAAATTTGTTCTTCTGTTACAGTTTGCTCTCTTACAATCCTTTCTTTCTTTTCTGTCAGTTCCGACTGAATCTCCTATTATTCTTGATCTTTATCTTTAATTTTATTCTATACATGGGATTATATTTTTGTTTTGTGTAATATTATTGAAAAATCGAAAATAATTGCTATGTTTAATTTTACCTGTTTACATTTTGTATAATGAAATTTATAACTCTTTAAAATGGCTATTGCCTCGAAAAAATTAGTCTTACAACAAAGGAGCCGCTCAGAGGAAATTGAAAGAGTTTCCTTAAGACTGCGCGAAAAGGATACAAATACTCTAAACCCACAAATTGTTCAGGCTAGACTTGATTTAGTTAACCGCGTATGGGACGAAGCGCGTCATACCAATCTCGACCTTTTGAGTCGAACTGATGATGACGCCAACCAATACGTCACTGACGAGATATTTTTTCAAATGGAGAGAGTTTATGAAAGTGTTCATGATAAAATATTTACCATATTGAACGGTTTCACAACTCCTTCGTCAAATAATCACCATAACCCCAATCGACTTGTAGATTCTAATGATTATGAACCTTGTGCAAAATTACCCAAGCTCGATTTACCCACTTTTTCGGGACTCCACGAAGACTGGGAAAAGTTTTGTGACTTATTTACCGCGTTAGTTCATAATTCTTCTAGACTTTCAGATGCTACAAAATTTCAATATTTAAAATCTTGTCTGAAGGATAGTGCGGCTGATTTAGTCAAGGATGTCCCAATTTCAAACGCAAATTATTCATCCACGTGGCAGGCATTAAAATTGCGAACAATTGTTTCATACTACTCACAGTCGCGACACTAAAGGTAAATACGTAGTTTATCTCCCGCTTAAGTCTGAAATTCCTAATTTATCTGTCGAGACTCGAATGCAAGCCTTGAACTCTCTAAAACACACCCATAATAAGTTTAAACGAGATCTTGAATTGGCTACGGCTTATAAGGACTTCATGAAAACTTACGAAGACTTAGGTCATATGGAGCAGGTTCCACTTTACGAATTAAAAAACTCTCAAGTGTGGCACATACCCCACCACGCTGTAATGCAAGAATCATTGTTAAAAAAGAAGCTTCGAGTAGTCTTTGACGCTTCACGTCGTACGTCAGAACGATTATGTCTTAACGATTTTTTAATGTCACGACCCCCTCTACAAACAGATATTTCTTTGATACTACTAAATTGGCGTCAATACGAATATGTTTTTACTGCTGATATGGTAAAGATGTTTCGTCAGATTCGAATACATCCTGATCATCAAGATTTACAACGTATCTTATGGTCACCCAGTTCACATGAACCCCCGGTAGAGTATCGATTAAAAACCGTAACGTATGGCACTGCCTGCGCTCCATTCTTGTCCATGCAAACGGTGAAACAATTAGCATTAGTTGAACAGACCCGTTTCCCCCTTGGAGCTAAATGTATCCAAGAAAATACTTACGTTGATGACATTTATGCAGGTAGCTCGAAACTGTCGGTGGCTATACAAAAACGAAACGAATTAATAAGTATGCTACGTTTAACTGGAATTGATCTTGATAAATGGTCTGCCAATCACATAGAACTAATTCCCTGTCTTTCTCAACAACAAAAGAATGATAACTCAATGGGTAAACTTATTAATTTAGACGAGACAGTTAAGACTTTAGGAATACAATGGAAGCCTGTCTTGGATGAATTCAGTTTCCAATTATCCAATCACTTTCCTTCAAATTCGAATACGAAAAGAGAAATCCTTTCCTCGATATCGCGTTTGTTTGACCCCCTTGGATGGCATTCCCCTATCACTGTCTCCGCGAAAATACTCATGCAAGACCTGTGGATCTTGAAATATAACTGGGATTCAGTTTTAACTCCTGAACTCCTCGAAAGGTGGTCCAATTATTGTGAATCACTCTCTGCAGTACCGAATATCACTATAAGACGATGGTTCGGTAATTGCGATAATTCATGTTACGAACTCCATGCATTCTCTGACGCCTCAAACCGAGCATTTACTGCCGCAGTTTATTTAAAGGTAAAATCTAAAAATGGGGAACTTTATTAGTCAAATTAGAAAATTATATTCAAAAGCTGGATTTTTTGCGAAACATTTCAGTATTTGCTTGGACTGACAGTCCAAGTGCTTTGTTGGTTACGCAAACACCCCTGTACTTGGAAAACCTTTGTAGCTAACCGCGTGTCTTATATTCAAACAGAACTACCTTCTGCCGAATGGAGATATATATCTACAAAGGATAATCCCGCTGACCTCGCAACTAGAGGAATAAAACCATGTGAGTTAAAACAATCCGACTTATGGTGGCACGGTCCCAGTTGGTTATCATCCAAAAATGAAGTTTGGCCTGATCAACCTAAAGTTTCTCAAATCCTACATACTGAAAGGCAGAGACCCAATAACGAGTTACTTCTTCAATTCTCTACCCTTACTCGCCTTATTCGCGTAACTGCTTTCTGTATTCGCTTCTTTAAAAATCTACAGAGGTCAAAAAATGGAGAATTACCGTGTAGGTCGTTTCTATCTAGTGAAGAATTGAACGACGCACGTCGTTCACTTATTCGCTTAGTCCAAGACGAAGCTTATAACGAAGAGATAAAATTACTTACCAACCCAGATAAAAATTCTTGTTCGTTACCTAAATCTAATATTTTGCGAAAATTGAACCCCTTTGTTGATGATAAAGATGGAATATTACGAGTTGGTGGACGACTAATACATTCCTCACTTCTACGCGATGCTAAACATCCACCCATTTTACCTCGCCAATCACCTTTAAGCCGACTCTTTGTTCAGTTTGCCCACCTATCTTCCCTTCACGGTGGAGCCACATTGACACTAGGTATTCTACAACAACATGTTTTGATACCTGGCAGCAAAAAACTCGTTAAAAAAAAATTCGTTCCTGTACAGTTTGTCATCACGTAAAACCACTACCATCCTACCAACTTATGGGTGACCTTCCTGCTGCGCGAGTCATCCCTTCCAGACCATTCACAACTACAGGCCTGGACTATGCTGGTCCCTTTTATATTCGTACGACTAAGGGTAGGGGACATCGATCTTATAAAGGCTACATTGCTCTCTTTATCTGCTTTTCTACTCGCGCTATCCATTTGGAAGTCGTTAGCGACTTGACCTCCGCAACCTTCTTAAGTGCGTTTCGACGTTTCACTGGTAGGCGTGGAGTCCCTAAAAATGTTTACAGTGACAATGGTACAACGTTCCAAGGTGCTGAACGCGAATTAAGAGAAATGTTTGATGCCGGTTCCAATTTTTATGGCGAAATAGCTGCAGTTTTAGCAAATGAACAGATCACCTGGAGTTTCATTCCACCAAATGCACCACATTACGGTGGACTTTGGGAGGCGGGTGTTAAATCCACGAAACATCATCTTAAAAGAGTGTTAGGAGATCATACTCTTACCTTCGAAGAGTTCTCTACTCTACTCGTTCAAATCGAAGTCTGTCTCAACTCTCGACCATTACACCCAATGTCTAATGACCCTGAAGACATTAATGTTTTGACTCCTTCCCATTTTCTAATGGGTTCAGCTTCAGGACTTATACCAGACTCAGAACCACCAAATATTCCAGAAAATCGCTTCAGTCGTTATCAACTGCTGCAAAGAATACAAAGCCATTTCTGGAAAAGGTGGTCTAGAGAATATCTTCATCATCTACAACAACGCTCCAAATGGAGAAATCCAACCCAAAATTTCGCAGTAGGTCAATTGGTTCTGGTTCATGACAATCGCTATCCACCCTCTAAATGGCCACTAGGTCATGTAACAGAAACTCATTCTGGTGCTGATGGCTTGGTGCGAGTAGTTTCTATAAAGACACCAACTGGTATTTTTCGACGTCACATAACATAACACGTGAGTTTGCAAACAATTTCTATATTGATATTTTCAGGTTTTAAGTTTGAAAATTTCATAGTATGTATTGTCATATTTAACATAGAAAATAAAATATATATGCTCAATATAAAGGGTGCAGTATAAGTACCAATAAAACTAAAATTTGACTTCAGCGGGTACTGGGACATAGAAAGTCCTTAAGGGGACATTCCAGTTCAAAATGTCAAAAAAATCGATTTTTTTATTTTCGTATTTCTTATAGTGTCAAGAATACTTTCCTAAAATATTATTGCAAAATTCGAAATAAAACAAAACTTTAAATGCGTTTTTCTCAAAATGTCTTTTTTTGATCTGGTAAGAGTGATATCTCGAGTTCTTCTGAAGCGATTTTAAAAAATCAAACAACTTTTGATTCAGCGTCATCATACCAATAAGTGGAATCTCAAAAACTGGAAAATTTCCATCTCCCCTTTTTTTATAAGAGAAATTCTGAGTAACACCTTTTTTTGCATATTTTGGGGAAAAAATACTCTAAAAAAAGAGGGGGAAGAAAATTCCACTTTTTTGAGGTTCCACACCTAAAGAAATATCTAACGAAGAGAATGTCACTTCGTTTTTGGTTTTATCTGTTTTATAAAGTTTGGAATCGATCTTACCACCGAAAATGGGCATTTTCGAAAATGGCGTATATCGCCGCCATTTTGAAATAAAAATGAAAAATATTTTTTATAAATTCTTAAATAAATTATTTATTACATGTAAAAGAAATTTTTTAAATAAATGTCATAGTTATTATAATAATATATACTAAAAAGCCTTCTTTTTGCCTGTTTTGAACTGGAATGTCCCCTTAAGACGCCATTAGAGCAAATTAAGATTTATGAACCAAATTTTCTTATTTTTGAATTTTAGAAATGTTTTAGAAATTACTTTGAAAATAAATAACAAATTTCTATTTATAAATTAAAATTTTTTTTCTTGAATTTTAGAAATGTTTGGGATATGTTGTTGCTTTCCAAAATTCTATCCGGGCATTACGCAACAACGGGTAAAATGTAAAATCCCATGTGGAAATTTTCAATATGGATATGGAAAAATTATACCATACGGTTTTACATGGGAATCCATATAGTTTCTTTTATGAAAGTAGATCCTATATAGATTTCCATATGAGAATCGAAAACGTGTTGTAGTTTCTACTAATACATTTAACAGAGTGTCTATTAACCGCGAAGGAAACCTGAGAAATAGCCGGGAATTTAATTCGACTAGGAAAAACCAGAAATTTTCTTATCTAATTAAAAAAGTTTTATTATATCAATTCGTTTGTAAAAAATTGCTTTTTGTTTAAATTTCTATTAATGTAATATTTTTATTTGTCAAAATTTAAGACCTACTTTCAGCCTACAATATAGGTCTTATTTTAGATTTTAGCATTCGTAACGTGGGGCCTACTTGCGATACAATTAGTTCGAATTCGACTCTACATAACTTCAAAAGCTGGTGGAAAATTAGTATTAATTATTAATTAATTGAAATACTACAAACACATAAAGTACTGCAAATTGACAAATACAATCTTTCCTCTATGAGGAAGCAATGCTGTTCTGTAAATCTGAATTAGTTAAAAATAGTATTTAATAGAAAAAGTCCTTTACTGATTCAAACAGTAATATTTTCCTAATGAAATAGTTAATGTAACTAATTATTAGTTTTTCCCAGTCAAATTAAATTCCCGATTGGTAGACACCTGTTCAAATATATTAGTAGAAACTAAAACCCGTCGAATTTGTGAAATTTATTCAATAATTAATTTTATTTATCTAAATTCTTTTTATTTATTTCATTTTTAAAATTGTTAACTTTTTTAGTTCAGTTTCTAAATATTTCTTTCGATAACAAGTATAAAAAAAAAAAAAAAACTGAAAAAACTGAAAAAATAAAAAAAAATAAAATAAAAAAAAATAAATAAAAAAAAATAAATAAAAAAAATAAAAAAACTGTAAAAATAAAAACTGACAAATTAATTGGTTTAAAATTAAATTTATTTGAAACACATTTACTATTATTATAACACTATTTATTATCATTCTTTAACATTATTATAATATAAAATAGTTAATTTTAATTATATAATAATAGAGCTGTGCAAAATAATTCGAACCGAACTGTTCAAATTTTTTCGCCTAGTTCGAATGTCGGTTTTTTCGACATTCGAACTAGCCCAGTTCGGATGTCAAATATTCGACATTCGAGTTACTGCAAAATTCGAACCGAACCGAGTTGTGTTCGGTTTTAGCACGCTAAAATGTCGAATTCTAAAACTTTATAAATTCTGTCAACGGTTCTGTAGAAAAACTAGACAAATTAATTCTTTTGAAATACTGAAAATTTGTTTGATATTAAGATTTACTGTAGTTAACACATTTATTTCATGCAATTAATATAAAATTTCTATTTAGCACTAATGAAATTCAATAAAAAATATTTTTGGGAAATTTCTGTATGCATTATAATATATACATAATAAATGGAATAGAATAAAAAATTATATAATATTTTATAATTTTTAATTAATTAGTTGAATTATTATATTAAAAAAATTTGAATAGTAAATTATTACTTGTAATTTTCTACATTACTTTTTGATTTTTAATTGAATTAAAAAAAAATTCTTAATTTGAATATCCTAAATATTTACTGTTTTCAAACAACTTTCATTTTTTTAATGCACTATTATTAACAATAACACTAAAACAAATATTTTTTATCAGTATAAACAATTATAATCTATATTATAAACCTTAAAACGATAACGCAATTTCACTTAAAAAATCTTGGGGGGGTAACGGGGAGCGAACCCGGGTCCCGCTGGACTAAAGTCGCACCGCTTATCGCACTTGGCCGTTCAACGCAATAGATACTGAGAATTAATACTTCTTCTTCTTTTGTTTTAATGGCCTCTTGTATGTACAAATAGCCAGTACTAGAATTAATAACCACTGCACACATGTTTCAGATCATTGCCGTAACTAGAGATTTTAAGCATTGGTATATACTTTTAATATTTTCTATGTAATAAAACATTTTAGATGATTTTTTACTTATTATAACTTTTTAGTAATTTAATTTGCAACGTTAACAATTAATAAATAAATTGATTACTGTAATTAAACTTTTAATTATTTTTATTAATTTATTATAAATTATTATAAATATTTATTAATTAATAATAATAAATTCATTAAATTTTTAATACATAGAAAATTGTAATTAAACTAAAATGGAATTTAAAAAATTAATTTTTAACTAATTTTATTAATAAATATTATTAATTTATTTTATTAATTATTAATATTACTAATTAATTTTATTAATTAATATTGTTAACTAATTTTATTAATAATTATTAATATTTTTTATTATTATTAATTAAATTTTTAATCAATAACAAATTAAAATGAAAAGTTTTAAAATATTGAAAAGAATAAGAACAAATTTATCTCCAGCAAATAAGCAGTCGAGCTGTCTAGTTATTAGATATTATTGCAGTGTCATCGACACGACAAACTAGAACTATAATTTCTAGGAGTACTTTTAAATAACATTAAAAAAACTAGACAGAAGTTATGTCTAGCCAATATCAAATTCAACTTGAGTCTTTGACGAAGAGCGTTGGTCAGTAACTTTACAGTTATTTACCAGTCCGCCTAGAATTAGCGTCCGTGACAAAAACTGTCCAGTAACTTGAACAATCGAGTGGCTCCATGACAAATTTCTACTAGGGATTCGACATTTCGGCGCCCCAAAACCGAACAAAACTCGGTTCGGTTCGAATTTTGCACAGCTCTATATAATAATAATGACTGGTCAGCTATTAACTGGGGTTCGAGTCCTCACAGATGCAGAGTGCAGTCGTTCACGCAGCTTATTTTTTCAGATCAAAAATTAAATTCAAAAAATAATAATTTACCGACAACTATATCGGAATAATTATCCCAGGGAGTAAGACTAAGGAGACTGAACTGACTGTGTGAAGTCTCTCAAAAATGAAACCTTTTTCTGTAGGGGAACTATATTGCAGAATGACAAAACTTATGCTCCGCGCGCATGCGCAGTACATGCGCATATTGCCCTCTCTTTTTATATCGTAAAATATGAGCAAGTGAGAAAACAAAAACATATCAATAGGTTATGGTTATGTTTTGACATATGATTCTTAAAATAAAATTACAAAATTATGGTTTGTTGCATACCAGGATGCAAAACATCATATTACAATGATCGATAAACGAATAAATTAACTTATTGATAACTCTTATGTGACATTTAAAGCTGTTTATTTATAAAGTATATAATTAAAGTAAATTACAAATTCGTAAATATTATTTATTTAGGAATTGTTCAATTGTTTCCACAAAGAATAAAACTCTTTGTAGTTATATACCAAAAAAATTTATTCTGAACATTTATAAATATTTCATTATATTATTAATATATTACTTATCACTGAAAAATATACACTCTTTAGTATATATTTCTGTATGCACATATATATTTATTAAATTAATTTTTTTTTCAATTTATTAATAGTTATTATTAATAATATTTTCTGAAACGCACAACATTCACAAACATTAAACATAACCTTCTCAACTTGTAGCTTATCATGATTTTCTCAGTCGCATCTGAGTTACTGAGAAAGACAGAGACAAATATATTGCATGTGCGCATGCGCGAAAACCATAATTTTCAGTCTTACGTATAGTTTCAATGCGACGAATGGTTTCACTTCCATAGCATTAGTTCAGTCTCCTTAGTCTTACTCCCTGATCTGAGAATATAAGAAACGTAAACGTCCAGACTGTGTTGGCAAGGTGCATTGGTAGGCGTTAGTCCCACGATAGGCAGCTATTAACTGGGTTTCGAGTCCTCACAAATGCACAGTACAGTCGTTCACACAGCTTATTTTTTCAGATTAAAAATTAAATTTAAAAAATAATTATTTACCGACAACCATATCGGAATAATTATCCTAAGAAAAACACCTGACTCTAAACCAAAGAGTTCAATTGACATCTAATAGATGTCACTAATTGCTGATATAGTCGAAATCTTCCTTAATTAAAAATTTTTAATCAGCATATAATTTCCTACATTAAATAATTTATTATTTTATTTGAAGAAATACGCAGTTCGTTATTTTAATACTAAAATATACGCATTTATTCTTCATCGCTGTCATCACTTACGAAATCATAATCTTTAGACGAGTTATTGATTCTTAATTTCTGATAATATGCTCTATACTTTTGTGGTATATAATCCATTAGAGCCATTAGGTCATTATACTTTTGTTGTGTGATTGTTTTACCATTCGGGTATAAAAGTGACAATTCTATGTTCTTAAAGTCTTCTTCAGTTACGTTTTTCTTTTCAATATGCACCTTGCGACAATCTTCATCGTCCCAGATAGCAATCGTGCGTCGCACGTCTCGCATTTTACGTGCAGGTCACGCAGTGATGGTCATAAAGCATACATTTTAACTGCATGTGTGATAAGGCTAGTACAGTGCAAGCATAATGCGTGCTATTTTACTGATGTTGAGTGCGTGTTACAGCTCACGAGTGTGAAGGCTTAATGCCTTCATTTCAATTGCAATAATAAATAATAATATATTATTATTTTAAATTATTTAAAATAAAAAATTGTTTAAAAATTGAATCTTATAAAATTAGGAATTATGAAACTTGAAAAATTGTTTTGTAAATATAATTTTATTTATTGTTGGCCGTTTTAAGAATATTAAATGTTTGATTGTTTATTATAAAAAATTATTAAAAATTCGAAAATCGTGAAACAAAAGAGATGAATTTTTTTAAATCATATGTGAAATTTATACCAATCAAAATTTTTAACCGATTTTAGTGTTTTTTGTTTTAAATTCTAACTAGAGTAGAGGGGGGTAATGTAGTGCAGGGGGTAATATAGTGCACTGGCTTTACTGACTAAACGAATGAATTAAATTACTTGCTCTTGGTATGGTAGGGTTAAGGTATCAAAGTATATTAATGTATATAATTTTGGCTTTATTGTGCTTCTTCTAAAAGAAGTTGTGGCGTCACTTCAAAAACACTAGATTTCGAAACCATATTTCCGTTTTTTAGTGACTTGAAGAAAATGTAAGGCTCGTTAAAAAAGTATCGGGTAAGTGATTTTTCCATGCAACATTTACTTCTGAACATAAATTTAGTATTGTTTTGACGTTTAATTTTGTTTTTATTGAAATATTGAAGTCAACGCGAAAAAAGTGCTTGGGGCCCTACTAAAAATCCCTGTATAAGATCTTGTACAAGAAAATGCACACGTTCAGCAGCTGAACTTGTACAAGTTCTGGTAAGAACATGTACAATTTCTTGTACCAGGATTTGGAACAAGTTCTTGTATTAGAACTTGTACAAGAAAATGTACGAGTACTTGTACAAGAAAATAAACTTGTACAAGAAAATGTACAAGAACTTGTAAAAGTTCAAGTACAAGTATTTGTACATGAACACGTTCATGTTCTTGCACAAGTATATTTATAAATAATTTTTTTTTAGAAAATTGGATTAAGTAAATTAATAAATAAATTTTTATTTTAAATTGGCATTTTAATAACTTATAAGCATTAAGACTTTCTACTTTAGGCAAGCCAAAAACTGTCTCTTTAACTACAAAAATTACTGTGCTACCTCAGCAAAGAAAATACACAGAGAAATAATTTGACATAAGCTATTTGTGAATGTGACATTCTTTTTTTACAATTCATGTAATGAATCAACATAAATTAAATAATGTTTGTTAATTAATTACTGTTAATATTTATTTGTTTTACATGTGACGCGATTATTATATTCCATGTATATCATGATATTATCAAATCAATATTTGAGGTTAAGTTGAAATTCCATAGTAAACGCATTGCATACACGGAGAGAAATGTGTTACGAATAACGCTAGAGACATTTTGATTCGCTTTTCGCATAGACGTCTGTACCTAATTTTGCAAAGGCCGGTGCTAACTTTGCACAGCTTTTTTCCACTTGTGCCACAGTTGCTCAAATCCATGAAAAATCAGCATGGATTTCTTGCAACTTTCGCATGGTGGTGTGTATGCGCTTTTAGTACGGCCTGCTCATGCGCTAAGAGCAACAGATTTCTCTCCGTGTACAAGGCACACAAGTTTGATTTCAAAATTCCTAGGTTAAGTGAAATCATGGACAGTAAAAATATTATTTCATTTCCAATATTTCTTTATATCACTAATTAAAACATAAAATCGAAAACGTCGCAAAAGGCAAAAATTTACCTTGCCAACAGGTGAGGAAAGTACGACAGTAGCAATCGTAGCAATATTAAATGGATGTTCGTGATACTTCGGGTATCATCGGCCTTCTTCAACTTGACTTCATGCAGGCAGCACAGTAAAAATTTGTGGGGAGCACAGTCCATTTTATTAACCTGCGCATGACTATTTCATGGTACGGTTAATATATTTTGCTTAGGACCAAATTAGAAAGTCCTGGTTCAGCAATTTTTACAGTGCTTTCAAAGAAATATTCCGAGGCCATTTTGGAAATAAAACTGTTTTTTATATGAAATAAAATTGTGCGCAAATCAATATTTCTATTCTTCCGATACAAATAGTTCAGTAAAAACATTTTGCACATACTTTCAGGTGACAATTTATCAATTTTTTAAATATTTTAATATTCTTCATTGCTAACTAAAAATTAAATAATAATTTTTAAGTAGCAATTTTATTTATAAAGAAAAAGAAGATATTTAAAAATTGTTTGTTGAAAAATTTTAATGTGCTTGAAACTTTCATTATAAAAAAATGAAAGCAAATTTATAATTAATTTAAATCGTGCCAATGTCCGTTTATTAAATATTATCAAAAGTTTTTTAATTTGTGGTTTTTTATGATTTAAATTCCCTGACTTTCTACTAAATAAAAAAATTCTATGAATTCCATTTTTTCTCTAACTGATATTTAATGCTTTTTTGGCTTAAATAATATAAAATACTGATTTTTCATCTATCACTAACTTTTGTCAACTAAACAAAAAAATATAATTATTATATTCTGATATTCATTACATTATCTCTATAAAATATTCTTTTTTACTTTTTTGAATTCAAAACTTCAAACAAAAATACTAATTTTGCAGCCTTTTGGTTACTAATGCATTTCACAGTATGTTTTAAATCATGATTTAAATCATTGCAACCCTGAAAAAAGTAAAAAGAATTAAAATTCGAAAAACGGTTAAGGGACGATTTCACCAACATCGATTAAAAGTTTATCAATTCATTACATTATCTCTATAAAATATTCTTTTTACTTTTTTGAATTCAAAACTTTAAACAAAAATACTAATTTTGCAGCCTTTTGGTTACTAATGCATTTCACAGTATGTTTTAAATCATGATTTAAATGACAAGATTTGAATCAAGATTAAAATCATGATTTAAATCATTGCAACCCTGAAAAAAGTAAAAAGAATTAAAATTCGAAAAACGGTTAAGGGACGATTTCACCAACACCGATTAAAAGTTAATCAATGAATAAAAATCCTTAGTTAAAAAATCAAAAGCTTTTAAGAGGTTACATGGGTCAAAACTGTCAGAAAACGTATGCATTTTTATAACTTTTTTTTCATATATTAAATAATTTTTTTTATTTCTTCACTTTAATTTCTTAAAATACAATCAATTTAAAATAATTTTTAACATTTTCAAATAAAAATATTCAAACTCAGGGCCGTAGCACCAGGTTCATTAAGACTCCTTTAGAAAAATCGGTTTTGCGGTGGATATGATATTGTCTGACTGCTTCATCTAAAATCAAAAACCAAAATATTTTCTGTTAGTGGGTGAGTATAGCTAGTGATTGAACGAAGGATTTTAAAAGAAATTAAAATTTGAATTTTTGGCAGCGTTTTTTGTCAAGAGTTATTGTTTTTAAGGCCATTTAGACCATGTAAAATCTGTTCTAATCACCAAAAAAAACCCTTCGTTTAATCACTAGCTATACTCACCCACTAACAGAAAATATTTTGGTTTTTGATTTTAGATGAAGCAGTCATACAATATCATATCCACCGCAAACCCGATTTTTCTAAAGGAGTCTTAGGGCCAGTTTAACCAACTCTGATTAAAAGTTAATCAATCATTAAAGTAAATTTAACTGCCCATGATTGGTCGGTTAAGGATTTAATCATTGATTAACTCTTAATCGGTGTTGGTGAAACTAGCCCTTAATGAACCTGGTGCTACGGCCCTGAGTTTGAATATCTTTATTGGAAAATTTTAAAAATTATTTCAAATAGATTGTATTTTAAGAAATTAAAGTGAAGAAATAAAAAAAATTATTTAATATATGAAAAAAAATTATAAAAAAGCATACGTTTTCTGACAGTTTTGACCCATGTAACGCCTTAAACTGGCTTTAATCATTGATTGACTTTTAATCGGAGTTGGTGAAACTGGCCCTAAAAGTGTTTGTGAACTACAGATTTTCATAAATGTTCTGACTTTCGAAAAATTTGAAAAAATGTTATTTACAGTTGACGCGTTTTAACACAAAATATATTATTCTTGTTTAAAAAATAATCATTAAATGATAATGTATCAATGCACGCTATTCTCCACGCACCCTGCCTTTTGGGACAGTACATTGTGGAAACATGCAAAAATAAACATATGTTCTTTCTATTTAATCGAGACTTTTCCATTGGCATTTTTTTATTGCAATAACCTATATTTGTTGACAGAATTAAATAATAGTGTATCATTGCATGCTATTCTCCACGCACCCTGCCTCTTGGGACAGTACATTGTGGAAACATGCAAAAATAAACGTATATTCTTTCTATTTAATCGAAACTTTTTTATTGGCATTTTTTATTGCAATAACCTATATTTGTTGACAGGAGTTGTGAATTCAAGGAATTTAAAAATAATGTCCAAAAGATATAAGACATTTGAAGAGCTTGGTGCTAGACAAAAGAGAATGTGTTTAAATAACATTCATCAAAATAGGCAAAATGCCGAAGAAGATTCAGAAAGTTCTGAATTTGGTCAAGAAGATATTTGTGATATGAATAATGGTTTTGACGAAGGTGTAGACAGTGATAGTGATGGACATTTTGATGGTGACAATCGAAATGGTGATGTGGAGCAAAATATTACTGACGATGACGCTGAAATCGATAATGAAAGTGAATCAAATGGATCAGAAGAAGAAGAAGTAGCTGTTGTTGATTAACAAAATATAACGGATTTACCTAGAAGATTCAAGAACTATTGTTAACACACCGACCATAGTTGTAAGTACTAGAGTTCAACATTTAGCGGGAGGTTATTACATTCATATTGGCTTCAAAAAGACAATTATCAAAAACTTAGAAAGTGTCCCTGCGAACATGATGCCTGATAATATTGTCATTGATTTCAGCACGGATGGTGCTAAAGTGGATAAAGGAAGTGACAACTTCTAGCCAATTCAGTATCGCATACTTAATATAACAGATAAACGACCAATTATAGCGGGAATATTCCAAGGAAAAGGCAAACCTTCTAACGCCTTTGAATTTTTTGAAGAATTTCTACAAGAAATTTCTGAAGTACGTGAGGAAGGTGGGATTCTTATTAGAAATCAACGGCTTCCCTTGCATTTGCATTGTTTTATAGCCGATGCTCCTGCAAGAGCCTTTATTTTAAACTACTTTAATCATGTATCTGCAAACCCTTGCTCTAAATGTAAAGTTGAAGGTAGTCGATGTAAAACTCCGGGGTTTGAAAGAACAATGACGTTTCTAAGTGTTAAACACGTGCTTCGCACAGACATCGATTATCAAAATATTACAGACGAAGACCACCATAAAGGAAGAAGTCCTTTGTCTCCTTTTCTACACCTAGCAACGCGCGTTCCATTTGAGATTATGCATGCTGTCTATTTAGGTAACGTCAAAAAAATACTCTCGGCACAAGTTGAAGGAAAGTTTGGATTTCACAGATTAGATAGAAGAAAATTAGAGATTCTTAATTCCAGAATGACGGATCTTAAACTTTACTGTCCATCCGATTTTAATAGACGCCCTCAAGAGTTTAGTGATTTTCATAAATTTAAAGCTACGGAATTTCGACAATTATTGCTTTATACTGCACCTGCTGTTGTAGCAAATGTCTTCGAAGAAAGTCATTATTATGACTATTTAATGATTCTGCACTCAGTTATGCGTCTTCTTATTTCGGAAGAAACCCCACGAGATATGTACAGTTTTTGTCAAGAGAGTATGAAAACATACGTTTCATTAAGTAAAGATATATATGGAGAGCAATTTCTTTCCTATAATGTTCACAGCGCACTACACTTTGTAAAAGATGTAGAAACTCTTGGTCCTAGTGAGACATTTAGTGCCTTTTGCTATGAAAATAAATTCAAGAATTAAGAAAGTTGATTAGGAAGCCTGGCCTAAAACTGCAACAGATTTACAAAAGAATTGCTGAAAAAGATGATTATGCATTGGCACCTGTCACTCCGAATTTGAAAATTAAATTGTCACAAAATCATGTCGACGGACCTCTACCAGAAAATATTACCGCGGATGCTTGTCAACAGTTTCAAAAAGTTGAAATCGGCAGAACCAATTTTTCTACTGCACTACGTGACAGTTGCTGTCAACTTAAAAATTTGAAAATATGTATTATAAAAAATATTTTAAAAATAAGAGGAGAAATCTATTTGATTGTTCAACACTTTCGATCAATGGCTGATGTTTACAATGTAGGAATATCATCTTCTGGGGTAAATGTTTATAAGTGTCAAAATATTCAAAGAACTCTACAAAGAATCTTATTGACAGATGTTAAATGTAAGAGTTATATTATGCGAGAATGGAGTAATTTAGAAGGACAAGAAGAAAACATTCTTCCCGAGAAATGGATTTGTGCTTCACTACTGTCACCACTCGAAAATATTGTTTAAAATAATAAATTAAGGTTCTCAAAAAAAAAGAAACATATATTTTTTATGTGAGTTATTAAAATGTTCTACTTTTAAAAAATTAAGTACGTTTTTTCGAAATTTTTTTGCTTTGAAAATTAAAAAAATTTAAATTGTACATTATTTTTTATAAAGAAGGACTTGAAAGTGTGTGTAAATAAGAACTAAAAATTAATTAATCAAAAATATTGCAAATGAATATATAAATTTAGATAAAGTTTTCTTTTACAAATTTTGTTATAATTGTTGACTTATACTCTAAAAATATTGGGTATATAACATTTTAATTATAATGATTAATTCTCATTTACAGATAAGAATCATGGATGATAAAAAAAACCAAATTATTAAAAAAAAAATCGATAAGCATCCAGTAAAACAATCTCGCAGTAGTAGAAATATTAATCGACCAGATAAAATTATAAAGACAAGCGACGATGAACCTCCCAAGAAAAAATCGAAATTAACCACAACAAGTAAAGAAAAATTACAATGATTAAAAAACAAATTCGAGGAAATTCAATCTAAAAGACTCAAAAACTCGAATAAAGCATCAAACAGCACATCCGGCGCTACTCATCAAATTGCGAGTTCGTAAGTACAAATCTCGTGCTAATTATAATAACAAAAATAAAAAAATTCTATCTTCACATACTTCCACGCACCCTGCCACGCGGGGCAGTACATTTCGGAGTAAATAATTGTTGACAGAGAATTTAGATTGTTCAGTTGCCAATCAGATTGTTAATGTAGAACTAATAAAACTGATTTACTGATGCGACAAATTTGATGTCCTCTAACTTTTCGAAATCATCTTAATATTCATAATACTGTTGAAAAAACTAAACTTAACTGTTGCAATACTAATTAAAAATTGATAATTTTATATTAACGAACCATTTCTTGAATGTAACAATTCCTTTCTCTTTGTATATATTTCCCCATTATACAATTGTTTAAAGTATTATTTTTTCATGTCAACTTTATTTTAAAACGTTCGTTTAACCATTTTACATAGAAACATTTAAATATCATTTTTGTCCTACCTGCACGGAAAGTATGTCATTTCGGGCACTTAAGGCGGGCGCAAAGTAACACATTACGCCCGGGAGTGGGGGAAGCGGGCGGAAAAGTATTTTGCTCCCGCTTGTATGACGTCAGCGGGCGGTAAAGTATTTTCCGCCCGCTTCCCCTACCTCCGAGCGGGCGGAAAAGTGTTTTGCGCCCGCTTGTTGATTATTCGATTTTCTTCATTAAAATGCGACATTTTCGACTTTCTTTTTATGTTGACTATAGAACTGCAAACATTTTCAACTTGTTTTATTTTGTCTATAAAAATTTGCAATTTTTTTTTATTTTCTCTAAAAAAATAGTGAGACATTTGGTTTTGTTCCCATTTCGTTTATCAAAATTGTCAATTTTAAAAGTTCTTGTTTCAGTTTTGTTTAATTATTAATTACTACGTTCTAAATAAATACTATGTTTCCAGAATACATTGTTTTTTATTTCTATTTTAAAACTTCTATCATTATAGACTTCATTCGATATAATGTTTATATAGAGCTTAATTTTTAACTAATATGAGCGTTTAATCGTGCGTGCCCTCAATGCCATACTTTCCATGCAGTTAGGACAAAAAATTATGTTCGCATCATGGGCGCAAAGGTGATTACGACTTTGGCGAAATTTCGGGACCTCGGGGACACTTTCGCTCTCTCGGCTTCGCCTCGGGCGCGAAATTGTGTCCCCTCGGTCCCTTCATTTCGCCATCGTCGCAATCACCTATTTTGTGCCCTTGTTACGAAAATAACTATTACAGAGCAAGTTTAGATACTTCAATTAATTCCGAATCACCGAAGCAAGGAACATTATCTGAAAATGAAATCCCCATCACTACTCCGTCTGCAGGTTCATCTAAAACAGCAGCAAGTGATGTAACCAGGGACCGTCTCGAAAGTTTAGTTTCGTTTTAGTGTTTGAGTTGACACGAAACTAAATTAACAAAGTGACTTTAGTTTCAAGTCGACACGAAACTAAATTAACAAACTGAGTTTAGTTTCGTGTCGACCCGAAACTAAATTAATAAATTAAATTTAGTGTCGTGTCGACTCTAAACAAAAGATTGAAAAACATAATTATTTAGTGTCAATCATAGAAAAATTGTTTCCCCTGACTTACGTAACTAGAGCAACGTAGGGGAAAGGTGTACGAGATGATCCCCCTAAGGAAGAATGACCATTATTCAAAGAAAAATTATTATTTTTGAGTTTGTTTTGTACGAACTAGTAGATAATTAATCCATCTAACTTTTCTAATTTGAAATTTGTGCAGCTTATTAATATTTTACAAGTAAATTTAATTTTTCTAAAACCTTACAAAAGGATCATCTTGGACACCGGGGTGTCCAAGATGATCCCCCTGGTATGGGCAAGATGATCCGTAGGTTTATCTTACCCCAATTATTGGAAAAGAAGACTAAATTGAAGAAATAACGTATATCAATATTAAATATGCTTTATTTAGGTTATAAATGCCTTTGAACATTCACCAAGATTCATTTTTCTATTTTATAATTACGAGGCATTGTCTACAACAAGAAAATTAATAAAATAGATGTAGATTTCAACTTTTTGTTTAAAATAAATTAGTTTTGATAATAAAAACATGTAAGAAGCAAGAAAAATTGAATTTTTTATTAATACTAGAAAATTCACTTTGAAGTAAGACGAAATACATGGGAATCAGGGGGGATCATCTTGTACACCCATTGAGGGATCATCTTGCCCCAAATGCCACTATTTTGTAATTTGTTCGTAACTCAACCTACGAGCTCTGTTATTCCATAATACTAATCAGAACACTTAGTTGAAGAGATACTGAAGCCGTGAGTACAAGAAACGTGGAATTT
Source organism: Leptopilina syphax (assembly GCA_032872505.1). Classification (NCBI taxonomy): domain Eukaryota; kingdom Metazoa; phylum Arthropoda; class Insecta; order Hymenoptera; family Figitidae; genus Leptopilina; species Leptopilina syphax. The sequence goes on along the minus strand of CM065468.1, from coordinate 39,556,153 downwards.
CAGCTATTACAACAAAAGTTATCTAAGCTCAAAGTTAAGCTGTCCTTAGATCAAAAGTATGAAATTTTTATTTTATACAATAGAATTTTTTTAATGACGCGTGTTGTCATGACAGTTTGACTGATTCATAGGTATGTTATTGGCAACGTATTACCGTATTTTCCTAAAAGGTTACGCTAATAGGCTCTCCAAAACTCAAAAGGATCATCTTGCCCCAGGGGATCATCTCGTACACCTTTCCCCTAAGTAATTAATGTAAGTTATGTAACCAGAGTAAATTACGTAACTATAGTAATTTACATAATTAAAGGAAGTTACGTAACTAGAATAACTTACGCAATTAATCAAACTCACGTAAGTTACGAAACTAGAATAAATTACGCAATTAATCAAACTTACGTAAGTTACGTAACTTACGTAAGTTTAATTAATTACAAAATTAAGCGCATTTAGTCATTTTTACGTAAGTTACGTAACTTACGTAAGTTTGATTAATTGTATAAATGAAGTAATTTTGATCATTTACGTAAGTTATGTAACTTACGTAAATGTGATTATTTGAGTTGATGGTGTAACTTTCACCATTTACGTAAGTTACGTAACTTGCGTGAGTTTGATTAATTGCGTAAGTTATTCTAGTTACGTAACTTACGTAAGTTTGATTATTTACGCAAGTTACTGTAGTTACGCACTTTACTCTAGTTACTGTAGTTACGTACTTTACTCTAGTTACGTAAGTTATTCTAGTTACTCTGCAAAAAGAAAATGTGAAATATTTATAAATAAATATATAAATAAGTATATATATTCTCCCAGTATATAGTTAAAATGATTCGTCTGCTCCTTTCGGTGGAAAAGTAATTTCTGAAAATTTATACATATGTTTAGATGGAGTTTGCTAAAATTTTGTAAGTGAATTACGTCACGAATTTATATTTTATATGTTAAGGAAGCTAAATGGTCATGAAATGAACAACTTGTTTAAATTTTAATTCATATTTACGCATTTTTATTTATTAAATCGATTTTCAAGCATCATAATTTAAAAATTAATTTTTTTAAAATAATTTAAATATTCTAGACAAGCATTTCACAGTCACGCTGTGTGCCCCCTATGCGTCGCATATGAGGACGCAGCTGCGTGCTCAAATGAAGTCACGCCGTGTAGGTTAATCAGCATGCATGCGAGCGATATGTCTATCATTGTACGCGCATTTTGCTATCTGGCGTCATATTTAAAAAATAAGTCGAAAGGTTGTTCTCTATTGTGATGTATTGTTCTCGTTTTTAATTAATTAATTTTTTTCTTATTGACGTCTTTTTTCTGTTGACCGTTTGCTGATGTAGCTTCTGTGAAGTAAAGAAATCGCTTGTTTCCATTTTTGTCACAATGAATTTAGGCTCCTTTTTCTTCGTGTCTTTAATTATATCGATCCAGTGATCCGGGTCATTTACAGTTTTGACATTTTTTCTTTCCTCTTCAATATAACCAAAATTTTGGTCACAACTGTTGAAACTAGGACCAGACAAAAAAACTTCTGATCAATTAAATCAAGGAAATTGAAGCAAGGAAATATTTCAACAATTAAGTTATTTTAATATTTCGATTTTGTCCGCCACAGGAATCAGAATACAATATTAAATGTTTAGTAGTTTCATTAAGGTTGTGTTTTAAGTGCTTTAGTGAGCAAGATTCAACTTCTTGTTTTCCTCGCGAAACAACATTCTCTGACCAGACGTTCATGTATGCTAAAAACAAAAAAAAATTGTGTATAAGAAAAGTTATTATAAAAATTATTAAAATTAATTAAATTAATTATTAAAATATTATACTTCTAAGTTATTTTTGTAGAAATTTTATATTTTATATTTTACTAAAAAATTAAAGCCAATTGTATTTCTAAGAAAAAGTTAAAAAATTACATTCAATTATATTATTTCGAGTTTTCGACATAATTGAAAATAGTTTACAAATTTTAAAGCTTTTTGAATACTATAAGAGAAATTAGATGGAAAGTAAAAATGAACGTATATTAATATTAAAACTTATTTTAGAATAAAAATGAAATTTGCTGTAATTAATCAAAAAATGGTTTATACAATAGATTTGAGTTTCATATCAAAGATTTTTATCAGTATAAAATTATTTTATTTTTATTACCTTGTCTATTAACTCCGTCATAAATACAAAGATTATACGTTGAGAGTTGGCGTTTATAAAATGCAATGCTAGTTAAAAGACTAGGTTGAAGGGACTTTTTGTAAGTCAAACGTCAAAACAGCAGTATCTTCTAAAACATTTTTTACATTTTTTTAAAATTCTTTTTCATCTGTAGACAAAGTTTCGTTTAGCGTCTGAACTTTAAAGAAGTCACAAGTTTTGCATGTATCGGAATAAGGTTTTTTGAAACTTAAGTTGAGGTTTTCATTGAAAATTTTGCGAAATATCGTTTCTGACACGGGCTTAAAATTTTCTTTGTTGTATTGTTCATCATACATTCTATACATTTTTATTATATTTACACCAGTGTGTAAGTATTTTTTCTGAGAAGACAAACGTCCATAATGTGATTCATAAACTAGAAAACGATTAATGAATGATTTTACAGCATTCCTTGCAATTTCGCTTGTTTTATTTACCGAAGAAGCTTTCCCACGTCTCTCAATAGCACTTCGATTTGAACCAACAGTGTTTACTGCTCGATTTAATGTTGATTTTGAAATTTGGATGGATTTTAAGAAAAATGTTCTACACACTTCAATTTTAACACCCGAACTGACAGTCAGAAAGTACAGAAAATTAAAATCACATTTTTTTGCGGAATAAGAGGTCTAGGGTAAGTGTGGATATTCCTGCGAGTGACACAATTATTGCGATTTTTAAAAAATTAGGGTAATGTCACATTGAGTTGACCGCCACTTTGAGTGGACCACCTGAGTTTTTAAGTTATCTGACAGCGGAAACGTGAAATAAATAAAACGAATAGCAGCACCGCACCTAGAAGCCGTAAGAATTTATGTTCTGCGATAATCATATACGTTATCGTTTTATGTAACGCATTTTTAAGAACACAAACCAAAAAAGAAGTCGCTCTTACAAAGAGCGAATTACAAAGTAATTCGAAAGTGTAAAAGTAGTGTAAAAGTTAAGTTTTAAAAGGTAACTTATTTTTTTCCTACTACTTTGGACATTGAAATTGATTGTCTTAGTTTAATAAGGTGATAATTATGACTCAAAAAAAAATTTTGGTGTCTGCCATAAAAAGTTGCATGTCACCATGAGTGGACCACAGTTTATAACCATGAGTGGACTGCCTGTTTTTTATATTTTTAATGTCAGTTTAACATTTTTATGGAAATAAATTGACAATAAATTGGTTTGAAACTGTTTTATGTTCTTTATTAATTTTTTTGTGATTTTGATGTGATATGTGCCAAAATTATTGAAAATGGTTTCACTTGTAAACATTGCGACACAAACATGGTCTGAAGCTACATAAGCATAAATTTTGTTTCAATATATCAGAAATATTAAATACATTAAAGAATTTAGAATAACTTTTACAATTTTTTAAGAGTGGTTCACTCAAGGTTACACTTTTTTCATTCCTTAAAAATGAGCTATTTTTTTAAAGTCAATTGTTTTTCCTAAATAAAAAAAAATCAAAGCTATTATGGCATAAACACTTATCTAGGGATCTAAACTAAAGCTTGGAATAGAAACCTCCGATTAATTTGCTGTCATAAAGAATTTTTTAGAAAAAAAGCTTAGGCGGTCCACTCAAGGTGACATAACCCTATTATTTTCATTTTGAAATATACGCCTAATTTTTTCAAAATAATTACAAAAATTATTTTGAATCTTACTTGATAGAATAGCTCATAAAAATGTACATTCCGACAATTATTAATTTAAATTTGAAATATATTATTACAGAATTCTGTAAAATTATCAAATATGGCAGTCATGAATACATATTAAAAACCGTCGATATTTCCAATATTCACTATATAGTATACACGTTTCAGTGTTACTAATCAAAGAAGTACACACTTTATTATTTGAAAAATATATTAATTTACGCATCTATTATTGATTTTCAATTAATAATACTTAAAACTATATTAGTAGCTGAATTTTTACTGCATGTTAGTATTATTGCGATTTTTAAATACGTTTACTGCGTAACGCATACTAGACATAACCTCCTTTTTGACAACCAGCGCGTTATGCGACACCTGATTTTCTGCAATAATGCTCGCACAATAATTAGTGTTTCCTTCATAAATGTCACACAATATTACTCGCGTGTCAACAATAATACATGTGTTGACAATTAGTTTTTAATTTACTTTTTTAAATACAAATAAGTAACGAAATTTGATTGAGTTTAATGATTTGGAAAATATAATAATTGAACTTTAATTTTTAATTGAAAAAACTGCATTTCATTTTTCGTAAACTTAGACGAGCTTCGCAAAGTTAACCTACACTTAAAATTCGCAGAAATACCCACACTTACCCTATTTATATTATTTGAGTGTTTTACTGGGACTTTTTCAACTAATGAACGTATTAGTAAAGTTTTAGATTAGATCAATTATTTTTGGACAGTCCAACTTGCATCTTCATAATGTCTGGCTTATAAATTTCTTTGCAAAAATTACTTTGCCTGAAGCAGTTATTCCCGACCTCTTTTCACATTTTCCTTTGCTATATTTTTTTGTGTAAATGCCTTTTCTTTTTCGACAAATTCTCTTTTCCCGAGGTGAAGAAACATCTATAAACATAAATTAGATATTGATTGGATAATCATCAAAATTTCAATTATCTTTAGAAATAATTAAATTCTTCTCCAAAATTCAATTATTTTCAAAAATTTTCCAAAAGAATTAAATTATTTAAAAAAAAATTTAATGAAATTCTACACAAATTTTTAATTATTTTCAAAAAATAATAAAAATTTCACAGGAATTTCAATTATTTTTAATACTATTTTAATCGAATTTCTCAAAAAAATTCTTAAACATTTTATTGAAAATCGTCAAAAAAAATCAGTTATTTAAAAATTTATAGATAAAATTCTTTATAAGAATTAAATTTTAAGAAACATGAAATTATTTAATAAATTGTTATTTTTGTATTTAAATAATTGAATTCTAGTAGAATTTTCTCATACACATTTATTTAGAAATGAATTTTAGTTTAAATTTTAGATAATAATTGAATATTAAAAGCAATAAACGTAAATTTTTTAAAATAATTGAATTTTAAAATTAAATTTTTTGAATAAGTTTAATTGAATTTTTTAAATATTCACGTGTGGAAAAGTGGTGTTGGCCCACGCCGGGGGCTTGCATGGATCGCCCACATCCATGAGGGGCCCACGTAGGTGATCCAGGCGAGGCCCCTTATGGAAACGACATGCTGACCGTTGAGGGCGCCCGCATGGGCGATCCACGAGGGCGCCCTCGTCGGCCCTCGCGTTTGCCCTCATCTTTGCCCTCAACTTTATTTTTCAAAATTAAGTTAATAAATTCATTATTTATTAATAATAAACAAGACAAACGCTTTACCACTGTTTTTTTTAGTTTATTGATCAACAAAAATATAGAGAAATATACAAAATAACGCAATAGACAACAACGTTGTGATACATTTGTAGCTATAACAATAATTTATTGTCGAAACGGTACTTTACCACTGTGCTACGGGACCTACTTGAAAATTATTGTCTTATTGTACGTGACTTGCTGATTTGCTTTTGATGATTCAATAAAGCATTATTGACACTAATACACCATAAAAAATGATAAAATAGTTTAATAATAATTTCACATGCCACGTGTGTGACTTTGAAGTAACCTTAGACCAGACCTGTTACCAAGCAAACTAGACAAACACCCATCGATGAGCAATCTTTTTACAACCCTATTACGTCGATACACGGATGTGATCTGGGTATATAAGGCCCTAAATTTGGATCTAAAAATCAGTATCTAATTTGAATCAAAACGATCGACATCATCTCTGTACCAGTAGTCAGTGCGAATCTATACTCGTAACCTACGAAAATCCCAGTTCAAGTAATACCCATCTCGTGTGTGAGCAACCTCTTGTCAATCTCCAAAGCAGTAAAATTGGAAAAGCGGTGCATCTGAGCTGACTGTGGACACACGACCGGAGAACGGGTTTCCAGCTTTGAATAGAAGCAATAAAGGTAATTAACTAAATCTTTTCATCATATCTTTTTTAATACAATTTCTATATCTAATAAACGCCTATTTGTTAAAGGTGTTTATTGGAAAGGAACTGGTCTTCTCTCGGCAAAGATAACAATAACGAAACTCAAGAAACCATTATATAATTTTTATACAATAAATTTCATTTAACTAACTCTTAGACTTTTCATTGATTCTTTTTCCTCATTCCCAAATAAGATTTCTTCGGAATTTCTTATTTAAAACGAGGACTACAAATATTAAGAGGTGAGTTACTTTTCACGTAACAATAATAACAATATTAATAATATAATAATAAACCATTAATATTCATACATTAATATTTTTATTATTTAAAAAAAATGTCAAAACATTTGTGTTAAAAACGCGTTTTTCATTGTTTAAAATCATTATAAACATTCATTTTTGTTAAGTAAAAACATATTTTTCGTTTGGACTTAGAAATTTTTGCTAGTCAATGATGTGGACAATCCATGCGGGCCCATCGCGTGGGCCCTCAAAGATTTGCCCTTATGTTAGTTCAATGTTTTCAAAAAATTAACATGAAATATTTGTTAAAAACGTGTTTTTTATTGTTTAAAATCACTACAAATATTAATTTTTGTTATGTAAAAAAATATTTTTTGTTTGGACTTAGAAATTTTTGCTAGTCAATAATGTGGGCGATCCATGCCGGCCCCTCATGTGGGCGTTTAAAGATTTGCCCCTATGTGAGTTCAATATTTAAAAAAAATGTAAATAATTTGATGTTAAATATGTGTTTTTCATTGTTTATAATCATTATAAACATTAATTTTGAATGCGTTGCCCTCATGGATCTGCCCACATGGATCAGCCCTCGTCGGCCCCTGCCGGGGGCCCTCACGTCGTGTGGGCTTTTTCCACACGGGAATTATTTTAAGTTTTTATTTGTTAATATTTATTTAATTGAAGAATTTACAAATAATTGAAATTTCGTAAAATTGAATATTGTAAAAAAAAGAAATTAAAAATTGACAAAGAACTTTTTCGAAAAATATTAAAAATAATCGATTTAAAGAAGAATTTTAGTTAAAATTCTTGTAAATAATAATTGAATGGTAAATAATTTTATCACTTGGTAATATTTAATTATTATAAAACATGAAGAAATCGATCATTCCGAGTTGATATCTTCATGTTTTATAGTTATGGAAAATTTAATTTATAGTTTTAAGTAAAATGTTCTCTTATTTGACTTGGGCTGGTTAATTGAGTTTTCCTAATTATTCCTGTGTCAGATTTTAGAAAATAATTTTATGGAAATCACTTGTTTTAAATGAATAAAAATTGATGTATTTCAAATTAAATTATTTATGAAGAAACATTTTAAATTATTCTTACCATCGTTTTCGTTTTCTGACGTTCCACAGTCTGAATCAGTAGAACTTGTTAATATGTCATTATCAATAGTTTCTGTCAAATTAAAAAAATAAGATAAATATTTTAGAAAGATTTTATCATAAATAACAAATATTTAATTTACTCCTTAATTTTACTTACCTTGTGAAATTAAATTTATTTTCAAATTGAAATGAAAACATATCAAGTAACTTAAGAAAATGACACAAAAACAAAATACTGTAAAGTTGTTCAACATACATAACTTTTCGTTTTATTATTAAGAATAGGGTTAGTTTCTATTAAAATAATATATAAAAATGAATAATTTATTTAAATATTGAAATTATTAATTTAGTATTACAACCTGATTATTAATTAGGTATTTAGATATTGGAAATTTTATACTGATTATCAGGATCTTGTTATTTTTCTTAAGTATTATTGCGAATATACTTAAAAATAATTATTAAAAAGAAATTGAAAACCTTTTGATAAAGTGTAAAAAATTTTTTAATATTTTTCTTTAAACAAATTGTCACATTTAGATTACAAAAAATATTTTTAAAGTAATACTTTACAAAAATAAATTTTTTTTATATACGAAAATTATTTTTTTTTAAATTATTAGTTATAAATAAAAATTAAAAAATATTATTAACTTTTTAATTCCTATGTCTGGTAAAGAAAACAATTTAAAAATATTTTGAAATATATATATGGGGCATTCCAGGACAAATCGGAAATTATTTTGCTTTTGCATCTCAAATTTTTTTAAACATTTTTTTTCTTTTAGTACTCTTTGAAATAAGCTACCTTGATTTTTTGCAAATTTTTTCATAAAGCGGTCCAGGAGATACAGATTTTTAAAAAATTACGTTTTTTACGTAATTTTTTTTTAAATACTTATAACTCGGTCAAAAATTGATTAAATTGGACGTTTTTATAATCAAAAGTTTTGTTTTCACGCGTAGTTTTTAATAAAAATATTTTAAAAAAATTTTTAAATAATTTACGATAATATTTTTAAATTTTTAAAATAAAATTTTATTTTTAACAATGTATGTATTGATCAATTTTTTTCAAAATTTTTTGTAAGAAACTATCACTAAAAGTTAAAAAAAATTAATTTGTTTATAAATTTTTTTTATTTTTTTAATAAAAAATGAAAAAAAAAAAATTTTTGTTATGATTATTCAAAAGTAGAGAAAAAAACAAAACTTTTTTTCTCTTGTCAAAAAATGAAAAAAAGCAATATTTTTTGAGTTATCTGACATTAAAAATATAGCTACATTTAAAAAGCGAAAATTTTGAAAATTCATAACTCAAAAATTTGGCCTCCAAAAAAATAATAAAAAAATACGTATCTGTTTTTTTTTCAATACAGAATAGAAAAAAAATATTTTTGGCCGATTTTAAGAGGTCGACTGAAATCTCACGTAGAATTGCCCATATGTTTTATTTATGTAGAATAAAATTTTCACTTAAAAAAATAAAAAGTTCTAGTTGTTGCAGTTAAGACTTTTGCTATTCTAGAGAAACTTATTGCTCTTACAGATAACATTTTTTTGTCTTGTAGTAGACAAACAATATGACAGTGTTCATCATTTTGATTGCTCCGTAAATAATGCGTATCTAATATTTATTTCTAAAAGTTGTTCCTTCATGTAGAACTAGCGTCATACTCCTCGCTCGCTAACGCTCGCTCGAAAGACATTTTCTTATTTATTTCTACTTACATAAATAGTTTTTGAGGTAAAAATTTTGTTAAAAAAATTTTTAACGTCAAAAAATCTCTTGATTAAGCTAATTTTGTTTAAAAAAATCTTTAACTTCAAAAACGATCCTTATACCTGGTGGATTCCACGTCAGTTCAACACACTTATTTTCATGACTTGTTGGGATTTGGCTGTAATTTTGTAAATTCATTACTTTTATAGTGATAAACAACTGCACCAAATATTTTTTCAAAATTTTGAAAATTACCAAAAATATGGCATTTTCAAAATTTTTGTCTTCTTTTTTTGAAAATGCTATAACTTTGGTTCTAATTAACCGATTTTGGATTTTAAAAAAAGGATTTCTTTGGTTTTAAGTATATTTTAAGTTAAAATTAAAATAAAATAAAAAAATTAAAAAAATTTTTTTTTTGAAATTTTGAAAAATTAAAAATCCGTTTTTGAAAAAACATCATCTTCGATTTTTTTCAAAATTTTACTAAATGTTAGGGCAAATGTGCTTTACATGTCCTGTAAATTTCATCTTGGGATCTCAAAGGGATTCGGAGTAAAAAAATAAAACGTAACCACAAATTACGAACATATGGGGCAAAATTCCTCAACTACCCAGGTAAAACAATGAATTTTCTCTAAACTCTGCTGAAATGTTACTATTATTAGTAGAAGTGTAAATATTAATTTTTTTTGAATTTGATAAAATATTTTTTGAGTTATGGAGTTTCAAAATTTTGATTTTTTTGAAAATATATTTTTTTCGATTTAATATATTTATAAGTAAAATTAATCAAATTTAAAGTATGAATAGTGGTTTTTAAAGGGGTTTTCACGGGCTATAAGCTGGTGACCTTTTTTCTATGAGCCATGTAAGAATCAGAGTGGGACCATGAGAATTTTTGAGGAAAATAATAATTTATCATTATTTTACATAGAAAATGATGATTTATAATTAATTTCTTCAAAAAGATCCATGGTCCCACTCTGAGTTTTACATGGCTCATATGAAAAAAGGTAAGCTTTCGATTGGGATAGGTTAGAAAAAATTAAAAAACACCGATTTTGAGATACAGTAGAACTTGGTTAATACGATTCTGTAAGGACCGCACTAAGAATGCGTCTTATGCGGGAAAAAGTATTAGGTGGGAAATAAAATGTATGTCTTTAATTGCAGGGACCACCATAAATGAGCGTCTTAAGCGGGAAATCGTATTAAACGGGATCGTATTAACCGGGTTCTACTGTATATTTAAATTAAGAATTTGACCTTGAATTTCAAGGTCAAATTTACAGAAAACAACTTTTTTTTCATCACCAGCTTATAGCCCGTGAAAACCCCTTTAAAAACCACTATTCATACTTTAAATTTGATTAATTTTACTTATCAATATATTAAATCGAAAAAAATATATTTTCAAAAAAATCAAAATTTTGAAACTCCATAACTCAAAAAATATTTTATCAAATTCAAAAAAAATTAATATTTACACTTCTACTAATAATAGTAACATTTCAGCAAAGTTTAGAGAAAATTCATTGTTTTACCTGGGTAGTTGAGGAATTTTGCCCCATATGTTCGTAATTTGTGGTTACGTTTTATTTTTTTACTCCGAATCCCTTTGAGATCCCAAGATGAAATTTACAGGACATGTAAAGCACATTTGCCCTAACATTTAGTAAAATTTTGAAAAAAATCGAAGATGATGTTTTTTCAAAAACAGATTTTTAATTTTTCAAAATTTCAAAAAAAAAATTTTTTTGAATTTTTTTATTTTATTTTAATTTTAACTTAAAATATACTTAAAACCAAAGAAATCCTTTTTTTAAAATCCAAAATCGGTTAATTAGAACCAAAGTTATAGCACTTTCAAAAAAAGAAGACAAAAATTTTGAAAATGCCATATTTTTGGTAATTTTCAAAATTTTGAAAAAATATTTGGTGCAGTTGTTTATCACTATAAAAGTAATGAATTTACAAAATTACAGCCAAATCCCAACAAGTCATGAAAATAAGTGTGTTGAACTGACGTGGAATCCACCACCTTATACAATATGAATGCAGGCTAATTGTTTATAACATTTTTACACCAATAGGTATTTTTTAAAAAATTATATAATATATGTTTTCGTAGTGGTTTTTAGCGTAGAATCAAATAGCGCTATAATTTTCTTATAAAAATTGATTTTTCTTCATTTGTTTATAAAAAAAATTGTTAAAAAAATATTTTTTTAACATTCAACGACAAAAATTATCATTAGATCCCATGCCAGGATTTCAATAGTTACTTTTATAATATCTGCAATCCTTTGCCTGTAGGCATCAATGGGTTAATGTAAAAAATCTTTTTCTTAAAGCATTTTTTCAGTTAGTAGAAAAAAAATTTGATACAATAACGTTTGACTTTTGTTCCACTGAAGACCATAAAAATAAAAAATTAGAAATATGAGCCTGGATAAAGTGTAGAGGAAAAGATTTTTTACAATAAAAAAGGAAAATAATGTTTATAAAAAAGTTACAAATATTAAGTTAAACTGTTTATAATAATAATATATACGTATATAATTAATAAATGTATTAGAGGCAAGCAGTAGAGGTCATATCATCTTTTAAAATACACTGATATAGGCGCTACTTAATTAGCGCAACGCACAAAAACTCATAGCGCAAACTTCAAAAATTTTTTTCTCAAAAATATCAAAAAGCACTTCTTTAAAAATTTAACCACTTATTAAGGAAGGTTTAAATTTTAAGAAAATAATTTTTTTAGGAAACTCCATGATGTCCTTAGCATATTTTTTTAACAATAAAAAATTATTGTTTAAACAAATTATTGAAAATTTAATTTTTCTTAACTTTTTTTTAATATTATAAAAAATTGACATTTATTTATTTATTTTCAGTTTCTGATTTTTCAAATCTAAATATCTTGCAAAAATTTTTTTTTTGCAAAACTGTTTGGCACAGTTATTTAGTACCCCAAATACCACAAAATTACAAACTTTAAGGGGTTAAACCACTCTAGAGCGTCAAAAAGAGGTTCTATTTTCAACATTTTTTTTAAAGAAAAGTTTAAAAGTAATGAAAAATATGTTTACATATCTCTGTCAGGTACACTTTAAAGAGAAAAAAATATACATTATAAATTTTTTTTTGTTTAAAAACAGCAGATGTACATGTACGTGATGGAAACTCTTTGTAAAAAGAATTCCTTCGCGGCCGGAAAGGTTTTTTGTACAATTTTCAACCTAGAACAGAAAACAAATTTTTTTCTATTTTTACATCTCAAAAGCTAGAGAAAGACGTAGGGGATTTTTTTTATGTTGCATATTCTTTTAGTTATAAACAATTTAGTGCCTATTTTTTTCAGTCAAAAACTCAGTTTTTTCCATAAAATGTTCACCATTTTTGCAAAAATGGATTTAAAAAAAATCCCCTACGTCTTTCTCTAGCTTTTGAGATGTAAAAATAGAAAAAAAATTGTTTTCTGCTCTAGGATGAAAATTGTACCAAAAACCTTTCCGGCCGCGAAGGAATTCTTTTTACAAAGGGTTTCCATCACGTACATGTACAGCTGCTGTTTTTAAACAAAAAAAATTATAAAGTATATTTTGTTCTCTTTAAAGTGTACCTGATAGAGATATGTAAACATATTTTTCATTACTTTTAAACTTTTCTTTAAAAAAATGTTGAAATTAGAACCTCTTTTTGACGCTCTAGAGTGGTTTAACCCCTTAAGAAAAACCGGTGATCCACCATTTACTTTTCGTATGGAACTGCCCTTGATATAAAAATTTTAATTTGTAGTATCAAATAAATAGTTATTTGTAGCAAATTCGAATTATTCAAGTCAAATAAATGGAATAATTGGATCTAATAAATATTGCTTTAAATCAATTAGGAAAATTACTTGATTCAGTAATGCATGGATTTTAATTTAAATAAATATTTATTTGCATCAATAAAATAATTTTTTTAAAATAACTAAATATTTATGGGACACTCCGCACGTCAACACGGACAGAGCTCTAAACAATATTGCTTTGATAGATTTAAACGTTCTAGGGCTTAAAAGATTTCTACATTCATGTACTTTAAGATGTCGATGGGCGTTTTTTTGTAAATTTTCATTTACGATGCCAATAGAGCTGTCAAAAGTTAAATGGTCCAAAAATTTCATCATTAAATGAATTAAAAGCAAAAAACGAGGTAAATTATTCTGTAACTCATTCTTCAACAGTTTTTTTAAGGTCCCCGAATATAAATCTAAAGTTTTTTTTTTAAATCTAAAATGTCGGATCCAATATAGCGGACGAAATTCAAATTTTATCAGATTTGATTAAAACTTGTTACTCGGTGGTTTTTAGGGTCGCTGATTACGAATCTACACTACCGGTCAAAATTGAGAGACCATCTATTTTCAGGTGATTGAAAAACATTTTAAAATATAAAATGTATGGAAACTAAAATATTTTGCTTTTTATTTTTTGAAAGATGATAAAATTTTAAAAAGAACAAGATCTTTTAGAAGTCATTTAGCCAATATTTTATTTAGATATTTTTAAAAAATCGTCATTTTCAATGTCTTACAAAAATTTGAATAACTATTAAAATAATGAACGCTTTTTACCGACAGATTAGCTCAGTCGGATAGATGCCTCGCATTGGCGGTCGTTTAAGGACCAAGGGTATAAGTATCCTTGGTTCGCGCCCACTTGGCTTGGTATTTTTCCGGCACGTGAGATAATCTGAGCGGGAGGTTTGACGTCGAGGTATAATGATGTGCACCGTTGATTATTGTCCGGTACACACCATTAGAACTCGACTGTCGATAAACCGGTTGTACTCAGAGAGGTTTTCTACAGTTTCCCTCTTCTCTGGCGAGAAAACCCATTGACGGGTGGTCCAGGCGGAATGCGAGTACTAATAATAAAGTCGGCTGTAGACGCAAATTAGGTTAATATATAGAAAAATTTCTAAGTAGTATGGTTATGCTTAATCCAAAAAAGTATTTCTCGGGGACTCTTGTCGAAGTGCGTAAGGCCAATAGGGCAGGAGTATAAACAATAAAAAAAATAAAAATAATGAACGCTTTTTAATGATCTTAAGCTTATTTTAAAGGTCATTTGCTACACTATAAGAATTACTTATAGGCATTAACGTGTAATTTTTTTCTTAGAAAATGCAGGCCGTCAAACTTGGACCAAAAAAATTCAAAAAATTTGGAACAATCTTTCTGTACTAAAAACTATTTTAGAAAATATATAAAACTTTATATGGTGTAGATTTTATAAGAAAATTTAATAAAAAATACGTTTGAATTTTAAAAATTATTTTTCTGTAAATAAGAATGTTTCAAATTTTTTATATTTTTTTGGTTCAAGTTTTTATTTTAGAAGTTATTCAAATTTTTGTAAAACATTGAAAATGGCGATTTTTTAAAAATATCTAAATGAATTATTGACCAAACGACTTCTGAAATATATTCTTCTGTTCAAAATTTTATCATCTTTAACCCCTTCAGTGTGTAGCTAAAATATAACAAAATGGTCCCGAAATGTGTAAGACAATCTTGTGAATAAATTTTCATGACACTAGGTACTAAGGGGTTTTTTGGGGTCGCTGATTACGATGCCGGTGTTAGTTTTTAAAAATTCAAAATGGCGGATCCAATACGGCGGTCATGGTTTTGAAAAATTCATTGGATTCGCTTAAAATTCGTTACTCGGGGGTAGTGATGCACGTCGAACCGATAAATGCTCGACATCGTTCGAATCTTCTCGGTTGAAACGAACTTCAAGGAAACGATATTTTTGATTTTTCTTTGTTTTTGTTCGGCTCATTTCGTTCGACAAAAATCGATTCTTGATGACATTAAATTATATTATAAATGAAGGGTGGCATGACAAAAGGTGGAAAATTATAATTTCATGATTTTACAGGAAACGAAAATACATTTAAAAATTTCCCTGCTCATTTAAGAAGAAGTCTAATAAAACTGCTTCAAAATATTAGTGCGCTTTACCGGTGGAAATACAATTTATGAAGATAAATCTACATATTAGTGAGAAAAATAAGTAAAAGTGGGCCATTTTGGGGTTACGTCAAATGCGCATATTTTTTTTATAAAATTAATTGTTAAATTAATTTATAATTTAAAGAAAAACTAAGAAGTTTGTTTTGGAATATTGAATTAAAAAATTGATTACAAAAAAGTCTGTTTTAAAAAAATGTTTGTTTTCCAAAAAAATTGTTAATAAAATGTTTACTTTTGAAAGTAAACAGTACCAACATTTTTAAATGCAAACTACAAACAGAAATATTTAAAAATTAACAGAAGAACAATATTTAAATTGTTCAAAATTAGATAAAGAATAAAACTATTTCTAAATAGACATAAAATTTTTCAGCGAAATTTAATATATTTAATGATATCAAAAAGAAAGCAATATATTAAAATTAAATCTAAAATTAAATTTTGATTCTTATTTTTAATATAAAACGAGTTTAAAAGCAATTTACAAGAAAATCTTTTTACAGAACTGTGTAAATAAATTTACCTGATTTTTTTAATAAAAAATATCAATTTTGAAAAATTTTCACTTAACCCTTTTTGTCATGCCACCCTTCAAATAAGAAAACGTATCAATATTAATATATGTACAATATATATGCAAAATATAATTATTTTTTGTAAATAAAAATTAAGTTAACTGTAGATATTTTAAAAAATTTGAGTACAAAAAATTATAAAAAAATACATTATAAATAATATAATAAAAAGTTTAAAAAAATTTTATTATCAAAATCTATTTAAATCTGATTGTGTTAAAATATAATTAATTACTAATAATTTTTAATAATATATGAAATATTTATTTAAATTTAAAGTTATACTGTAATTGATTTCATTTTGAAAATTAACCAATAAAAATTGAAAAACAATTTTTTTTAGTACTAACTTCAATTTATTAAAAAAAACTTTGATCGACAATTCGTCGAGATTGTCAAATTTATAACGAGCCGAACGATATTATTAAATAAAAAGACGATCATTTTTCTCGTAATTGTAATTTCTCGATCGTCTCGTCCGACATGCATCACTACTCGGGGGTTTTCGTGGTCGCTGATTACGATTCCGGTGTTAGTTTTTAAAAATTCAAAATGGCGGATCCAATATCGCGGTCACGATTGTGAAAAATTCATTGCATACGCTTCAAATTTGTTACTCGGGGGTTTTTGGGGTCGCTGATTACGATTCCGGTGTTAGTTTTTTAAAATTTTAAATAGCGGATCCAATATGTCGGTCATGGTTTTGAAAAATTCATTGGATTCGTTTAAAATTTGTTACTCGAGGGTTTCTGTGGTCGCTGATTACGAAACAGTTATTAATTTTTAAAAATTTTAAATGGCAGATCCAATATAGCAACTCATTTTTAAAAATTCATTAGATTGGTCTGAAAATTGTTAATCTGGATATTTCGGGGTCGCTGATTGCTATAATCCGATGTTAGGTTTTCAAAATTCAACAACCCTGGCGAATAGGGTGTTCGGTGTTAGCCCTGGTTTAAAAACCGGACAGATTTTGGACTAATCCGAAATTTGTCCGAAACAGTGCGGTTTATTGTCAGGTTTTTGTCACCCGAAATTAATCCGGATAAATCCGAACTCTATACGGTGTGTGAACAACTAGTAAATCCGGAGTTGGTCGGATGAAGTCCGAAATTAATCAGTTAATTTTAACTAGTAAATCTGGAATTAGTCCGAAACAGTCAAAGATTAGACCGGAAAATTTAGTGAATGTTAATAAAAAAAATAATTATAATTACACATATTAATTATCATTACTTTATATGGTACATTCAACATATTTTTCGATATACCTATCGCAATTTTATTTACATTAACTTAAAATTTCTAACGCTTGGGGATTCGAACCTACACCTATCTAACATTATAACGCGCACTGAAATCGAATACACTAACCACTATACCACGCTCGCATAGGATTTCAAATTCATAATAGAATTTATGAAGTGCCACGAAAAGAAATTACAAAAAACTAACACATTAGTGTTAATTATAATATTAAAACAAGATAATTTAATATGAATAAGTATTATTATACTAGTAAATTTGTAAAAACAAATTGACTGCAGAAGTAAATATTTTATCTATCATAAGTAAATACCCTGAACAAAAAGTCGGACGGATTTCGGACTAATCCGGAATTTGTCCGCAAGAGTACGGTTTATTGTGGAGTTTTTTCACCCTGAATTAAGTTTGAACTGAATACAGTTTTTTATAACTATTGAATCCGTAATTATTCCGATTTAGTCCGAAGTTAGTCAGATCATATGCAACTATAGTAAATGCAGAAGTAATCCGATTGGTTTAACCAGTGAATCCGCAGCTATTCCGAAACAGTCTGCTTATGGTCAAGTTTTTGTCACTCAGAATTTGTCCGGATAAATTCAAACTCAATGCGGTTTGTGTATAACCAGTGAATCCGGAATTAGTCCAATCTAGTCCCAAGTTAGTCTGATAATATGCAACTTGCAAATGTGAAATTAGTCCGATTAAGTCCGGAATTAATCTGGTTATGGTCAGGTTTATGCCATATACGAAAATATATTTATAGTTTAAATTTATCTTAATTTAATACAAATTGTTCTTAATATACAAATTCAATATTAAACCAAAATCTTTGCATACAGATTTTGGATTGTTCCATACTTGTTTCGGATTCAATCTTTCAACTGGATTACTTTCGGATTATTGCGGACTAAATTCGTATTCTTTACACATTGATTTCGCATTATTCCGTATTTATTTTAGATTAATTTTTTAACAGACATAATTTCGGTTTGTTGCGTAATAATTAAAGATTTAATTCATTGACATTCATGATTACTCCAGACTGATTTAGGATTCATCATTTCGCTCGGATTAACGTTAAATTAATGCGGATCATTTTCGGTTATTTTTCGTATATTTATCGTCCTAATCCACAATTATATGTCCGGATTTAATCTAGATCAGTCCGAAATTTTTGCCAGGGATTTAATATGATTCGGGTGTCCGACTATTTCCGGATTCATAGCATACATATTTCGGATTGTTTCGTATTTGTTTTAGAATAGGATTTTACCACACTAATTCCAAATTGAAGCGGATTAATGTCAGATTCTTAGCATACAGATTTAGGATTGTTTCGTACTTCTTTCGGAATAGGATTTTGCAACACTTAATTTCAAATTGTTGCACCCAGAGAAAAATATTATTTAAACCAAATATATTTAATTTGAATTAAATAAACGTATATTTGTCTCAGAACCAACTAGACTTTTTATTTCTTTTAAATAAAAATTTTATTCGACATAAATAAAACATAGGGTTATGTCACCTTGAGTGGACCGCCTAAGCTTTTTTTCTAAAAAATTCTTTATGACAGCAAATTAATCGGAGGTTTCTATTCCAAGCTTTAGTTTAGATCCCTAGATAAGTGTTTATGCCATAATAGCTTTGATTTTTTTTATTTAGGAAAAACAATTGACTTTAAAAAAATAGTTTATTTTTAAGGAATGAAAAAAGTGTAACCTTGAGTGGACCACTCTTAAAAAATTGTAAAAGTTATTCTAAATTCTTTAATATATTTAATATTTCTGATATATTGAAACAAAATTTATGCTTATGTAGCTTCAGACCATGTTTGTGTCGCAATGTTTACAAGTGAAACCATTTTCAATAATTTTGGCACATATCACATCAAAATCACAAAAAAATTAATAAAGAATATAAAACAGTTTCAAACCAATTTATTGTCAATTTATTTCCATAAAAATGTTAAACTGACATTAAAAATATAAAAAACAGGCAGTCCACTCATGGTTATAAACTGTGGTCCACTCATGGTGACATGCAACTTTTTATGGCAGACACCAAAATTTTTTTTTGAGTCATAATTATCACCTTATTAAACTAAGACAATCAATTTCAATGTCCAAAGTAGTAGGAAAAAAATAAGTTACCTTTTAAAACTTAACTTTTACACTACTTTTACACTTCCGAATTACTTTGTAATTCGCTCTTTGTAAGAGCGACTTCTTTTTTGGTTTGTGTTCTTAAAAATGCGTTACATGAAACGATAACGTATATGATTATCGCAGAACATAAATTCTTACGGCTTCTAGGTGCGGTGCTGCTATTCGTTTTATTTATTTCACGTTTCTGCTGTCAGATAACTTAAAAACTCAGATGGTCCACTCAAAGTGGCGGTCCACTCAATGTGACATTACCCTATATTTGAGATAAATAAAATTTTATTTAAACTGTGACGGGAAAGTCATTCTGACGTTATTTCAAGCCATTTACTGATCAAATATCTTTTTAATAAGGGTAAGGGTTGTAAGGTCAATAGTTCGCCCCTGCGACCTTACATCGATTGAAGCGCCAATAATTCGATCAATTGACGCATTACCAAATTTTCAAAAAGAGCACGTCACTCTTTGTTCGACCGTATAGAAGCTTTGATCACTATTTGTATGTGAATGTTTGATTTTAAATTTGTTCGACGAAAATTGTTAAATTGAGAGGAAATTATCTGTGTGATCGACAAGAGTCGATATTTGATTAAATTTGCACGTAAGTGATTAATGTTTTCTTGATCTTGTTTAATAAATCATGTTCCTGGAAGTCGCTTGATCTTTATTTTTATATTATTTTGTTAAGGTTCCCCAACGCTACCCTCCTTGTGATCTCGTGTCTAATTTATTTATTTGTGTTTTGTTAATTTCATAAAAATTAACTGGCGTCCGCGTAATTGTTAAATAATATTTTCTTCTCGCCAAATAGAGCTCCAGCAACTCTCAACCCGGTCGCGCTGGATGTGAATAGAGTTTATTTTATTTACTAGCTGTCGTACCCGTCTTCGACGGGTTTTAGTTTCTACAAATACATTCAATAGTGTGTCGACCAGTCTCGAAAAATGGGAAATACCGGGGAATTTAATTTGACCGGAAAAATAATATTTAGCTACCATGAACTATTTCATTAGAAAAATATTACTATTTTAAGGGTAAGTCCAAGGTGTGAAATGTAAACAAACCAAAAGGTAAACAAACCAAACACAAAAATCGCACTTTTGTAACAGACGTTTCTCTTACAAAAATTAACATTTTTACACATTCTTTACAAAAATGGAAAATTAGAGTTTAAAAGTGTCCAAAAAAATCATTTTTGGCTATGAGCAATAAAAAGCAATTAGTAAAATAACTAATATAAATGACCTGTAAAATAGCATTTTTTACGCGTCGTGAAAAATAAACTGTTTGAGTATATCAACCGCACGGATGATGAAGAAGTTAAATGTCAGCGATTGGACCTTCAACATGTGGAAGGGTAAATTTTTCCCTTTCCTCCTTGAAATTACAAGAGAAAGGGTAAAAACTTCTTCATCGTCCGTGCGGTTGATATAGTCAAACACTTCATTTTTTCGCGATCTGAGACTTTGTTGCTCTCTGCGCAAGCGCAGAGCGTACTAAGAATGCATTGACAGCACCATGTGAAAGTGCACATTTTGTTTTGATTGAAACTTAGTTGTTTTCTCATTTTTTTCAGCTATGCAAGGCGTAGTAACCAAATAGAATACGTCAGTTCACCATTTTCATAAAGAAAATATGAATTTATATTTATGTACGAAAATGAGACGTCGTGCAAAAATGCTTCACTATTCGCTATTTTGAAGCATTTTTGTACGAGGTCTCATTTTCGTACATAAATATAAATTCCCATTTTCTTTATGAAAATGGTGAACTGACGTATTCTATTTGGTAACTACGCCTTGCATAGGTGAAAAAAATGAGAAAACAACTAAGTTTCAATCAAAACAAAATGTGCACTTCCACATGGTGCTGTCAATGCATTCTTAGTACGCTCTGCGCTTGCGCAGAGAGCAACAAAGTCTCAGAACGCGAAAAAATGAAGTGTTTGACTATATCAACCGCACGGACGATGAAGAAGTTTTTACCCTTTCTCTTGTAATTTCAAGGAGGAAAGGGAAAAATTTACCCTTCCACATGTTGAAGGTCCAATCGCTGACATAAGACTTCTTCATCATCCGTGCGGTTGATATACTCAAACAGTTTATTTTTCGCGACGCGTCAAAAATGCTATTTTTCTGGTCATTTTAATTAGTTATTTCACTAATTGCTTTTTATTGCTCATAGCCAAAAATGATTTTTTTGGACACTTTGAAACTCTAATTTTCCATTTTTGTAGAGAAAGTTTAAAAATGTTAATTTTTGTAAGAGAAACGTCTGTTACAAAAGTGCGATTTTTGTGTTTGGTTTGTTTACCTTTTGGTTTGTTTAAATTTCACAACTTGGACATACCCTTAAATCAGTGATTGACTTTTTACCATTAAATAATTTATTTTTAATTAATTAAAATGCAGAGAACAATGTTTTGTCAATTATTTGTAGAAATTTAATTATTGTATTATAAGTTAATCCAAAATTTCCACCAGTTTTTATAGTAAAGTAAAATTCGAACTAATTGTATCATAATTGCTAAAATCTAAAATAAGACCTATATTGCAGGCTGAATTCACAGTTTTTCCCGATTAAATTAAATTCCTGCATATTTCCTGTTTTTTTCCAGTTAGTAGAACCCCTGTTAAAAGTATTAGTAAAAACAAAAACCCGTCGAAGAGTATTTTCATAAAATCAGTAAATTTTTGTAGCCATTTGTAGTTTTATTTATTGTTAATTCTTATCAAGAAAATTTATATTTGATGAGAAAAGTTACACCTGGAAAAATTTGGACAAAGCTGGGAAAAACTGGATAGTTTGTTAAACAAAAATAATAATAGACACCCTGTTTAACTTTTGCCTTTACAATGCTCAAAACATCCCTAAAAGTTAAATCTAGTATTAAAATAACCAAACTTTTTACTATCTAAGTTTTTTCCCAGTAGCATAATGCAAGTATCGTATCACATATTCTTGAATTCCTGCAGTATCAATTTTATCATAAGAATCTCTATTTTTAATATTTTCGAAATTTTTGCAATTGAGTACTCCTAATAAAGTCGGCTGTAGACGCAAATTAGGTTAATATATAGAAAATTTCTAAAGTAGAATAGTTATGCTTAATCCAAAAAAGTATTTCTCGGGGACTCTTGTCGAAGTGCGTAAGGCCAATAGGGCAGGAGTATAAACAATAAAAATATTTAATTACAAAAAGTTTAAAAAATATACATTAAAAAATATAAAATTTGGAAATTTTCAATTTTTTTAATTTTTTGAAAAAATTGAATACCTCCCGTTCTAATTAATATATTTAAAATCTGCAAATTTATTGCTTATATATATTTTACAAAAGTCATAACTGATTAATTTACAGCAATCTGTCAAAATTTTAAAAAAAATTTGAATTTTTTGGAAAATTCATAATTTTTTTTCATATTAATATTATTTTTTATTCAATTTATTTTTATATATCTTTAAAATCATTTATGTTATTAATAAATAAAAAAATTTATGCCAATCTGAAAAAATTGAAAAAAAATTTTTTTTTGAATTTTTTGAAAAATTCATAACTTTTGTTCAGCTCAATATTTTTTCATCAAATATAGCTAATATTTTAAGTTAGACCAATACCTGAAAGATTGCCAAATTTTACTTCAATCGGTCAAGACGTTTTCAAGTTATACGCGAACAAAATTTTGCGGACATACATACATACATACATACACACATACATACATACATACATACAGACAGGAAATTTTCTATTACCATTTTTGGATTCTCCGTTGTTCAAATAAATAAATTATGCTAGAAAAAATTAATTTTGTGCAATGTACAGACAAAAGTCTGATTTTATTAATATAGATTTTGATCAGATTTATTTTAATAATTTTGAAAAAAAATTTTGGAATGATGAAATTATTAAAGTGTTTAAATTGTGATTTTCTATGTTCGAGTATTTGGTCTGTGTTTATATTTACTGTCTAAGCGACCTTGAAGGATCAAAGCTATAAACATATTTTGAATAGTGACAAACTAGGAACTTTGATAATTTTATTTTATATTTATTTGTCGACGGTTAGTTAGTTAGTTGGAAACAAAAAATATTTTTTAGTATTGTTTTTAGCTAAAAATTTGTTTGTTTATTGAAAATTGTTTTTAAAGTGTAGAACAAAGAGTCATTTTTTATTTTTTATTTAATTTTCGACAGGATCTTGCTCCGTCGAGATAAATTGTTTTTGTATTTGATGGCGATTATTTTCGCTGAAATTTGTTTTGATTTTAATTTCGATGACCGTGAGTCAATTTTGAGGATTTTGCCATTGAAATTATTGAATTTTGTCAATTCAAGATCTTGCTCTTGTTGTCAAAAACCGTTTTGATATTTAAATTTTGTCTAGTTGTCAAAATATTTTGTTTGTGTTAATGCAAAGCGTTTTTTATGTTGACGATGGCTCGATGCATGTTCGCAACAATGTTGAGTTTTTGCATTAATTTTTGTTTTTGATAATTCAAGATCTTGCTCTTGTTGTCAAAAATTTTGTTATTTTTGTTGTCGAGATTTTTTTTCTTTGCTTTACATTTTGACAATGAGAACTTTGCTGTGTTAATACGGGACTGTTGTTATGTTGACGATGGCTCGATGCATGTTCTCAACGATTTTGAGTTTTGTATTAATTTTAGTTTTGATAGTTCAAGATCTTGCTCTTGCTGTCAAAATTTTTGTTGCTCTTGTTATAAAGAGTAATTTGTTTTTTTTATGATTCAAGATCTTGTTCTTGTTATAAAAACTTGATTTTTTTTTGCTTTTTTCAAATAGAAATTGAATTTTTTTGTTTTTATTATTGCTTATTTTGTATAAAAGTTTTTGTGTTGACAGTTAGATCTTGCTCTGCTGTTGGGTTTTTGTGCAAAGTAAAATTTATTTATTGAAATTTTTTTTTCTCTTTCATTCAGTCTTGTTGATATAAGATCTTGCTCTTGTCAACAAAATATTTGATCGTTTATAAAAATTATTTTGTATAAGTGCTGATGATTCAAGATCTTGCTCTTGTCATTGGTAATTTTGTTAAGTAGAAATTTTTTTTAAACATTAAAGAAACTTATTTTTTTTTGCCTGACGGTATGATCTTGCTCAGCTGTCAAAGAAATTTTTTTTTGAACTAATCAGTTGTCTAAAGAAAATTTTGACTTAAAAATGTTGATTTTTTTTCTTTAATAATTGACAATAGTGAACAGCTGATTGTTCAAATAACTAGAATTATTTTGTGATCTTGTCTCGAGTCAGAATATTTAAAGTCTCGTTAACGAGATCAATTGTTTGACAACATTTTTTTTATATATAAATGTTTGTCAAAATTATTTTAGATGAATATTTTGTTCGGATAATGATCCTTATATAACGACGTAATATAGTCGTAACTATTATTTGAAATTGTATTATTTTATTAATTCATTTTAATTTACAGATTTTATTATCAAATTATATATATTAGAAAATTATTTAAAAACAAATTTTTTTTTTAATAGAAATTCGACTTGGCTTGACGTTAAAATAAAGAAAGTTTTTTTTTTCTCGATTATAATTGATTAATTTTTTTTCTTTCGTTTGCAATGACGTCAATGTTCTTTTCTCGTCCAAAACCGAATTCGGATTCAACAGTGTTGGTTTCGGGCGGAGATTTGCCGGGTCGAAAGGATCATAATACATTAGAGTTACAAAATAATTCGACTTTGCCTAATACGAGAAATTTTTCAGATGCAAGTGCAGATCAGTTAAGATCATTATCGCGTAATAGTAGCGAAAGTCTTTCGGTTTTGCAATGGAATCTGCGATCGGAAGGGGAAATGGTAGAATTCATACCCCCTCTCTTTATGTTGCATCTGCATTACATCGTCGATTAGACTCATTATAAGAAGCCTTGATTGCATTGACGGCTAAATTCGATCAAGTTCTAAATATCGTAAGCTCTCGGGGTAACTTACGCTCTGAAGGGGGAGAAGCGCGAATAATAGAACAATAAAAAAAAATAAAAAAATAAAAATAAAAATAAAAATAAAATAAAATAAACAACCGTCAGTTCACCCTCGATCTTCGGTCGATCATACCCAAATAAAACAATTAAGTCAAAATCGCGGTGATTTAGATTCGGTTCAACAAGTCGCGCAATTTGAGAATAATTCAAGATGCGTACGTTTCCAAGATGTTTCTTGTTTGTTGAATGAAAATTCTCAATCCATTGCTGGCGAAATAGGGGGCGCTGATAATTTGCGTTCGAATACAGAATCGAATATTGAAAACAATTATATCCCACGCATGATTAGGGTAATGAATAGAACTTTGACCAACGAAGAAATTTTCAAAGATCAGTGTCGTCAAATGATCGATACTTCAAGGTATGACGAATTTCGTCATAAAATCGAGAATAAATTGCTCGATTCGCCAAGTCGAATGCCAATAGAGATAATATCAGTTGAACTTAAAGTGGGTATAGAGGATTATTATCCGAATAATAAGTTAAATAGTAAAGTTGAATGATATTCCTCAGGTTTGGCTCACTTTTGCTTAGGTCATGTTTTAATTTCTAAAATGTGTGTTCTGAGTATAGTCCAACTGACAGACAACAATGGTAGAGTTGTTGGCAAGTATTCTGTATCAAATTAGAAAATGCGACGTCGAAGTTTGCGATTGTTATAAAATATGTTTTGTAGATCGATTGTAAGCAGCGACATTTTGCGGAATCATCAACCTTGTTCCTGGGAGATCACAGAGAATTCTGGTCTGACTGAATCGCTTGTTGAGTTCAAGATAGCTTCGAATTTTGAACTAGCTGAATCATCAGATGTACGAGAGAAATTGGAACAACTCGGGGAGTTAAAGAAAAGATCGACGACCTGATGTGGGATCTTGATCAGCAGGTGATCAACTATCAAGCTTATATTGACTCAAGGGACAATTACTTAGATGACGGCGTTTCCGTTTATTCCATGATGTCTACCAAATTGAAGTTTGATGATCAACAGGTTGGAAAGCCACATCATAGGCTCAGGATCTTATTGACGAGATTTAATCGAGAAAACCCAAACCAGTTAATCTCACCAGAATAATCAGATTGACTCAGAAACAAATTGATGCTGAGTATCTCCAAAGGAATATGTTTCCAAGAATCAGGGAGTCGAGGACTGTCGAGGGAAAGATTTTATCGTCGACGGATGTTTATGCGGCTGTCATTGCTTTTGCAGTAAAAATGGAGCCCTTCTCATACACCTGGAAGAATGTTCCAACTTTCGACGAGGCTCTGGAAAAACTCGGAGTGTCAAAATTGATCATTAAAGAGTATCAGTCTTCACCAAATTACATGACCAACTACAAAATTTTGTCCGATAAGTTATTGAAAGGGCTTATTATCAAGACGGCAGAATTGCAGATCGGAAAGAGGCCTTGATCTTATTGTGTCTGTGGTGCTGACAGATTCGAAACCAACGACTGCATCTTCCCATATGTTGATTGACTTCGTCTGAATTATACAACGATGCCAAGAAAATCAATTTTGAGAGATCAGATGATCAAGGAGGCAGAAGCACAAGAACTTCGACGCAAGGTCAACGATAGTTTTGCATCAAATCGAACTAGACCAAATTTTTGATCAAGGAGAATGCTTTGGTTGTTATTGAAAACCCTGCAAATTCAACTGTGCCTGGACTTCATCAATTGGCGAAAGTGAAATAAAAGATAGTTGACTACACCTTTTGCTAATTTGACACTTGATAAAGTGATGAAGCTCAGACCGGAATCGGCAGATGGAGAGGAATATTGGGTCATCGTATCAGCGTCAAGTTGGATGCATCGAATGATCATAACATCTTTGTGAACAAGGACTTGTACCAGAGTAACGAAATATGATTTTGACTTCGATATTGGACTGTATATTCTTTTTCTCATTGTATTACATATTCGACAATGCGTTGCATTTTCTTTGCTAAAATATTTCGACAAAATAAGAATCAATTTTGACCAAGGGTTGTACCAAAGTTTCATTTATTTTTTTTTTTTGATCTAATTAATTTAACTTTCGTAATTTTATATACTATTAATAGTTAAACGAAATTTCTTTCTTTTTTATTTCTGACCTTGGTAATTTTGATCTCTTATCAATCCAAACTTGACAAATGTTTAAGATTTCTTAGTTTAAAGAATTGTTTGAAACATATTATACATTGACTAAGAAACTTCCAGGAATGCTTAATTATTTTTGAACTTAGAATCAATAATGTTACTAATTAAATTTTTTTTTGCAGACATTAATCACTTTTATTTTATTTACTTTATTTTGTGTTGATCATAAACAATGTTAATAATTTAATTTTTACAGATTAATAATTTGCTGTTTTAGATTTGGCCCCTGCGACCTTACATCGATTGAAGCGCCAATAATTCGATCAATTGACGCATTACCAAATTTTCAAAAAGAGCACGTTACTCTTTGTTCGACCGTATAGAAGCTTTGATCACTATCTGTATGTGAATGTTTGATATTAAATTTGTTCGACGAAAATTGTTAAATTGAGAGGAAATTATCTGTGTGATCGACAAGAGTCGATAATTGATCAAATTTGCACGTAAGTGATTAATGTTTTCTTGATCTTGTTTAATAAATCATGTTCCTGGAAGTCGCTTGATCTTTATTTTTATATTATTTTGTTAGGGTTTCCCAACGCTACCCTCCTTGTGATCTCGTGTCTAATTTATTTATCTGTGTTTTGTTAATTTCATAAAAATTAACTGGCGTCCGCGTAATTGTTAAATAATATTTTCTTCTCGCCAAATAGAGCTCCAGCAACTCTGAACCCGGTCGCGCTGAATGTGAATAGAGTTTATTTCATTTATTTTGATCAGATTTATTTTAATATTTTATTCGACTTAATTTAACATATTTTTATTCCTTAATTTTAATATAAAAATTCTATTCGTCTCAAAACTAAATAAAATTTATTTCAAACAAATAAAAAGTCTAGTTGGTTCTGAGACAAATATACCATTTCTCTGGGTGTGCGGACTAATATCGGATTTCTTGCTTACAGAGTTCGGATTGCGTTGGACATTTTACGGATTAAGTTTTTTTAACTAGATTAAATTCGGATTGTTGCGGACTGATTCCGTATTCTTTACACATTGATTTCGGATAATTCCGTACTTATTTTAGAAAAATTCTTCACCGGTCATAAATTCGGATTGTTGCGGACTAATTAAGGACTGAATTCGTAGACATTTAGGATTACTCCGGAGTGTTTTCAGATTCAGGTTTTCGTTCGGATTAATATCAGAATAACGCGGATCATTTTCGGACCTTTTTCGTACAATTTTCGGACTAATCCGTAATAATCTGTCCGTATTTAATCCGGAATTAGGCTGAAATTTTTACCAGGGAGTACGCTAAAGCGTTCTAACAGCGTTCTCTCCAGAACGCTTCAGTTTTATTGTTATTTTTGATGAAAAAGTAACAAAATATGAACAAAAATGGTTTATTATTGTAAAAGGAATGTTTATTTATACATTAATAAACTTTTTTTGTTAATATAATGTGTTTTTAATTACAAAAAAGTGTTTATGTGAAATGGTAATTTAATGAATTAAACTTCTAAAAATGCAGTATATTTTAACGAAATAAATAGCGAATATTAAAAAATTGTAAAAAAAACTCTTAAAAAGTAATATTTTGGTTTTTTTTGTTCTTTTTATTAATGAATAATTTAAAAATTTTAGAATTTTTTGTAATTATTCATTATTTATCATAGGTAATTATTTTCTAGCATTGAGTTGATACTTTTTAAGTGACTTGGTAGATGGCAGTACGCGCAACATAATATCACAAAAATATTTAAGATAAGTATACAAAATATGTTTTATATCACGGGGGTGACAATCTCGAGTTGAAACTAACCATACTGTTGACTGGTGACCACCGTGGCACTGGCTGGTTAGTTGGCCGATATTGAGTAAAAATGCATTAGAAAAAAAGAAAAATTTATTTTACAATCAATAATATTAATTTAATGGTATTTATTTATATATAATATTAATCCAGTATCTTTTTAGCATTTTTTATAATATTAAAAACTTAGAAAAAGCGTTTAATATTTAATTTATAATGAAAATTGTGTAACAATTCATGGCGGGAAATTTAAATTAATAAAATTATAATTATTTTTTATTATTTTAATTATTGTTACTGACTATTATTTAATAATATTTTACAGTATAAATAAAAATTTGTTTGATAATTTATTTATTATAATATTATTTAGTATTTAATTTAAATTTCCCGCCATGAATTGTTGCACAATTTTCTTTATAAATAAAATGTTAAACGCTTTTTCTAAGTTTTTAATATTATAAAAAATGCTAAAAAGATACTGGATTAATATTATATACAAATAAATACCATTAAATTAATATTATTGATTCTAAAATAAATTTTTCTTTTTTTTCTAATGCATTTTCACTCATTATCGGCCAACTAACTAACCAGCGCCACCAGTGGCGACGGTCAACTCTCAGGTTAGTTTATTCTAATGGGAAACTGCACCAGTGTCACCCCCGTGGTTTTATATATATATTTTTAAACATAATTAAATTAATTTAATTAATTAATAACAAAAAATATTTCAGGTAAGTATACAAAATTTGTTTTTATATATTTATACAGACAATTATATTAAGGTCCATTTCATTACATTGCGATTTGCTTGTGCATTGGAAATAAATGCCAAATGTTTTAGGGTGTATACATTATCTTATACGTATAATTAAATACCAAATTAAATAATTCCAATAAATTTTCACAAAAAATTGAACTTTCATACAATATACTATATATTCCGCATTATTATTTTTACCTATTACTTAATCAGTGTTGCCACAAAAAATAAATTTATTTTCTCTCTTATTTTTCCCTGATTTCTAAAGAAATCTTTGACTACGTAATTTATCATTCATTTATTTATTCGCAATTTAACATGATTTTATAAAATAATTGTTTTTGAAACCATTTGAAACAAATAGCTAATCCTGGTGTTCATTTTAGGCTATTGAATTGTATTAGTCAATTCTTTCAGATATTTTAGTTTATGTTTGATTTTAAATATTCTAAATTTTTACATATGGGTGATTTGCACGTAACTGTAATATTTGGCGGCGTCACAGAAAACACATTCAAAATAAAATATTTCAGCTCCGTGGCGTGTCCGTTTTTTTAAAATTTTAAGTTAAAATTAAGAAATTTTATTGAAAACGCCGAAACTGGAAACGAGAATTTTTGTAATATAAATTGTGTATATAAGTGAACAATTTCTACATATAATGCATCTTCTAATACTTCTTATAAAATTATAAAATGTAAAATAGTTTTGTCCACAAATTTTTTCAATTTTGTAATAAGATTTTTTTCCCTATAATTTAACTGTTTATGGCACATTTTAATGTTATCTGAGAAATACAATCTAAAATAAGATCCATTAGCAACAAATATCAGTAAAAAAAGGTTCAAAAATTGGAAGTTCTACACTCAAAAACAATTTTTTTTTGTAAAAATGTGAAGGTCATAAAAAAGTGATCAGTACCGTGGTATTACTATTCTTTTAATCTAAACACTCTCTGTTGTAATTATTACGGTTTTTTTGAAGATTACAATAGAAACAAATTATCTGCCCAAAGAAAAGAATTATTTTGCAGAATTGTCGGAGTTAGGTTAGTTTAAATGTCAAATTTTAGCTCCGTGGTGTCACATAAAATATCAGCTCCGTGGCGCCTGTGGCGTACAGTGCGAAGGTGCAAATTCATGGATCAACAGTTGCTACAATAACACATATTATAGAAGAGGACAGACATAGTTGTGTCCTTTTATATTTCAGTGCTTCGGCAACCGTTGACTTATTAAAAAACACCTTAATATTCGAAAAAACACGCCGTTACTTTTGGTTCTTAATTTAAAATGTCTTTATGTCAACCATGCAGAAGCACAGTATTACTGTTGATCGTAACGCTTTTATTTGTGAATACTTTTCTGAAATTAGTTTTATGCGCTAATTTCATAATGTTATGAAAATAAAATTTTCTGGTTATGTCAAGCTGATAGTAAATATTTTTGCTGGGGCTATTTTGTGCATCAAAATGCTTTTTTAACTCAGTGATTTATTCAAATTCAGAATTAAAAGAAAATCAACTTTTGCTTATGTTATACTTCCTTCTGAAGGTTTCCTATGAGTTAGTCAATGAAATAAATTTTCTTGTCGGAGTTGTAGTCATTAAAAGTTGTACACAAAATAGACCCTGGGTCGGGGCTACTTTGTGCATTGATCTTTCTGTTTTTATAATGTTACGTAAACACTTTTTTGATTCTTTCTTATTCATTAAATCTTTTGTGTAGATATCTTAGAGTAAATTAAAAAAGAATAAGATATTAAACAAAAAATTTTGTAAATATTATACAACAAAATGTAAAATAAAACATTAAGATTTTGCTAAAATCATGATTTAATAAAAATTAACAACCTTTCTTTAAATTTTATATTACTCAGAAAATAAATAACACTTTTTCTTTTTAAATATAATTAAATTACATTTAAATGTAAATACATTTAAATGTATTTACATTTTACAATAATACATTATGATAATTATAATACTATCATTTAAACACATGTAAATAACTTTGAATCTCACCATTTCAATAGGAGCTTTTTTAAACGTTTTGAATATGATATTTTTCAAAAACTTGAAATTAATATTTTAAGGTTAAATGAATAACAATTTAATATCTAATACACTTTTCAAGTTATTAGAGAAACGAGAGAAATAGTTTTAAAACTAATTTGAAAAACTTATAAATATTAATTAAAAGTAGATAGGCAGGGAGGGTTCTATCTAGAGATCCCTGCACCGACATGTTACCGACACTTTTAGCCCAGACTCAAACCACTTAGCCAAGACTCAAACCATTTGGGGGGGGGTATTCAGACTGTTATGATGAGCTGGATATGACGTCATACTTCCAAGAATTTGGGGGGGGGGATATTGAGATCGTGATTCTTGGAATTTATCTAATTTCTTGGAATTATAAAACAATCCTAGAATTTTCCACAGGGGTTGATGACTCAGAATTTTGGAATTTTTTATTGGTATTTCCTATTTTTTGGGTGCATTCTTTAACGATGACGCATAATTTCTTTGTTTTTCGCAAAATGGGGTTGATGACTCATTATCATTGGAATTTCCTGTTTTTGTTTTTTACAGGGTGCATTCTTTAACGATGACACATAATTTCTTTGTTTTTCGCAAAATAAATTATTAGTCATAATTTGTGTATATAAAGAAGACAATTTTTCTTATCAAAATCATTCCTGCAGTTTAAGTTGTTCAATCAACATATCAGAAAAACATCGTGAAATTCAAGTACGCTTAAAAAATCTCGTTTAAAAAAAATCGCTATAGTTAAAAGTTTAATTTTAGTCTGATCGGAGTTAATCATTGTAGTGAAAAAATTGACAGTTTTAATACAAGTAATAAAAATGAATTTGGATAAATTAAATGCAGCAATTAAAGTTATGGCAACTGATAAAAGCTCTAACTATTGTAAAGATTTTGTGAAAATTATGAACAATGCTTTTAAAACATTAGGTAAAAAAACTACAACAGAGGAATTAAATTTTTGGATAAATAATAGTGTAAAAAAACATTAAATTACTAAATAAATTGTTAAGAAATGCATCTGTGTCATGTGGAGAGAAAAAAAAGATTTTGTCAACTATTGGACTATTAAAAGCAAACAGCAGAAAGTTTAAGAAACTAAGAAGAACAGGAACTGGTTTATTTAAAAAGGATGAGAGATGGATTAGGTGGGAAGAATTAGAGAATGCTTTCGAGAATCGAATTAGAACAGGTGTTGTTATTAATTTAAAACATAAAAATATAGACAGTTTTCTCAGTGATGCAAAGAAAATGATTATTTCTCGATTAAAAAATGCATTTAAAAAGGTAGAAAACATGAAAGTTAATGTTGTTCTTGCGGCAAATTATACTGTTTTAGAAGAAAGTGAGGAAATTGAAAATATTAAGTATTTTAATACTAGAAATTCAAAAATTTTAGAATCAACAAACTTTGATGAATGGTATGATCATAAAATTCGTGAAAAACTTTTTGTTAAGATTGATGATTTTCAACAAAAGAAGTCAGGTTGGTCCACTTTATTTAAGTAAAAACAAATCAAATAAACGTACTTATCACTTATTAATGATTGAAAATACAGAACTTGATTTAGACGATGATGATGTTAATAATTTTCAAATTAACAAAGTTTATCATTTTGCATTAATTAATAATTTATCTCGTTTAGTAAGTTCACAAATCTCAAAAAACAGTCACAGAACGTTACTTTGTGATAGATGTTTATGTCATTTTGTACACGAAAAATCATTTATTAATCATAAAATGGATTGTAATAAAATAAACAAGTGTCGAGTAATTTTACCTAAAGAAGAGGATAAAATTTTAAAATTTAAAAGTTACAGAAATAAAGAAAATGTTACCTTTGTCGTGTATGCTGACACTGAAAGTCTCTTAGAACCTATAGCAAGTACACACACAAACACATCAACATACCAAAAACATATCCCGACAAGTTTTGCTTTCTATGTACATTGCAATTTTAATGAATCTCTTTCAGAATTTAAATCATATCGAGGTCCAGATTGTGTTGATTGGTTCATGGCTGAATTAAAACAATTGGCTGAAAAAGCAAATACTTATTTTACAAATATTATTCCAATGGAAAATTTAACTATTTTACAACAAATTCAATTTGATACAGCAACAGTTTGTCATATTTGTGAAAAACCTTTTGAAAATGATGACATTAAACACCGCGATCATTGTCATTTCACGGGAAAATATCGTGGTCCGGCACATCAAAGTTGCAATGTAAATTATAAAGATTCGCATGTTGTTCCCATAATTTTTCACAACTTGTCAGGATATGATGCACATTTCATTATTAAAGCTTTAGCAACGTCTTTTGAGGGTGAAATGAAACTGTTACCAATAAACAAAGAAAAGTACATTTCATTTTAAAAATATGTGAAGGGTACCAAAGTAGTATTAAGATTTCTTGATTCATTTAGATTTATGCCAAGCAGTTTAGACAAATTGTCCTCCTATCTTGAAAATGATGAGAAAAAAATTACTAAAAAGTATTGTAAAAATATGGACGAGTTTAATTTATTGACAAGAAAAGGAATATTTCCTTACGAATATGTTAGTAGCTGGGAAAAATTAGAAGAAGGTCAATTGCCAGTAAAAGACTCTTTCTACTCTAAATTAAATGACGCTCATATTTTAGACGAAGACTATGAACATGCTTGTAACGTATGGAAAACGTTTAATTTAAAAACAATAGGAGAACACTCTGACTTGTATTTACAGACTGACGTTCTACTACTTGCCGACATTTTTGAAAATTTTAGAAAAACTTGTTTTACAACTTATAACTTGGATGCGTTACATTACTATACTGCCCCAGGACTGGCATTTGACGCTATGCTCAAGTACACAGACATAAAACTTGATTTGTTGACAGATGTAGAAATGTTGCTTTTTATTAAAAAGGGAATAAGAGGTGGAGTTTCACAATGCTCAAACAGATACGCGAAAGCTAATAATAGATTTATGAAAAAAGATTTTAATCCTCTAATACCAGAATATTACATTATGTATTTCGATATAAATAATCAGTAGGGTGCTTCTATGAGCGAGAGCTTGCCTTATGCAGATTTTGAATGGTTAGAAAATTATAATAATGACTTTTTCTTGAATATTCCAGATGATTCTCCTGAAGGATATATTCTTGAAGTAGATTTAGATTATCCAACTCAACTTAATGATTTACATAAAGACTTGCCGTTATGCCCTGAACATTTCATACCTCCTCTCCCAAAATGTACAATTCCTAAATTAATTCCAAATTTATTACCAAAGAAGAACTATACAATTCACTATAGACATTTAAAGCTATATTTATCTTTGGGAATGAAATTAACTAAAATACATAGAGTTTTAAAATTTAAGCAAAAGCAGTGGTTAAAACCCTACATTGATTTAAATACCGAGCTTAGAAAAAAATCGAGTAATGAATTTGAGAAGAATTTTTACAAGCTAATGATCAATTCCGTATTTGGCAAGACAATGGAAAATGTTAGAAAACACAAAGATGTTAGATTAATAACAAAATAGGAGAGAAGGTATTGCGCGAAAAATTTAATTGCTCAACCAAACTTTCATAGTTGCACCATATTCGATAAAGATATGGTCATTATTGAGATGAATAAAACAAAGATATACTTTAACAAACCAATTTACATAGGATTCACTATTTTAGACATATCAAAAATAATAACATATGACTTTCATTACAATTACATTAAAAAGACTTTCAGTGATTCTGCAAAATTACTCTACACAGATACTGACAGTCTTGTTTATCATATCACAGTACCAAATTTTTATGATTATATTAAAAGAGATTTACATAAATTCGATACATCCGATTATCCTGAAAACAACATTTATAATATGGTGGATTCCACGTCAGTTCAACAAACTTATTTTCATGACTTGTTGGGATTTGGCTGTAATTTTGTGAATTCATTACTTTTATAGTGATAAACAACTCCACCAAATATTTTTTCAAAATTTTGAAAATTACCAAAAATATGGCATTTTCAAAATTTTTGTCTTCTTTTTTTGAAAGAACTTTGGTTCTAATTAACCGATTTTGGATTTTAAAAAAGGATTTCTTTGGTTTTAAGTATATTTTAAGTTAAAATTAAAATAAAAAAATAATTCAAAAAATTTTTTTTTTGAAAAATTAAATATCCGTTTTTGAAAAAACATCATCTTCGATTTTTTTTAAATTTTACTCAAAGGGATTCTAAGTAAAAAAATAAAACGTAACCACAAATTACGAACATATGGGGCAAAATTCCTCACCTGCCCAGGTAAAAAAATTAATTTTTTTTAAACTTTGCTTAAATGTTACTATTATTAGTAGAAGTGTAAATATTAATTTTTTTTGAATTTGATAAAATATTTTTTGAGTTATGGAGTTTCAAAATTTTGATTTTTTTGAAAATATATTTTTTTCGATTTAATATATTTATAAGTAAAATTAATCAAATTTAAAGTATGAATAGTGGTTTTTAAAGGGGTTTTCACGGGCTATAAGCTGGTGATGAAAAAAGTTGTTTTCTGTCAATTTGACCTTGAAATTCAAGGTCAAATTCTTAATTTCAATATACAGTAGAACCCGGTGAATACGATCCCGTTTAATACGATTTCCTGCTTAAGACGCTCATTTATGGTGGTCCCTGCAATTAAAGACATACTTTTTATATCCCACCTAATACTTTTTCCCGCATAAGACGCATTCTTAGTGCGGTCCCTACAGAATCGTATTAACCAAGTTCTACTGTATCTCAAAATCGGTGTTTTTTATTTTTTTCTAACCTATCCCAATCGAAAGCTTACCTTTTTTCATATGAGCCATGTAAAACTCAGAGTGGGACCATGGATCTTTTTGAAGAAATTAATTATAAATCATCATTTTTTTATGTAAAATAATGATAAATTATTATTTTCTTTAAAAATTCTCATGGTCCCACTCTGATTCTTACATGGCTCATAGAAAAAAGGTCACCAGCTTATAGCCTGTGAAAACCCCTTTAAAAACCACTATTCATACTTTAAAGGCCGTAGCAGTATAAGCATGTAAAAATGGCCCCCTCTTGGATTAGGTCCATATTTAGGAAATAATTTTGACCTATTATGAGACTTATTTTCACCAAGTTTCAACTCGAAAAAAAATTTTGTTTTTGAGTTATACAATTTTTTTTAAAAATTAAAAAAAAATCAAAAATTTTTTTTCCCTCCGAAATTGTTGAACCGATTTTCATGAAAAATTTTTTTTTGTACAATACAATATGAACAGTAATTAAAAAAAAATTTTCGACCAAATTCTAACAAAGAAAGTTAGTAAAAAGACAGTAAAAAAAAATTTTTTTTTAATTTTTTTTTTAAAAACATTTTTTTTTATTGAAATTTTTTTTGCACAACCGCCATTTTTTTTCTATAAAATAATAGTCATTTCAAGAGTAACATATATTTTTTGCAAGATGATTGAAAGGGTACTTCATACTTTAAAAAATAAAAAACCGATTTTTGGCCCCTAAATAGTACAGTTTTTTATATAAACGAGGGGCCAACATTTTTTAAAATTACATTAAAAATTAATTAATACTTAAATTAAATTTCTAAAAAAAATAATAATATATTCCTGTTTATTGTGAATATATTTGAATTAAACACAATTATTCAAACAAATATTATTTTTGAATCAAAGCAGTAGATATTTTCTATATATATTGGGATCTCACGAACCGATTAAGATTTTTAAACTCTTTTGGTCTTAAGTTAAAGATAAAACTTAAACCTATGTAAATTTCAAATTTTTTCTACAATTATTAAAAAATATGCCAAAGTTGAAAAAACTTCAAAAATAATTTTTTTTTTGTAAATTTTTTTGAAAAGTTGACTAAAAAATCAATATTTACAATAAACAGGCATATATTATTAACTTTTTTAGAAATTTAATTTAAGAATTAATTAATTTTTAATGTAATTTTAAAAAATGTTGGCCCCTCGTTTATATAGAAAACTGTACTATTTAGAGGCCAAAAATCGGTTTTTTATTTTTTAAAGTATGAAGTACGCTTTCAATCATCTTGCAAAAAATATATGTTACTCTTGAAATGACTATTATTTTATAGAAAAAAAATGGCGGTTGTGCAAAAAAAATTTCAATAAAAAAAAGTGTTTTTTAAAAAAAAATTAAAAAAAAATTTTTTTTTACTGACTTTTTACTGACTTTCTTTGTTAGAATTTGGTCGAAAATTTTTTTTTTATTAACTGTTCATATTGTATTGTACAAAAAAATTTTTTTCATGAAAATCGGTTCAACAATTTCGGGGGGAAAAAAAATTTTTGAATTTTTTTGAATTTTTCAAAAAAATTGTATAACTCAAAAACAAAATTTTTTTTCGAGTTAAAACTTGGTGAAAATAAGTCTCATAATAAGTCAAAATTATTCCCTAAATATGGACCCAATCCAAGAGGGGGCCATTTTTACATGCTTATACTGCTACGGCCTTTGATTAATTTTACTTATAAATATATTAAATCGAAAAAAATATATTTTCAAAAAAATCAAAATTTTGAAACTCCATAACTCAAAAAATATTTTATTAAAAAAAAAAAAAATTAATATTAATATATTAATTAATTAATATAATTAATTAATTAATTAATTAATTAATATAATTAATATATTAATTAATATTAATTAATATTAATATGTTCGTAATTTGTGGGTACGTTTTGTTTTTTTACTCCGAATCCCTTTGAGATCCCAAAATAAAACTTACAGGACATGTAAAGCACATTTGCCCTAATATTTAGTAAAATTTTGAAAAAAATCGAAGATGATGTTTTTTCAAAAACGGATTTTTAATTTTTCAAAATTTCAAAAAAAAAATTTTTTGAATTTTTTTATTTTAATTTTTACTTAAAATATACTTAAAACCAAAGAAATCCTTTTTTTAAAATTTAAAATCGGTTAATTACAACCAAAGTTATAGCACTTTCAAAAAAAGAAGACAAAAATTTTGAAAATGCCATATTTTTGGTAATTTTCAAAATTTTGAAAAAATATTTGGTGGAGTTGTTTATCACTATAAAAGTAATGAATTTACAAAATTATAGCCAAATCCCAACAAGTCATGAAAATAAGTGTGTTGAACTGACGTGGAATCTACCATATACCACTTGCAAATAAAAAAATCCTGGGTCTTAAGAAAGACGAAAATAACGGTAAAATTGTAGACGAATTTATAGGTTTAAGATCAAAACTATATGCATTCAAGTTATGGGGTGATGAGGAAGCTAAAAAGAAAGCAAAAGGGGTAAAATATTCAACTTTAAGAAAATTAGGATTCGATGATTTTAAGCATACTCTCAATAAAAATGAAAACCTGATCCGATCTCAGCACTTTTTACGCAGCAAAAAACATGAAGTATTTACTGTCAAATAAAATAAAATTGCTCTAAGTTGGCAGGATGATAAAATAATTTTGATACCAGGGAAAACTGACACCCTTCCTTGGGGTTACCAACAGCCTGATCCAATAGAAATAGATGAAATTGATGTATACAATGTAAATATTTATTTAAAATGTTAGTTTGTATTAGTTCTCTACTATTCGCTTTATACAATTTTTACAATAAATTATACTTAAAAAATATTGTAATTTATTATAATAAATAAACTAGCGACATATCCTCACTCGCTAACGCTCGCTCGGTTGTATTTATGTATAATTATTTGTTTTTATTTATTTGAGATAAGTAAATGTTTACTGAACAAAAATATTTTATTTTATAGCATCAAATAAATAGTTATTCGTACCAAATATGAATTACTTAAGTAAAAATATGCATTAATTAAATATAATATTACTTATTATTAAATATAAATCAATAATTCATTCATTCTGTTTGTCCACATCTGAAGTTTGACTTTTGCGTATGGTTTTGTTTTTTTTCTTTAGAAAATATTGTTTGACAAATAGAAAATATGCAGGTATTTTTCATGATTTATAATAAAATAATATTTGAAATTGGAAAATTAAAATTTTTTTTAAAAGTTATGATTAACAAATAAATTTTGTTTTTTATACGCTTTTTATAAGAAACTTTGTTTGACTGATCTAAATTATTATACAAATTTGTATGCTTTTTATTTATAAAAAATATTAGAAAATTGTTAATTGTTAAGAATTATGATTAAGAAATAAGAAATATATCTATTTTATGCATAATTTTTATTTCTCAATGGGTCAGAATTTCTCAAACGGATCACCTAAAACTAAAAAAATTTTTTTTGAACCAAAATAGTTTTTATTGACTCTTAATATCGTTAAGAAGAATCCCTGAAAATATTAGGGCAAAAAATAATTTTTTGTAAAAGTTATTAATAATTGAATTTTTTAGAACTGCTTCATTAACAAATTTTTTTCTCGAGTTCCAGTTGACGGATTTTAAAATTAAAATATGGGTTTTTTCGTCTTGGATTGTACTATTTGAATATATTTTTTGTTTTTAAATTTTTTTGTTTTTTATAATTTTTTATATAATTTGTTTACAAAATGTTAATAAACAAATATGTTCTTTACGTCCTAACAAAAAAATAAAAATTTTATTCTATTCCTTAAATGTCTCTGAGTGTAAAACCGTTTCGAAAAAAATAAGCCTCAATTAGAAAAATGTTATTAATTAAAAACTGCAGCTTTGTAGAGCTTTATATGACGTTAAACTCGCCCCGCGCACATTGGCATTTTTTACAACTTACTGTTTAAAATTATCTGGAACCTACAAATTTTATCGGATTTTCATGGATTTGGTCTTAAATTGAAGGGAATAAAATTTCTAAGAGATTCCTCTAAACCAATTTTTGAATTTTAAATTGTTTATATTTTTTTTT
Source organism: Leptopilina syphax (assembly GCA_032872505.1). Taxonomy (NCBI): domain Eukaryota; kingdom Metazoa; phylum Arthropoda; class Insecta; order Hymenoptera; family Figitidae; genus Leptopilina; species Leptopilina syphax. The sequence goes on along the minus strand of CM065468.1, from coordinate 39,515,147 downwards.
GTTATTCAAAGTTAATAATTTACAATATTTTTAGAAAAAATCATGTTAATTTTTCTATTTTTTCGTTGCAGATGATTGGAATCAATTTAAATTAGTCCATCATGACCACCAGACAAATAATAATGTATAATACAATTTATTTAAATTGTTGCAAACAATGTTAATTAACAAATAGAAATTTTTTTTGTAAAAAATTTCTTTTTTTCACACAAATTTATGTTTATTTAAGTAATATATGTCGATTTTAACAATTGCCATTGTTAATTAAGGAAGATTTCGACTATATCAGCAATTAGTGACATCTATTAGACGTCAATTGAACTCTTTGGTTTAGAGTCAGGTGTTATTCTTAAGATAATTATTCCGATATGGTTGTCGGTAAATAATTATATTTTTAAATTTAATTTTTTGATTAAAAAAATTTGATCTGAGATTATAAGAAACGTGAACGTCCAGGCTGTGTTGACATGGTGCATTGGTAGGCGTTAGTCCCGCGAAAGGCAGCTATTAACTGGGGTTCGAGTCCTCACAGATGCACAGTGCAGTGGTTCACGCAGCTTATTTTTTCAGATCAAAAATTAAATTCAAAAATATAATTATTTACCGACAACCATATCGAAATAATTATCTTAAGAATAACACCTGACTCTAAACCAAAGAGTTCAATTGACGTCTAATAGATGTCACTAATTGCTGATATAGTCGAAATCTTCCTTAATTAAAATTCTTAATCAGCAAATAATTTCCTACATTAATTGCCATTGTTATTAACAATTACATGAACAATAATCTAGTTAGCAATAATCAAGTAGAGCTTTACATGACTTTAAACTCGTTAACATAAGAAAAATAATTGTGTAATTACAAATGTAATTGTTTGTGCTAATAAATTTTTAAAGTTTTTGAAAGAATGTACATATTATATAAACATTTTATGTTTAAAAAATGCATAAAATGTTTACAAATGTCAAAGAAACTTGATTATTGTTCATGTAATTGTTCATAACAATGGTAATTGTTAAATTCAAAATAATTTTTACCAAAATCGACATATATTACTTAAATAAACATAAATTTGTGTGAAAAAAAAAATTTTGTATAAAAAAATTTTTATTTTTTAATTAGTCTGAATTGGCATCTTTCTGCACCCAACCGACGATATATTGATAAATTTAACTAATTTCAAGAAGAATTTGAACTATTAACATTTTGAAAAAATCTAAGTTTTTTAAAGTTTCTAATTACATTCATTAAAAATTGAAAGTTTATGAAATTTCAAATGAAAGCCTTTTGAAGTTCATCTATTTTTGAAAATTGTAAACTCAATTCTTTTAAATGGCAATTAATATTGAAATATTTAAATAAAATTATTTAATAAATAATTTATAAATAACAATAATTGTATGATTGTTTTTTAAGAATGAAGTTATTTAAAAAGAAATATTACTGTCGGAAATAGAAAAATTTGAAAGTTTTGTATTAGAATTCGTGGTGATTTCATAGCAAAAAAGAAACCATTTTCGATTTTTCAGGTCAAAAAATTGAGAGTTTCCGGGCAGCGATTTTTTTGAAATTGTGTAGGAATGTTAGGAGACTCACTAGGAGCCATTACCAAAAATAAAATCCTTGGTCAATTGATAACTCTAATTTTGCCATTCTTTTCTCTATTTTTACCTAATTTTTCGATTTATTAGGGCAAAAAATTGAGAGTTTCCGGGTGGCGATTTTTTTGAAATTCTCAAGGATGATTAGGAGACTCACTAGGAGTCATTTCCAAAAATAAAATCCTTGGTCAATTTATAACTCTAATTTTTTACATATGTTGTTGTCAAGTTGGTCTAGCTTGCATACATATTGTTGGTATTTTAAGTTTGTAAAAAAATGTAATTTTTTATGATTTTGAGTTTTGATATTTGCTTTCTGTTGTGTTTGTAACTTTTCTTTTGATATCTGTTATATTAGTTAAATCTTCTATTTAAAAAAAATTTTTTTTCGTTGATAAACGTTGTGGACTTTAACGTCGTCAAAAATTCAGAATTTTCTTAGGAATTCATATGTGTGAGTAATTAACGTATTTGTTGGAAGGGGTATAAATATTATACCCCTTTCATTATCAATTTTTCAAGCTTGGAAGGGGTTGTAAAAAAAATTTAAAGAAAAAACCTTAAAAACGTCTTAAAATGGATTTTTAAGTAAAAATTAGTATTTATATATATATACTAATATATATATATGGGACATTCCACGTCAACACAGACAGAGCTCTAAACAAAAATTGCTTTGATGGATTTAAACGTTCTAGGGCTTAAAAGATTTCTACGTTCATGTACTTTAAGATGCCGATAGGCGTTTTTTGCAAATTTTCATTTCCGATGCCAATAGAGCTGTCAAAAGTCAATAGGTCCAAAAATCTCAAAATACTTTTATGAATTAAAAGCAAAAAACGAGGTAAATAATTCTGTAACTCATTCTTTATCAGTTTTTAGGGTTCTCGAATATAAATCTAAAGTTTTTTTTTTAATCCAAAATGGCGAATTCAATATGGCGGACAAAATTCAAATTTGATCAGATTCGATTAAAACTTGTTACTCGGGGGTTTTTAGGGTCGCTGATTACGAATCTGAAGTCACTTTTTAAAAATTCAAAATGGCGGATTAAATTTTTTAATTTGATCAGATTTAATTAAAAAGTGTTACTCGGTGGTTTTTAGCGTATCTGATTATGAATTTGAAGTCTCAAACACAAAGTAACTTCATATTCATAATCTGCGACCCCAAAAGCCCCCGAGTAACACGTTTTAAGGGAATCGGATCAAATTTGAAAATTTTTTTCGCCATATTGGATCCGCCATTTTGAATTTTTAAAAAGTGACTTTAGATTCGTAATCAGCGACCCTAAAAACCCCCGAGTAACAAGTTTTAATCGAATCTGATCAAATTTGAATTTTGTCCGCCATATTGAATTCGCCATTTTGGATTTTTAAAAAAAAACTTTAGATTTATATTCAGGAACCTTAAAAACTGATAAAGAATGAGTTACAGAATAATTTACCTCGTTTTTTGCTTTTAATTCATAAAAGTATTTTGAGATTTTTGGACCTTTTGACTTTTGACAGTTCTATTGGCATCGGAAATAGAATTTTTCAAAAAACGCCCATCGGCATCTTAAAGTACATAAACGTAGAAATCTTTTAAGCCCTAGAACGTTTAAATCCATCAAAGCAATTTTTGTTTAGAGCTCTGTCTGTGTTGACGTGGAATGTCCCATATATATATATGGGCAATTCCACGTGAGATTTCAGTCGACCTCTTAAAATCAGCCAAAAATATTTTTTTTCTATTCTGTATTGAAAAAAACAGATACGTATTTTTTTATTATTTTTTTTGGAGGCCAAATTTTTGAGTTATGAATTTTTAAAATTTTCGCTTTTTAAATGTAGGTATATTTTTAATGTCAGATAACTAAAAAAATATTGCTTTTTTTCATTTTTTGACAAGAGAAAAAAAGTTTTGTTTTTCTCTCTACGTTTGAATAATTTTAACAAAAAATTTTTTTTTATTTTTTATTAAAAAAATAAAAAAATTTTATAAACAAATTAATTTTTTTTAACTTTGGGTATGATAAATTTTTAATTCTCTTTTTTTAAAACATACCTGGAAATGATAAGAAGGTTTTGCAAAAAGTTTCAGAGTGGGCCTGACAAGTTTAATGGGTCCAAAAAAATAATTAAGCTCTCCGTGCAGGTGGCACGCACGTGGCACAATGGGATTCTTTTACAATTTATTATTAAAAATTGTTTAGAGCCTTAAAATTCAATAATAATCAAAATCTGATAAAATTTGTAGGCTCTAGACAATTTTTAATAATAAATTGTAAAAAAATCCCATTGTGCCACGTGCGTGCGACCTGCACGGACAGATTAATTATTTTTTTGGACCCATCAAACTTGTCAGGCCCACTATGAAACTTTTTGCAAAACCATTTTATCATTTCCAGGTATGTTTTAAAAAAAGAAAATTAAAAATTTATCATACCCAAAGTTAAAAGAAATTAATTTGTTTATAAAATTTTTTTATTTTTTTAATAAAAAATAAAAAAAATTTTTTGTTATGATTATTCAAAAGTAGAGAGAAAAACAAAACTTTTTTTCTCTTGTCAAAAAATGAAAAGAAGCAATATTTTTTTAGTTATCTGACATTAAAAATATACCTACATTTAAAAAGCGAAAATTTTGAAAATTCATAACTCAAAAATTTGGCCTCCAAAAAAATAATTAAAAAATACGTATCTGTTTTTTTCAATACAGAATAGAAAAAAAATATTTTTGGCCGATTTTAAGAGGTCGACTGAAATCTCACGTGGAATTGCCTATATATATATAAAGCTCTGCAACCCAGAATTGCGGGTTGACAAGTTTCTGGAGACGAGCAGTGGGTTCGTGTGGATAGAGGTAGCTAATATACGTATGTATAGCTGCTACTTCTCACCCAACGACCCACTGACAAACTTCGAAGCCAATATCGAAGACCTAGAAGCGAGCCTCACAGAATCCAGGCTGGATGTCATCATCACTGGCGATTTTAACGCAAAGTCGCCAGAGTGGGGTGAGACGAGACTCGACAAGAGAGGAATTCGTATTGGAGAAATGATCTCCAGAAACGACTTATTAGCTGTGAACCGAAGCAATACATGGACTTTTAGACGAGGTGCGATCGGATCAATTATAGATCTAACGATCGCATCGTCTAAACTATTTAGCCGCATAAGCGACTGGCGGGTCTCAGAGGAATATACCGCAAGTGACCACCAGTACATTGAGTTCTCAGTCTCGATGGGAGGCACACGAGGAGGAAAAAGACAGGATGTTCCTAGTCGCAAAACCTCCTCGTGGAATATGAAGAGACTCGACAAGGAAAAGTTCGGCCGGTCCCTAAGGGAAGCCCTTTTGATTGAGGACTTGGGCTGGGTGAAGAGGCCGAGCAGTCTGGATGGGAAGGTGCGAGCGGTGAGAAACATGATAGTCACCGCTTGCAATGTGTCAATGCCACGCAAAGGCGCCATTCCCGTAAGAAAATCTTTGCACTGGTGGTCAGAGGAGCTAGCCTCCTTGAGGAAGGAATGCCTCAAAGCAAGAAGGACATATACCCGATCTAAGGGAGATCCCTTGCTGAAAGAAGCTTTCAAGGAGGCGAAAAAGAACCTCAAGAAAGAGATCCGCAAGTCGCGACGCCGTAGCTGGAAGGACCTAATCGAGGAAGTCGATAAGGACCCATGGGGTCTGGCTTTTAAAATCGTTACTAAGAAATTAGTGACGAGGCAAAAGATCCCCGGCCTGGACAATCCCGATTGGGTCAGAAAGGTAATAAATTCTTTGTTTCCTCCTGCGGAGCCATACCTTCGAAGGGACTGGAGTTTTTGCAAAGTCGAAGGGGAAGAACTGTTCACACTTAGTGAACTGCAAACAGCATGCAAAAGATTGAAAACAGGCAAGGCGCCTGGAATCGATGGGATAAGTAACGAGATCCTAAAGTTGGTAATCGACACTTTACCCCAGATTCTGCTTCGATGCTTCAATCTTTGCCTTGAGAGAGGAGAGTTCTTCCGCGACTGGAAGCGACAGAGGTTAGTCCTCCTAAGGAAAGGTGAAAAACCTCTAGATAAGGTTTCATCGTACAGGCCTATATGCCTGTTGGATACGATGGGTAAACTTCTAGAGGATATGGTTCTGCAGAGAATGCAAAGCCACTTGACCGGAGAGAATAGTCCATCCGATCACCAATTTGGTTTCCGTAAAGGCAAGTCCACAGTTGATGCCATCCAGGCAGTTGTGGACATAGCCAAAGCAGGAAAAAACAAGTTGGGACCTGGAAAAAAGAAGAGCTTCTGCGCGTTGGTAGCAATTCACATACGCAACGCGTTTAATTCCGCAAGATGGAAAGATCTCATCGAGTCGATGAAAAAGAAAAACATGCCGCCCTACTTGTTGCGGATAATGGATAATTATCTTAGCGACAGGTGGGTTATATATGAGAGAGACACCTGCACTCTCAGGGAAGATATGCAGCGTGGGGCTCCTCAAGGCTCGAGGGTAGGTCCATTTGTATGGAATGTATCTTATGATGGACATTGGTGAACGAATGTCTGCGACTTGCAAAAAGCTGGCTGGATACCAGAGGTCTTGAAATGGCCCTGGAAAAGACCGAGGCACTGCTAGTCACAGACAGACGTGGTTATAAGCTTCCACGAATCGTGATAGACGGATTCGAGGTGAAGTGGAGTCAACAAATTAAATATCTTGGTGCGGAGTTGGATGGAAGGTTAAACTTCCACCACCAAATAGCTACGGCGTCTAATAAGGCGATCGAGTGTGCGGCTAATCTTTCACGGCTAATGCCAAATGTTGGCGTACCCCGTGAACAAAAACGGAGACTGGTGGCGAGTGTCGCCCACGCTAAAATTCTCTATGCAGCACCAGCGTGGGTCCCATCCCTAAGGAGTAAAAGATGTGTAACTATCTGTGAAAAGGTACTGTCTGCGCAGAGATCGATAACAACGCGTATCATCTCTGCATATAAGACAGTATCTACGAGTGCTGTGCAGGTCCTTGCAAGTTTCCCGCCAGCAGATCTTTTGGCGAGGGAAAGGGAAGAAATGTTTCTCTTTTCTAAAGAAAACAGTTCCTTAGATGAGGAAATAAGACCAAGCAAGGGCCTGATCCACAAAGAAGCGAGTCACAGGCTCATAGAAAGATGGCAGGAAAGATGGGATGGTGAGGAAAAAGGTCGATGGACTTATCGCCTTATCCCGGCACTCGCTACCTGGATAAATAGGAAACACGGTCAGGTTTCCTATTACTTGACTTAGTCGTTCACAGGTCACGGGTGTTTTAACTCGTACCTGTGTCGCTTTAAATTACGCGAGAACGAGGTGTGTGCATATTGCCAGTTCCCTGAGGACAACGCGGAGCACACCCTCTTCTCATGCATGAAATGGGACTTGGAGAGGCGGGCCATGTTCGAAGGTGTAAACAGTCAAGTTACACCGGAGAACATGGTATCCCTGATGACCCAGTCAAAAGAGAATTGGCGGCAAGTCGAGAACTTCATAATCTCGGTTATGTCAAGGAAAGATCTAGACGCTTGCCAAAAAAGCGTAATTTAAACAGTTTTTACTTTGTTTTGTTTGTTTTTTAATAATTTATTTTGTGATTTATTTGTCCTTATACAATTTTAATTTATTCCGTTTTATGTTTTTAATATTATATACGCGTTTATTATTTTTTTTTCTTTTTTTTATATATCCGTTTGCAATTTTATCTTTTGACTGTTTACACTTGATTAAACATTTTTTTTATTTTTGTTGTGCTGTTAATTCCGCTTTTATATTGAAATAGTTTTAAATTTTTAACTATTAACGCAGGATAACCGCAGAGAAAAGCAGAAAGTCGCATTAGCGACAGAGTTGGAGCGCCACCCTCGAAGGCTAAAGTCTTACGACAGTTCCGAGGGAGGGTAAAGGGCTCCAAAAGAAGGGTTACGGGTTTTAGTGGGTCGGGCTGGTAGTAGGTCACCAGTTTGTTAAATTTATTATAACATTTATTTATTTTTCTTTTTTTTATATTTCTTTTTGTTTTTTTTATCATACCAACCCCACATAACCTTGGAGTGCGGAATCCAAGGTATCTGTAGGCAGATTTCCCAAAAGTCCCTAAGCAAAAAAAAAATAATAATAATAATAAATAATAAAATAATAATAATAAAATAATACTAATTAATAATTAATAAATTAATAATAATTAATTATTAATTATTACTATTATTATTTTTTTTTGCTTAGGGACTTTTGGGAAATCTGCCTACAGATACCTTGGATTCCGCACTCCAAGGTTATGTGGGGTTGGTACAATGAAACAAAAGGAAATATTAAAAAAAAAAAAAAAGATAAATACATAAATGTTATAATAAATTTAATAAACTGGCGACCTACTACCAGCCCGACCCACTAAAACCCGTAACCCTTCTTCTGGAGCCCTTTACCCTCCCTCGGAACTGTCGCAAGACTTTAGCCTTCGAGGGTGGCGCTCCAACTCTGTCGCTAATGCGACTTTCTCCCTTTCTCTGCGGTCCTCCTGCGTCCGTAGTTAAAAAAAATGATTAAAACTATTACAAAGTCCAAGCGGAATTCACAGCACAAAAATATAAAAAAAATATATTTTAAGAAGTTTAAAAAGTCAAAAGATAAAATTGTAAACGGATATAAAAAAGAAAAGAAAAAAAAAGTAAACACGTATATAATGTTGAAAAGATAAAACTGTTTAAAGACGAATAAAAAACACAAAACAAATTAAACAAAAAAAATGTATAAGGACAAATAAATCACAAAATAAATTAATAAAAAACAAACAAACAAATTAAAAGCTGTTTAAATCACGCTTTTTGGCTCCTTTTAATACTTCTTATTTGCTTTTAGTTCTTGCGAGAGTCTTCTTCGCCTCCTCAAGGGCCGTCCTGAAGACTCCGCATCCTCCGCTGCCTGCAATATGGGTGGTTGACACCTTATTGCCAATCTTTTCCTTGCACAAAAAGCAACTTGAGTTGTTTTTACAGTTGGAGAACCTGTGACCGGCCTCACCGCACTTAAAGCACGCAGCCGATCTGTCCTCCTTCTGGCATTTGGCTCCAATATGGCCGTATCCCAGGCATCGATGACACCGGACGACCATTACTCTTCTTTTGATTGGGCAACACATAAAACCAATTTTTACGTGTCCCAATTTCTCCAGCCTGTTCGCCTCTTCCAGGTTGGTGACTACAACCGCGAGCTTCATCCCTCGGCGGTTGGGTCCTAAGACCGTCACTCTCCTGTTTACTGGCTTACCCATTGCTTCAGACAACACTTGTTGCACCTCAGCTTCTTGGGTAAGGCAATCCAAATCACGGATCTCGAGTGTAACTCTTCGATCCAATGACTGCACCTTACCCATGCTTCCAACCGCCTTGGTGACCTCAGCGGTGAAAGCGTCCTTATCGGAGTCTCCTCTGAACTTAATCAGAAGGTCCCCCTTGTTTGTAGCTTTTGCTGCTACTATTCTCGTATGACTGTCCTCTGGGTTGACCTCTTTGCGAAGCTTACCCAGAACGTCAGCATACGTCAATCCTTCACCGACTCGGATTAGAACTGTGGATCTTTTTGACCCAATTCTTTCCAATTGAGGAATCTTTGGATCTGGTACTTCCGTTTCCATTGGAGGAGCTTCCTCCTTCTTCCTCTTATCGGTTTTGGTTCGAGTCTCTTCTGGACTGTCACCCTCTCTCTTCTGTTTCTGAGCATCTCTTAAGACGCTTTTGAGATTACGCCTATAGAAACGCTCTCTCTCTTTCTTACGGTCCTTGCGGTTGCATTCCGCACCGCTCAGAACGCATGCCAAATCGAAGTCCGACTCATCGGCCGCGGCATGCTTTGCCCTTGCCTCCTTTAGCAGGACGTCGATGACCTTGAGTCCATCCTTTACCGTCCTATTGACGGTCTTCTGAATGTCGCAAGATTTTATCATTTTTTCGAGACAAGTCGCCTCCTCCTTTCTGAGCCGCAAGCATATCTCGCGAGTCTCTTCTATCGCCTCGTCGTCTACTTCTGAGTGGATAGCGCTATGAACGGTTTTTCCGCTACTGCAGCTTGACACACTCAGAAGGCTCGACGTGCTTCCTTTCCTCGTTTTATTATTTTCCACGATGTTCTGTGGATCTACCCTTTCCACGATCACTCGTGGCACTGCAAGAAATTGTGCGCCCCCACAATCCGCGCGCACTTGAGCATCGGTCCTGGGACCGATGGTGAGATTTCCCGTTTCCGGCCTGCTCACATGGGGTACCTTCTCAGAATTTTTTGAATTCATTTTTTCTTGCTGTTTGGTTGTCCTTTAGTTGAAAGCCCCGCCACCACGACAAGGTCTACCGAACATATCCATGATGTCGATCATGTCTGGCAGTGGATATGCATCCACTTCTCCCAGCACATCGAAGACATCGATGATGTTCGGCAGTGGACAACCAGCGGCGGAGATTACTATTATTATTAATTAATTAATTATTAATTATTATTATTAATTATTATTTATTATTATTATTATAAATTATTATTAATTATTATTATTATTAATTATTAATTATTATTAATAAATTAATAATAATTAATTATTAATTAATAATTAATAATTAATAATAATAATAATTAATAATAATTTATAATATTTTATAATTTTATTGAGGAAAAAAATAAAATACACATTTCAAACTAAAATACTTAAATATTAAAGTTTTTGCACAACCATGTTTTTAAGTTTATAACATTCTAAAGAGCACAAGTAAAAGTTTTCTTGTTGATTAAATGTTTTGAACAAGTTCCAGTACATGTTTCAATGTTTTACTTTTTTAATGAAGGACAATTTAAATCATTTATGTCGATAATTTCAATACAATATTTTTCATCGATTAAGCTTTTTAACCATTTTTTCTTCTCTAAACCTTTAACATAAATTGTCTTTGCTTCTTTAAACACATTTTCTAAAATTTCTTTTAAATAAACGTACGGTACATCACCAGCATTCCAACGAATACCATGGAAATTATTTTCTAACCAACGATTGATACATTTATATTTGTTTGTGACGCAATTCCATGGACAAGGAGGTTGGAAAACCATATTTATTGGTATTGAATCATTATTTACAGAAACTATAGCTAATTCTTTTAAAACAAATTTATTAATTGGCAATTTGAATCCTTGCACATCTATCAAGTACTGCATTTTTAAATCAACTAATCTCATTACGCGTAAAGAGATATATATATATATATATATATAAGCTTAAAGTTAAACAATTTTTTTAACAATTCCACTGATTTGTTTATATTCAACGATGCGGTCATGCAAAACTAAGCAATAAGCTGAAGTATTGGCGGGAAAATTTTCTTTTGATTCAAATTCTAGGCGGATATCAACTAGTCCACTTTTTAAAGACTCATTTTGTTTTGAACAATCCACTACAACTAAAGGAGCATATTTTAAAAATTCTTTTTTTGATAAAATTGGTTGAGATTCTTTACTATAATAAGATGCTTGAAAATTTGTAAACATTTTATATAAAGTAGAGTACTGGTTTCTACCAATATTCAGATTCATGTTACCATAAGGATAACATTGTGAATTTAAAAATAATTTTACATCAGATAAATCACAATGATCAGAATAACTATAATTTTGAACTGTATTATTTTTTCTGTTTCTCTGAAACCCTAATACAATAAATCTAGGTTTCTCTAATTGACTTGAAGTTTTTACACTCTAAATGTGCTTAGGAGTAATTGGTAATAAAAGATATTCATACAATTCCCAAGTTCTAAAACTTATTGGAATAGATGGATCTTTTTTAAAATATTTTTTAATAATTTAAACTTTCGAGCATCTGATAATTTAATGTATGGTAATAACCATTCAATTTTTTCAATAACAATTTTAAACTCTTCTAAAGGAGCTACTTGCAACACTGCGTTAGCAGCAGTTCTTGATCTGATTAAAATAAGCTCATGTTTAGCGTTAATAATAACTTTTTGGTAATCTTCAGCAAAACCAAAAATCATACTGAGAGGAATACAAACATCAAAATAACCTTGTGCATTTGTTAAGGTTGGTTCATTGGTAAATTCTAACCAGCCAACATTTTCAAGAAATTTATTTTGGCTAGCATCGAAAGAAATATAATTTTTTATTAAACTTGTAAGACCTACATTTTTATTTTTATCAATTTCTACACCATTAAGTTTATACTTTGCTTCTTTAAATAAATGACATATGCCATTAGAAATTAAATTTGTACGTTCTAGAGCTGTTCCATCAGGTTTCACAAGTTTACCAATTATGTGAATCGAGCCTTTGCTTGGAAATAAGCAATGATCCTGATTCTGTACTGTAATGCGGATTTCATCACTATTGTTGTATGTTGATGAGGTGTATGGTTGTTGCGCTTGAACTTTATAATGAGCAATAGATTCATCAAAAATTACTGGTGAATCAATATTTAAAATTTCCCCTTCCATAGCAAATAATAATACGTTAAAATACAAAGGCACAAATACAAGTAAAAATAAGTTTTAATCTCTTTTTTACTCTCTTCCTTTTTTTACAATCTTTAGACCGAGATTTTTCAGTAGTTGCAGGTTCTGAGGTGTTAATCTCTTCAAGATTCGCCGACGAATGATTTGATTCTGGCATGGTGTTTTAATTTTATAACCAAAACCAATCCTTTTTCTATTATTAAAAACAATACCCATTATTTTAAGGATTTAATATGAAGCCTTATTGTTAAAGTTTCCCCTCGAAAATTAACTAAATTTCCGTCTTGGTCTACAATTCGCAATTGAATATACCGTCAACCGGGGCTATTTTGTGCACCAAATAGCTTTTTTTTATTCAAAGATTTATTTAAATTCAGAATTAAGAGAATAAAAAAAATCACCTTTTGATATATGTTGTGGACATCCTTCTGAAGCTTTCCTATAAATTTGGCAAAGAAAAAAATTTTTTTTTGTTTTTGTTATAGTCATTGAAAGTCGTGCACACAATAACTCCCGGGATAGGGCTATTTTGTGCATCGAACTTTGTTTTCCTATAATGTTGCGTAAACATTTTTTTAATCGTTTCTGCTTCATAAAATCTTTTGTGTATATATTTGAGAGTAAGTTAAGTAAAGAATGACCTAGTAAAATTTTTTTTGTAGATATATTATACAAAAAATGTAAAATAAAGCACTGAAATTTTTCTAAAATCTGAATTTACTAAAAATTAACAATCTTTCTTTAAATTGTATATTACGCAGATAGTAAATAACATTTTTTTCTTTTTTAATATATATTTTATAATAATATACTAATATAATTATAAAATGATCGTTTAAACACTTATAAATAACTTTAAAACATCATTTCAATAGGAGCTTTTTTAATAATTTTGAATGATTTTTTTAAAAAACTTGAAATAAATATTTTTAAGGTTAAATAGATAACAATTTAATATCTAATATGCTTTTCAAGTTATTTTAAGAGAAACGAGAAAATAGTTTTAAAACTAATTTGAAAAACTTATAAATATTAATTAATGTTCATTTTTTGAGGTTACGTTGTGCACCGATTGAGCTTTAAATCGTTTTAATGATTTTAATTAACGTATTTACAGTTTTCTACAGAAAAATAAGACAAAAATGTATTAAAATGATAAACTGAATCTTCTTTACTTACTAAATAAAACATTTATAAAAAATATTTGATTTTTTTAAGTGCACAAAATAGCCCCATGGAATCCTGGTTTTTCAGTTTCTTCCACTTTTCTCTTAAAATAATGAATAAAAAATTAGCGCATTACGTATGTATCATCACAACACAATTTACAACAAATATCTAACTCAGTTTATGAGACACATCAAAACTCTAGAAGATCTGGTATAATTTTTCCGAACTTTCAAAATTATTTAAACAATTTTTCCGTTTTTAGGAATTTTTTTCTCTTAATTGACAAAGAATTAAATAATAACATTTAGTGCTCTCTATTGTCATGTAATCAAACTTTCATTTTACAAAATAGCAGATTAAAATAATTCATTTTAATAATTTTTTTCATTAAAAAACTCGCGTGCACAAAATAGCCCCCGGATGCACAAAATAGCCCCAGTTGACGGTAGTCTATTGTCTTGACAGCGACTGGCAAGTAAATGACGTGATTTGATACTTCCACTATTTTATATCCTGGTGGAACAATAGGAAAAAATTCATGAATTGTATGCACTTTTTCACCATTAATGTATGCTTCGGTTGTTATATTACATTCTACTCTTAATGAATTTATTTTAATGATACTGGTAATAATAATTAATAATTAATAATAATTAATACTGGTTGATCAGACTCATGGTATTCTTGAGCTTTTAATTTGCGAGGAGAAAATCCTAACAAACTATCTATAGAATCATTGGGTTTAAAATTAATTTCTTCATCACAATAAACTGTACATTTCAATATATTATTGTTTGGTTTGATTCTAAAATTAATTCCTTTATTTTTTAAAATTAAATGCAAAACTTGATTAATATCACTTACTTCATAACTTCCTGTGGGTATAATAATTTCGTCATTTCCTACGTGAAATTTATTCTTTCCAACATCTATATTAGGAATAGAATTAAAAGTTAAAAATTCAACAAGACCAAGAGCATAATTTTTAAAATTAGACAACTCTATTGGTGGAAAAAATTGAGATTCTAAGATGGAAGAATTTCCAGACAATGTTAAAATAAGTGAATCGTCCATGATGAGGTCAAATTATTAACTGACATTTAAACTAAAAATATCATTGATTTATATGCAAAGTATACAAATCAGGAATATTCAATTGATTACATAAAAATTTAAGACATAAATGTCCGCATACATATGTATTATAGTTTTGATATCGTTTATGACTATATTTTATGCTACCAACACCAAAATATTTAACAAGATCCGAAGGTGGTCGAAGATCACCGAAGCTATCAAAATATATATTTTGTTCCTGGACCACAGTATTGATATCCAGGTATATGAAGTTCAAACGGTAATTTATTGATAATTTTATTCAAGACACCTCTACCTCGTCTTACTCTTTTCGAAGTTTTCTTTAAACTAATTTGTTTTTTATTTACACCCATATTTATATTCTTTTCGGAAAGAAAACTTTTTCAAGACTAAAGTGGAAATCTATATAACCAATGTATTTATAGTTTTTTGTCATTTGACTACAAACAGTCGACCTTTAATGATCTATCAAAAAAATTATGACAGTAATAGTCAATTATCACAGTAATAGTCAATTATCCCAGTTGCCTCCAACAGTAGGGCCTAACGTAGACCTTGCCCAAAGCATGAAAGAGTTAACTATCGACACAAAATCTCAAACATCTCCTAAGAAACTAGACCTAGCAGCATTATTGGACTTGCATGCAAACGTTACAAGCGTCTACAGTGAACTGACATTAAAACTATTAAAAACCTTGTATTTATAGTTTTAACCTCAGTTATCGTAAGAATGGAGTTTGAAGCACAATCAATTAAATTGCCAGTCTACAATTTTGACACTCTTGTTCAAGATTGTAATAAGAAAACAGAAAATCGTCATGGAAATTTATTGCCAAATAGTGTGCGAGCAATATTTTGTGGACCGTCAAATTGTAGAAAGACAAATGCTTTACTTGCTCTTTTAATACATCCCAATGGATTACGATTTGAAAATGTTTACGTGTACTCAAAATCGTTATATCAACCAAAATACAAATTTTTAGAAAGCATTTTGCAACCAGTAGAGGGTGTTGGCTACTTTCCATTTAATGAACATGTGAATGTTGTAGAACCAAACAATGCGTTACCAAACTCAATATTTATATTTGATGACGTAGCATGTGAAAAACAAGATAATATTAAGGCCTTTTTGCTATAGGAAGACACAAAGCTGTGGATTGCTTTTATTTATGTCAAACATATGCGCGCATTCCAAAACATTTAATACGTGACAATGTTAATTTACTAGTTTTATTCAAACAAGATGAAATGAATCTTTGACATATTTATGATGATCATGTAAATACTGATATGACATTTATGGAATTTAAAAAACTTTGCAACCCTTGTTGGAAAAATAAGCATGATTTTATAGTGATTGATAAAGATCGTGATATCAATGAAGGCAGATATAGAAAGTGTTTTGATTGTTTTATAAAATTAGAGAAATGATATTCTTTATAAACAGTTTCATTCAAGACATTGGTCAATCAACATGTCTTTTACACACTTGAAACATTTGTGAAAACAAAAAGATATTCTTGGTCAAATTGCAAAAGCCAGTGATGCTATTCGACGAAAACATAGACTGATGAAATTGGGCAAGGAAGAAATTGAACAGACTTTAAATAATACCTTTAAACCTATAGTGACACCAATTCAGAAATTAGTTGATGACATTGAAATTGTTAAACAAATTCGACCAGTAAAAATTGAAAGAGAGGGAGACCTTCCTTTAGAGTTTGAAGAAGATCAAGAAGTTAAGAAAGAGAATGATTCATTTTTAAGAGATGACTTATCATTTGCAACAGCTGCTTATGATGACGATAACGGTGATGATTATGATGATGATGATGGAGATGATAATGGAGATGGAGATAAATCAGAGAAAGATGGTGCTATTTTATATCTTCAAATGTTGGATGAAAAGGGAAAAGATTTAGATCCTTTATATGGAGTTCGTAAATTATCTAAAGGGCAATTAATGATTGGTAATTCAGGAATAAATTTTGAACAAAATAATATTAGTGTAGATAATAAAACATATCCTGCAACGAAAGGTTTACTTGAGCTTTTATTCAAAAAACTTTCAGAAGAAGCTGTTTTAAGTGTAGTTGATCGGGAAAATCATAAAAATATTGTAATATCAACTAATGCTCATAAAAAATATTTCAAAGCAGATGGCGCTGTTAGAGATAAAAAGAGTTTAAAATATCTAAACTATATAGCAGTACATTCTGGTGAAGGTTTAATTCCAGATTTTAATATTGAAAATAAGAAACTTTGTAACGTAGCTGATGCCGAGAGCAACGGTGATGCAGTAAACTTGAATACTGTAAACAAAGTTATTGAATCTAAAACGAACGCCATCTATGATGTAATCGGTTCCGTGAGAAATGATGTAAATGACAATGTAGTAAAGATTTTAGATTTAGAAGATTTGATAAAAAAATATTTTGAAAATCTAAGAATCAGTATTGAAAGAAATATAGAGATGATGTCTACCAACAAAGACATTATTTTACAATTAGACAGCAGACTGCGCACACTTGAAGGTAATTAGCAATGGAGGATCAAAAACTACAGTTGGTGAAAGAGTTACATAAACCAGCGAGAAAAAATTATAAGCGAAGAAGTGTTGACATTCGAGGTTTTGACGAGACTTGGCAAGCTGATCTTGTTGAAATGCAACCTTATGCGAGAGAAAATAAAGGTTACAAGTACCTGTTAACCGTCATTGATACATTTTCAAAGTTTGCCTGGGCTGTTCCAGTAAAGTCCAAAAAAGGTGAAGATGTGACTGCGGCAATGAAATCTATTTTAATTAAAAAACGCATACCGAAAAATTTGCAAGTAGATAAAGGAAAAGAATTTTATAATTCACATTTTGAAAATCTTATTAAAAATTATAACATTAATTTGTATTCTACTCATAGTAATTTGAAAGCGTCAATTTGTAAACGATTTAATCGTACTTTGAAGAATAAAATGTGGATGCAATTTAGTTTACGCGGTAATTACAAATGGATAGATATATTAAGTCATTTAGTAAATGCGTATAATAATAGTAAACATCGAACAATAAAAATGAAACCAATAGATGTAAATGCTGAAAATGAAAATAATTTGTTGTTTAATGTATTTAGAAAAGTTGCAGTAAACAGGCAATATAATAAGAAATTTAAAGTTGGAGATAGAGTACGTATAAGTAAAGTTAAACATGTTTTTGAGAAAGGTTATACACCAAATTAGACTACAGAAATATTTACTATAAGCGATGTAAAAAATACTAATCCATTAACATATATCTTGAAGGATTATCAAGAAAATACAATAAGTGGATGTTTTTACGAACAAGAACTTTCTAAAGTTGAATATCCAGATGTATATTTAGTTGAAAAAGTATTTAAAAAAACGAGGATCTAATGTGTTTGTAAAATGGTTGGGTTTTGATAATTCTCATAACAGTTGGATAAACTAATCTGAATTATAATGTATTTCAGAAAGGTTAAAATAAAAATAAATTGAATTGTATGTACTTTGTATTTATTTATCCTCTCTTCACAATAATTTACCATTTATACAATGAATATTTGACATTTGTTGAATAGCTTCATTTGATATTTGTTTACAGTGAAATGTGATAAGTTCCAGCAATAATATCTCTAAATTTAAAACATTAGTTCTTCCCATCACTTTTTGAAGTATTCTACTGTAATGTTTTTTAATAAAATCCGTGTCATGTTTTGTAGACTTTACATTATTTTTAAAGATTAATTCTGCAATAAACTTTACAATTATATCTTTACTATACTGCAAATTGAATTTTGATAGTTCTACATATTTTTGTTCTACACAAGGAATAAGTTCATTAAAAATTGCAAATGATGTTTCACTTAATGTAAAAGATTGATCTGAACGCTCAATTGATATTAAACGATATGTAGCACTAAAACGTATTGTAAAGGTTTCACAATCCAGCAATGTTGCATCACAATCTCCGTTGAAAAATTGCATGATATGTTTTACTGCATCACACAAAAGGCGCCATTCTTGAAGCTCCAAAGAAAAAGAAAAGATTTGCATCCTCTTCAAATATTTTTAGCATTCTTGGTGGTAGGAAAATGTTAAATTCATTATTTATTTCAGCAACAATTTTCGG
Source organism: Leptopilina syphax (assembly GCA_032872505.1). Classification (NCBI taxonomy): domain Eukaryota; kingdom Metazoa; phylum Arthropoda; class Insecta; order Hymenoptera; family Figitidae; genus Leptopilina; species Leptopilina syphax. The sequence continues at coordinate 39,496,625 of CM065468.1, read as the reverse complement.
ACCAAATTTCGTATCAATTTTTCGAATATCTGTTACTTTGTAGAATGCATCGATGGTTAACTCCTTTGTTGTTTTGGTGACAAAGACTTTGCTTGCTTTGTTTAACTTATCGAAATTCATTTTTATCACTTAAATTTAAATTTTCAAATTTTTTTATTAAAATATTTAACTGTGACCTTGCTTTAATTAAACTTTTAACTTTATGTATTTCTTGAATTAATTTGTTCAAGCGCACTTGAATTTCACGACGTTGTTCTGCTAATATGTTCATTAACCAACTTAAACTGCAGGAATGATTTCGTTTATAAAAATGGCCCTCTTTATATACATGAGATATGACCTATTTGACCTTCAAGTTAATTATAGATTTCTTAGAATTTCGGTAAGATCAAAAGCATTCTTATGAAAAGAACCGAAAATGTTTGTAAAAATTTATTAGATAAGAATCTAATAAACAGTGATTTGCAATATTTAGACGAAAATAATAATTCCAAGAATAAAATAAGTAAAAAACAAAAACAGGAAATACCAATGATAATAAGTCATCAATAAAAAATTCCAAAATTCTGAGTCATCAACCCCTATTTTGGGAAAAACAAAGAAATTGTGCGTCATCGTTAAAGAATGCACCATGTAAAAAACAAAAACAGGAAATTCCAATGATAATGAGTCATCAACCCCATTTTGCGAAAAACAAAGAAATTATGCATCATCGTTAAAGAATGCACCCTTTAAAAAACAAAAACGGGAAATACCAATAAAAAATTCCAAAATTCTGAGTCATCAACCCCTATGGAAAATTCTAGGATTGTTTTATAATTCCAAGAAATTAGATAAATTCCAAGAATCACATTTGCATCATGATCTCAATATCCCCCCCCGAATAATTCTAGGAAGTATGACGTCATATCCGACTCAGCATCATAATCTGAATCGCACCTCCAAAATGGTTTGAGTCTGGACTAAGTGGCTAAGACTCAAAAGTCTTAGCTAAAAGTGTCGGTAACATGTCGGTGCAGGGATCTTGTTCTAGAACCAGCACTGCTGACCTACTTCTGCTGTAAGAAGAGTTGTTATAACTTTAGTTAATATTTCATTGTCTTGTCCGGTGGGTGTCCAGGTGATTCCTTCATGGTACAATTTTCGAAGTTCCAAAACAACAGGTTGTAATATGGTATTCATTGGAGGTTCTTCATTAGCTATCCAAATGCCCGCTAGTAGAAAGTTACTTTTCCTTGCATTTGGTGATAATTCATTTATATGAAAAACTATCAGATAAGTTGTTGCCCTTGATGACCTTGTTAATTTCATGCCATCTGTCCATAAGGTCAAACTTAAATTTTCATGTAAGAATCCTCCAAATCTTTCAAAATTTTTATAATTGATACCATCAAATACATCTTCTATGGCATCTCTATCTCTTTTTATTCTGTTTCTTTTATATTGTAATGATTCTACTATCTTTGGTAATTTTAGTAAATCACGAAGTTGTGGATATAATTTTATTTGTATGTATGTAGCAACAAATGTCTTATTTAAATTTGGTCCACATTTACCACAAGTACACGTTTTAAGAATTTTTTTACTTTTCCCAATTTTGTCATGGCAAGCTGAACAATATAATCGATAAACTAAATTTGATTTATCTCTACCTAAAATTTTCCATAAAGAATTTTTTGTTTGCGGGATATTGATAACATCAAAAGACTTTTTTATCCATTTTAATTGATCTAAAATGCTTTCATATATGTGTGTAGATAGTTTATAACTTTTTTAATTAAAAATTTCTTATACTGAATTTTAGATATTTGTAATCATGAAACATCACAGATTAAAATGTTTTTGTTTTAAAAATTGAATTATTTAAATTGTAAACTTTTTAAGCCATAAAATTATAATCCCATACAACAATAGGCTTTCGGGTCTATTGTTAACCCAGTAAAAAAGGATTTTTTGATATAGCATTTTGGACAATTGAGCAGGCCGTCTGCTCAATTGTCCAAACGGCATTTGGACAATTGGACTGGTTGCTCTATTATCCGATGCATTAAGTCCAATCATCCCAAATGTTTTTCGTGGCTAAAAAACTGCTGAATTAAGAAAAAAAGTACTGAAATGTTACATAAACTTTAGAGAATTCTTAATTCCAGACAAATACAGAAAAATCAGTCATAAAAATACCTTGAGTGAGGAAAAAAAACAAGATTTCTAAAATATCACTTTCTAACTGACAGTGCAATGCTGTACTTGGAATTTAGTTGGCAAGAAGTGAGGATTCTGATAAAGAGAAACACTTCATTATCCACTCTCAATACTCCTCATGTGGTAATATATTGTACATTTCGGCGTCTCATTTTAAAAAAGAGATAATTCAGCAAAATAAAATATTATTGTCAATACACTATTATTAAAAATCTACAATTATACATATATTACCACATGAGGAGTATTGAGAGTGGATAATGAAGTGTTTCTCTTTATCAGAATCCTCACTTCTTGCCAACTAAATTCCAAGTACAGCATTGCACTGTCAGTTAAAAAGTGATATTTTAGAAATCTAGTTCTTTTTCCTCACTTAAGGTATTTTTATGACTGATTTTTCTGTATTTGTCTGGAATTAAGAATTCTCTAAAGTTTCTGTAACATTTCAGTACTTTTTTTCTTAATTCAGCATTTTTTTAGCCACGAAAAACATTTGGGATGATTGGACCCAATGCATTGGATACTAGTGCAACCAGTCCAATTGTCCAAATGCCGTTTGGACAATTTAGCAGACGGCTTGCTCAATTGTCCAAAATGCTATATCAAAAAATTCTTTTTTACTGGGAAAGCAGGGGTTGCAATATAAGTTTAAAATTTAACGGGAATTTCGTTGAAAATTTTGTTAACCTTTTTTATTTTCACTTCTAGACTGTTAACAATGGTTTGTTGACATAACCTACATTTGAAACTATTATTAAAGAACTTTAAAAATGTCTACCGAAACATTAAAAAAAACGGACTGAAATTGTACTGGAGGCCAGTACAATTTCAGTACTTTTTCAGTCCATTCTTCCGGCAGGGAAGAGGCCTTTTTTGAGCCATATACAAGAGGAAAATATGCATTGAAATAAGAGGAATCCTCTTAAAACAAGAATATTTTTGTTCAGTGTGATTACAAAACTAGTGTCTATAAAATTCAGAAAATAAAAAAAATTTCCTTGTTATTAGCCTACAAAAATAAAACGTACTGTAGTTTCCAAGATCTACAACGAAGAGGTTACAGGTAAAGATCCCATTTTATATTTTTTTTATATTTTAAAATTTTTTTTTAGTTTTTTTGTTTTTTTTGACACCTGATGTTTACTTATAGGTATATAGTTTCTCGCGTGGATATATCTGGTGCGCATGTAGTCCTATTGGAGAATCTGCTTTTATTTCAATGGATCAGGTAAACACATTTTTCATATCTAAATGTAATTTTAGAAACACAGTTCTCATTTTTAAAATTTTAAAAATCTGACAACAGATTCGTAATCAGCAACCCGAAAAACCTCTACATATACCTATGTTTCATTAAAGTTGATAAATTAACAATTTTTTATGACCGCCATTTTAATTTTTTTAAATCTGACATCAGATTCGTAATCAGTATATTCAGAAACGTCCAGCGTTTTGATTGGCTTTTTTGGAAATTTTCTATGAGCATAGTTAATCAAAACGCTGAACGTTTCTGATATACTCAGAAACGTGAATTTTTCAATTATTATGAGTGAAATTTCACTTATTATAAGTTAATATGCACTTAGTGAACGAGAAAGCGATTTATAACTAACAAATATGTGAATTTTCACATATTCAGATTTAGAGAGTAGTAAACTCAAAAATATTGTGTACGAAAAATTACTATAGTCATTTGTAAATGCAGAAAGAAAGAGTGAAAGAAAAAATATGGATTTTTATCGCCGGTTTCCAGTCACAATACTTGACTAATTGAGATAAACTGGAAGGATTTTGGGAGTTTCGCTCGAACCGTTGTCGAGTGAGGACGCTTTTCTGGGAGCTCTTGCTTATGTGAAATCTTTATTTTTGAACAGTAATTATATTTATGGGTGGCAATATTATTACGGTCCGACTGATTTTTGGTTGAAACATTGTTCAGTGACACTGCGAATGCATATGTTCGGCTCATACAGTGTTGTTTCCGGTCGTTCCGTTCTGATTTTATCTTTTATATTAATTGACGTTAATTATAACTTTTATATCGAGACTTGTATTGTGTTTTCTTTGTGTGCCCGTTTTTTAACTGCCGCTCGTTTTCCTTCTGCTTTATTTATGGATAAATACAAGAAAAATTTTTATTGATTTTTCATTTAAATTCCAATGTGATGTGCAGTGAAAGTTTGTATGGCACTTGATAAGAAAACCATCTATCTGTCGTTCTATTGTCTATCGTGTGTTGGTTTCTTGGTGACTCAGTGAATCGTGAAGTTAATCTCTTGTCACTTATAAACAAGAATGCCTTTGCCAGCTATTGTTTCTCTTTCTGAGGAACAGAGATGGGACAACTTACTTTCGTCGATTGAGAAATTGACGCTTTCAAATAATGAAATGCGTAAGAAATTCGTACCAATACCAACAGCGTGGATTCCTTAAGTCGACAATTAAGTAGACTTGAAAATAGGACAAGCGAGACGGACAAAAGATTAATAATTGCTGACAAAGTCACCCGTGCCAAAAACCTGATTTTATTCAACTTGGAAGATTCAGAGGAAATAAATAGGAATCTATTCAAGGGAGTTTCGGACATTTTTTCAAAGGTGGGCCTTCAAATCCCTGACGTCGCTTATGATGATGCTTTTCGACTGGGAAAAATTAAAGGAAGACGTCCCATATTGATCAAATTTATAGCAGCAAGATGGGTCAGATTGGTATTTTCGAAGGTCAAGGAACTCAGAAATTTGAACCTAAGCATAGCCAATGACCTCTCGATTGAGGAACGTGAAGCTCGTCAAGTGATGTTAGCAAAGGTTCATGAGCTGAGGGATTCTGGATATCAGGCCAAGATGAGAGGCTCAAAAATCTTAGTGGATGATGTTATAGTCTCCTTAAATGAAATTAACATCTTGTTGAATAAAAAATTGTCATCTGTAGATAAGGTGGTTGAAAGAGAGGATGACTCGGCTTTTCAAACTCCAGCATCTCATAAAACAATCAAGAAAACTAACAAACCTAGACGTCCTAGAAAAAATTCTAATTTAGATACCAAGTCTTCAACGAATAATAAATTACTTGATAATTTCCTGATCCCTGGGACATTTTCTTCTCAGGAGACACTCAGCGCGAGAGAGCAGAGATTGACGAAAAGAATGGAGAACCAAGATAGAGAATAGCAGAAAGAGGGTGTTCATTCGGGGGAAAATTTTCAGAAGGCGAGTCTGCGTTTATCTTCCCGATTACATCCTAGGATCATTTTCTGGAATCTTCATGGCTATAGCAATATTGTGGATATAGTGAGTGATATAAGGGAAGAGGACATTTTGGCTGTCAGCGAAACCTGGTCAACTAATTCAGGTTTGAAGTTCTAATCTTCGTCAAATTTTGCTTCTATTGTAGCGCCTGCCTGGAAGAGCAATACTCTGGGTAGGCCAAGTGGCGGCCTCTTGCTGGCATATAACGTAAATTTATATAAAGCAGAAATTTTATTAATCTCTCACTTTTTTATTTTTGTTAATTTTAAATTTAATGATTGTAATTTTATTTGTGGCTTGACTTACTTTTCTACGAGTATGGATTTTTATGGTTATTTAGATGAATTAGTCAGATCAATTGGCTCTATCTCAGAACGCTTTCCAGATATCCCATTTATAATAGGTGGGGATTTTAATTGTAGGGTGGGGGAACTGAATCAGTTAAATACAGATATTTTGCATTCATATAGCCTAAATAATGTAAGAGAGTCTTCAGATAAGAGGTTTAATTCTAAGGGTAGATTATTGGTAGAAAACATGGAGGCGAGCAACTTTGTTCTTTTGAATGGTCGTACTCAGGGGGACAGCCCGGCGAGATTCACCTTTGTGGGCTCGCAGGGATGTAGTGTGATTGACCTGGTTTGGTGCTCGTTCGCTGGTTTGTCATCGTGTTGTAACCTCGAGGTTCTGCACCTTCCTACTCTCTCCGACCATCTCCCGGTTGCTGTGTGTCTCTCTACTTTTTGGGAAAGGGAAGGGGTTACTTCTACTCCTACGAGAATGGGACGTAAATTGAGGTTTGATAAGAATAAAGGGGAACTTTTCAGGGATCAGATGGCTTGGAGGGGGGAGGTGTCGAGCTTGGAGGGAGATGTGAACGCCCTGAATAGGACGATAGTTAATACTATATGTAAAGTAGCAAGAGATCTGGGAATGGAGAGGGAAAGCTCGTGTTCTACAGAGGGAAAGCGAAGACCCTGGTTTGATTGGTCTTGCAAGAAAGCAAAACGCCGGCTCTCTACTGCTCTTAGCCTTGCAAAGAAGAATGATTTTGCTGGAAATTTTAAAGATAATTATCTGGAAAAGAAGCGTAAATTTCGTGATTTAATAGTATTAAAGAAAAAAAATTATAATGATATGATAATTAATAATCTCAATAATTGTAGGAATTCTTCTCTTTTCTGGCAGGCTGTGAGGAGAGTAAGGGGCGGAGTTTTGTCAAACGACTCGAATATTGGCTTGAATGATTGGCATGAATTTCTAATTAAGAGTTTCCCCCCTGCAGTTGTTAATCCCACTCCGGGGCCTTCTCTCAGGTTGTCACACCCGATTTTGGATAGCGATATAACTACTCATGAAATTATATTAACTCTGTCTCGTTGTAAGAGGGGGAAGGCTCCTGGTATCGACGAGATAGGCTACGAGTTCTATAAATGTTTGCCTCAAAATTGGATTTTCTTTATTCAGCATTTTTTAAATTCGATCCTAAAATCGGAAACGGTTCCATCCGAGTGGGGAAAATTAGCCACTTGTATGTTATTTAAAAAAGGAAATGCGAACGATCCTTCAAACTTTAGACCAATTACTTTGGTGAACTGTATCTCGAAAATTTTCACTCAGATTCTTGGTACTCGATTGATTAAATGGGCCTCAGATTTGGGCTTGTTTCCCGAGTCACAGGCTGGATTTAGAGAAGGGAGAAGTTGTCTTGACAATCTTTTCACTCTTCAGGCTTTGATCCAGATCCATTTAAAAAATCCAAGAGCCGCGGTCTATGCTTTGTTCGTCGATTTTAAGGGAGCGTTCCCATCTGTCTCTCATAGTTTATTGTGGGAGAAATTACACTGGCTGGGTATGAGTACCAAGATGATAAACATTTTGCGGAGCTTTTACTTGGTCGCTTCGACGTGTATTAGAACCTCCAAGGGCGATACTGATTTTGTGGACGTTTCACAGGGGGTTCTTCAGGGAGAGGTTTTGAGTCCTTATTTATTCCTATTATTTGTTTCAGATATTGATAAATTTTTTATAAATGGGGGCTGCAGGGGTCTACCGATAAATAGTTTAATTGAGGTCTTGTTGGGTTACGCGGATGACCTAGTATTTCTCTCTGATACCCCTGTGGAAGTCTCAAAAAAACTTAAAGCGTTGTATGAGTACTGCGAATTGAATAGACTGAATGTAAACACACAAAAAACGAAAATTGTCACTATCACGAGAAACGGTAATAACAAAGCTAACAGAATTAATGCTTTTAAATTTGGCTCGGATCATATTGAAGTTGTTAAAAGTTATGATTACTTGGGGATTCCTTTTGTCAGCTCAGGCTCCTTCTTTCAGGCCGCTTCTAAGGCGGTCAGTGCGGCTAATATAGCGGTAGGAAGTATCCTGCGTATTACCTGCTCTTTGGGGAAGGTTTCTTGGAAATCATACACCAAGCTTTTTGAAAGCTTGGCGTTAAGTACGCTTTTTTATGGGATTCAGGTTTGGGGAACATGCCATGTCGACGAAATAGAGAAAGTTCAAACTTCCTTTTTAAAGAGACTTTTGTCCTTAACAACGAATACACCTGATTGGGCGGTTAGACTTGAGACGGGAGCGCTTCGACTTGGGCTTAAAGTTTTGAAATACATTCTAAATTGGATCCTTAGGATCTCTCGCATGGAAAATTCTAGATACCCTAGAATGTGTTTCGAAAGACTAAGAGCCCTGTCTATGTCGTCTCCGGAGTATGGGTTTAACTGGTTCACTCAGTTGAGAGTTTCTTTTTTGAGCCTCGGGGCATGATCGACTTTTGGCGGGACCTAACTCTGGACTCAATCGCAAGCCTCAGGGAACCTATTCTAGAGAGCTGGAGTGTTGGCAGCCTCACTGCGGATAGAAATCGGCAGTCAGTTTCTTCCAGTCTTTTAATATTTCCAAATTTGTCTATTCAAGATGGCCCTCAGCCATACTTACTCTCGAGTCTTCCATTATTTTATAAAAGAATTTTTGCGCAATCACGTCTCCTAAATAAATATATTACTCGAATTAATTGTGGCTCTTTTTCTTATACTTTTCGAGTTGGTAAAGATTGTCTTTTTTGCGGCCTGGAAGAGGAAAGCCTGTTTCATTTTTTACTGCGTTGTCCGGCATGGTTGCACTTTTGTAAGGGAAGCTTTCCGGAGATCTCTTGCTCAGCGAGTTTGGCAGATGAGGGCCTGATGATTGTATCTTCGTTAGACACGTCTTCGGTGAAAACCTATGTCAGGTTAATTATGCAAATACTCAGCGAATGTGAAAGGCGGAAATCATTAGAGAATAGTTCCTTACTTAATTGAAAGAAAATTAGGAAAATGTAATTGTATAACGCGACACCCCGCTTGTAATACCCGATATGTGGTCATAAACAAGTGTATTATTGATAAATGTATAATTATTTTTCAATAAATATTATTATAACTGGAAGGATTTTTACATACACAGACACATACACTTATATATTTGTTGGATAAATATCTGAAGACACACACATGTTTATTTCACTTATATGTATATACGCGGTTAATTAATACACTAATACACAACTGCACGCATGACAACGAATTTCACTGAAATTATACATCTTTGTTTTCTTATATATTGAATGATACAAATTTACAGCACTTACGAGAAAGCAGTTTACTTTAAACAACTTATTATAAGACATAGTTCTTGGGACAGGAGTAAATGCAAAATTTATTAATTTATAATGGTCAATTTCTGTGATAACGAACGACCTACGTTTCACTTTATATTTAATTGTTGTAGATAATATACAAATTTATTTTACTTACGTGAAACATAGTTACTGTCAATGATCGGATAGTAAAAATTAGGACATTTCGTATAAAAACGAAGCTGGCATTGGCTTATTTAAGGAGATTGACAAAGTTAGCAACCAATAGAAATGCAGGAGCCATATGGCTGCACTCATTAGCCACACTATCGGACCAAAAATTACTAAAGTGGAAAGTAAGTTTTAGTGGAAAATGTTTTCATTTGTCAGATTTTGTCTAATGAAATTGAATAAAACTATAATTAACTTTCGCTATATTTACAACTCTTACACAAAATATTAAAACTTACTATTTCAATGTCTCAAATTTATCTATTTCTGTAGTACATTATGATAAAAGTCCCCTTATTTCCGGTCATTGCAACCATTTTTAATAATTTTCAGGGAGTGTTCAGACCTTCTCATGCAAAACTTATGCATGCAGGTTGCCATAGTAGCGTTCAAGAGTGAGAGAAATACAATAATTTTCTATCTCTATCACTCTTGAACGCTCCCATGGCAACCTACATGTATAAGTTTTGCATGAGATCGTGTGACGAGACGCATGCATATCCCCTAATCGCCAAGTCGTCGAATGATCAAATAGTCGAATGCCAAGTAATCAAATGGACAAAACGTCGAATGGACAAAACGTCGAATGCTAAAAACATCGAATGGACAAAACGTCGAATGCTAAAAACATCGAATTGTCAATACGTCGAATGTTCAAAACGTCGAATTATCAATTTGTCGAATGTTAAAAACATCGAATCGTCAATACGACGAATTCTCAATTCGTCGAATGTTCAAAACGTCGAATGATAAAAATGTCGAATGCTGAACACATCAAATCGTCATTAAGTCGAATAGTAAAACCATCGAATAGTCCATTCGTCGAATGCTCAAATAGTCGAAACGCCATCTGTTCGAATTATCAAGTAGTAAAATGGTAAATTTGTCGAATGTTCAAAACATCGAATCTTCATTTAGTCGAATGCTAAAAACATCGAATCTTCATTCAATCGAATGCTAAAAACATCGAATTCTCAATTCGTCGAATGTTCAAAACGTCGAATGATAAAAACGTCGAATGCTCAAAACATCAAATTGTTAATTCATCGAATGCTAAAAACATCGAATTCTCAATTCACCGAATGTTCAAAACGTCGAATGTTAAAAACGTCGAATGTTCAAAACGTTGAATGCTCAAAACGTCGAATTGTCATTTAGTCGAATGGTAAAACCATCGAATAGTACATTCGTCGAATGCTTAGATAGTCGAAACGCCATCTGTTCGAATTATCAAGTAGTAGAATGGTAAAGTTGTCGAATGTTCAAAACATCGAATCGTCATTTAGTCGAATGCTAAAAACATCGAATCTTCATTTAATCGAATGCTAAAAACATCGAATTCTCAATTCGTTGAATGTTCAAAACGTCGAATGCTAAAGACATCGAATTCTCAAATCGTCGAATGCTCAAATAGTCGAAACGCCATCTGTTCGAAATGTCAAGTAGTAGAATGGTAAAGTAGTCGAAACGCCATCTGTTCGAATTGCCAAGTAGTAGAATCGTAAAGTAGTCGAATGTTCAAAACGTCGAATGCTCAGAACATCGAACTGTTAATTCGTCGAATGCTCAAATCGTCGAATGATAAAAACGTCAAATGCTAAAAACATCGAATCGTCAAAAGTTCGAAAAAGTTCTTTGCTTTAAGTTAATGTCTACTAAAGACAAAGAACTTTTTCGAACTTTTGACGATTCGATGTTCTAAGCATTTGACGTTTTTATCATTCGACGTTTTGAACATTCGACTACTTTACGATTCTACTACTTGTCAATTCGAACAGATGGCGTTTCGACTACTTTACCATTCTACTACTTGACATTTCGAACAGATGGCGTTTCGACTATTTAAGCATTCGACGATTTGAGAATTCGACGTTTTGAACATTCGACATGTTGACGATTCGATGTTTTTAGCATTCGACATTTTTATCATTTGACGTTTTGAACATTCGACGAATTGAGAATTCGATGTTTTTTTAGCATTCGACTAAATGACGATTCGATGTTTTGAACATTCGACAACTTTACCATTCTACTACTTGATAATTCGAACAGATGGCGTTTCGACTATTTCAGCATTCGACGAATGGACTATTCGATGATTTTACCATTCGACTAAATGACGATTCGACGTTTTGAGCATTCGACGTTTTGAACATTCGACGTTTTTAGCATTCGACGTTTTGAACATTCGACGTTTTGAACATTCGACGAATTGAGAATTCAATGTTTTTAGCATTCGCTTAATGACGATTCGATGTTTTTAGCATTCGACGTTCTGATCATTCGACGTTTTGAACATTCGACGAATGGAAAATTCAATGATTTAAGCATTCGATGAATTTACAATTCGATGTTTTGAGCATTCGACGAATTGATAATTCGACGTTTTGAACATTCGACATGTTGACGATTCGATGTTTTTAGCATTCGACGTTTTTATCATTCGACGTTTTGAACATTCTACGAATTGAGAATTCGATGTTTTTAGTAGTCGATTAAATGAAGATTCGATGTTTTTTTAGCATTCGACTAAATGACGATTCGATGTTTTGAACATTCGAGGACTTTACCATTCTACGACTTGATAATTCGAACAGATGGCGTTTCGACTATTTCAGCATTCGACGAATGGACTATTTGATGGTTTTACCATTCGACTAAATGACGATTCGACGTTTTGAACATTCGACGTTTTGAACATTCGACGTTTTGAACATTCGACGAATTGAGAATTCGATGTTTTTAGCATTCGATTAAATGAAGATTCGATGTTTTTAGCATTCGACTAAATGAAGATTCGATATTTTTAGCATTTGACATTTTTATCATTCGACGTTTTGAACATTCGACAAATTGAGAATTCGTCATATTGACGATTCGATGTTTTTAACATTCAACGAATTGATAATTCGACGTTTTGAACATTCGACGTATTGACAATTCGATGTTTTTAGCTTTCGACGTTTTGTCCATTCGATGTTTTTAGCATTCGACGTTTTGTCCATTCCATTACTTGGCATTCGACTATTTGATCATTCGACGACTTGTCGATTAGGGGATATGCATGCGTCTCGAAAATATTTGCTGTCTCTTTAACTACATAAATTACTGTGCTACCTCAGCAAAGAAAATACACAGAAAAATAATTTGACATAAGCTATTTGTGTATGGGTGATTTTCACGTAACTGTGCAATTTCAAGATCAGTTTTAAAAGAAACAAAATTTTGTTTTTTTAATGTTAAATATCTCTTTTCCTCATCATTAGGGCATAATATAGTTGTAATTTGAACGGTTTTACTACATCTATAATTATAAAAAAATTATAACAAATTTTCGAAAATTGGCTGCCACGGAGCTGACCACCCTATGCATTGAATAATACTGCCGTCAACTGGGGCTACTTTATGTACGAGGTATATTTAATAAATAAAATTATTAAAAAGAACTTCTTTGTCAAAAAACCAAAAATAATTTAATTAAAATCCTTAAAACGATTAAAACTTCAACCAGTGAGGAACATATCGGCAAAAAATTACTTTTAATTAATATTTATAAGTTTTTTAAATTAGTATTAAAACTATTTCTCTCGTTTCTCTTACAACTTGAAAAGTGTATTAGATATTAAATTGTTATTCGTTTAACCTTAAAATATTAATTTCAAGTTTTTGAAAAATATCATATTCAAAACGTTTAAAAAAGCTCTTATTGAAATGATGAGATTCAAAGTTATTTACATGTGTTTAAATGATAGTATTATAATTATCATAATGTATTATTGTAAAATGTATATTTAAAAAGAAAAAGTGTTATTTATTTTCTGATAAATATGAAATTTGAAGAAAGGTTGTTAATTTTTAATAAATCATGTTTTCAGCAAAATCTTAATGTTTTATTTTACATTTTGTTGTATAATATTTGCAAAACTTTTTGTTTAATATCATATTCTTTTTTAATTTACTCTAAAATATCTACACAAAATATTTAATGAATAAGAAAGAATCAAAAAAATGTTTACGTAACATTATAAAAACAGAAAGATCAATGCACAAAGTAGCCCCATCCCGGGGTCTATTTTGTGCACAACTTTTAATGACTACAACTCCGACAAAAAAATTTATTTCATTTACTAACTTATAGGAAACCTTCAGAAGGAAGTATAACATAAGCAAAAGTTGATTTTCTTTAAATTCTGAATTTGAATAAATCACTGAGTTAAAAAAAGCATTTTGATGCACAAAATAGCCCCAGCAAAAATATTTACTATTTACTATCAGCTTGACATAACCAGATAATTTCATTTTCATAACATTACGAAATTAGCGCATAAAACTAATTGTAGAAAAGTATTCACAAATAAGAGCGTTACGATCAACAGTAATACTGTTGTAACAATTACTTGTTATTTTCACAATAAATAAATGATTCAAATATGACAAGAATTAAAACAAAAATAAATGAGCGAAATTTTAAAACAATTAAACGTTAAATATTATTACAATGATTATTTATTTCCGGAATAATTCATAAATTAATTTTCTTCTTGAAATTATCTTTATAAAAAAAATTGAATATATTACATAAAAATTATATATTTTGCGAGACGCGTTCCAAAACACAAACACATTCATACACACACAATTAGAATTATATAAATTTTAAACGGTTATCAATTGATAGTAAAATTCAAAAATAAATTAGAAAATCATAATCACATAGAATCAAGTATAAAAAATAAATATTAAACAATTAACAAAACAGACACGATAATTAAGATAAAAACTTATCGCTTGATGTAACGAAGACGATGACGCTGGTCGGAGAACAGTCAGCCAAGAATATTTCCTTCAATTTTTGAGGATGATCGTCAATTTCGACCCAGTGGATTAATCGTCCATATGGATAAAATCCGTTTTAGAATTAATTCACCAATTTGATGAAAAAGTCGGCGTTCTCTCCTGAATTCCAAAACCGTCAACGTCTCTCGTATTTTAAAATTCACCCACCAGTAATAAAATTATAAACGCCACTCCTTTTTATAAACAATCAAAATAAATTATAATTAAAACCTCAGTTTAAGAATTAATTTTTACTTTATATTTTAACCAAGTTTATCCTCTAAAATATTTTTACCTGCGAGTCATCGGCGATACGCACAAGGGTGGCATGAATTATCCATGCAAGGATTATAAGCGATAAGGCCGAAAAACTCAGAAGAGAACGCTTTTATTAGTTCCCGTCATTAGAATTTCCCCCCGACCCCCTAATTGTTTTAAAGCTGGCTGTTCTCCGTTTTTACATTATAACTTTCTTCCTTTCCTCAAAATATCGCGACAATTATCGAGCCTATACGAAGCTTCATACAATTTTATGCCAATATATACGTCTAACCGCTTCACTGTGCTTCTGCATGGTTGACATAAAGACATTTTAAATTAAGCACCAAAAGTAAAGGCGTGTTTTTTCAAATATTAAGGTGTTTTTTAATAAGTCAACGATTGCCGAAGCACTGAAATATAAAAGGACACAACTATGTCTGTCCTCTTCTATAATATGTGTTATTGTAGCAACTGTTGATCCATGAATTTGCACCTTCACACTGTACGCCACAGGCGCCACGGAGCTGATATTTTATGTGACACCACGGAGCTGAAATTTGACATTTAAACTAACCTAACTCCGACAATTCTGCAAAATAATTCTTTTCTTTGGGCAGATAATTTGTTTCTATTGTAATCTTCAAAAAATCGTAATAATTGCAACAGAGAGTGTTTAGATTAAAAGAATAGTAACACCACGGTACTGATCACTTTTTTTGTGATCTTCACATTTTTACAAAAAAAATTGTTTTTGAGTGTAGAACTTCCAATTTTTGAACTTTTTTTTATTTATATTTGTTGCTATAATATATCTTATTTTAGATTGTAATTCTCAGATAACATTAAAATGTGCCATAACCAGTTCAATTATAGGGGAAAAAATCTTATTACAAAATTGAAAAAATTTGTGGACAAAACTATTTTACATTTTATAATTTTATAAGAAGTATTAGAAGATGCATTATATGTACAAATTGTTTACCTATATACATAATTCATATTACAAAAATTCTCGTTTCCAGTTTCGGCGTTTTCAATAAAATTTCTGAATTTTAACCTAAAATTTTAAAAAACGGACACGCCACGGAGCTGAAATTTTGGAGGGAATTCCGCAATTTATCAAAAATTATAATATCTATTTGTACATATTTGTGGTTGCGAATAGGTTTTATATATACCTGTGAAATGTATCCATACCAAAGCAAAATTTTTTTATTTTGAATGTATTTTCTGTGACGCCGCCAAATATTACAGTTACGTGCAAATCACCCGTATATGACATTCTTTTCTTACAATTCATGTAATGAATTAACATAAATTAAATAATGATTGTTAATTAATTACTGTTAATATTTATTTGTTTTACATGTGACGCGATTATTATATTCCATGTATATAATGATATTATCAAATCAATATTTGAGGTTAAGTTGAAATCCCATAGTAAATTCATTGCATACAAGGCACACAAGTTTGATTTCAAAATTTCTAGGTTAAGTGAAATCATGGACAGTAAAAATTATTTCATTTCCAATATTTCTTTATATCACTAATTGAAACATAAAATCGAAAACGTCGCAAAAGGCAAAAATTTACCTTGCCAACAGGTGAGGAATGTACGACAGTAGCAATCGTAGAAATATTAAATTGATGTTCGTGATACTTCGGGTATCATCGGCCTTCTTCAACTTGACTTCATGCAGGCAGCACATTAAAAATTTGTAGGGAGCACAGTCTATTTTATTAACCTGCGCATGACTATTTCATGGTACGATTAATATATTTTGCTTAGGACCAAATTAGAAAGTCCTGGTTCAGCAATTTTTACAGTGCTTTCAAAGAAATATTCCGAGGCCATTTTGGAAATAAAACTGTTTTCTATATGAAATAAAATTGTGCGCAAGTCAATATTTCTATTCTTCCGATACAAATAGTTCAGTAAAAACATTTTGCACATACTTTCAGGTGACAAGCACAGTAATTTTTATTGGAAATTTCTCTCCGTGTAGGCCATGAGTGCAAATATAGCAAAAGTATATCTCCATCTCTCTCACACTCATTGCCTAGTTAAAAAACGCAACGCAAAACGCTGCCATGGGACTTCAGCCTAATAGGACCAATGTAGAGTGTATAGGTCTAAGCTGAACTGGTTCACGAACGTAAAGCATGAGTTAGTAAAGGACAGAGATATATTTTTGTCTTTTTCCACCTCATGCATCGAGTTCACGAACCACTTTCGCGTTTGACTTATAAAATCAACCATTTTTATGTTTATTTATAACTAAGGGTGCAGTCCCATGTTGAGCAAAAAACAAAATGCAAAGCAGAATTTCGTGAGTGCAAGAGAGATAGACAGATATCACTATCATTTTAACTCTCACGAAATTCTGCTTTGCATTGTGTTTTCTGCTCAACATGGGACTGTACCCTTAGTTGTTGTTTGATATTTTGTTTAATACTTTTAATAATTTTTATTTTTAAATTAAAAAAATTTTTAAATGAATTTCTTAAAAATTATTAAATACCTAGTTTCAAAAAATGTTATCAAAAAAATTAAAAATAATTAAATTCTTTCTAAGAATATTATCAAAGTATATGAGAATAGTTAAATTGTCGACAAAAAAATTTAATTATTTATGAAAATATAATTCTTGCGAACAAAAGTATGAAATTTTATTAAATATAATTGAATTGATTCAAAGAAATTTTTTGATTTTTCCAAAAATAATGTAGTTTATTTTTAAATTTTAAATTGAAAAGTTTAACGTTAATTGTGATTTTCTATGAAAAGTCACAGTTCATAACATAGACATATAAGAATAGAATACGCTACTTTCATGATTCCCATGAGAGGAGCAAGTCGGTGGTACAGAAAGAGACGGATAGAACGTAAGAACTCTCTTTTTTCTCCCTTACTCCAAAGCATGCCGTGCGCTAGGAAGAGTCTGACAATAGGTTCTTCTGCTTTATCCGTCTCAATCAAACGCATTGATGTCTCTTTCTATATATCACAAGTTGAATTTCAATCATCTTGCGCAGTCTATTCTAATATGTCTATGGTTTATAATTAAAAACAAATACAGTAGAATCTCCCAGAATAAATTTGGTGGGGGGTTAACTTAATAGAGAATTGCCGTCTAAGGGGAAATTGTTGCACAGTAAGCTATTGCGCATAGCGGTCCATTTTAAAATATATGTTTAAAGTCTTTTGAGGTTATGATGTGTCAGCCATCTTGGTTCCACTATGCGCATGTTTATTTTTGTAGGTGGAAGTGGAACACGTTAAAGGAAAATTAACTTTTAAGAAGTTAACTTGTGGGAGATTCTACTGTATGTGCAACTGCTATGAATAAAATGGCAAAGAGGCAACTAGGCGCTGGCTGCAGAACAGGCCAATTTTTGTTGACAATTTAAAAAAAATTTTTTTTTATTATTTATAACTATTTATTAATTATTTTACACCTATCAATTCTGATTAAGTTTGCTTAATATTGATAAATATTTTATAAATAATAAAAATAATATTATTTTTTTTTAATTGACGCCAAAAATCGGCCTGTTCTGCAGACAGCTCCCCTTGCGGATGGGTGAACTACGAAATTACGACGAATTCGTCGTCACTTCGTCGTCACTTCGTATTTCGTTATAATATTTTACAAATTAGATGAAAACAGTTTAAAAAAACTATTGAAATGAATAAATGAATATCTTAGGATGAAATTAATCTATTTTTTAGGATAAATTAAAGTTAAATTATTGAGAAATTAATGTTTAAAGTAGGAAATGTCAGTTTTAGTGTAGGATGTATGTGTGTGTAAGATCGATATTAGAATAAACTGTTGATATGTCGCCGCGCGTTTTGCGCGACAGATGGCGTAAGTGACATTTGTCCATGGCTTTAAATTACATGGTTTATTACAGAAAAATAAAAAAAGGAAACATAATAAGAAAGATTATTAAGATTGAAAATTTTTATACAATAATAGAAATAAAAATTGCAGAATATTTTTTAGGAAGTTAATTTTATTTATTTTAAGGTTTTATTTAAAAAAATTAAGTGTTAGACTTTAAATAGTGGAAAAAAGTTCATTAAAAAAACTAAAAATGTTAGAAAAAGCTCTTATAATTAATAAATTAACTATTCTATAGTCGATTTATTCATTATTTAAGTTGAATTAAATCGTAAATTGTGCAATTATTAATGATAAATATGCGAACTGTGAGACCTGTCAATGTATTGGTAACATGCGTGATACTTGTAGCAGACTACGATTGACTACAATCATATTCTGAACGGCGGAACGAAAGAAACTGATTTGGATAAACGCGCGAAGTTTCAAAATGATGTGTAAATATAGTAAACATTGAAAAAAATTGCTTTCTTTGATTTAAGAGATATTACTAATAAATCATATCTTTTACTTTTAAAAAATGTTTTTTAAACAATGTGATCAAAAATTAGAAATTTAGCAAAACTTTTTGGATTATTAAAATAAATTAATTTATTTAAATAAATATTATTCATAGCTAAAAATCAGTATTTTACTTAGAAAAATAAATTTAAATAAAAATTTCTTAAACAATTTCATGTAAAAAATAAATAACATGAACAATTAATTTTGATTGAAAATTAATTATTAGGTATTATATTCAGTAGAATATAAAAAATAACTCCTCCTACTTTAAGAAAGCAATTTTTTTATTCGTTGGTTCAACAGTATCATTTCGTTCTTTTGAACCCACAAATGAAAAATAGTTTTTATTAAAAGGGAGGAGTTTAAATTTTAATTTAATTGGTCTTAAACATCCATTTTATCTTTTGGGGGTTGGGACTAAATTTTATCTTTTTTAAAGTTTAATATTTTCTCCATTTTGTTCTATTGAACCAACAAATAAAAAATATTTTTCTATAAGAAGGAGGAGTTTAAATTTTATTTTAATTGGTCTAAATCATCCATTTTTTTGGGGGGTTGGAATTATATGATTTATTTTTCAAATATTAATTTTTTCTCCATTTTGTTTAACTCAACCAACAAATAGAAAAATTGATTTTAAAAATGGGAGGAGTTTGTTTACTATTTTTATTGGTCTAAATCGTCCATTTTTTCTTTGGGGGTTGGTAATATGTGTATGTTATTTTTCAAATATTAATTACTTTCTCCATTTTCTTTAACTCAACCAACAAATAAAAAATTGCAGTTTGAAAATAGGAGGTGCTTATTTTTATTGGCCAGAAGCTTTTTTTTCTTAATGAGTTAAGACTAATTGTAACTTTTTAAAAATTAAATATTCACTCCCTTTTTGTACTGTTGAACCAACGAATAAAAAAATTGCTTTCTTAAAGTAGGAGGAGTTATTTTTTATATTCTACTGAATTTAATACCTAATAATTAATTTTCAATCAAAATTAATTGTTCATGTTATTTATTTTTTACATGAAATTGTTTAAGAAATTTTCATTTAAATTTATTTTTCTAAGTAAAATACTGATTTTTAGCTATGAATAATATTTATTTAAATAAATTAATTTATTTTAATAATCCAAAAAGTTTTGCTAAATTTCTAATTTTTGATCACATTGTTTAAAAAACATTTTTTAAAAGTAAAAGATATGATTTATTAGTAATATCTCTTAAATCAAAGAAAGCAATTTTTTTCAATGTTTACTATATTTACACATCATTTTGAAACTTCGCGCGTTTATCCAAATCAGTTTCTTTCGTTCCGCCGTTCAGAATATGATTGTAGTCAATCGTAGTCTGCTACAAGTATCACGCATGTTACCAATACATTGACAGGTCTCACAGTTCGCATATTTATCATTAATAATTGCACAATTTACGATTTAATTCAACTTAAATAATGAATAAATCGACTATAGAATAGTTAATTTATTAATTATAAGAGCTTTTTCTAACATTTTTAGTTTTTTTAATGAACTTTTTTCCACTATTTAAAGTCTAACACTTAATTTTTTTAAATAAAACCTTAAAATAAATAAAATTAACTTCCTAAAAAATATTCTGCAATTTTTATTTCTATTATTGTATAAAAATTTTCAATCTTAATAATCTTTCTTATTATGTTTCCTTTTTTTATTTTTCTGTAATAAACCATGTAATTTAAAGCCATGGACAAATGTCACTTACGCCATCTGTCGCGCAAAACGCGCGGCGACATATCAACAGTTTATTCTAATATCGATCTTACACACACATACATCCTACACTAAAACTGACATTTCCTACTTTAAACATTAATTTCTCAATAATTTAACTTTAATTTATCCTAAAAAATAGATTAATTTCATCCTAAGATATTCATTTATTCATTTCAATAGTTTTTTTAAACTGTTTTCATCTAATTTGTAAAATATTATAACGAAATACGAAGTGACGACGAAGTGACGACGAATTCGTCGTAATTTCGTAGTTCACCCATCCGCAAGGGTCCTAATCAAATCTTTGTCATCTAGGCCAGTCGGTGAATGCAAAAACTGCCCAAAAATACAAACAACAAAGTCTCAACGGTTTCTGGTAGTTTGGAGGCTTCTTATAAGAGCTCCACAGTTTGCTCTCGATTTCCGGGTGCGAAAAACAGTGTAAACAATCGCCAAAGTTTAGAAAACATGGTTTTTCGATGCTCGTTGATTCCGGTTAAGTTTTAGGGGAAAAAGTTGTAATTGAAAGTTATAGAGCTTGGAAATACCTTTCAAATAATGGGTCATACGTTAAAAAAGGTTAATTAGTTTAGTTGCAAATGAATTTAAACCATTAAAAATAGCACTTCTTTAATTGTTTAATAACTTTGTTAATAATTATCGAATTTGTTTATAACTTACCAGGAATGTTCTCCTTGTGTAGCTGAATAAATCCCAAAAAAAATTAACTAGATCGGAGAAATAGTTTATGCATAATTCCATTTGTTATCTAAAAACATGTAATTTTTCAACTGAATTTCCCCACTTTTGGTACATCGAATTTCGATTTTTTCTTTTGGAAAGTACACTTAAGAAGTCAAACTTTCATCCTATTTAAATGGCCAATTGATTTTTTTTATCTAAGTGCATAATAAAAAGGGTTAAAAAAGGGTGTGTTTTTTTGTCATAAAAAAATAGAATTACTCAGCCAATTTTCACTTTATCAATTAGTTATAAACGGCATATAATTCCATTTGTTTCCACAAAGCTTTTCAAAAAAAAAAAAATCCGACCTAACTTGAAGGGGAGGGGGAGTTAACTTTTTAAAAAAAAAAATTCCTGACAAGTTAATTATTAATATTTTTTATTGAAACTCGCACGACTTTTAGTTCAAAACATGTATTTTATAAAAAAAAATTGAACTTAACGTTTTGTGCTTTTATTTTTCATTTATATCAAGTGAAAGTACTTGAATATTTTTGTCAACCCTTGGACGGCGGAGTGGGGGAACTCTGTAGGCGGGAATTTCGCCCGCCACAAA
Organism: Leptopilina syphax; assembly: GCA_032872505.1. Classification (NCBI taxonomy): domain Eukaryota; kingdom Metazoa; phylum Arthropoda; class Insecta; order Hymenoptera; family Figitidae; genus Leptopilina; species Leptopilina syphax. The sequence continues at coordinate 39,474,750 of CM065468.1, read as the reverse complement.
CAGAATTCAGCCGTCAAATCCACAAAAATGGTCATAACTTCGTTAATTATTGACCGATTTTAATCTTTTACCAAAAGTGGGGAAATTTCGTTGAAAAATTACATGTTTTTAGTTAACAAATGGAATTATGCATAAACTATTTCTCCGATCTAGTTAATTTTTTGTGATTTATTCAGCTACGCAAGGAGAACATTCCTGGTAAGTTATGAACAAATTCGATAATTATTAACAAAGTTATTAAACAATTAAAGAAGTGCTATTTTTAATGGTTTAAATTCATTTGCAACTAAACTAACTAACCTTTTTTAACGTATGACCCATCATTTGAAAGGTATTTCCAAGCTCTATAACTTTCAATCACAACTTTTTCCCCTAATACTTAACCGGAAGCAACGAGCATCGAAAAACCATGTTTTCCAAACTTTGGCGATTGTTTACACCGTTTTTCGCACCCGGGTCAAATCATACCTAACAAATCAAAGTTGTCCCTCAGTTCTCTGATTTTGGTAAAAATTTGAGAAATTGTAGGGGAATACATGCGAATAAAAATTCCAAAAAAGATTTTCGAAAATTTTGAAAATTTGTGGTTGTTCAGGGTTTTCGAAATTTTTTTTTGAAATTTTGAAAACGCATCTCAGAGACATATGGATAGATATTAATGATTTTTTCAGGAATTACTTATTATTTACAAACAATGAAAATGAAAAAATTTGCAAAAAAAATTTTTTTGTTTTTAATAAAAAATTTAAAAAATATTGTTTAAACAAATTTTTTGTTTATAAGCGTCTCTTTAATTTTTTTCTAATAGCGATATTTTGATTCCTTAGGATTTCACGAGTATTTTGACATAAAGAAATCGATGGAGACTCTTAAACTTTCGGAGATATTGTATTTTTTGTCTTTGCGCGCAGGGCTAAAAAACGCACTGAAGCAAAGGCTCTGTGTACAAGGTAACGGTCAAAATTACCTAATACTCGCGTAAATTTTAATCGAATTGAATTCTTTCTTTTTTAAATCAATTAGTAATATTCTATGAACAAAACTAAATAAATAATAAATATTTATAAATAAATAATAAGTTATTAAAAAATAAACAAATAATTTGTCTGCGTAAAATAAAATAAACAAATTAATGTAAATTTAAAAACAATAACAAAATTGAAAAATATCTCAAATAAGTTCATAGTAGATTATTTGACTACTTTTTAACTACTCTGATTTGTTCAACAAGTCCTACATTAAATTAAACAACTTGTATTAATCATTAATTAATTTAAGTTTATAATTCCTTTTTAACTATGAAAAAGACTATTAAAAAGACCTAGTTCTACAATTATCACTTGCTACAAACATGGAGGGTGCTCGAACGAATGCTGATTTAAAAATGAGACTCTTAGAATCCCCTCTTTGACAAATCCACTCTTCCGGACGCGCAGTCGCGTTACGAGACTGAACGAAGTTATCCGAGTCGAGTCTACGCATACGCGCTCTTCATATAAAGAATTACTCGATTCGCGAACTGGGTCTTCGCTTTAGGTAAACGAATAAAATGTTACTTTTCCATCATATATTACTTTTTTATTTTTCTATTTATCTGATTTATTTTAACTACTTTTTGATGATTAATACAAGTTGTTTAATTTAATGTAGGACTTGTTGAACAAATCAGAGTAGTTAAAAAGTAGTCAAATAATCTACTATGAAATTATTTAAGATATTTCTGAATTTCGTTTTTTTTAATTTACATTAATTTGTTTATTTTATTTTACGCAGACAAATTATTTGTTTATTTTTTAATAACTTATTATTTATTTATAAATATTTATTTATTTTTGTTCATAGAATATTACTAATTGATTTAAAAAAGAAAGAATTTAATTCGATTGGAATTTACGCGAGTATTAGGTAATTTTGACCGTTACCTTGTACACAGAGCCTTTGCTTCAGTGCGCTTTTTGGCCCTGCGCGCAAAGACAAAAAATACAATATCTCCGAAAGTTTAAGAGTCTCCATCGATTTCTTTATGTCAAAATACTCGTGAAATCCTAAGGAATCAAAATATCGCTATTAGAAAAAAATTAAAGATACGCTTATAAACAAAAAATTTGTTTAAACAATATTTTTTAAATTTTTTTTTTAAAACAAAAAAAATTTTTGTTGCAAATTGTTTCATTTTAATTGTTTGTAAATAATAAGTAATTCCTGAAAAAATCATTAAAATCCATCCATATGTCTCTGAGATATTGCGTTTACAAAATTTCAAAAAAAATTTTAAAAACCCTGAACAACCAAAAATTTTCAAAATTTTCGAAAATCCTTTTTGGAATTTCTATTCGCATGTATTCCCCCTACAATTTCTTAAAGTTTTACCAAAATCAGAGAACTGAGGTACAACTTTGATTTGTTAGGTATGATTTGACCCACCCGGAAATCGAGAGCAAACTGTGGGGCTCTTATAAGGAGCCCCCAAACTACCAGAAACCGTTGAGACTTTGCTGTTTGTATTTTTAGGCAGTTTTTGCACTCACCGACTGGCCTAATCGTATTCATATGAAAATTTACAGGAGTGTCAAGGTACCGTCCCATGATGGCGTGAAAGCGTCGGCGTAAAGCGTGAACCATGTGAGTGAGTGAGAACGTGATATCTGTTCATCTCTTTCTATCGCACGATTTCTGCTTTACTCCGTCATGGGACGGTACCTTAATGGGGCTGATTGAGCTGCTTGAAGCCGCAGTCCCATGGCAGCGTTTTGCGTTGCGTTGTAATGAGAGAGAATGCAGCAAACGTATATTTGCGTCTTTTTCTCTCCCATTACGACGCAACGCAAAACGCTGTCATGGGACTCCACCCGAAGCCATACATGTGGAACTGTGATTTGCATCGGTTTATATGTCAAAATATGTTAAAAACAACGCAACGCTGTCATTCGCACACTGTCGCAGAATTTTGGGAACCTATTGAAGAAAGGCCTTAAGGTGCCGTCATATGTTGACGTAAAAACGTCAAAGCGCAGAAGCGTCGGCATTAATGTACAACCTGAGGGTGAAGTCCCATGGAACCGTTTTGCGTTGCGTTTTGTAACTAGGCCATGAGTGTGAGAGAGATACAGATATATATTTGCTCTATTTGCACTCATTGCCTAGTTACAAAACACAACGCATAACTCTACCATGGGACTCCAGCCTAATGCTTTAATTCCTTCTTTCCGGATTTGACAATGTTTTAAAAAGTCGTGACATATCTATCAAAACATTGTTAGTTCATGGCGTATTAATGAACTTATATGTAACTAACTAAAAACATTTTGATATATTGTATGTTGCGACTTTTTAAAACACCATCAAAACCGAAAAGAAGGTATTAAAGTATGAGGGTGTATAAAAATGAACCAGATACTCTCAAACACCAAAGGTTTTATATTTTTATGCCAACATGGGACTCCACCTTTAAATTGTATCAACAATAACACCTTGAAAAAACTCAATAGTTTCTGCAATATAGTCTCAATTCACATTAATTTCAATATAAAGAATTATTTATCAATTAATAATATAATTGATAAAAAACGACGTCGTATACGACGTATTAACCAACATCAAATACGACATAGTGTACATGAGTACAAATATATTTAACATATATTTTCATCTTTCTCACACTCATGTTCTAGTTGCAAAACGCAACGAAAAACAGTGACATGGGACTGCAACCTTATGGAGAGTCCACAATATGTGCAAAATGCAGGTAGCAAGTCCAAGAGCAAGTGCGATTCATATACATTTAGCCTTGGTTCGCACTTGCACTTATTTTCTTTTGCACCTATTGTGGACTCTCCATTAGGGTGGAATCCCATGATAGCGTATTGCGTTGCGTTAATGCGTTTTGAAACTAAGCCATGAGTATGAGAGAGATGGAGATATATGTTCGCTATACTTGCACTCATGGCCTAGTTCCAAAATGCAAAGCAAAACGCTGCCATGGGACTTCAGCCTGAGGGTACAATCCCATGTTGAGCAGAAAACACAATGCAAAGCAGAATTTCGTGAGAGTGGGAAGGATAGTGATATCTGATTATCTCTCTTGCACTCACGAAATTCTGCTTTGCATTCTGTTTTCTGCTTAGCATGGGACTGCACCCTTAGTTGTATCTACTCTCTAAATCTGAATATGTTAAATTTCACTTATTGTACGTTATAAGTCGTCTTCTCGATCAATAAGTGCATATACACTTATAAATAAGTGAATTTTTCACTTATTCTGAGTGAAATTTCACTTATTATAAGTGTATATGCACTTATTGAACGAGAGAGCGATTTATAACTTACAAATATGTGAATTTTCACATATTCAGATTTAAAGAGTATATTGCAAAGGAAAAATAAGATACGCATAACGCAAAAGTGAAATTTTTTTTCGCAACGTAGAGACAGCTTAAATCTGTTTCATTTCATTTAAAGTAATTAAATATTATGCACACAAATTTACGATAGTTTTCTTTAAATTTAATTATGTAACCCTTTAACGCCCGACTTTTTTGTAGCAGCGCAATTCACGTTATTGCTCGTATATAAAGGTTTTCGGGGTCCCTGAATACGAATATGAGGTCAGATTTTTTAAATTCAAAATGGCGGATCTAATATGGCGGCCATCTTTTCTAAAAATTAATTCAATTTGCCTGAAAATTGTTACTCGGGGGTTTTTTAAAGCGCTAATTACGAATCCGATGTCCTTTTTTCAAAATTCAAAATGGTGGATCCAATATGGCGGACATCTTTTCTAAAAACTGATTCAATTTGCTTGAAAATTGTTACTCGGGGGTTTTCGGGGACGCTGAATACGAATTTGAGGTCAAATTTCAAAAATTAAAAATGGCGGATCCAATATGGCAGACATATTATCTAAAAACGTATTTAATTTGTTTGAAAATTGTTACTCGGGGATTTTCGGAGTCGTTGATTACGAATTAGATGTCAGATTTAAAAAATTCAAAATGGCGGATTCAATATGGCGGACGTCTTTTCTAATAATTGATTTAATTTGCCTAAAAATTGTTAGTAGGGGGTTTTCAGGGCCGCTGTTTACTAATCCAATGTTAGAGTCTATGTTAGGCAATTGTTTTTCAATAGTCACGAATGTAAACGAACATTTAATTTTGACATCGTTTTCTTATTAGGCATTTGTTTATCGCATTGTCACAAATGTAGATTCATATTTTATTCGGATCGCGTTCTCATGTTAGGCTTTTGCTTTCCGATTTTCACAAATATAGTCAAGCATTTTAGATTGATTTCATCTTTGCGTTAGGCATTTGTTTTTCTGATTATTACGAATATAGAAATGAATATTTCATTATTCATTATGATACCGGTTTTGCGTTAGGCATTTTTTTTACATTGTCACGAAGGTAGACGAACATTTTATTCTGATCTTGTTTTTATTTGGACATTTTATACACTAAATTGAAACCGCTATTTTACATTTTAAAACATTAAAATCAAAATCGTAATCAGCGACCCCGAAAACCCCCGAGTAACAATTTTCAGGCAAATTGAATCAATTTTGATAAAATATGTCCGCCATATTGGATACGCCATTTTGAATTTTTAAAATCTGGCATCAAATTCGTAATCAGCGACCCCGAAAACCCCCGAGTAACAATTTTCAGGCAAATTGAATCAATTTTGATAAAAGATGTCCGCCATATTGAATCCGCCATTTTGAATTTTTAAAATCTGGCATCAAATTCATAATCAGCGACCTCGAAAACCCCCGAGTAACAATTTTCAGGCAAATTGAATCAGTTTTTAAAAATGATGTCCGCCATATTGGATCCGCCATTTTGAATTTTTAAAATCTGATATCAAATTCGTAATCAGCGACCCCGAAAACCCCCGAGTAACAATTTTCAGTAGCTTTGTTTCCTTTTATTTTCGAATTTGTAATTTTGTTGCAAATTTTGCAACAAATTTTTTTTTTTTTATTATTGTTGTAATTACAAAATTGTGAATTATTTTTTAAAATGTAAATTTTTTTCATAAAGGTTTATAAATTTGTGGGTCGTGAGCGTTTAGAAATCAAAAATATCTTAATTTTTGTCAAAGTTATAGATTTTAGAAATCAAAAGTGGTTTCGATCGAAACCGCTGGGCGTTAAAGGGTTAAAGTAAATTCATTTGTTCTCTAAATCTAAATTAGTAGAAAGTTACTAATGAAATCGTGAAAAGTCGTCCACCAAATGATTTAGTACTATATTACTAACAGTAATAGTGAATTTTACTAATTGATTAGTAGATTTCTACTAACAATTAGTAAAAATGTTTTATTAATAGTCAATAAAATAGTTTTACTAATTCATTTAGTGAAATGAGTAACTTTCAATTAATGAATTTTTACTAAAACATTAGTAAAATTTTACTAAAAATTAGTAATATTCTATTAATTGAAACGGGGAAAAGTCGTCCATGAAAACTACTAAAAATTAGTCAAATTTTACAATTTCTTAGTACAATTCTACTAATTCAGATTTAGAGACTGCATAATATGCAATTACTTTAAAGCAGATAAAAAATGTATTTATAAGCTATTTTAAAATCACCTTTACAGCATAATGTGAAGGCGATTTTTACATTTTTTAATAATTTTTTTTCTTGCGATAATCAAACATTCTTTATCGAAATTTGTAATTATTTACTTTGAATTTAACAATTATATACAAACTAATTAATTAGTATTTATAATTTATTAATTCAAAGTGAATTTATATGCAGAATATGCAATTAGTTTAAAAAAAACAAAGTAAATACATGAGAAGTCGATTTGAAATTTTTTTTGAGAAGTTATTTTCCTTTTGGCAAAGGTGTGCATACACCCTAAAACATTTGGCATTTATTTCCAATGCACAAGCAAATCGCAATGTAGTGAAACGGACCTTAATATAATTGTCTTTAGAAATATATAAAAACAAATTTTGTATACTTACCTGAAATATTTCTTGTTATTGTAATTAACCCTTTAACGTCCAGCGGTACATATGCTGTACCATAAAGAAATAAAAAACCTATCTTCAAATAGGGTTAATATATTTAATTACAAAATACTATCTAGGGGTTTTCGTGGTCGCTGATTATGAATCTGATGTCGGATTTTAAAAATTCAAAATGGTGAATCTAATATGGCGGATCAAAAATTTAAAATTTGATGGATTTTCATAAAACTTGGTATCTAGGGGTTTTCGTGGTCGCTGATTATGAATTTGATGTCTGATTTTGAAAATTCAAAATGGCGAATCCAATATGGCAGACGAAAACTTAAACTTTGATGGATTTTAATGGAACTTGTTATCTACGGGTTTTCGAGGTCGCTGATTACGAATCTGATGTCGGATTTTGAAAATTCAAAATGGTGAATCCAATATGACGGATTGGAAATTAAAAATTCAATGGATTTTCATGAAACTTGGTATCTAGGGGTTTTTGTGGTCGCTGATTATAAATCTGATGTCTGATTTTGAAAATTCAAAATGGCGAATCCAATATGGCAGACGAAAATTTAAAATTCGATGGATTTTCATGGAAGTTGGTATCTAGGGGTTTTCGTGGTCGCTGATTATGAATCTGATGTCTGATTTTGAAAATTCAAAATAGCGAATCCAATATGGCAGACGAAAATTAAAAAAATTTGATGGATTTTAATGAAACTTGGTATGTAGGGGTTTTCGTGGTCGCTGATTATAAATCTGATGTCTGATTTTGAAAATTCAAAATGGCGAATCGAATATGGCAGACGAAAAATTTAAAATTTGATGGATTTTTATGAAACTTGGTATGTAGGGGTTTTCGTGGTAGCTGATTACGAATCTGATGTTAGATTTTAAAAATTCAAAACGCTAAATTCAATATGGCGGACCGAAAATTTAAAATTCATGAATTTTTATAGAGCTTCGAATATAGGGGTTTCGATGTCACTGATTACGAATTTGATGTTATATTTTTAATATTCAAAATGTCGCCTTTAAAGATAATAGATACATTTTAGAAACTGTGTTAGGTCTTTAATAATTTTTAAATACGAAACCAACTTACACTTTGCGTGACCCAGACCTAACGACGTGGACGTGGTAAGCTACTAGTTCCAAGCTACATCGGATTTATAATCAGCTACCACGAAAACCCCTACATACCAAGTTTCATAAAAATCCAACGAATTTTAAATTTTAGGTTCCCCATATTGGATCCGCCATTTTGAATTTTTAAAATCTGACTTTAAATTTGTAATCAGCGACCCCGAAAAGTCCTAGATACCAAGTTTCATAAAAATTCACCAAAATTTAAAATTCCGGTCCGCCATATTGGATCTGCCATTTTGAATTTCTAAAATCTGACTTAATATTCGTAATCAGCGACCCTGAAAACCCCTAGATAACAATTATTATAAAAATTCCCCAAAAATTAAAATTCCAGTCCGCCATATTGGATCCGCCATTTTGAATTTTTGAAATCTTACATCAGATTCGTAATCAGCGACTCCGAAAACCCCTAGGTACTAAGTGTCATAAATTTTGAATAGAAAACAAAATTTGGACGTTAAAGGGTTAATTAATTAAATTAATTAATTTAATTAATTTAATTATGTTTAAAAATATATATATAACATATTTTGTATACTTATCTTAAATATTTTTGTGATATTATGTTGCGCGTACTGCCATCTACCAAGTCACTTAGAAAGTATCAACTCAATGCTAGAAAATAATTACCTATGATAAATAATGAATAATTACAAAAAATTCTAAAATTTTTAAATTATTCATTAATAAAAAGAACAAAAAAAACCAAAATATTACTTTTTAAGAGTTTTTTTTACAATTTTTTAATATTCGCTATTTATTTCGTTGAAATATACTGCATTTTTCGAAGTTTAATTCATTAAATTACCATTTCACATAAACACTTTTTTGTAATTAAAAACACATTATATTAACAAAAAAAGTTTATTAATGTATAAATAAACATTTCTTTTACAATAATAAACCATTTTTGTTCATATTTTGTTACTTTTTCATCAAAAATAACAATAAAACTGAAGCCTTCTGGAGTGAACGCTGTTAGAACGCTTTAGCGTACTAACACCTAACACCCTATTCGCCAGGGAAAGAGGATCCAATATGGCAGACGATTATTAAAAATGATGTACTTCGAAAATCTGACTTCAGAATCGTGATCAGCGAGCTGAAGAATCCCTGATTAAGAATTTTTAGAAAAAACTTATCCACTATTAATATTTTAAAAAAATTTTGGCGGCCATTTTGGATAAAAAATCATGTATTTTGAAAATCTGACTTCAGAATCGTGATCAGCAACCTCAAAAACTCCCGAGTAAGAATTTTTAGAAAAATCTATCCACTTTTAAAATTCTGAAAAATTTTTAGCGGACATTTTGGATAAAAAATCATATATTTTAAAAATCTGACTTCAGAATCGTGATCAGCGACCCCAAAAACCCCCGAGTAAGAATTTTTAAGAGAATTCATCCACTTTTGAAATTTTTCAAAATTTTTGGCGGCCATTTTGGATAAAAAATTATGTATTTTGAATATCTGACTTCAGAATCGTGATCAGCGACCCCAGAAACCCCTGAGTAAGAATTTTTGCGAATATACGTTAAGATGTTTTTATTGTTTGGGCAATGACGTGTATACACGTCATCCACAGTCAAGGGGTTAAAAAAATGAGCAAAAAAAATTTTAGTTTCAATAAATTTTATTTTTTAAAACGATTTTCATTCGACTGAAAATGGGTGGTCTCTCAATTTTGACCGGTAGTGTAAAGTCACTTTTTAAAAATTTAAAATGGCGGATCCAATATGGCGAAAAAATTTTCAAATTTGATCCTTTTCCCATAAAACGTGTTACTCGGGGGCTTTTAAGGTCGCAGATTATGAATATAAAGTTACTTTGTAGAAATTAAAAATGATGAATCCAATATGGTGGACAAATTTTTAAATTTGATCAGATTTAATTAAAAAGTGTTACTCGGGGGTTTTTAGCGTATCTGATTACGAATTTGAAGTCACTTTTAAGAAATTCTAGCTTCATACTGTTCCATAATGTAAACAATTTTTCATTATTACAAACTTTAAGCGAAATGTATCAAAATTGGACATTTTTTCAGTCATATGGGATCCACTATTTTCAATTTTTAAATTGTGATTTCAGATATGTAATCAGATACCTTAAACAACCCCCGAGTAACACGTTTTAATTATATCTGATCAAATTAAAAAATTTGTCCACCATATTGGATCCGCCATTTTTATTTCTAAAAAGTGATTTCATATTTGTAATCTGTGACCCCATAAGCTTCTGAGTAACACGTTTTAAGGGAATCGGATCAAATTTGAAAATTTTTTCCGCTATTTTAAATTTTTAAAAAGTGACTTCAGATTCGTAATCAGCGACCCTAAAAACCCTCGAGTAACAAGTTTTAATCGAATCATTTTAAATTTGAATTTTGTCAGCCATATTAAATCCGCCATTTTGAATTTAAAAAAAAAACTTTAGATTTATATTCGGGGACCCTAAAAACAGTAAAAGAATGAGTTACAAAATAATTTACCCCGTTTTTTGCTTTTAATTCATAAAAGTATTTTGAGATTTTTGGACCTTTTGACTTTTGACAGCTCTATTGGCATCGGAAATGAAAATTGGCAAAAAACGCCCATTGGCATCTTAAAGTACATGAATGTAGAAATCTTTTAAGCCCTAGAACGTTTAAATCCATCAGAGCAATTTTTGTTTAGAGCTCCGTCCGTGTTGACGTGGAATTTCCCTTATTTATATCAAATATGCAATTATTTTTCATAATTAATTATTTTAATTTAGCAATATCTCTTTAATTGCGTCAAATAATTATTTATGTAGTCCTTAAACCAAATTTATAATAAATTAATTAATGTTCTTTCATTTGCATACGTAAGAGTATTAGCACACTAAAAAAAATTATCTCATTCAAATAATTTTTTTATCTATATATTTATTTGATTCAAATAACTTGAATTATGCGAATATACGAAACTTCTTTCTTAGAAAATGCAGGTTGGCAAACTTAAACCAAAAGAATTTAAAAAATTTGAAACAATCTTATAAACCCCTTCGCTGTTTGTAAAAATAATAATCATATGATTAGCCCAAAATGTTCAGCAAAATCTTTTAGATGAATTTTTATGAAACTTAGTATACAAGGGTTTTTGAGGTCTCTGAATATAAATATGACGTCAAAAAAAAATTCAAAACCTTTGCAGCCTCCACGCGGCATATTCTGGGGTCATGATTCGTTTTATCAGCTAATGCAAATGATATAGAATAGAGTACAAAATTTGATAAAAATCGGGATGAATTAAAAAAATTACGTCCCTCATTTTGAATTCATAATTTTTTTATTTTGAAAGACAAGTTTAAATTCAGCGACCCAAAATATCCCTAGATACTGAAATTGATAAAAATCCAAATAAATTTTAAAAATTGTGTCCACTATTTTGAATTTTTAAAAATGAAGGTCAAATTTAAATTTAGCTGCCCGAAAAACCCCTAGATACTGAAATTAATAAAAATCCAAATGAATTTCAAAAAGTATGTCCGCCAATTTGGATCCTGCATTTTGAAGTTTTAAATATGATGATCAAACTCGAATTCAGCGACCTGAAAAACCGTTAGGTACTAAAATTGATAAAAATCCAAATAAATTTCAAAAATGATGTCCGCCATTTTAAATTTTTTAAAATCAAGGTCAAATTCGAATTCACCGACTCCAAAAACCCTTATACACTAAATGTGACTTAAATTAAAAATAAATTGTCATAAATTTTACTTGTTTTTAAATTGTTATATTATTTAAAAATAATAAATAACAATTTATTTATTACTTAATTTAGGATCATTGCAATCAATAGTGTGTTAATAATGATATAAAACAATTTATTTTATAATTTACATAAAAAATTGCATTTATTTTGCGCTCAGAAGTTTACTACCCAACGGTCGTTAACAGGCAACGGGTTAACAGAAAAATAATTTTTAAAATTCAAACATATTTTTTTACTAAATTTTCTTGAAAAATCTACATCATATCATGTTTTATATTTTTGAAGAATAGTTTTTTGTACAAAAAAATTATTTTAAATTAAAATTTTTGTGTATAACTTTGCCGACCTGCAATTTCTAAGAAAAAATTACATGTTAATGTCTACAAGTAATTCCCATTCTGTAGAAAATAACCTTTAAAGTAAGCTTAAGATCATTAAAAGTGTTTATGTTTTTAGAAGTTATTTAAATTTTTGTAAAACATTGACAATAATGATTTTTTTAAAAATATCATACACAGAAATAGAATTGTTAAATCTCAATACTCAATAATCTAATTCTTTTCACTTACAGTACAATTCAACACTTCTTATTTTGGAAATTTCATATTTTGGACATTTTGGGCTTTGGGAATTTTGTATTGTAGAAAAATAATTTTTAGATTGTGTATGGATTAAAAAACTCAATTCTAAAGTTCTGAATGTTCTTCGCATGCTTTATAGTGATAGAACACTACTGCGCATGCGTTATAGTAATAGAACACTACTGCTCATACGTAATAAGGATAGAACACTACTGCGTATGCGTTATAGTGATAGAACACTACTGCGCATGCGTGATACTGATAGAACACTACTGCGCATGTGTTATAATGATAGAACACTACTGCGCATGCCTGACATTAACAGAACACTACTGCGCATGATTGATACTAATAGAACACTACTGCGCATGCTTAATACTGATAGAACACTACTGCGCATGCGTTATAGTGATAGAACACTACTGTGCATGCGTGATACTGATAGAACACTACTGCGCATGCGTTATAGTGATAGAACACTACTGCGCATGTCTGACATTGATAGAATACTACTCGCATGCCTGACATTCACAGAACACTACTGCGCATGTCTGATATTGATAGAATACTACTGCGCATGCCTGACATTGATAGAACACTACTGCGAATGCGTACCATTGATAGAACATTACTGCGCATGCCTGACATTGATAGAACACTACTGCGCATGCCTGACATTGATAAAATACTACTGCACATGTCTGACATTGATATAATACTACTTCGCATGCGTATAAGTCGAACGACCGAACGATGAAGTACGGAGTTACACGACCGACGGACGACAAAACGACGACGAATATATGTGACTGTCCACGAGAAAACAGGGCTTAGGTCCAAAAAATAAATTTTGAGTTTTTTATGGTAATCGACAGATTTTATGTTGCTTTTTCAAATGCAAAAGTTAAAAATATCAATTACTTTCGACAATATATTGTTTTAAAGATGGGTATGTCAAGCGTAGTTAACTTCAATCGTCGACTGTCCACGACAAAACACAGCTTAGGTCCAAAAAATCAATTTGAGTTTTTTATGGTAATCGACAGATTTTATGTTGCTTTTTCAGATGCAAAAGTTAAAAATATCAACTACTTTCGACAATGTATCGTCTTAGAGATAGGTATGTCAAGTGTAGTTAACTTCAATCGTAGTATTTCAATCGCTCGCCCTGTAAAATTCACGTTTGGGAGCTAAGCCCTGTTTTCTCGTGGACAGTCACATATGTTAATATTATAGGAGATAGGAGATTTCGCATTAAAAATATTATTTTTGAAATATCTTGACGAAGCTTTAAGAGTATCCTGTCTGCACTTTTTAATTATATTATTTAAAGAATAATTTAATTGATATTAAAAGTCTATTATAAAAATTTTTTCTTTTGTTGTAAAAAGTACCTTATAATGTCCCCCTTAACATATATTTCTTCCAAATTTTTTAAATATATAGTTTTTGAGTAAAATTTCAAAAACCATGGTCATGCTATTTGTCACGTACGGTAATGCACATATGTATACATATACATATGGGCAATTTCATGTGATAGGGTATAGCCAAATAAGTATGAAAAAAGTGACCCGAATATATTTTTCCCATTCATTCCTACCCACTTAAAAATAACTTTTTAAAATTTTTAACTCAAAATTTTGAGTTTTTTGGAACTTATGGAGGGAGAAAAAATCGGAAAACGCATTTTTCTCAAAAATTACTGTATACATTTTAATCAGCTTTGGATATGTTGAAAAGACAATTAACCCTCCATCCGTCGCACCTTTTTTTGTAACGCGATCTGTCGCAGGTGAGGGAAATTCTCACCCTCATAAATTAGTCCAAACTTGTTCTAAAATGCCAAATTTTTTTTGAATGTTCATTAGAATTTCTAAGCAAACTATCGGCAGTAAAATTAACTTTTATTTCCTGTTAATTATTTAAATAAAAAATTAATGACAAATAAAATCGAGTATACGCGGTCAGTCGCATGATGAGAAGTTCCCTCACTTCGCGTCAAAAATCCCCGACATTTGCTGTTTTTAAATTCAATAACAAAGAAATTAAAATATAAACAAGTTGTAAATCCAGATGTTCATTACATGAACATTTTGCTTCCTCTTTACGATCAGCAAAAAAAATTTGCTTCCTCGTGAAGGAAGCATTAACGATAAATATATTTCATTTTTAAATCATTTTTAATACAATTTAACATTTATAAAATAAAGTTCATTCGTCTTAATAGAAAGAATAAAATTTTCTTTTACAGTAATATAAATCTAAATAAACAAAAAAATTTTTAGTTAAAAAGTGAATTTTTCAAATTTAATTGTAATTAATTCTATAATTTTCAATAGAATATATACTTTATATACATCAATCGATTCGTCTTGATGCAAAAAATAAGATTTTTGATTTATTTTTTAATAAATAATAACATTCTATTGTACAGCAACATGGTTTTTAAGAAAAAATGAATTTTTAATAAAAGTGCAAATGTTTTGTTTATAATTGATTTAAATTCTATAAATTTAAGTAAAACATATACTTCATATATACCAATCGATCCGTCTTGGTAAAAAGAATAAGATTTTAGAAATAAATGAGTAAGATTTTCTTAGACAACAACATAATTTTGCGGAAAGAACTCATTTTTTTGATAAAAATGCGATTTTTTCAGCTTTAATTGTGATTAACACTATAAATTCTCATACAATTTATACTTCTTATATACCAATCGATTTGTCTTGATGCAAAGAATAAGATTTTATTATATATTAACTTCAATAAACAACTTAAAAAAATTTTTTTTGAAAAAAAAAAAATTTTTTAGGAAAAAGTCAAAAAAAATTTTTTTTTGAGAATTTTTTAAAGTCTACCAATCCATTTCGAGATATTTTTATGATAAATATACCTGGTAAATTTTAGCTGAATTCGTTAAAACCTCTTCGAGTTATCCTGTTCACAAAAATCGGGATCCACACACACACACACATACATCCAGACAATTGTTTAGGGTCTTATATAACATAGTCCCATATGGAAAAAAATTTGTTGAAAGGATTTTTAAAAATTTTGTAAATTAAACGACTACAAAGCTTCCTCACTAGGAAGCAAAAAACACCAAAATTGTTTTAATGTAAAGAAGAAGAGTGGCGTAAAAGGTACTGAGAATATGAAATTATAATTTTTTGTATTTTAAAAGTTATAAATAAAACAAGTTGTAAATCCAGATGTTCATTACATAAACATTTTGCTTCCTCTTTACGATCAGCAAAAAAATTTGCTTCCTCGTGAAGGAAGCATTAACGATGAATATATTTCATTTTTAAATAATTTTTAATACAATTTAACATTTATAAAATAAAGTTCATTTGTCTTAATAGAAAGAATAAAATTTTCTTATACAGTAATATGAATCTAAATAAACAAATAATTTTTAGTAAAAAAGTGAATTTTTCAAATTTGATTGTAATTAATTCTATAATTTTCAATAGAATATACACAGAAAAAACTTGGACTCATTTTTGTTGCAACTCAAAATGAGTCTATGTTAAATGACATAGAACGTGGCGCCATCTGCCCTACTCATTTTTGTTGCAGCTCATAATGAGTCACTTTTCCGACTCATTTTGAGTTCAGTTTTTTTCTGTGTATACTTTACATAGGGTAAACGTACCAATTGTCGAGGATGGTTCCTTTTGTCGAGTAAACGAACTTTGAATTTTATTTAAACATTTTACCACATTGTAAATGGTAAAAAGTGATAAATATAAAATTTTCTTATGCGTTATAAATGTGAAAAAAATATATTAATATTATATCCACAAACAAATGAGACATTTTAGACAATATTTTTTGGTTATTACCATGGTAACATCGACAAATGGGACACCCTCGGTACACTTACCCTACATCAATCAATTCGTCTTGATGCAAAGAATAAGATTTTTGATTTATTTTTCACTAAATAATAACATTTTATTGTATAGCAACATGATTTTTAAGAAAAATGAATTTTTATTAAAAGTGCAAATTTTTTGTCTATAATTGATTTTAATTCTATAAATTTAAATACAATATATATTTTATATATACCAATCGATCCGTCTTGGTGCAAAGAATAAGATTTTAGAAACAAATGAGTAAGATTTTCTTATATGTCAACATAATTTTGCGGAAAGAACTCATTTTTTAATAAAAACGCGAATTTTTCAGCTTTAATTGTGATTAACTCTGTAAATTCTCATACAATTTATACTTTTTATATACCAATCGATTCGTCTTGATGCAAAGAATAAGATTTTATTATATATTAACTTTAATAACCAACTTAAAAAAAAATTTTTTTAGAAAAAAGTCAAAAAAAAATTTTTTCTGGGAATTTTTTTAAGTTTATCAATCCATTTCGAGATATTTTTATGTTAAATATACCTGGTAAATTTTAGCCAAATTCGTTAAAACCTCTTCGAGTTATCGTGTTCACAAAAATCGGGATCCACACACACACACACATCCATACATACATCTGGACAATTGTTCAGGGTCTTTTATAACATAGTCCTATATAAAAGAAAATTTGTTGAAAGGATTTTTAAAAATTTTGTAAATTAAACGACTACAAAGCTTCCTCACGAGGAAGCAAAAAGAAACTGAGTGAGGGAAATTCTCACCATATGACAGATGGAGGGTTAAAGAGATTCCAAAAAGAAATTTCAAATGTTTTTCAAAAAATTCCAAAAATATTTTTTTTGAACATTTTAAAATGAAGATTTTTAAAAATTTTCAAAAACAAAAATTTTTTAGTTCTATTACAGTGACATTTTTATGTATTTTCTTATTTCATCCTCTTATGTGATCTACTTGATAAAAAAATTTTGTCCGACATGATTTAAGGGTGTATCACGGTAAATAACTCAAAAACCATACCCGGTACAATTTTATGTTGTATGTAAATGGTTGTAACGATAGCATTTAAAATCTAACGTGAGAAATGATATTTCGTATAGACAGTATATCTATATATACTACAGCACGTTCAGCCTGCTAGTCGTGAAAAGAGTAGCCACCGCGCACACACCGCGCGTCGCGGCAACGTCATGCTCCCCACCGCGAGACTTACCTGGATAGCGACCAGACCTATATATACCTTGCTTGCAGTGCGAATTTCCTCAGTTCGCCGTCGAACTGACTCGGGGCTTGCTCCGAGGTAGACCGACAGCAACTCACTCTTACACTCTCTCTCTTCCTTAACCCTTTTACCTTGCTTGCTTCGAGGTAGACCGACAGCAACTCACTCTTACACTCTCTCTCTTCCTTAACCCTCTTACCTTTTGCACAGGGCAGGTGAAATGTAGGGGCTACCGCTACCACTAGCTCTGTGTAAGAATTCCTAGAAGGAGATGTACCAAGGGGCACGGGGGCAACCGTGACCAGGGTAACACCCTTTGCTCTCTTACACACACACACACACACGTGGTTGTACCATTCCTCGTCGAGTTGAGGGGCAACTCTCTCGACGAAGATGACGCACCAGGTGAATTCTCCACACCAAGGGGCCACTTGGTGGAGATGCAACCTGAGCCAACTTAATACTCACACTAGTTTCGGGCAGGATAAGAATATCAAACGTAATTTGATATCTAGTTCCGGTTTAAGATATTAAATTGTCTCACGTGCACAATCTCGGTTTTCGTCCCTAACGTTATCTAGGGGTTAATTCTAGAAACCACCCCTCGTGAGTATAAGCGTCAGAACAATAATTATTTTATTAAATCTAGTAAAACGTAACTCGTTAGTTAATTAAGTAACGTAACGTAATGTAAAATTCGGTAAATATGTAATAAGTGAAACGTTCAAAAGTATAACGTAAACTAAGTAAATTCACTAGAGTTAAAAGTTATTGAATTGTTTAAAATTATTACTCGATAATCTCGAAGTTTTTCTAGCGTACTATATTTTATTATTGTAAGTTCTACGAACTTTCTATCGTTCTAAATTTATACTGTTTTGTTATTTTATTTGTTACTAAAATATACTTTCTTACGAAGGTTTAATTAATGCCTCATTAATGACTACACCTTATTCTAAATCATGGTATAAAACGGTCCTAAAGATAAATATTGTTTTGATAAATTGATAGAATTTAACTAAACTAAGAACCCGGACTCTATCCGTCGAGCAAATCCTTTTGGCAAATTTTAAGATCATTACATTGTTAATTAATTAATTATTCATTTAATTACAAATTAATACTTAGGGGTTTTCTGAATACAATTCTGAAATCGATGAATCGATGTTATAAAAATTATTTCCAAAGAAAAATCCAAAAAATTTTATTTTGGCATTTAAAATTTTTTTCTTTTTGGATCGTTGAAGCGGTACATCACACTTTTTTTATTTAACTTTTTTAACAGTTTTACTTTTTAAAAAATAATGGCCTAGATGATTTTAGAGTGCGACACGGTAAAAAAATCAAAAAATCCTAAAATTTGATTTTAAAATTTTCCAAATTTTTTTGTTTGTCTAAAAATATTTTTTTATATCAACTTCAGATTTGTATTTAGCAAACTTCAATAACCCACTAATAATAAGTTGCAAAAATATTTGACAGGTTTTTTAAAATTAACCATTTACATACAACATAAAAATGTACCGGGCACTAAAAAAATATTTTTTTTTAAATTTAAAAAAATCTTCATTTTAAAATGTTAAAAATGTTACGTACAAGCTACTTAACAGGTACTATTTTATTATTATTTTTCTTTTTAATAAAGCTACAAAAGATAGGACAGAATTTATAAAACATAAATTCCTATATATTTTATAATATTGTTTATAAATTATATGCATAAATTTATAAACATTATTAATACTTAAAATTTTATATAATAAATGAAACCTCCATTTAAAAATAATTAAAAGTAATGCATTTCACACATGCATTGAGACGACCAGGGTGTATACGTGCACATCCACTGATTCCGATGGCTACAAGATCTAACACAACCACACCCTTGAGTTCTTCGCGTTGCGGGCACACATACAAGCATGCTACACATGCCTCTGCTCATTGCCTTGTCTCTCATATTGTCTTTTCTTGTCTCTCCTTCCTTTTTCCCCTTTGGGCCTACAAACTTAGGGACTAGAATATCATAACAAATGCACATGCATTTGGAGGCTGACTCAACGCTTTATGAAGCGTATATATTTTATTCGTTTTATGCACTATTCCAAATTTACAGAAAATAATTTGATAATAGCTAAACATTTTATTGTAACTTATTGTTAGCAATAAAATGCCGGAGGACTGTAAGTTGCATGTATATGTGTATATGTATAATTATGAATGCAAAATACATGTACTAGTAACTTATAAAATGTAGGACAAATATAACGTTATTTATACAACTTATATTAAACACTTATAACTATAAATAAATTATAATTATAAATAAAAAATTCTTTCTTTACAATATAATTATAATTTATATATTTAGTTATAAAAAATTGTTTCTGATAAGTATCAAATTAACAACGCCGTTTCCGTTCTCACGAAAACTGCATGCAATCAGAAACGTCAGCATAGTGCAAAGTCCAATGGGCCTGAAGAATTCCTCTACTTCTAATTCTAAAAATCCTTAGTTGACAAATTTACCCCACTTTGACAACAGGACAAGGAGTAGAGGCTTGTCGCGATATTTTCATCGCTGCTGTACAATTTTCCTCTTCAAGCGATCAAAACCTGTCCTGGCTGCGGCCTGACAGATCTGTTGACCGCAAGAAAGTAGGAAATGCCGCGACTAAGCCCGTCTGCGCGTCGGACCCCCGCGTATAACATATCAAGTACAACGCGAAAGGCAGACGAAAAATTTAATAGAATCTTCTAACCGACGGAGTCCAGTGAGAGCTGTTTTGAGTGAGATTCCGATTAATTAAATATTTAACAATTGTGAATCTTGTTTCTTAACCCGGCCAGTCCGTACGTGTAGTACCTGCGCCGTCTCAATGCAGTGGCCCTACATAATTCGCGAGTTCGCGTAAATAAAAATTGGTCGCATAGACGACTTAATTTTCAAAATTCAACTTGTGTTTTGCCCGATGGAGGATCCCTGTTTCTTGACTGGCCAGTCCGTACGCGCAGTACCTGCGCCGTATAAGAGAAATTATGCCCTGTCGGTAGGATTAAGGATTTTAGCGGTAAGTCTGTATCGTTTCAATGATTTAATGTTACTTTCAACTTTAATTCTCTTTCAAACATGTGCAAGTTTGTAAATTTCTTAATATCTTGTTAAAATAAAATTTTAATGTGAATGCCAAATCTAATTTTATTTATTTTAAAACTCCTGAAATAAATAAAGTAAATTGAAATAATTATTTATCAGAGTTAAAACAAAGCTATCCCGGTGACTTTTAAAATTGGAAAAACGATCCCGCATAATTAAACAAGGTCTTTTAGACTTTGGCAGCTTGGTGCCTCCCCAAACCACAGAACTACGAGCCATCTCAAAAGCTCGGTATTTTTAAATAAATAAATATTTCTGGTTTGTAACAAAAAAAAAAAAATTTGAAATTACTTTTTGGATTCTCTTTAAATTGTCTTTTTAACATATCCAAAGCTGATTAAAATGCATACAGTAGTTTTTGAGAAAAACACGTTTTTCGATTTTTTCTCCCTGCATAAGTTCCAAAAAACTCAAAATTTTGAGTTAAAAATTTCAAAAAGTTATTTTTAAGTGGGTAGGAATGAATAGGAAAAATATATTCGGGTCACTTTTTCCATACGTATTTGGCTATACCCTATCACATTAAATTGTCCATATGGTGGATATCACGTCAAAAGTCCACCCAAAATAAAAATGTTGTCCTATTATTCCCAAATTTTTTGTATGATATGCCCTATAGGTTAGTAATTTGTCGGATAAATATTTTTAAATTTTATTAAAAATTGTCTGAGGGGGAGGGGGTAGAAATTCTGAACTTTTGCGTGACTCGCTCCACTTTGATTATTTCTTATAATTAGAGGAAAATTTTTTTTAAAAAATTAGAATATGGGTTTTTTAGATTTTTTCATGGGCTTTTGAATGGCAAAGTCTATTTTTAAAATTTTTTTTTATTTTGACATAAATTTTGAAAAAATAAAAATAAATTTTCACTTTTCGCATCTTTGGGTCAATTTTTTCTTTTTCCTTTTTATTTTTAAATAAAAGCTGAGCTTTTACTGATGAAATACTTGTTTTCCAAAAAACCGGTTTTTTTGTTTTTGAGAAATGAATTTTTGAATATAGCGCATCACGTCGTCGCGTCGCGCCGCAATTTAATTTATAAAACGTTCCATTGAACTATTTTTTGCATTTTACAGGGTTAAGACTGACATTAGAACATTATAATGCCTACATTATAGTTTTTTTTATTTTTTTAAATTAAAAAAAATATTTTATTTTTTTAAATTTTTAACGAAATTTTTTTGCAATTTTATTTTAAATTTATTGCCCGCATTTTATTTTTTTGTTCGCTTTTTTTTGCTTCCTCGTGAGGAAGCTTTGTAGTCGTTTAATTTATAAAATTTTTAAAAATCCTTTTAACAAATTTTCTTCTATATATAGGACTATGTTATATAAGACCCTGAACAATTGTCCGGATGTATGTATGTGTGTGTATGTGTGTGTGTGTGTGTGTGTGGATCCCGATTTTTGTGAACACGATAACTCGAAGAGGTTTTAACGAATTTGGCTAAAATTTACTAGGTATATTTATCATAAAAATATATCGAAATGGATTGATAGCCTTAAAAAAATTCTCAAAAAAAATTTTTTTTTGATTTTTTTCTAAAAAAAATTGTTTTTCAAAAAAATTTTTTTAAGTTGGTTATTGAAGTTAATATATAATAAAATCTTATTCTTTGCATCAAAACGAATCGATTGGTATTTACAAAGTATAAATTGTATAAGAATTAATAGAGTTAATCACAATTAAAGCTAAAAAATTCGCATTTTTATCAAAATAAGTTCTTTCTGCAAAATTATGTTGCCGTATAAGAAAATCTTATTAATTTATTTCTAAAATCTTATTCTTTGCACCAAGACGGATCGATTGGTATATATAAAGTATATATTGTATTTAAATTTATAGAATTAAAACCAATTATAGATAAAAAATTTGTACTTTTAATAAAAATTCATTTTTTTAAATCATGTTGCTGTACAATAGAATGTTATTATTTATTAAAAAATAAATCAAAAATCTTATTCTTTGCATCAAGACGAATCGATTGATGTATATAAAGTATATATTCTATTGAAAATTATAGAATTAATTACAATTAAAGTTCGCTTTTTTTTACTTTAGCTGTTCTCAAATTTGTCTCTCCATTTTTTGTTTTAGTGCCCTTACTTTTTGAATCTTTTGATGCTGGAAACTCCACATAATTTAAACCCTACGAAGTTTTTTAAGGAACAATTTTTCGTCATTTGTAGGAATATCCTGTAGAGTCAAAAGATTAGAAAAATAAGTGCACGAAAACAAAAAGTACAGAGACAAAGTCGAGAACAGCTAAAGTAAAAAAGGCAAAAATAAAATACCTGTTTTGAAAATGTAACGAAATCAGTATTTTGAAATATTTAAAAATCGGAGGAAATTTTTCAACATCAAAAAATAAAAAAAATTGGAAGAAATGAAAATAAATAAATTGTAGGCTTTAAATTAGAAATAAAAGTCTAAAAAATTTTTTTAAAAATTAAAAAAAATTATTTTTTTTTAATTTAAAAGAAATAAAAAAACTATAATGCAGGCATTATATTGTTCTAATGTCAGTCTCAACCCTGTAAAATGCAGAAAATAGTTCAATGTAACGTTTTATAAATTAAATTGCGGCGCGACTACGTGATGCGCTATATTCAAAAATTCATTTCTCGAAAACAAAAAAACGGTTTTTTGGAAAACAAGTATTTCATTAGAAAAAAGCTCAGCTTTTATTTAAAAATAATAGGAAAAAATGGACCCAAAGATGCGAAAAGTGAAAATTTATTTTTATTTTTTTAAAATTTGTGTCAAAATAAAAAAAATTTTGAAAATAGACTTTGCCATTCGAAAGCCTATGAAAAAATCTAAAAAACCCATATCCTAGTTTTTTTAAAAAAATTTTCCTCTAATTATAAGAAATAATCAAAGTGGAGCGTGTCACGCAAAAGTTCAGAACTTTTACCCCCTCCCCGTCGGACAATTTTTTATAAAATTTAAAAAAATTTATCCGATAAATTACTAACCTATAGGGCATATCACAAAAAAAATTTGGGAATAATTGGACATTTTTTTTTTTGGTGGACTTATGATGTGATATCCACCATGTATGTAATAAAGGTTTCATAGATTTTAAAACGAATTTATAAATAATGTTTAAGTAAGATATTTCCTAAAGGCTCTTAGAGTTTTACATTCGGTCCTGACAGTATAGTTGCGTGGTGAGGCTTTTATTTTACCCAACTTTTGGACAAACTGTGACACACGCAGGTAAATATCTACCAAAGTACATCATAAAGTATCACAAATAGTAAATCAGTTTATGAGCAAATGCATAGCAAAGTTTAATCTAATGTATGTTTTAATCTTTTCCATTCTTTGAAAAATGCATTTTAAGAACCATACAAGAGAATTTTAAACATTATTAAAATGCCTATGTGTAGCCATTTTAACCAACGTTTACCTAAACTTTATACAAAATATTTTCTCAGTGTACATCTCCTCAACGTAATTATTTAACTTTCCTGGCACTCGAATTATAATTTTTGACCTTCCATAACACAATAAACAAACTTTTGAATGATTTTTAATATGTGTTCCTGCCTTTTGCATTTTAATTAATACAATAACTTATCTCGAGAACTATAGATCACTGGCATGTTAAAAAAAATCGAAAATAAACAATTATAGGTGTTACTGATGAAATAAGAAGTTAAATTAAATTTGAGTTAATTGTAAATTGTTTAATTAATTATTGTTAATTAGTAATTTGTAATTTAATTTTCGTTTATGATCTTGTTAAATATTATTTGTTCGTTTTTGTATTTCGATAGAAAAATAAATTTATTGAAGTTGTCATAAAATTTTATTGCTTGAAACCCGGAAAGGTTCGACTACCTGAGACTATATATATATATATATATATATTATAGTTATTACAAGTATTAAAAGAGGGGATAGGATAATTCTAATGAAAAAGGTCAGTATTAGTTTTGACCTGTGAGTGTGCAGATTGTCTGAAGGTATTTTTTGTGTGCGTTCGGAAGAAAAATCAGGAAGTCTTCCTTTTTTTGGAGTTTATTGAAGAGCATCCGAATTGGAGGAGCGAACTGCTAATTTGTGAGTAGAAATCTTAGATAATGTTTATTAAGTCGACTTGACAAAGACAAGAATGTTTTGGTTTTGTTTGTCAAATGAATAAATCGAGCGTAATTTGATTTGAAAGAACGAATACCTTCGTAATAAGGTGACATTCTTTTGCTTTAAAACTGACTTGAATAGTTTTAAAAAAAGGGAATAACAAAAGAGAACGGATACTCTTGTCGAAGAGTGACATTTTTATCTCTTAAATCGAAAAGTAGTGAAAATTAAAATTGAATACTCTCAGGCGAGAGTGACTTTGTTTATCGAAAAATAAAATTGAATACTCTCAGGCGAGAGTGACCTTTTGTTTATTTGACTTACTTGCGCATTTTTAAGGTAATTGTAATTAATTTAAAACATCGTTTTATGGGCGACAATATGTTGCTTCTCGGTTTAGTGTTTATAATATTAGTGGAAGTGCGACGTGGTGTACTTAGTTTTCGGTCTATTTAAAAATTATAGTGAGTGCGAATAGTGAAAATTTGAAATTGTGAACGCGTTATATACTCAGTAATTTCGAGTAAAAATTGTAAAGTGGTTTTAATATACCGTATTAAAATGTATCAAATGTTGTTAATAAATAAATTATATTAATATTTTATTATAAATAAATTATATTTTGAATAAAATAAATAAAAAAAGGATTGTGTATCACCCCTTATCCCTACTCTTGTCTCAAACGATTTTTCGAATACGTAAATTCCTTTCTATTAACTTTGATGTACACGTCTGGTTAACAAAAATATAAAAAATCCCGGTTTTTGAAGTAACAAATGGTGGAGGCGCCGGGTAACTATGTATTGACAACGACTTGCTTAAATAACAAATCTGTATACGCTTCCGAAGATAAATCAAGATACTGATATTTATTAATTCTAACCTAGATGAAGGATGGCTGATAGATCGGAACGAGGTTCAAGACGAACGGAAGATAGATCTGAACAGGGTTCAAGACGAATGGAAGATAGATCTGAACGGGGTTCAAGACAAATGGATGATAGACCTGAACGGGTTTCAAGACGGATAGATGATAGACCTGAACGCGGTTCAAGACGGATAGAGGATAGAGCTCAACGGGATTTAAGACGAGGAGGACATTTGCGCCATGAAAATGAATCGCAACAAAATTCGTATTATTCATCAGATTTTTATGGAGACGAAAGTACTGTCAAAATGTCTCAAGTTTGTAGCACCAGCAACACAACACGGAAAAGAAAAATGTTGGAATTACAAGCTGCTCAAAGAAAACACGCAGTTAAAACCCGATTGATGGAGGAAAAAGCTAATTTAGAATTGGAGCTAATCGACGAACAACTGAGATCAGACTTAGCACATGTGGAAGAGGAAGAAGAGGATCTCCGTTCAGTACTCACACGGCGATCAATCCAACGGAATAAAGATTATGGAGCTGAGAATATTCGAAAATGGTTCGCCTCTGATAAAAATCAGCTCCAGGGTGAACCAGCAGCACACACGTCGAGAACAGAAGACAAATTTATTCATTCCACTACAGGACCACATGATGTCACTCAGAAATTGCTTCATCGAATCACTGTAAACAAGAATCTGCCCACCTTTGATGGTAATATTTTCGAGTGGCCCTGCTTCAAACGAACTTTCCTTGAAACAACTAAAAGAGGTGATTTCAACGAAGAGGAAAATTTGATGAGACTTTATCAAAGTTTGAAAGGAACAGCTAGGGAAACGGTTGCATCCTTAATGGTAACCACACGCAATACAAAGGAAAATTGATCTTTTAGATCTACGTTTTGGAAACCCGAATACAATTGCGGCTCGAATAATTGAAGACCTGAAGGGATTGCCAAAATTATTTAACAACAATGGAGATCTCCTGCTATTTGCGACTCGTGTGAGGAACTGTGTAGCTGCTCTGGAAGCCGCGGAACATATTGGTTACCTCCATAGCCCAGACCTTATCAAAGAAATTACGCAAAAGTTACCTTATGCGATGATATATAATTTTAACCGCTATCTAGACAAAAAAGGAACTACCGAAGAACCTGCACTCGTGACCTTGTCTAAATTCCTCTTTTACGAAGCAAAGATTGCCAGCAAAGCTGGGACCTTAGTTATGACTTCCAATGTGTCTGCACGGAAACAAAGAAAAAATACAATAGAGAAAAATGTAAGCAATAAAAATGGACCTGATAATCAAAATCGTCGAAAGAACACTTCCTATCGTCAACAAGAAAAAATTTATGCAACGACAAGTACGGACACTGGTTCTTCATCCAAATCAAAGAGAAGGAAATTAAATAAAAAATGTTCTTATTGTGACCAAGATTCGCACACATTAGATCGATGCGAACGACTCATTGATCTACCAATTTCTAATCGTTGGAACTGGGCGAAGGAAAGTAAACTTTGCTTTAAATGTCTAAAGGATTCGACACATCGACAAAATCAATGCCAAGCATCTTCGTGCAATATTTCAAATGGTGGACAAAACCATCACGCTCCCTTGCATCGAGGGAATGGAGAAATCACAAATCAAAGATCGCCATCTCTATCGCCAGAAAGAATTGGGAACCAGAATCCACCACGTCATCACGACTCACCAAATATATGACTAGATTCTTCAGAACGTGTTTTATTAAAGGTAATTCCTGTAAGAGTTCATGGATCAAATAAAACCCTCGTCACATTTGCCTTCATGGATGAAGGGTCTACAATAACCCTAATTGACTCAGAACTTGCAAAGAAAATCGAAGTTAGAGGTCCATCTTTTCCTTTAAAAATAACAGGAATCGGAGATGTACGAAATTTGGATACTTGTAGTCAACAGGTAACCTTCGGCATTAGTGCACTTGACAGTAAAATGATACACAAAATATATAAAGCACGTAATGTGCAAAAATTTAATCTTTTTTCACAATCTCTAAGAGAATCGGACCTCAAGAACTATACACATCTATCACATTTACCGTTTGACTATTACGAAGACGTGAAACCATCTATACTTATTGGACAAGACCATTGGAATATGATAAGTTCGATTCAAATTCGACATTCGACACCAGATGAACCAGCGGCTTCCTTAACCCAGTTAGGTTGGGTAATCCACGGCAAGATAATGAATACGAGACCAAATATACAACAAGTATATTTTACGAACGGGAGTGATCAAGCAAGAAATTGTACTACTGCGGATATGGATCTAAACGAACTAGTTAAAGCTAGTTGTGCTTTAGAAAGCGTCGGAATAACAAACTTCAAACGAAAAGGAAAACTGGAAGAAAGAGCAGAAAAAATACTAACGACGACAGCGAGAAATATAGGAAATCGTTAGGAAGTAGGTTTATTGTGGAAGAATAATAATATTCGACTGCCTGATAGTAAATCATATGCCCTACATCGCTTAATGGCGCTTGAGAAAAAAATGGATAAAGATCCTGAATATGCAGCACGATATTGCAAACAAGTCAAACATCTAATAAATTCCGGTTATGCAAAAAAATAAAGGATGATACAAGCGATTCGAAATCATGGTATCTTCTACACTTTGGAGTTTCTAAATCCGGCAAACCAGATAGCATACGCCTTGTTTTTGATGCAGCAGCAAAAATTAAAGGAATCAGTTTAAATGAAAATTTATTATCAGGAATAGACTTAGTAAATTCTTAAGTCGGAGTACTTATTCGATTTCGTCAAGGACCAATCGCCTTTAAAGGCGATATTCGAGAAATGTTCCTTCAAATTAAAATTTGTGAAAGTGATCAAAATGCACAAAAATTTCTCTGGCGTGGTATGAACAGAACTGGAAATCCGGACGTTTACGTGATGACCTCAATGTTATTCGGAGCAGCATCATCCCCTTACACAGCGCAATTTATTATGCGACGAAACGCCTTAGAAATCGAAACAACCCATTCAGAAGCCGTTAAGGCGATTTTAGAAAAACATTATGTTGATGATTACATAGACAGCGTTGACACTGTTGAGGAGGCTTTGAAACGAATCACGGATGTATTATCAATTCACAAACGGGGAGGATTCGAAATTAGAGGATGGACTAGTAATAGTAAATCTTTACTGGAGAAACTACTAATTTCATCACGCTCAGAAGAAATCGTGGATTTATCAATAGATCAATTACCTGTAGAGAAAACATTGGGGCTACAACGGAATCCTTCAGTTGACGCGATGTTTTTTGATCTAAAAATGAACAAACTACCTCTTGAAATATATCAAGGAATTCGTACACCTACAAAAAGAGAAATGCTGCGTATTATAATGTCGGTATACGATCCCTTAGGAATCTTATTACCCTTTACCATCAGAAGTAAAGTCATACTACAAAATGTATGGCGTAGCGGCATCGGATAGGATGAAAGATTAAAGGAGAATGAATTTCTTCAGTGGCAACAGTGGACTCAAGCTCTACCTCAAATAAAAGATCATCGAATAACGAGAGCTTATTTCGGAAATATTCGAATACCCCAAAACGTTGAACTTCACCTATTCAGTGACGCGAGTGAAAAGGCCTATGCGGCGGTAGCATATTTAAAAATTACACAAGACGACGGTACGATTAAAGTTTCATTCGTACTTGGGAAGGCTAGGGTCGCACCGTTAAAGCCGGTGGCGATTTCCCGATTAGAGCTGCAAGAAGCCTTAATGGCTAGCCGCTTGGGACAAACCATTGTCGAGGAATTAGACATAAAAGTGAAAAGCAGAACATTCTGGACTGATTCAAATACTGTTCTAGGATGGATTCGCGCCGATCCTCGAAGATATCAGACTTTTGTAGCGCACCGTTTAGGAGAGATAACCGAGCTAACAAATATGGAAGAATGGAAATGAATTCCAGGAAAGCAAAATCCAGCCGATTGTAGTACTAGAGATTCTGGAAATGTCGACAGTTTAATGAAAAAATGGATTGAAGGCCCTAAATTTCTTCAATTTGAAACTTCAATATGGTCACAATCGGTCGCAAAACCTGTCCCGCCTACGATTGAAGAAAAGAAAGTCTTTGTCGTATCTAACGTGGAAAAGAAAACCTATGAGTCCCCAATAATTAAAAACTTTAGCAAATGGCTTGTTTTAATTCTAAGTATAGCGTTATTTTTAAACATTCCTCGTGTATGGAGAAATCATCGAAAAAGTGAACTGTGTCCAGAGTTATTGGAAAACGCTGAAAAACATTTAATCAAAAAGGTCCAACAAGAGGATTTTCTAGAAGAGATCGAAGATATTGAACGAGGAAACTCTGTAGCTAAAAACAGTCGTATTAAGTCTTTGACACCCAGACTTGCAATGGAAGATGAAATTTTAAGAGTTGATGGACGAATAACAGCTGCGCAGCATGTCCCTGAGTCAACAAAATGTCCATTTATTTTAGATGGGAAAAATTATTTTACTCGTTTATTAATACAACATTACCATGAAAAATATCATCATGGGTCCACTGAGACAGTAATCAATGAATTGAAGCAAAAGTTTTGGATTTTGAAAATACGTCCCGCAACTAGATCAGTCACCGCAAAATGTAGATTTTGTCGGTTACGAAAGGCAAAGGCACAACAACCTAGAATGGGAGACCTGCCCCCAGTTAGTTTGGCTCATCACTGTCGACCATTCACCTTTTGTGGCTTGGACTATTTTGGTCCAATGTTTGTGACGATTGGAAGGCGTAAAGAAAAGCGTTAGGGCGCCTTATTCACGTGTTTAACGACTCGTGCGGTGCATTTAGAGATGGTTTTGTCAATGTCGACTGATTCAGCTATCATGGCTGTTCAAAGAATGTGTAATCGACGCAGGACTCCTTCCGAAATGTACACGGACAATGGGACGAATTTCACTGGAATGGAAGCTGAACTAAAAAGAAATATGATGGAAATAAATCAAACCCAATTTTGTGATAAAATGACCAACCTTGGAATTAAATGGCGATTCATCCCACTACTTGCTCCTCATATGGGCGGAAGCTGGGAAAGGTTAGTGAGGAGTGTGAAGACCTCCATGGCTGTTGTTTTGAAAGAGAGATGTCCTAAAGAGGAAATCCTAAGGACTCTATTAACCGAAATAGAACACGTTATAAATAGTAGACCATTAACCCAGGTATCTGTAGATCCTAGAGACAAAGAGGCACTTACTCCGAACCATTATCTAATTTGATCTTCCTCTGGAGCGGTACGGTACGGAGAATTCACTGCTGATGATTTGTGTGGCAGAAAGCAATGGAGGATAGCCCAAAGGCTTGCAGACATGTTCTGGGCCAGGTGGGTAAAAGAATATCTTCCTAGTTTGATTGCTCGAAAATGCTGGAATACAGAGACCAGAAATTTAATGGAAGATGACGTCGTGTTGATCGCTGATTCAACTTTGCCAAGAAACATGTGGCTCAAAAGAATTATAAACAAAGTTTACCCCGGAAAGGATGGTCGAGTACGTATTGTTGATGTTCGATGCCGACAAAAAATCATTAAAAGAGCTGCAAATAAAATTATTGTTCTTATTCCATCATCTTTGGATGCGGGAGAGTAACATCTCCGCATCGAGGGGGAGAATGTTACTGATGAAATAAGAAGTTAAATTAAATTTGAGTTAATTGTAAATTGTTTAATTAATTATTGTTAATTATTAATTTGTAATTTAATTTTCGTTTATGATCTTGTTAAATATTATTTGTTCGTTTTTGTATTTCGATAGAAAAATAAATTTATTGAAGTTGTCATAAAATTTTATTGCTTGAAACCTGGAAAGGTTCGACTACCTGAGACTATATGTATATATATATATATATTAGTTATTACAAGTATTAAAAGAGGGGATAGGATAATTCTAATGAAAAAGGTCAGTATTAGTTTTGACCTGTGAGTGAGCAGATTGTCTGAAGGTATTTCTTGTGTGCGTTCGGAAGAAAAATCAACAAGTCTTCCTTTTTTTGGAGTTTATTGGAGAGCAGCCGAATTGGAGGAGCGAACTGCTAATTTGTGAGTAGAAATCTTAGATAATGTTTATTAAGTAATTACGTCGACTTGACAAAGACAAGAATGTTTTGGTTTTGTTTGTCAAATAAATAAATCGAGCGTAATTTGATTTGAAAGAACGAATACCTTCGTAATAAGGTGACATTCTTTTGCTTTAAAACTGACTTGAATAGTTTTAATAAAAGGGAATAACAAAAGAGAACGGATACTCTTGTCGAAGAGTGACATTTTTATCTCTTAAATCGAAAAGTAGTGAAAATTAAAATTGAATACTCTCAGGCGAGAGTGACTTTGTTTATCGAAAAATAAAATTGAATACTCTTAGGCGAGAGTGACCTTTTGTTTATTTGACTTACTTGCGCATTTTTAAGGTAATTGTAATTAATTTAAAACATCGTCTTATGGGCGACAATATGTTGCTTCTCGGTTTAGTGTTTATAATATTAGTGGAAGTGCGACGTGATGTACTTAGTTTTCGGTCTATTTAAAAATTATAGTGAGTGCGAATAGTGAAAATTTGAAATTGTGAACGCGTTATATACTCAGTAATTTCGAGTAAAAATTGTGAAGTGGTTTTAATATACCGTATTAAATGTATCAAATGTATCAAATGTTGTTAATAAATAAATTATATTAATATTTTATTATAAATAAATTATATTATGAATAAAATAAATAAAAAAAGGATTGTGTATCGCCCCTTATCCCTACTCTTGTCTTAAACGATTTTTCGAATACGTAAATTCCTTTCTATTAACTTTGATGTACACGTCTGGTTAACAAAAATATAAAAAAATCCCGGTTTTTGAAGTAACAATAGGTAATCATGGAAACAAAGATTCAAATAATCAAAACTCTGTGACTTTCATGCTAATATTAAAAAATTAAAAATATTTATATATATTATTTATTGTAGAGATTCTTTATTGACGCCAAACTATATCTTTTGCATATAAAATTTAGATTAACATTTTTTTAAAACAAATAACATAAAATAACCAATAAAAAAGGGAAAAAAATCAATATAATTTTAGTTCTCCTCCACCGATTATTTTCATTTTGGTCTTAAAATAATCAGAAGACATTACCAAAGTCATTCCAAAAGAAAACGGTGAGGTGGTAGGACTTTTGGGTTATAGTCTATCCAAGCTCACCGTGAATGTTGATTACTTATTTTATTTTTTTATTAATTGTTATTAAAAAAGTAAATGTTTTTCTGGGTAGAAAGACAATAGTTTTTATTAGAGCGGATTAAATTTCTCTTATTGTGAAATATTTTCTCTTTAAATTTTACTTTCTTTGCATTTTTATAATTGGATACTCCTCGCTGTGAATTTATATTTATCCAGGGCTGATTTTTATTCCGATTAATTCAGATCTTTAAAAATGGTACTCTTTATAGTAGATTGCAGATTTTTTCAGTTACACTCTCGAGGCTTATACACTTTCATCAGTAAAATGTTTTACATTCTTATAGAATTTTTAATATTATTACTTATTTTTTTAATTTAAAAAATAATAATTAAATGAATAAAGAGAAATTATTGAAGAGAATTTTTTTATGAAAATTCTTTTACGAAGGGAAACTTTAATGGAAAATTTAAAAGAGGATAAATTTGTTTTTAAACTTTGTTTTTTTCCTAAAAAAGTAGCTTTAGATTTGTGTTTCACAGTAGAAAGGTTTTTGCGATTTTCTCGTGCCAATCTGACTTAGTAAAAAGTAACCATTATTTTATAAAGGTATTTACAAAAAATATTATTAGTTTATATATATTGTTTTATTTTTCTTACCTTTCTTATTTAACAAAATTATTCCATTAAAAGTCACTCACCTGAAACAAAGAAAAATAAAAAATTAATTATTTTTTTTCAAATTGTTTAACCTCTTAAGTGTAATGTCAAAATACAAGAAATTGACCACGTGTGTCAATAAACTTTAAGATTTTAAAAATTTAATAAATTCTCTTAAAACAGGCTACTCGGGGATTTTTGGGGTCGCTGATTACGAATTTAATGTTAGTTTTCCAAAATTCAAAATAGCGGACTCAATATGGCTGACTTTTTTATAAATTTTATCGGATTTGCGTAAAACTTGTTACTCGGGGATTTTTGGGGTCGCTGATTACACAGAAAAAAACTGAACTCAAAATGAGTCGGAAAAGTGACTCATTATGAGCTGCAACAAAAATGAGTAGGACAGATGGCGCCACGTTCTATGTCATTTAACAAGGACTTATTTTGAGTTGCAACAAAAATGAGTCCAAGTTTTTTCTGTGTACGAATACAGTGTTAGTTTTTTAAAGGGGGATGTTAAAAAAGGGTCGATTTTTGCCCCGAACAGAGAAGTAAATTTCAAGTGAATCCTTATATATTTTGAGCCTAGGAATCGAGTAGTAACCTTTATTTCCCCCCATACCCTCGGGAAAGTGGTGAAAATGAGGAAAAACCATGAAAAGTCTAAAAAATAAGAATTAAGTTGGAATAAGAGCAAAAGGGATAAAAACATATCATAAAATATTTTAAAATATTTTCTGGTCTACAAATAACTGCCACATGCTTGGTTACTGTCGGAAAAGTCGGAAAATTTATAAAAATCCCTTGAAAATGTAAGAAATTCTTTTTAAGTGGTCAGAATCGGTTTAGAGTAGAGTAAAGTTAATTTAGATTAATTCCAAAACAGTATTATATCTGCAATGATATCTAGACTTTTCCCTGATGTCTAAAGAATGTGTGGAAATCTTGGAAAACTCAGGAAAATTCAATATAATAAAAATAATCTATTTACGTTGTTTCAGAACTGACAGAAGTAATTCAAATTCATTTCTAAATTATTTTTGGACTAGGAATAACTGTTGTGAGTTTTAATATTGACGAAAAAGTCGGAAAATATACGGAAAAATTATGAAAATTGTAACAAATTGAGCTTTGGCAGTCAGAATCAATTTAGAGTCGAATAAAGTTTTTATCTTTCAGTTTTTTCTTCAAATTTTTTTCTAAATTATTTCTTGGACTAGAAATAACTGTTGTTGGTTTTTTTACTAACAGGAAAGTCGGAAAATATCCTCTATGGAAGCTTTGGCAGTAGAATCAACTTAGAGTTGAATAAAGTTTTCTTCTTTCAGTTTTTTTTTAAATTTTTTTCTAAATTAGTTCTTGGACTAGAAATAACTGTTGTTAGTTTTTTTACTGACGGGAAAGTCGGAAAATCTATAGATAAATTAAAACAAAAAAAAATTGTAACCAAAAATTGAGCTTTGGTAGTCAAAAACAGTTTAGAGTTGATCAAAGTTAACTGAATTTAGTTCTAAAATGATTTTAGATCTACAATCATGTCTAGATTTTTCTTTAAATTTTGCATAAAATAAGCTGCCTTTGAAGTTATTTTGTTAAATATTTTTTGAATTGTAGAGTGAGAAAGAAATAAAAAAAATTATCAAATTTTCTCATTTTTGTCTCTTGACTTCAACTTTTCCAAAAATCTAGAAAAATTTAGATAAAATTTTTTTAAAAACACATAAATCTTCGTTAGAATTTCAGCTTTAAAGTAAGTCTTCAAAAATTAAAAAAGGTTAGTCCGTCTTCGAAATATCATTCAAAATGTGAAGTCGTATTTCGACGATTAGTGCATTGGAATTTAACTGTGACGACTCGATTCTAGCTTCGCGTGGCTGCGAATTGGAGAGAAAACAGGGACGGATTTATGCTGAAGAATAATAAATAATGTTGTTTCACGAGTATTATAAAGAAAAACGAAAGTTCTTCGTTTCCAGCATGAATCTTTTTTAATTTTCGAAGGCTTATTTTAAAGCTAAAATTCTTACGAAGATTTATGTGTTTTTAGAAAAATTTTATCTAAATTTTTGAAAAAGTTAAAAGTCAAAAGACAAAAATTAGAGAATTTGCTCATTTTTAGGGTTCCGTACACCTGCGGTGTACTGACGGAACCCTATTGCTGAGACTCTTATGTCCGTTGCTAAATCGTCTCCCGCCCCTTAGCGTCTAAACTATTTGACCTAAAGAGCTTAAAGGACCCTGCACCAAATACATGGAAAAATTTCCCGGTGAAATTTTTTTATACTTTGCAATTTTGTAGTTTATGACCTCCTGATGAAAAAACGTAAATGACAAAACTCAAAATAATGGACAGTTTTTTTGTTATATAACATTAAAAACAAAAAAGATACCGTACAAACTACAGCTTAAAAAAGGTAAATCGCAACATATAAAATGATAAACAGAATGAAATAAATATTCCACAGCTCTCAAAAACAAAGAACATTTATTTAAAAGCGTATAAAGTACATGTGTGGTAAATATTACTGCAACCAACAACCATAAAACAACCATTGTTGATAAAAAGTCACACGGTTTTATTTTAGGAGAGTAGAAATATTCTCTGATATTCCTACAGCAGTTATTCGCCTATATTGTGTAGTCGAAATGGTTAAAAAAATATTATAGTAGCTACCAACAACCATTGTTAATTTAAAGTCACACACAATCATTTTAATCGATTAAAATACACTACCGGTCAAAATTGAGAGACCACACTTTTTCAGGTGATTGGAAAACATTTTAAAACATAAAATGTATGGAAACTAAAATTTTTTTCTTCTTATTTTTTGAGAGATGATAAAATTTTGAAAACAACAAGATATTTCTGAAGTCGTGTGCCCAATATTTTATCTAGATATTTTTAAGAAATCGTCATTTTCAATGTTTTACAAAAATTTGAATAACTTTTAAAATAATGAACGCTTTTTAATGATCTTAGGCTTATTTTAAAGGTTATTTGTTACACTATAAAAATTACTTATAGGCATTAACGTGTAATTTTTCTCTAAGAAAATGCAGGCCGTCAAAGTTGGACCAAAAAATTCAAAAAATTTGAAACATTCTTATTAACAAAAAAATAATTTTTTTTTTAATTTCAAACGTATTTTTTTATTAAATTTTCTTAAAAAATCTACTCTATATGATGTTTTATATATTTTCTAGAATAGTTTTTAGTACAGAAAAATTGTTCTAAATTTTTTGAATTTTTTTAGTCCAACTTTGACGGCCTGCATTTTCTAAGAAAAAAATTACACGTTGATGTCTATAAGAAATTCCTATAGTGTAGCAAATAACCTTTAAAATAAGCCCAAGATCATTAAAAAGCGTTCATTATTTTAAAAGTTATTCAAATTTTTGTAAAACATTGAAAATGACGATTTTTTAAAAATATCTAGATAAAATATTGGGCACACGACTTTGGAAATATCTTGTTCTTTTCAAAATTTTATCATCTTTCAAAAAATAAAAAGAAAAAAATTTTAGTTTCCATACATTTTATGTTTTAAAATGTTTTTCAATCACCTGAAAATGGGTGGTCTCTCAATTTTGACCGGTAGTGTATATATAAAAAAACTCTCTTATTTTTAAACACTTACTCGCCTAGATGGTATATTCGTATGTGTTAAAAAGATATTATATAGATGCAACCAACAACCATACAACAACCACTGTTAATTCAAAGTCATGCACAATTATTTTTATTACATTAAAAGTCTATCTTATTTTTTTAAACACTTTTAAGCCTAGACAGAGAATTCGTATGGGTTAAAAAATATTATTTTTGCTACCAACAAACATACAACAACCATTGTTAATTCAAAGTCATGCACAATCATTTTTATTACATTAAAAGTCTTTCTTATGTTTTTAAAACACTTTTAAGCCTAGACAGAGAATTCGTATGGGTAAAAAAATATTATTTTTGCTATCAACAACCAAACAACAACCATTGTTCATTCAAAGTCACACACAATCATTTAAAGTAACTAAAAAGACTCTTATTTTTTCAAATATTATACTCCTATATTGTAAAGTCGAGTGTGTTAAAACAATATTATAGTTGCAACTAACAACCATACAACAACCATTGTTAATTGAAAACCACATACAATCATTTAAAAATCCTGAAAAGCCTTCCTTTAATTTTTTCCAACTATTATACGCGCAGAATGTGCAGTCAGATGTGTGAAAAAATATTATAGATGCTCCAAAGAACCATACATCAACTATTGCTGAATGAAGCTACTCACAATCATTTAACCCTTTAACGCCCAAATGTGCTGTTTTCCGACTTGAACTTTAACTTCGTACAACTATTAAAAGAAAGCTTAAAATAAATTTCAAAAGAACCATTTTTTACTATTTTTGGGGTCGCTCTTTCGAATGGCGTCGTCAAATTTTTTAAAAAATGAAATTAACCCCTTCTTTTAATGAAATTTTCCAAAAAATGCAAGATTTTTGAATGAAATTTTTTTTTATTTCAATTTTCATTGTTATATCGGTATCTACATATCGTCTAAGGTATAAAAACCGTATTCCCGATAGCTGTACTTTAAAAATGTGCAGTATTTTTTTTTTCTTTTTTCATTTTTTATTAAAAAATGGCGCCCGAACGCTAATTTTTTTTTATTACACATACAAATTTTTTTTTCTAAATTTGCTTAAATTCACTTGAAATTTGTTACTCGGAGGTTTATGGGGTCGTTAATTACGAATCTGATGTTAGTTTTGAAAAATTCAAAATGGCGGATTCAATATGGCGGACTATTTTTTTAAAATTTGCCAAATTCGCCTGAAACTTGTTCTCGGGGGTTTTCAGGATCGCTGATTACGAATATGATGTTAGTTTTTAAAAATCCAAAATGGCGGATCCAAAATGGCGACAAAAAATAAAAATCATTCAGATTGGCTTAAAAATTGGTACTCGGGGGTTTTTGGGGTCGCTGATTAGGAATATGATGTTAGTTTTTGAAAATCGAAAATGTTGGATCCAAAATGGCGACCGAAATATAAAAATCATTCTGATTAGCTTAAAAATTGGTACTCGGGGGTTTTTGGGGTCGCTGATTACGAATATGATGTTAATTTTTAAAAATTAAAAATTTCGGATCTAATATGCAACAGATATTCAAATGACTGAAGGTGACTAGGACTTAGAATAAGTTTTTGTAGATGTTACATCCCGAGATAAAACTTTTTTTAACTTAACCCTCAATGTGTAAAATCAAATCAGCACTTTACCTCCCTTTTATTATACGCTTAATAAAATTACCCTTGCCTTAGCTCGGAAAGTGACAGAAGACAACCTTAAACAAAGTTTAATGATAAAAAATGGTCCCCACTTTAAAGTTCAATAAGTAATTAAACTAATTTTTAGGAAAGTAATGTTTCAAGTTTGACATTATTATTAATTGAGTATAAGTAATTTGCAAAATTGACCTAAATAACAATTTTCAAGCCAATCCGGATGATTTTTATTTTTTTGTCCGACATATCAAATCCGAAACTTTGGATTTTTAAAAACTAACATCATATTCGTAATCAGCAACCCTGAAAACCCTTTAGTAACAAGTTTTAGGCGAATTTGGTAAATTTAAATAAAATCGTCCGCCATATTGAATCCGCCATTTTGAATTTTTCAAAACTTACATCAGATTCGTAATTAGCGACCCCATAAACCCCCGAGTAACAAATTTCAAGTGAATTCAAGCAAATTTAGAAAAAAAAATTTGTATGTGTAATAAAAAAAACATTTAGCGTTCGGGCGCCATTTTTTAATAAAAAATGAAAAAAAGAAAAAAAACTATTGCACATTTTTAAAGTACAGCTATTTCATTTCATTTTTTGGAAATTTTGACAACGCCATTCGAAAAAGCGACCCCGAAAATAGTAGGAAATGGTACTTTTGAAATTTTTTTAGCTTTCTTTTAATAGTTGTACGTAGTTAAAATTCAAGTCTGAAAACAGCACATTTGGGCGTTAAAGGGTTAATGTAACTTAGAAGCCTCCGACATTTTTTTCCAACAATTATACGCCTAGATTGTGTGGTGGGATGTGTTAAAACAATATTGTAGTTGCTACCAAAAACCATAAAACGATTATGATTGAATCAAAGTCGACCACATTTACTGAAAGTACCTAAAAAGAATTTCTTATTTTCTTCCAACTATTTTTTGCCTAGATTGTGTAATCCAATGTGTTGAAGGAATTTTAAAGTTGCTACCAACAACCATACATCAACCATGATGATGAAAGTTGAATTAAAGTCACTCACAATGATTTTAAGTATATAAAGAGTCTCCCTTATTCTTTTATTTATTTTATTTTGATTACTTTCTTATCACATGAGAAGGTATTAGTTTTGTGCGAATTTTTTTTACATTTCGTTATTTATTTTCTCAGACAATTAAATACGCACTGATTATGTCACATGTGTTAAAAAAAGATTATATTTGTAACCAACAACCATTGTAGATTCAAAGGTGCACACAATCATTTTCAGCACCTAAAAACCCTCCCTTTTTTATTTTGTTTCTATATTTTTTTAAAAATATTTTTATTCTATGTATGGTTGTAAGTAGCAAAAATAATATTTTTTAACTCATACGAATGCTCTGTCTTAGCTTAAAAGTGTTTAAAAAAATTAAAAAGACTTTTAATGTAATAAAATAGTTATTTTCGTAACAAGGGCGCAAAATAGGTGATTTCGACAAAGTCGTAATCACCTTTGCGCCCATGATGCGAATCTAATTTTTTGTCCTAACTGCATGGAAAGTATGGCATTGAGGGCACGCACGATTAAACTCTCATATTAGTTAAAAATTAAGCTCTATATAAATATTATATCGAATGAAGTCTCTAATGATAGAAGTTTTAAAATAGAAATAAAAAACAATGTATTCTGGAAACATAGTATTTATTTAGAACGTAGTAATTAATAATTGAACAAAACTGAAACAGGAACTTTTAAAATTGACAATTTTGATAAACGAAATGGAAACAAAACCAAATATCTCATTATTTTTTTTAGAGAAAAAAAAATTGCAAATTTTTATAGACAACATAAAAAGAAAGTCGAAAATGTCGCATTTTAATGAAGAAAATCAAATAATTAACAAGCGGGCGGTAAAGTATTTTCCGCCCGCTCGGAGGTAGGGGAAGCGGACGGAAAATACTTTACCGCCCGCTGACGTCATACAAGCGGGCGCAAAATACTTTTCCGCCCGCTTCCTCCACTCCCGGGCGTAATGTGTTACTTTGCGCCCGCCTTAAGTGCCCGAAATGACATACTTTTCGTGCAGGTAGGACAAAAATAATATTTTTTAACCAATATGAATTCTCTGTCTAGGCTTAAAAGTGTTTAAAAAAATAAGAGGGTCAATCCATTATATTTCAACTAAGTTGGTCGCGACCTATTTTTTAAAAAATTTGGTTTTGAAATATATTAAAAAGTAATGTTTTGAGATTATATTTCTGGTATTAATTTTTAAAAATATTTAATAGTTTATTCAAAAATTAATTTTTTATCTTTGGAGGTTTAGAAAAATGTCAAATTTTAGCACATTTTCACAATAGATTAAAACTGTTTAGAATAAGATAAAATTAAATTTAATTTATACTATAATATTAAAAAATGATTAAATTTTTATTTTTGACTAATAAAAGTGATTCTAATAACGAAATAAATAAAGAAAACTTAAATTAAAGCAGAAGACAAAAGTGTCGATTTAGCCATATTTTGAAAGCTTAATTTAGAGCAATATTTATAATTTTTTAAATTGAATTTTACCTTTTTGGATGTATTATTTATTGAAATTTTAAGATTTCTTAGTTTTATCTTTTAAATTGCAGCTGAAACGAGGAAATTTTCGATAAAAAAGTCACTCATTTGGAGATTTTGTCAATTTTGAAATCCTTATATCTCTTTTGGAGAAAAATGAAAAAATCCAAATTCTCTTGCCATAATTAAATCAATTCTTTCTTTATTCTCTTCTAAAGTTTGACGTTGGTCCCGAAATTATTTTTTTAAATAAACGTATTTTAAAATTTGTGTTTTGATTCTGCTTTTAACAGGTTAAATTATCACTTGTTTTTAAACTGAAGTTAGCTTTTATATTGTCGTTTTATATTTTCAATAAAATTCAAAGTTTAATTTCAAATTTATATTAAAAAATTTTTTGGAAATAAGTTTCTTACTTAAATTCTTTCCCCTTTTTAGTTATAAATCACATATTATTGATTTTTAAATTAAAACCAAGTATTTATAATTTCATTCAAACTGTAATTTCAAATATATTTAAAAACTTTTATGAATTAATTTTTTCTGTATTCAAATTATTTTCTTTTTTAATTAAAAGACACATAATTATCGATTTTTAAACGAAGGAACAGTATTTATTAATTTATTAACATTTAATTGTTCTATTTCAAAACGATCTGTCATTTCTCTTTCTCTCCAAATTTATTTTGAATAGGCACAGTTTTTTGCCCTTGGACAAAGTCTACTGTTTTCATCGCTTTGGTAAAATTCAATTGCTTTAGATTTTATTTCTTCCTCTATTCCTCTACGTTGTTCATGTAAAACTTCTGGTAACACACCGAGATCTTGCGTCAACTTTCTGGCTTTCTTAGCTTTGTATTCACTAATATTAAATTTCTCGCACAAACTA
The DNA here is from genome assembly GCA_032872505.1 of Leptopilina syphax. Classification (NCBI taxonomy): domain Eukaryota; kingdom Metazoa; phylum Arthropoda; class Insecta; order Hymenoptera; family Figitidae; genus Leptopilina; species Leptopilina syphax. The sequence goes on along the minus strand of CM065468.1, from coordinate 39,432,486 downwards.
TTAATTATCCAAAATTTTGGTGTTAAACTATTAAGTTTAACACTACTTATTTATTAAGTTTTTTTATCTTTATTCTTTCTTCCTTTCTACAACACAATTTAAATTTCGTTTTTAAATTTTCTGTTACATTTTTGTAACTTTTGTCCAGAACCCGGTTAATACGATCCCGTTTAATACGATTTCCCGCTTAAGACGCTCATTTATGGTGGTCCCTGCAATTAAAGACATACTTTTTATATCCCACCTAATACTTTTTCCCGCATAAGACGCATTCTTAGTGCGGTCCCTACAGAATCGTATTAACCAAGTTCTACTGTATCTCAAAATCAGTGTTTTTTATTTTTTTCTAACCTATCTCAATCGAAAGCTTACCTTTTTTCATATATGAGCCATTTAAAACTCAGAGTGGGACCATGGATCTTTTTGAAGAAATTAATTATAAATCATCATTTTCTATGTAAAATAATGATAAATTATTATTTTCCTCAAAAATTCCTTTAGTCCCACTCTGATTCTTACATATGGCTCATAGAAAAAGGTCACAAGCTTATAGCCCGTGAAAACCCCTTTAAAAACCACTATTCATACTTTAAATTTGATTAATTTTACTTATAAATATATTAAATCGAAAAAAATATTTTTAAAAAAAAATCAAAATTTTGAAACTCAAAAAATATTTTATCAAATTCTAAAAAAATTAATATTTACACTTCTACTAATAATAGTAACATTTTAGCAAAGTTTAGAGAAAATTCATTTTTTTACCTGGGCAGGTGAGGAATTTTGCCCCATATGTTCGTAATTTGTGGTTACGTTTTATTTTTTTACTCCGAATCCCTTTGAGATCCCAAGATAAAACTTACAGGACATGTAAAGCACATTTGCCCTAACATTTAGTAAAATTTTGAAAAAAATCAAAGATGATGTTTTTTCAAAAACGGATTTTTAATTTTTCAAAATTTAAAAAAAAAAATTTTTTTGAATTTTTTTTTCTTATTTTAATTTTAACTTAAAATATACTTAAAACCAAAAAAATCCTTTTTTTAAAATTGAAAATCGGTTAATTAGAACCAAAGTTATAGCACTTTCAAAAAAAGAAAACAAAAATTTTGAAAATGCCATATTTTTGGTAATTTTCAAAATTTTGGAAAAATATTTGGTGGAGTTGTTTATCACTATAAAAGTAATGAATTTACAAAATTACAGCCAAATCCCAACAAGTCATGAAAATGAGTGTGTTGAACTGACGTGGAATCCACCAAGAATAAAGATATTGAGTTTAACACCTAAATTTTGGACAATTAATCGTTTGTGCGAGGAATTTAGTATTTGTGAATACGAAGCTAAGAAAGCCAGAAAGTTCACGCAAGATCTTGGTGTGTTACCAGAAGTTTTACATAAACAACGTAGTGGAATAGAGGAAGAAATAAAATCTAAAGCAATTGAATTTTACCAAAGCGATGAAAATAGTAGACTTTGTCCGGGTGCAAAAGACTACGTGCCTATTCGAAATGAATTTGGAGAAAAAGAGAAAAAACAGAAGCGTTTAATTTTACTAAATTTAAAGGAGTTATATATTCGATTTAAAGAAATAGAGCCAAATAAAAAAATAGGGGTTTCGAAATTTGCAGAATTGAGACCAAAATTGTGTATACTGGCTGGACCAAGTAATACTCATTCTGTTTGCGTCTGCGTGCAGCATGAAAACGTTAAATTAATGTTCACCGCGATGAAAGAAAAAACTACGATTCATGATTTATTAAAATTGGGCGTATGTGATGTCGAAAATGAAAAATGTATGATTGGCAATTGTAAAACTTGTCCTGGGTTTGAAGATGTTTATACTGTAATAGAATCGTCAATGAGTAACGAAGAGGTATTTAAATATAAACAATGGATTACCGTAGATAGGGCTGATTTGGTAACTGTTTCTCAATCTCGCCTAGAGTTCATCGAGTCCTTAATACAACAGCTTCTCTCATTAAAGCAACACGAGTATGTATCAAAATCTCAAACATCCTATCTTAAATGGCTGAAAGAAAATCTTCAGGAAAATCATATCATTGTTCTTTTAGACTTTGCACAAAATTATTCTTTTCTTATTCAAGACGAAATTTAATCACGACACTGGGTTAACGATCAAGCGACTTTACACCCTTTTGTTAAATATTATAAGGAAGAAAATATAACCAAAACAGACCGTTTCTGCATCCTTTCGGATTGCAATTACAACTCAACCAGCGCCGTTTATACGTTCCAGACAAAAATTTTAAATAGTTTAAAAACAACATTTCCAAATTTACAGTTCATTCACTATTTCTCAGACGGAGCCGCTAGTCAATATAAAAACAGGAAAAATTTTATTAATTTGGCATTTCATAAAGAAGATTTTAATATTGAAGCTTCATGCAACTTTTTTGGAACATCCCACGGTAAAAGTCCATGCGATGGGGTAGGTGGGACTGTTAAACGTCTCGTGAGAAAAGCAAGCTTGCAAATGACTAATGGGAAATGCATTTCAAATGTCGAAGAAATGTTCGAGTTTTGTAACACTAACATTCGTGGAATATATTTTATTAAAACCGAAGCAAAGGAAGTAAAAAGGAACGAAAGACATCTAAATCGAAGATTTAATTCAGCTCGTACAATTCCAGGAACGAGAAACAATCACAGTTTCACACCTATATTTAAGTAAGAAACTTATTTCCAAAAAATTTTTAAATATAAATTTGAAATTAAACTTTGAATTTTATTAAAAATATAAAACGACAATATAAAAGCTAACTTCAGTTTGAAAACAAGTGATAATTTAACCTGTTAAAAGCAGAATCAAAACACAAATTTTAAAATACGTTTATTTAAAAAACTAATTTCGGGACCAACGTCAAACTTTAGAAGATAATAAAGGAAGAATTGATTTAATTATGGCAAGAGAATTTGGATTTTTTCATTTTTCTCCAAAAGAGATATAAGGATTTCAAAATTGACAAAACCTCCAAATGAGTGACTTTTTTATCGAAAATTTTCTCGTTTCAGCTGCAATTTAAAAGATAAAGCCAAGAAATCTTAAAATTTCAATAAATAATACATCCAAAAAGGTAAAATTCAATTTGAAAAATTATAAATATTGCTCTAAATTAAGCTTTCAAAACATGGCTAAGTCGACACTTTTGTCTTCTGCTTTAATTTAAGTTTTCTTTATTTATTTCGTTATTAGAATCACTTTTATTAGTCAAAAATAAAAATTTAATCATTTTTTAATATTATAGTATAAATTAAATTTAATTTTATCTTATTCTAAACAGTTTTAATCTATTGTGAAAATGTGCTAAAATTTGACATTTTTCTAAACCTCCAAAGATAAAAAATTAATTTTTGAATAAACTATTAAATATTTTTAAAAATTAATACCAGAAATATAATCTCAATACATTAGGGAAGACTGGGGCGAAAAGTTAAACTGCCAAAACCGTTAAAATTCATTATCTTTCGAACGAAAATAGTTAGAGCATTGCAATTTTAATTATAGAAGGGTGTTATCACCCTAAATAATTGTCCGGAGTTGTGTGCAATTCTGTTTATTTTTGTGGTGTCGATATTGAAAGTTTTTTTTCAACCTACTTTTGAAAATTTTTTCGAAAAAGAAAATATCAACTTTTAAGTATATTTTTTGAATTTATTCTCATCGCGACTTTTTTACTTCATTTTTTGGGTCCCCTGAAGATATTAAAAAAGAAATTTGCTAAATATCTTTAGTCAGATTTTTCATATTTGTTGTTAAAGCCAAAAGCACACCCTGGGGCGAAAAGTTAAATAATGGGTGGGGCGAAAAGTTTAATGTATTTTTACATGTTGTTAAAAATTTTTTTTTTATTTTTCGTTTTTTTGGGTTTATTTGTTTAAACATTATTTATTTGGCATTGGGCAAGTACTCTACCAAAAAATAAGCCGGTTAACGTGAAATAAACTAAAAAATTTTTTTTTTTTTTTGAAATTTCAATTTTTTAACTTTACAACTATTCTAAAGCTTTTGTCAAATAAACAAAGATCTTTTATTTACTAAATTACTTGTTTACGTATACTTTAACTTATCTACTACTTATCACCTACCAGAAAATAGTTTTAGTAGGCTAAAACTAAAAATAGAATTTAACTTTTCGCCCCAGGGTGGGGCGAAAAGTTAAAAAAAACAAAATTTTCAAAAAAGGACAAAACATGTATTTTTTGCGAAAATATCAGGAACTTTTTTATTGAAAGTTGTAGAGGACAAGTTGCCCTACAATATTGATATACAAATATTTGCATCTAAGCGGCTTATATTGCCAAAAAAAAATCATTTATGCAAAATTTAACTTTTCGCCCCAGTCTCCCCTACTTTTTAATATATTTCAAAACCAAATTTTTTAAAAAATAGGTCGCGACCAACTTAGTTGAAATATAATGGATTGGCCCAAGAAAGACTTTTAATGTAATAAAAATGATTGTGCATGACTTTGAATTAACAATGGTTGTTGTATGGTTGTTGGTTGCATCTGTAATATCTTTTTAACACTTTCAACTACACAATTTATGCTTATAATTGCTGTAGGAATATAAGAGAATCTTTCTACTCTCCTAAAATAAAAGCGTGTGACTTTTTATTAACAATGGTTGTTGGTTGCAGTAATATTTACCATACATGGAGAAAAAGGAATAGTTGACACATCTAGATACATGGATATCACAGCCATATTATATTGAAAAATACGGGATATCCATAGTTAAGGTTGCTGCATCCATATTTTATGGCTGGATGTATATTGTTGGAGCAGCAAAAGACCTATGGTTGGGTGATCTATAGTAATGGAAATGGGAAACAAAAAATTGGAATCACTCAATTAATTAGATTCAATGTCACTTGAGATATTTTATACAAATTTTTGTTAATTAATACACAACACTTATTGAATAACCGCATATTAACGAAATAAATTATTAACCGATGGGGGGAGACACGAACCCTAGACCTAACGCATACTAAACACTAACGCTATCCACTACACTATACACGCAACTATAATATTGGAGCATATAATATTCCTTATATACTCTACACATATTTCATGAAAATGAATTTACATAAACACTAATAGACAATAACGATAATAAATAATAAACAATTATAACACTATTTATACACAATAAACTCACAACGTGATTATATAGACGTGACAGGAAACCGACGCGACGGACAAATTGAGACGACCATTTTTAAATGGATGCCATGATAATGAATTGCGCGCAACATGTATCGAAATTTAAAACTAACTATGGATCTCCCAACCAAAGTTTATATGGATGAGGCAGCCATATGTGAAAATCCATAGCATGAATTGTAAGCCTAACCATGCCTATGGATGTCACATCCATATTTGATTTAACAATATAATATGGCTCCCTCATCCATTGAATATGGAATGTGCTTCCATTCTGAAAGTTGTCTCTTCCATTGAATTGGATAACACAACAATATTCTGCTCAACAATATTTTTATGGATATCTCTTCCAGACCTTTTTTTCCGTGTACATGAACTTTATACGCTTTTAAATAAATGTTCTTTGTTTTTGAGAGCTGTTGAATATTTATTTCATTCTGTTTATCGTTTTATTTGTTGCGAAAAAAAAATATTTTTTCCTTAACCCTTTAACGTCCAAATTTTTTTTCCATTCAAAATTTATGACACTTGGTACCTAGGGGTATTCGGGGTCGCTGATTACGAATTTTAAGTCAGATTTTGAAAATTCAAAATGGCGGATCAAATATGGCGGACCGAAAAGTTTAAAATTCGATGGATTTTCATGAAAATTGGTATGTAGGGGTTTTCGAAGACGCTAATTACGAATTTAAAGTCAAATTTTAAAAATTAAAAATGGCGGATCCAATATGGCGGTCCGAAAAATTTAAAATTTAATGGATCTTTATGGAACTTGGTATCTAGAGTTTTTGGGGTCGCTGATTACGAAGTTTAAGTCAGATTTTAAAAATTGAAAATGGCGGATCCAGTATGGCGGACCGAAAATTTAAAATTTGATAGATTTTCATGGAACTTGGTAACTAGGGATTTTCTGGGTCGCTGATTACGAATTTTAAGTCAGATTTTAAAAATTAAAAATGGCGAATCCAATATAGCGGATCTAAAATTTAAAATATGATGGATTTTTATAAAACTTGTATGTAGGGGTTTTTGCGGTAGCTGATTATGAATCCAATGTAGCTTGGAACTACTAGCTTACAACGTCCACGTCGTTTGTTCTAGGTCACGCAAAGTGTAAGTTGGTTTCGTATTTAAAAATTATTAAAAACCTAACACAGTTTCTAAAATTTAACCATTATCTTTAAATGCGACATTTTGAATACTTAAAATATGACATCAAATTCGTAATCAGTGACACCTAAAACCCCTAGATTCAAAGCTCCATAAAAATCCATCAAATTTTAAATTTTTCGATCCGCCATATTGTATTCACCATTTTGAATTTTCAAAATCCGACATCCGATTCGTAATCAAAGACCTTGAAAACCCCTAGATACAAATTTCCAAAAAAATTTCGGTACGCCATATTGGATCCATCATTTTGAATTTTTAAAATCTGACATCAGATTCGTACTCAGCTACCACAAAAACCCCAACATTCCAAATTTAATAAAAATTCATCAAATTTTAAATTTTTTGATCCGCCATATTAGATTTACAATTTTGAATTTTCAAAATCCGAAATCAGATTCGTAATCAGCGACCTCGAAAACCCCTAGATATTAAGTTTCATGAAAATCCATCAAATTCTAAACTTTTCGGTCCGCCATATTGGATCCGCCATTTAGAATTTTCAAAATCTGACATCAGATTCGTAATCAGCGACCTCAAAAACCCCTAGATACCAAGTTCCATAAAAATCCATCAAATTTTAAATTTTTGTCCACTATATTGGATCCGCCATTTAGAATTTTCAAAATCTGACATCAGATTCGTAATCAGCGACCTCAAAAACCCCTAGATACCAAGTTCCATGAAAATCCATCAAATTTTAAATTTTCGTCCGTTATATTGGATCCGCCATTTTTAATTTTCAAAATCTGACATCAAATTCGTAATCAGCGACCTCAAAAAACCCCTAGATACCAATTTTCATGAAAATTCATCGAATTTTAAACTTTTCGGTCCGCCATATTGGATCTGCCATTTTGAATTTTCAAAATCTGACTTAAAATTCGTAATCAGCGACCCCGAATACCCCTAGATATCATTTTGTAATTAAATATATCAACCCTATTTGAAGATAGGTTTTTTAATTCTTTATGGTACAGCATATGTACCGCTGGACGTTAAAGGGTTAACTTTTACATTATTTGACCTAATGAACTAAAAATTGGTATACCAGTGTATTATTACAGTCTGACGACAAAAAATTTATTTAAGAAACTTTATAAAAAAAATTTTTTTAACTGTTTTTTAAAAAAAAATTTTTAATTGTTTTAAAAAAAAAATTTTTTTAGTTAAAACACGTGGCATTAAATATTTTAAGAAAGAGTAAAATTTTAAGAGAATAAATAAGAGATTATTTTCTCCATTTAATTTCTTAACTAAAAATAAAAGAAATTGGACAAGTGCGAGTTGTACTCGCACTGGAATGTCGGGTTCCGCACACAAATATTAAAACAATACTTGCAACATTTATCGGTAATTGGTAGAATTAAAATAAACAATTAAAAAAATATATAAAAATCGTTTCATAAAAAAAATAACTAAAAAAATTAAAGTATTGTATATATCGAATATTGTAAACAATAATAATTAGAGAAACCAAATTTTTAAAATTAGTTCCTCTACTTATTATTGTTTACAATATTATAATTATATACAATACTTTAATTTTTTTAGTTATTTTTTTTATCAAGCGATTTTTATATTTTTTTTGATTGTTTATTTTAATTCTACCAATTACCGATAAATGTTGCAAGTATTGTTTTAATATTTGTGTACGGAACCTGCCATTGCAGTGCGATTACAACTCGCACTTGTCCAATTTTTTTTTAATTCTTTCTCACTCTACAACTCAAAAAATATGTAATCATAAAAAATAAAATTTTGAAGTATTTAATATTTCAGCATATTAAGAACTTCTACATAAAAACTGGAATAAAAATAATAAAATGATTTTTTGTTTTTAATTATATGGGTATTGATTCTTCTAAAGCAAAATATAAAATAAAACAATAAAATAAAAATATACCTTTATCTAAATTCTCTTTTTCTTGTTTTTCTCCTTTATTCCAAGTTTCATCCTTCTTCTTCTTTTCTTCCTTTTCTCTTTTTCTTTCATTCTTTCCCTTCCTTTTACATTTAAATCTAATTCTCCGTTTCCCAGCTAAAAATAATTTTTTATAAATGAGCTTAATACTTTAATTCTGATCAGAGCTAATCAAGATAGTGAAAGAGGTCCAAATTAAATAAAAAAAATTACTTAAAAAATACAATTTATTTTTATTTTTTCTACAATTAAACTTGACAGTAGATTATTTTTATTTCAATTAATTGATACATTTAATTAACATTTTATTCTTAAATAAAGTAATTTCAAATGGTAAAAGTTTAAATTTAAAGAGGTTTTATTGAAATATATATAAAACAATAAAAAATAGAAGAAATGCTTGAAAAAATTTTATTATTATGAATCGTCAATAGAAAAAATTTTAAAAATTTAGGTTAATGACATGACAACTGGTAAGAATATTAATTTACGGACACAACAATATAAAATAAATAATTAATTATCTTTTACCTTTTAACGCATTTGGGGGATTTCACGGGAAGTGATCCGGCCTCATGCGTTTACACGTCATACTTTGATGACTTGTAGTTTGCTTTAAAAAAAAGATGTTAAATAGATAAAATATGTTTTGGAAAGGGGTTTTCGTGTACTTTTAAATAAAGATGTTAGTTTAAAAAAAAAAATTTTTGACCTTGAAAATTAAAAATTAAAATTTAATTTTCATTTTTTTGTACGATCGGTATTTTTTTTTTAATTTGTTTTTATTTAGAATGAAAGCTGAGCTCTTTTCCTATCAAAAACATATCTGCCAAAATGGGACTAGAATTATGAATTCTAGTTAATTAATTTTACAAAAAAATGAAAATTAAATTTTAATTTTTAATTTTCAAGGTCAAAAAAAATTTTTTTTTTAAACTAAAATCTTTATTTAAAAGTACACGAAAACCCCTTTCCAAAACATATTTTATCTAATTTACATCTTTTTTTTAAGCAAACTACAAGTTATCAAAGTATAACGTGTAAACGCATGAGTCCTGTGCAACATGTGGTACAAGCCTCATACGTTTACACGTCATACTTTGATAACTTGTAGTTTGCTTAAAAAAAAGATGTAAATTAGATAAAATATGTTTTGGAATGAGGTTTTCGTGTACTTTTAAATAAAGATTTTAGTTTAAAAAAAAAATTTTAGACCTTGAAAATTAAAAATTAAAATTTAATTTTCATTTTTTTGTAAAATTAATTAACTAGAATTCATAATTCTAGTCCCATTTTGGCAGATATGTTTTTGATAGGAAAAGAGCTCAGCTTTCATTCTAAATAAAAACAAATTAAAAAAAAATATCGATTGTACAAAAAAATGAAAATTAAATTTTAATTTTTAATTTTCAAGGTCAAAAAATTTTTTTTTAAAAAAACTAACATCTTTATTTAAAAGTACACGAAAACCCCTTTCCAAAACATATTTTATCTAATTTACATCTTTTTTTTAAAGCAAACTACAAGTCATCAAAGTATGACGTGTAAACGCATGAGGCCGGATCACTTCCCGTGAAATCCCCCATTTATGTCTTTTTCAAATTGCTTCCCATTATTAAATAATTTTTATGAATTAAAAGCAAAAAACGAGGTAAATAATTCTGTAACTCATTCTTTATCACTTTTTAGGGTTTCCGAATATAAATCTAAAGTTTTTTTTTTAAATCCAAAATGGCGGATCCAATATGGCAGAAAAAATTTTCAAATTTGATCCGATTCCTTTAGAACGTGTTACTCGGGGGCTTTTGGGGTCGCAGATTATAAATATGAAGTTACTTTGTAGAAATTCAAAATGGCGGATCAAATTTTTTAATTTGATCAGATTTAATTAAAAAGTGTTACTCGGTGGTTTTTAGCGTATCTGATTATGAATTTGAAGTCTCAAACACAAAGTAACTTCATATTCATAATCTGCGACCCCAAAAGCCCCCGAGTAACACGTTTTAAGGGAATCGGATCAAATTTGAAAATTTTGTCCGCCATATTGGATCCGCCATTTTGAATTTTTGAAAAGTGACTTTAGATTCGTAATCAGCGACCCTAAAAACCCCCGAGTAACAAGTTTTAATCAAATCTGATCAAATTTGAATTTTGTCCGCCATATTGAATTCGACATTTTGGATTTTTCAAAAAAAGCTTTAGATTTATATTCGGGAACCTTAAAAACTGATAAAGAATGAGTTACAGAATAATTTACCTCGTTTTTTGCTTTTAATTCATAAAAGTATTTTGAGATTTTTGGACCTTTTAACTTTTGACAGTTCTATTGGCATCGGAAATTGAATTTTGCAAAAAACGCCCATCGGCATCTTAAAGTACATGAACGTAGAAATCTTTTAAGCCCTAGAACGTTTAAATCCATCAAAGCAATTTTTGTTTAGAGCTCTGTCCGTGTTGACGTGGAATGTCCCATATATATATATATATATATATATATATATATATATAACAATAATGTAATTTTTACATTACTGTTAGAATCTTATTATTTTGTATGTGTGCTAATTTTGAATATTGTGTCACTAGAAGTCCCTAAGGTTTGTTTAGTTGGCAGTCGTGTCGATAATGTATGAGTGTGTGAGTGTGTCGAGTCAGTTGGCCGTTGGTTGTGGCCGTAGTCGGAGCTAAGGAGCCCAGTTGTTTTGTTTAATTGCCTTCGTGGTGTAAATTGCTTTGTGTAGCCTTCGTGGTGTATTATTATGTGTGGTCTTTGTAGCGAATTGTGGATGAAGTTAGCTTAGAGACTAAAAGTAGCGATATTTAATTAGAACATATTTGAGTGGAATAAACTATTATTTTAATTATTGGATTCGTTCTTTTTATTTCAACGGAATATTTTAGAAGCTAATATTTCAGAAGTGGGATTCCAAATTTTTTTTAGAGGACTCAGAAATAATACTGGTTGATTAAATGTGCTCGAAAGGTGATTAATATAATAAAAAGAAAAACGTGTTCAAAATGGCGGACTAACAGCGCGTCGCTTGAGAAAGTTAAGTGAAGACTTGTGCGCATGTGCCTCAATGTGAGTTTCGTGTAACAGTTCCGAAAAACTACGAGGATACCCGAATAGTGCCTTTTAAGTGCAAATGACCTCTCAGGAAAGGGAGGCAGCACAGTCGCTTCTCATGATGGCAGATAACAACAGTGGTGAAGATAAAATAAATTCCAGTCATAATCCCAATCCTGGTTTACATAATGTCAACGGTGTATCTGTTTCTCAAAACTCAGCTCCTCCACAAACACACCCACCAAATGAAATGCAACTACTGTTACAAGCCATGACAAATATGATGCAGCAGAATCAAGTGTTGGTTAATGCAGTCACACAAGCACGAGCGAATCAACAAACTCCGTTATATAGTGTTCTACCTGATTTATCTCATTCCATATCAACATTTGACGGTTTGTCAGGAGCAGACTCAGCCAGAACTTGGATTAAAGAACTCGAAACGACAGCGAACTTGCATCATTGGACTGTTGAAATAGCATTTGAGACAGCACGTACTCACCTGTCAAAAGCTGCGAGAAACTGGTACCTCGCAAATGTGGACAAAATTGTTGATTGGAGAAGTTTTCGTTTAGCATTTGGTAATACGTTCATGTTGGACAAACCCATGACTGAGAAATGGCGAGATATGCAAGCCCGTAATCAACTTCGTGGAGAAAACACACGTGAATATTTCTTTGATAAGGTACGTTTGTGTAAAGCCTTAAATCTAGGAAATGAAGAGACAAAAACGCAAATAGCTGTAGGTCTTTGGTCGAAAGAGATAAGCACCGCAATTTTAACCCGAGACCATTTCGATTTGGATGAATTACTACGAAATATTATAAATTTGGAGACGTTGGAAAATACCCGAAAGGAACGCATCAGCAGTAGCAGAGAATCACCGAAATTCAATACCGGACGACAAGAATTATCGAACGAGGAAAGCCGTAAAACCAGCAACCGAGATCAAGGAGGATTCAAGGAACGACGCAGAGAGGACACCGAAACTGGAGACAGCCGGGAATGTTACCGCTGTCATGCCAGTGGTCACATCGCAAAAAATTGTCAGGTTAAGCGTGAGGAAAAATGTTTCAACTGTCAACAAGTAGGTCATATATCTAAGTATTGTCCCAAACCAAAAACAATGTCGCAGGCTAAGGTAAATACAGTAAATTCTAATAATAATTGTAATATTAAAAATGATGTAAGCGCAAAATATGAGAAAAAAATTTTTATAGGTGGAAAAGAACGTGTAGGTCTCATTGATCCGGGCAGTTCAGATTGCCTCATAAAAGCATCGATCGTTTTGGACTTTGGATTCAAATTTGTAAAAGCACCTAATGTACTGATGGGCTTCGGCGGTGGTGAAGCAAGATCGAGTGGTATTGTTTACGAGACCTTGAAGGTGGACGACTGCGAAGTTGAAAATACACGATTCAGAGCTGTTCCGGACACGGCGCAACTATATGACGTTATTATAGGTAGGAATTTTACGGAATTACCAGAAATCGCTTATTTTAAAGTTCAAGACCGATTAGAATTTGTGTATAAAGATAACTTTCCGTTTAGATCAAATCCCGAAGTCGATATTACAAAAAAATTCGTAGATACCGAATCTCTTGAGAATATTAATTTACAAGCCGCGTCAATTAATTTTATCCGCGTTAAAGTCGAAAACGAAATTTTTCAATTACCGATAGCTAATCAAAGTCGTGACACAGTTTCAATTAATAAAGGTGATAAATTGAAAAATATGGTTTCAATTATTGAGCGAAGTGTACCAAAATTAGAACCGCGAAAAGAGCCAATTACTGAGAACGACATAAACGTATCATCGAACGTAAATATTGACGGTATAGCTGAATTGTTAGTACTATTAAATAAATATCGAGAGTGTTCCGCAATGAATATCGCCGAGTTAGGATGTACTCCCTTGATTCAAATGGACATCGTCGAGAAACCCGGTAGTATTCCGTGTTTTGCAAAACCCTATAAATCAAGTACAGACGAAAGAGAAATTACGAAAAATAAAGTAGGAGAATGGAAATCAGTTGGAATCGCGACGGAATCGACAGGTAAATATGCTAGTCCATGTATTGTAACACGTAACTCAAACGGGGATCCGCGAGTTGTTGTAGATTACCGTCGTTTAAACAAAAATACCGTACGAATGAATTTTCCTCTTCCAAATATAGACGATGGAATGGAGGAATTATACGGCGCGATGATTTTCATAATATTGGACTTAGCATCGGGATATTTACAAATTCCATTAACAGATTCGGCAAAAGAAAAAACGGCGTTTATAACCCAGGATGAAACAGGGCAGTTTGAGCGTGCAATGTTTGGGCTTATGAATGCGCCATTTTATTTTGCAAAATTGATGAAAATCATTTTCGCATCTCATGGACCCAAACTTGCACTAGTTTACTTCGACGATATATTGATTCATGCGCGCTCGTGGACAGAACTGTTGGAAAAACTCGAAACAGTTTTACAATTGTTAAAGGGGGCTGGATTGACCTTAAATTTAAAAAAGTGTCGTTTTGGGATGGAAAGCGTGAATTATTTGGGTTTCGAAATAGGGAAAGATGGACTAAGTCCCGGAAAGAAAACGATTGATGCTATCCTAAAGTTTCCTGTGCCATTTAATGCGCATAAAGTTCGACAATTCCACGGTTTGGCGAGTTACTTTCGAAGATTCGTTCCTAATTTTTCGCGAATTATGTCACCCATTATGGGGTTATGTAAGGAAAATGTTGAATTTAGATGGGGCGAAAATCAAGAAAAATCTTTCAATGAAATTAAAACTCTTATTGGATCAAAACCTTGTTTAGCGTATTTTAATCCGAAGGCAGAACGAACTGAATTGCACACGGATGCATCAGCTCTCGGATTGGGTGCATTGTTATTACAATCGGACAAAGAAAACGTTTTACATGTAGTCTATGCGATAAGTCGTCGAACCTCCGACGTTGAGAAAAACTACCACTCGAGTAAGTTGGAGTTATTGGCCATAGTTTGGGCAGTCCAACGATTGAGACATTTTTTGATTTTATTAAAATTTGATATAATTACAGACTGTCAGGCACTTGTTTACGTTAACTCATTGAAAACTCGAAATCCACAAATTGTTCGATGGTTGAATGATCTTTCAGAATTTAATTTTGAAATACATCATCGAAAAGGCGACAAAATGAGACACGTTGACGCGCTGTCACGTGCTCCTGTAGAAGAGGTTAGCGAAGAATTAGACGTAGGGACAATGTTTAATGTATCGATAAGAGAAGACGAGATTTTAATGTATCAGAGACACGACGAAAAGTTAGCACGTAAAATTGATATTCTCGAAAAAGCCGAGCGAAATAGAAGCAAGCGAGAGAAAGGTGAAGTTGTTGACTTTGTATTAAGAGACGGAATACTATATAAAATTGTAAATGAAAAAGAACTGTACGTCGTACCAAGGGCTATGCGTAAAGCTCTTGTCATAAAAAACCATGATTTAACAAGCCATTTTGGGTTAGATAGAACAATTTCGCGAATTAAAGAGTTCTATTATTTTGCTAATATGAAAAATTATGTTAAACGACATATAGCGGCATGCGTCGAATGCATTTTCGCCAAGACAAAACCTGGGAAGCAAGCTGGGGAGCTTCATCCAATTCCCCCGGGGAATCGACCTTTTGAAATTGTAAATGTAGATCATCTTGGACCCTTCGTAACGTCGACGAAAGGTAACAAATATATATTGGCAGCGATTTGTAATCTTACGAAATACGTTCATTTGTTTGCGGTAAAAGATACAAAAGCATCGACGACAGTTAGAAAATTGGAAGAATTAGTTGAACATTTCGGAGCGCCGAAACGTTTTATAACAGATAGAGGAACAGCGTTCACCGCAAATACTTTCGACAATTTTTGTAACGTAAATGGAATTAAACACACGCTTAACTCAAGTCGCCATCCACAGGCGAATGGCCAAGTGGAGCGCTTGAATAGTACAATTTTACCGGCACTTATCACTAGTTTAACTGATTCAGAAGGCTACCATTGGGATTTGGGAGTAAAAAAGCTAGCACGCGATTTAAATTCTAGCATTTGTAAGACTACGGGTCGAACCCCGTTCGAAATGTTGTACGGATATATTCCCAGATTTCAAGTTGGTCTGTCGAGAGAAATTACCGAAAACGCTGAAGTATATAAATTACCAGCGGAAATTAGAGCGGAAGCAGTCAAAAAAATCGAAATCGAACAAAATAAGTCAAAAGAAAGGTATGACAAAGCAAGATTAAAGAATGTAAAATTCGAAGTTGGAAACATTGTAGTGATGAGAGGAAGGTCCCAAGCACCCGGGGAATCAACCAAATTGCTACCACGTGCAAAAGGCCCTTTTGTAATTACTCAATGTTTACCTGCTGAAACGTATCGGATCGAAAGTCTTTCTTCGAGAAATAGAATTAAAAGTCGAACTACCGGACACGTCAGCCAATTGCGAATTTGGACTGGACATGATGATAGCAGTAGTAGTGAAACCGATTATAGCGACGATAGTAGTGAAACTGATGTTAAAATAAATGGAAATAAAACAAGCATTGTAGAAAAATCGACGATTACAAATTCGAATTTAAAAACAAATGTAACGAACATTGACAACGAAAATGAATTCAATTCTAAAGATGTTTCGACGAATGTTAAAACCCTGCGAAGAAGTTCTCGTACTCATACGAAACCATTGAGGTATGATTCAAGCAACGTTAAGTATTAAGTTATAATTACAGTTAAATAGCTTGGGGACCAAGCTATAATTCAAGGATGGCCGAGTGTTAGAATCTTATTATTTTGTATGTGTGCTAATTTTGAATATTGTGTCACTAGAAGTCCCTAAGGTTTGTTTAGTTGGCAGTCGTGTCGATAATGTATGAGTGTGTGAGTGTGTCGAGTCAGTTGGCCGTTGGTTGTGGCCGTAGTCGGAGCTAAGGAGCCCAGTTGTTTTGTTTAATTGCCTTCGTGGTGTAAATTGCTTTGTGTAGCCTTCGTGGTGTATTATTATGTGTGGTCTTTGTAGCGAATTGTGGATGAAGTTAGCTTAGAGACTAAAAGTAGCGATATTTAATTAGAACATATTTGAGTGGAATAAACTATTATTTTAATTATTGGATTCGTTCTTTTTATTTCAACGGAATATTTTAGAAGCTAATATTACATGTCAGATAAAAATAAGACTTAAATTTTGATTCCATTAAGCATGTTATATTTTAAGGTTGACTATTGTTCATAGGAAAGCTTGAATGCCAATGAGACGATAATGGAAGATATGTTCATTACATTATTTTTGACTTATTAATTGTCAAAAATAAATTACATTTAATTAGGGGAGAGTCTCCAGTTGTGAGACGGGTTTTATTTTTAACCCGTTAATTGTAAACAGGTAAGCGAAATTGTAAATAAAATACATCGTTCGAAAGGTAACAGAAATACGAAACTTTTATTAAAAGAAAGTGTTGTGTTTCGATGAACTCAAAAAATTTTACGATACATTTTCCGAGCACATCGCTTTTAAAAAAAAAATGTCTCCAGTTGTAAGACGCTCATTAAAAATTGCTAAAATTTAATAAGTTTGACATAAAACGTTACGTTTAGTAGAAATAATTAAATATATTAATAATATATATTATTTTATACTAAATAATAATATTTATTCGCCAAAATATGACTATCAAATAAACACAATTTAATATAGCTTCAACAAGAGCATTAATATTGATTTCTTCTGAATCAATTGACTTTTTTCCACTTGACATGCTTAAAAAATACTAGAAAAAAAATCAAAACAACATTTAAATAGTATGTCTGCAAAGTCGTATTTTTTATGCTGCCCAGATGGGTGTTGACACCGTCTCACAACTGGTGTTATGCTGTGTCTCACACCCAGAAATCGGCGCTATTTTGAAAAAGAAAAATTAAATTATTTTTAACCGTAGATTGGAACAATGCAATACTGCATCACAAAATATAAGGAAAACACTAAAAGAAAATGCATTACATTTACCTTTTCCAATTAATTAACTTGGAAAATAGTACTTTGCATTTATTGAAAAAACGCTTTTTAGTCAATTATCACACACAGTGTTGGTGTTTAACAAAAACAGTTTATATATCCGCCTCGGTGTACACGAAAAAGTGGGCTCATATAAAAAGAAATGTTTTATATATATCAATCGGCTTTTTAATATTGCATGTTAAAAAAATTGACTGTCTCACAACTGGAGGTGTCTCACAACTGGAGACTCTCCCCTACAATTAATTACTTATTTTTTATTTTGTTTCTAATAGTTTTCTACTAAAAAAAATTAATATTATTTTCATGTCATTAACATTCAAAAATTCAATTATTCAGAAGAATTCTACACAAAATAACTATTTTTTAAATTTATTCAGGGAAATCAGGAAAAAGTCAGGGAATTTTGTCAAAAGTGCTGGAATATTTAATTTCAAGAATTCATAAGAAAATTTTAAATGTTATTCTTCAGCATTGAAAAGATTTTATTTATTTCAAAGTCTTCCTGTTTTTAACAATAATTAGGACTTAACAGATTTAAAATTGATTTTTTTAAATAATTTAAGTTTTAAAAGACTATCGAAAAGAAATTATTTTTTATGTATTATTTTGGAATAAATTTTTATTTAAAAATTAAAAAAATAATTGAATTATATGAAATTTGTATTTAAAATTTTTTTTATAAATAATATAAATAAGTAGTAAATGTCACGCCCGCCAAACGAAGTATTTAATTTATTATTATTATCATTACTGAAAAGAAAATCGATTATCTTTGCAAAATTTCAATAAAAAATTCTTCGAAAAATTTATGAAAAATTACAAAAATGTTATCTTTTGAAATTATTACAGGTGATAGTCAAAAAAACGCACGTGTAGTTTCTCCTAGTATTAATAGATAATTAATAATAATGCCTATTAACAATAAAAACTGGTACTTAATCACTTAACTACTTAATCACAAAAAATAATTAAAAAGTTTTAAAAAACAATTTTTGTGCAAAAATTATGATTATAAAATAGAAATTATGCATATTTATTCATTTAGTAAGAAAAATAAATTTCGTTAAAAATTGAAATTTACAAAATGTATCACTGCTTTGCTAACTTTGCATGAAATTTCATATTTGTGGCTTCAAAAAATGAATTTAAAAATGTTTTGATAAAATTTTTTATCAGACTTAAATTTTAAGAAATTTTAATTATTCAATAAATTATTAATTTTTGCATTTAACTTATTGAATTATCTAATAAAAATTTATTTAAAAATGAATTTCAGTTAAAGTTCTACATAATAATTGAATATTAAAAGCATTCCCAATGGGAAATTTACAACTGGCGTAGTACTGCGCCAGCACTGGCGGCAAGGCTGAGAGCCAGCACTGGCATGGCACTGGGATGATAACGCCGTCTGGCGCTGCCGAAGTACTGTCTGTCAGTGCGGCCAGGCAGCGCTGGCGCAGCACTGGACCAGTGCTGGCTGAGAATATTGCCGCAATAAATGCCGTATTGTTATTAATTAGTCGTAAATTCATAATTATAAATAATTTAACAACAAAATGGTAAATAATATTAATAAATAGTTATTATTCATAAAATATTTCTCTTCTTAAAGAAATTGTATTAAAGATGGAGACTAACAATGGATATAGTAAATGAAGTAGAACAAAATTGTTTATAACATTTAAAAATTAAATAATAAACAATTACAGTAAGTGTGCATTAGATTTTCATATTTTAATACTTAACGATTGGAATCTAAAAATATCGCAAACCTATGAAAATAAACAAAATTGCTGATGAGGGGAATCGAACCTTCGACCTACGGACTAACAGACTAACGCTCTAACCACTATGATAACGACACATGTGTACATTAAAGTATTAATATCTCCGTATCATTCAGACATACAATTATTGAGTCAAAGATGAGAAAAAAATAGGGATACGTTAGAAATAATAAATTAAAATAAAATAAATTAAACTAAATGTTTAATAATTAAATTACTTTACTTATTGCATTTAACATTTTACGTCATTCTTTAATTACGTGGTAATTTTTTAATAATTTTTTATTCATAGTAAGAAGTATAATAGTATTTCAATAGGAACCAAATTATTATTGAGATTAAAGTTTAAATTTTGTTTTTAATTTTAATTTGTTTAAATAATTTATTATTTACAAAATTAAACAATTGTGTTAAATTGTTATTATTAAATTTAATAAGAATAAAAAATGAACAACTGAAAAGTAAAATATTAAATTTTTTTAATAAATTTATATTTATAAACATTTATAAACTTTTTTTATAATTTTTTTTAAGTTTATGTCAAAAAAGCAATGTTGGCAAAGAGCGTTGTGAACAATTTTTCTATACTTAGCCAGCACTTGCCGTCGTGGCTTGTCCAAGCTTTGGCGAAACAAAAATTCTGTACTGCGCCAGCACTAATTGTCGAGGCTCGGCTAGACTACGCCGAACAATCGTCTGAGTACTAAGCCAGTGGTGAACATCGGCACTACACTGGCATTTCCCATTGGTTTATAGCATGAATTTTAAGAAATAATTAAATTTTAAAATGGTTCCAAATCAAATTCTTTAAAAATTTGTATTTTTCATACTTATAACTAAGAATTCTGTACAATTAATTATTTTAAAAAAGTTTAATTGAATTTTTTTCTGAAATTATTTGAAGTATTTATTTTTTAATTCGTATTTAGTTGAAGAATTTCTGAATAATTTAAATTTCGTAAACAAATTGATTTTAAAATTTTCAAAGAACTTTTTTCAAAAATTATTCAAAATAATTTATTCCTGTGGAAAAATAATAATGATTAAAATTTATTTAGAAAAGAAGTTATTGATGTTTTCAAATAATTTTAGAATTAAAGAAATTCGTAAATAAATGTAATGGAACATTTTTTGGAATCATTTTTAGAGTGAATCAGAATATTCTTTAGAGTCAAGGAAGAAGTCAAAATTTTGTCAAGTAATAAAGTTTTTCATATTAAAAAAAAGAAAATATTTTACAGGATATACATTTGTTAATTTTCTAAAATATTTTTCAAAATGCTAATTTTTTAGAAACAAAGGAAATAATGAATAATATAATAATATTAATAATTTTTTTAGATTAATAAAAATATTTTTGAATTATTTGAGAAATAAAAATAATATTATTAAATTAAAAAAAATAATAACAAAATAAAGAAATGTAATATTATCTATCAAAACATATAAAAAACAAAAGCATGAATTTTGTTAAAAAATCGTTATTTTATATTTTATTTCTATTTTCTATCAAAACGAATAAAAAACAAAAGAATAACCACCCTGACGGAATGTGTTGAGTGAGATTTGAGCGAAATCTATCAGATTTCTCTCAGGTTCGATCAAAACATTATATTTGAGTTAATAAGTAATTTTGGGTTAGAAAATCTATTGAGATTGGTAAATTAGTATTTAGGGAATTGATTTGTGTAATAATTAAGTGTAAGAAAGTTGTTATTTAATAATAAACAATATTTGAAGTGAACGATGTGCGGTGGTAATCTGTCAGTTTAGAAGTGCTTGAATTTCCTCTATTTTAATGATAAATGTTCCCAAAATTTAAAAGAAAACTGTTTTTATTAATGGGGTAATAGTTAAATTATACAAATTGTGTAAAATTAAAACTCATTTGATGATAATAACTATTAATTAAGTAGAAAACAATTCCTATGTGTTTACTGTGTTGTGAATTGTTACCGGCGGTACATTAATGCATTGCATTCCTGTTCTATATTTTCATTCGCGCTGTGAACCATAGATGGCACTCCAAACTTTTCAAGAAATAAAAATTTTTAAATCCTTGAAATAATTTCTATTCCAGCATAACGTATATATTTTTGGCAGAAGTATACATATAGACGTATGTAAGCTTAATAGAGTAATGTAATATTATATATTATTTTATATTATACTGTATTATATTACATTTTATTATTGTACAAATCAAAAAGTTCATAAATAAAATTATATTTCTAAAAATTACACCTGTAACCCCACAAAAATTAAATTATTGTAACTGAAATTATTTATTGTTTTCAATTAACAGTTATTAAAGTGAATAATTAAAAAAATTATTAATTATTAATATTATTATTATTTTATTAATTATAATTAATTATTAATATTTATAAATTTAAGTAAATATATATTTAAATAATATATTAATAAAATTAATTAGTTATTTAATTAACATACACTTATATTAAAATAATATTAATTTAATAATATATTAATAATAATTTACTTTATTCAAGATAATTAAGTATTTACAGATTAAAATATAAAAATTATATAATTTTATTAATTTTCAAAAAATCATTTTCAATAATTTTTTTATACATAACATATTTTTTAATAATAAATAAATAAAATTTCCAAAATACTTCAAATTTAGTAAAATATTTTGAAAATAATTAAATAGTGAATTTAGAAAAAGGCTCAACTCGGATTTTTATCAAATTTCACTTTTTTGTAGTTTTTGCATTATTACATATTTATTCACATCTTTTAAAAATAAAATTTCATATGAGGTACTTTTAACGGAGAAAAATTTATTTCAGTGTGTTTTCCTTTTAATTTTAACCTAAGATAGTTTGTTTTCTAACCTACTGCTGAATTGTTTTTGGCTTTAAATATATTTATTACATTTTGAAATTAAAAAAAATAAAGAAATTAATTCTCGAGAGTGAAAAATTTAATTAATATACTAATTATGATTAAAACGATTAAATTTTTTTCATGAATTTTGAAAAAGGCTCAACTCTGACAACGATAATATAAATTTTCTCATAAAAATAGCATCTATTTTATTACGAAAAAAATCTGGACTCTTTTAATTAAAGCTGTTTGCAATAAACAGTTTTTTGTGTCTCCTGTAAAATTTTAAAAAATAAAATAATTTCTCTAAAATTTTAATAAAAAGTCTAAGAAACTAGATTTTTTAAAAATTTCAATTTTCTCTTTTATAAGATAATTGAATTTAAAAAAATTTCTAATATCATTCTACATAAGAATTAATTGCTTTAAGGGTAATTATAATAATAATATAATGGTCATAATGGTTGAAAAACCATTATGACGTCACAGTTTGAGAAAGCATGTTTTCTAAAACTGCGACGTCTTGATGGTTCAAATGCCCTTAAAAATATTGTATTGTAATTTTTCTTATTTTTTAGAAACAGTTTAAATTTTTAAACAAATTTTTAAAAAGGTTTAAAAAACTAATAAAATTTTTAAAGAACTTGTATTAAAAAGGTTAAAAATGACCGTTTTCGTCAAAATTTGTATAATTATTTTAAAAAATTAGAATTTTAAAAAATTTTAATGTAATTATTTATTTCAAATATAGAAATTTTAATTTTCGGAAATATGTAAATAAAAGTAATAATTATAAAAGTAATTAAATTTTATTGAAAATTAAAAAAAAATTGTAAGAATTACTTTTTAAAAATGTTTTAATTTAATGTTTAAAAGATAATTCTTAATAATTCTCATTTTCAAATTTTTAATTAATTAAATAAAATTTTAGCTTTTAGAAATTTTTATATGAATTACTTTTATTAAATTTTTGAAAAATTATTGTGACATGATTTTTAAAGTATGCATGTAGAAAAAGTCTGATTTTTTTCCTCGGTCTCCCCTACAAAATGTAAACTTTTACTCAACTGTAAAGAGAAATAAAAACTTGTTGAAAATTGAAAGGATATTCATATCAATAATTAGAAATAAGAAAGAAAAAAATTTAAATACTCTGTAAAAAATTAGTAAAGAAGTTTACTAATTGTGATTTGTGACTGACTTTTTGCGTTGAATTATTAAATTTAACATCCAGGGATATTCGGATTCGGATAGGACTTCTGTAGGATTTATTGAATATCCGTGAGTAATTTATGAAAAAATGAAAAATTTACTTTGCTTATATTTTGTTACTGTTAATTAAATATTTACTATTAAAATTTGTGCAAATATGTAGCGAGAACCCAACCAGTGCTCACAGATGTACTACTAAAAATTTCAATTGTTAATAACTTTTACGAAAAATTCTTTTTGACCTCACATTTCTTCTTAACTATATTAAGAGTAAAGAAAAAATATTTTGGTTCAAAAAGAAAATTTTTTAGTGTAGGTGATCCGTTTGGCAAATTTTGACCCAGAATTATTTAAGATTCCACCTAAAAAACTGGTCACCACTGATAAGAGAAACTTGACAAATCCTATTAAAAGAAATATTCCACATTTTTCCAAATTTCTGGACAAAAAATCTTCACACTATCAAAATAAGAACCTGCGGACACAGAAACTGCCCAGTTACTAAGAAAAAAAACTAAGCACCAGACCCATTAAAATACACTTTTAGTCAATAACTTATAGTGAGGTATTAAAAAAATTTCTATGTTCTATATGGTAAAAAAGAGAAAAAACTGTAAGTAATAGTCTTTTTAAACCATTTCATAATATTTTATTCGTTATTGATTTAGCAGTTTATTTCAAGTTGATAGCGACTCTTACTTGAGAAGATGAGCTGTAAATTCACTGAAAAGTGACTAAACGATTTTTCTGTTCGATCCCCATGCATGCGAATTTTTCATTCTTACTTTTAAGTGTTATTGATAGAGTAATTGTTTATTAGTCTTAAATATTTGAATAAACACAAAAATATAAATAAATATGTGATTATAAATAAAATAACAAGAGCCAGGAAAAATTATATTTTTTCTAGATTTTGATCAGAAAATTGTCCAGTTATTAGTCAATTGCCTGCTAGTCACTGGACAGATTTACTAATGTGAGACTCTTAAAGCATAGCGTTCCATTATAATCAGTCTCTTGCCAGTTACTTGCCAGTATCTAAAAACTTCGTAGTTACTGGTCTGTATTGAATATAAATTTCCATCTGGGAGTTAAAGTAATTACTTTTTAGTTGAAAAACGAAATTTAACACTAGAAATTAATCAAAATATTTAACATAACATAATAAAAAAAATATTTTTAACAGGAAATAAATTTATACAAAGTTTTTTTATTTTTACATATTTTTGACATTTTTAATTGTAAGTAAAAATTATTTC
Source organism: Leptopilina syphax (assembly GCA_032872505.1). Classification (NCBI taxonomy): domain Eukaryota; kingdom Metazoa; phylum Arthropoda; class Insecta; order Hymenoptera; family Figitidae; genus Leptopilina; species Leptopilina syphax. Next base: position 39,407,973 of record CM065468.1, on the reverse strand, counting down.
TTTTAACTAATATTAAAATATTTTATTAGGTTATCTAGTGTACTGTTTATTTTATCATTAAATTAAAAAAATTTTATTTTCAACAAATTTACGGAATTTAAAATTTAATAAAAAAATGTATTAAATCTGATATACCTACAAGTTAATTAAATTAATAAAGTATAATAATATTAATTATTACAATTACTTAACATTTAACAAAATCATTAAATTTTTGAAAAATTTTGATAATTAATTATACATATATGTAAAAATTGACGTTAAATTGATTGAAGATTCCGCTTTGGGCAGTTTTGACAAAAAATTGTATCTATTATACAACAGAGCAATTCCATGGTAAGTGATCATAGAAATTTATATCCAGTAATGGGATTTGAATGAAACTGTGCTTTATTGTTCTTTTGGATACAACTAAAAAAATAGTGAAAACATTTTTGAAAAAATATTTATAAATATAGGAGATATATAACTTTGAAATTTTTTAGCATTTTTCCTTTAAAACCATATAACTTTTTTTAATAAAAGATATTGAGTTAAATTTTTTTTAAATTGTTAATAAAAAGTCAGTTTTCACCAAAAAAATTTTGAAAGAAAATTTATTCGATAGTTTGTTGAGATTAAAGGAAAAAGATTTATTTTGGTTATTTTTTTGTGGTGGTAGTTACCACTTACCTCTTAGTGTTCTATGAGTTTCAAAATGGGATCTGCACAACTTTTTGGGAAATAAATAAAAATGTTCAATTCTTGGTTGTAGGTTACCTTTCTAGCTTAACATGAAACAAACGAGCATCTGTTGCAAGATTTTAAAATTGAGCAATATATTCGCATTGCTTAACAATAAAAATTTGTCCCACAGCATGGAACATTTTTATATTTTTCTCGGAAAGTTATGCAGAACCCATTTTGAAACTCAGAGCACTTAGAGGTAGATATATACTACCACCATAAAGGAAACAACCAAAATAAAAGTGAATTTTTTTCAAAAATGTTCAAAAATTTCAAAGTTGTATATCTCCAATGTTTATGAATATTTTTCGAAAAATGTTTCACAATTCATTTTAGTTGCAATGAAGAGAACAATAAAACATAGTTTTATCCAAATCCCATACTAGAAGAAAATTTCTATGATCACTTATACTATGGCATTGCTGAGTTAACAAAATTCTCGGTTTGACATGAAGTTCCCTTTTGTTTGTTATCAATTGAAGTCTTGGACTATTTCAGAGTTAGTTGACACCCTGCATCTTTGGAATTTATATTACACTTTTTTATAACAATTATATGCTACACTTAAAAAGCAATAAAAGATTAATTATTTTTGATTCGAATACTTTAAAAAGTATGTGTCATATATTCAAATAGGATATTATTAGTAGTTACTATTAATAGTATTACAATTAGTTCTGATGTTTTGATGAAGTATAGATACAAATGAAATAACGTAGTCACGAAGTAACGTTGTCTGTTCCTAGTGCAGATCAATTTCGAATTCCAATGGTTCAAGATTACCTATAAAAAATAAGTCAGCTATAATAAAATTTAATTATATTATAAATTAGTAATTGATGTAATTTACGAAATATAATAATTAACTAATTTGTTTGTAATATATTAGCAAATGTTACTTGAAGCGGAAACAAAGTAAAGGTATTTAAAATTATTAATTTATATACTTTGAATCAAACATTTCTTTTTTATTAGTTTAATTTCGGGTCGACACGAAACTAAATTAAAAGTAAATTTTTAATTTAGTTTTGTTCAGCATTGGTCTCTGGTAATTGGCAATGAATTAAGATCAATATTGTCAACTATATTATCAAGAATTGAGTCTTCTCAAATATTTTGTTTCCTTTATAAATTTTTAAATCACCACTAATTTTAATTAAAAACCTTAAGGGCCGGTTCTATGACTGTATGAACCATAATTTATATCGATAAACTCGTTACATAAAATTTCTTGGATACTTTTATTTCAGAAAATTCAAAGCGCAGTGCAGTTTTTCATTGAACAAGTTCAGGGTTGCCACAAAAAATTTGACTTTCTTTTTCCCTAACTTTTCCCTGATTTATAGACAATTTTTTGACTTTTCCCCTGACCCTATAAAAATATTTTGATTTACCTACTCTAAAAATTATTAGATACTCAAAAAAATGTTATATCGCATTTATTCACAAAGCTTTTTCATCATTTCAATTCAATTAGGGGAGAGTGAGACAAAATGGGTTATCTTTTGGAAATTGGCTGTTTATAGAGAACAAAACGAATAAACCGATTCAACAAATCATGAGGTTTGTTCTTTGTACACTTAGTTTTGAGAAAATTATGATAATTACGGGGGAAAAATTTTTTTGAAATAACTTGTATCGTATTTTCTGAGAAATTGCTAAAACCACATTTTGCCCCACGGATGAAGCAAAATGGGGTGGTATCAAATTACTATACAGAACAAGGTAATTGTATTTGAAATTTTTGAGGTAATTTACATAGGTGTAATATACGTAACACACTCATGTAATTTATGTGACGTATATTACGCTCGCAAAGTTTGGGGTACCGCATTCGAGCTGCCTACCCCATTTTGACCCACTCTCCCATAGTATTTCCTAAAATTTTTATTTAAAATTCTTCCTTAAATCAATTATTTGTAATAACTTTTAAAACAGTTCTTTGAGAATTTTCAAATTCATTTGTTCACAATTTAATTTTACAAAATTTCGATTATTCGGAAATGCTTCAATTGAATATAATATAAGTTTAGATAATAAAAACTTCAAATAATTTAAATATAGAAATTTAATTAGTACAAATAAGTTGTAATTTTCATAAATTTATTAGTCAAATTTACTCATTATTCAAAAGTAAATTTTTACTTATAAATTAATAAAAAATACTATTTATTAGTAAAATTTGCTAATTCACAATCAAGAAACACATTTATTTAACATTTTTAATGTAATATATAAATAATTCAATTCACAACTAAAAATATATTAAAAATAATTTTAAAAAATTTGAATTCTTTCAAGGAAATTTGTTAATATTTGCGAAAATAATTTAATTGTTTCAAAGAATTAATGAATTAAAATTTTTTAAAAATGAACAATTGTTTTCTAGAATTATATAAAAATTGTGTTGAAAATAATAGAATTGCTGTAAAGAATTTTGTAATTTATAAAAATAATTAAATTCTTTTGAGTACTTGAATGCAATTTGAATATTAGAAATAATTTAATTCTTGTAAACAATTTTTTCAACAATTGATTTTCTTTTCATGAATTTAAACAATTTTTTTTAAATAATGACATTTTTCGAAAAATTTTATTAAAATTGTATTTAAAATTATGAAAATTCTGTGATAAGTTTTATTATTTATGAAACTAATTTAATTCCTAAACAGAATATTATTATTAATAAAAATAATTAAATCTCATCTTTAAAAAATTTTATGATTTTTGAAAATAATGGAATTATTGCAAAACAATTTATAAAAAATTTTAAAATTATTAAATGTTTGCGTCGAATTTTATCAAAAAATTTTTTTTTAAATAATTCAATTAATTTCTTTGGAAAATTTTATGAAAATAATAGATATTAAAAATCATTGAATTAAGGAAAATTTTTGAAAATAATTGAAATTTTGCTAAGAATTTTTAAAAAATTTTTGAACATAATAATTGAATTCCTGCGAGGAATTTTATTACTTTTGAAAGTAATTGAATTTCTGCAATCATAGTAACTTCTCCACAATTCAATTTTGTTAGTGTTTTTAACTACAATTCTTCGATGAATCCATTATTTTCAATTATTTTTTTAATATTTGTTAAAAAATTTAACTTATATCAGAAGAATTGGAATTAGTAATTTATTAAATTTTTATATTTTTGGTCCTACAAACTTAAAACGCGTTTTTCTCGAAATTGCAAATATTCTATTTATTTACACTATTATTTTGACACTTTTCAACGAAATAACTTGAGATTTGGTCAGCATGTTCCTTGAATTTGTAGTTTTCGTATGAACTAGAATTGTTAAGATCCATTAATATTTAGAAAAGTTATAAACAATTTAAGTTGCAAAATTATGGTAAAAAAATTCAAAAAGTCTGTAATTCGGTTGTTTTTCAATGAATATTTCTGATTCTAGTTCACACGATAGCCAAAATGGTATAGATTAAGAAACTTTTTTATTTTTCATTTCGGATTAACCGTTTCAAAGAAAAGTGTAAACAACTTTTAGAGAGGACCACTTTTGGCAGCCTTTTTCTAAGACATGATTAAAAAAAAAAAATCAAAATTGTTTTTACTTACTCTGAGGCCTGAATTTTGTTGTAAAAAAATTTTATGTAATAAATATTTTTTTTCTATGAAAAAAAAATCTTTGAAAAAAACCTTAAAATCAGTGGAGTCTCCCCTTAAATAATTTCTAAATAGTAATTTTATGATAGTCCATTATGTTAGAAATGTCAAACAAAAAATTCACCGAAAATTAAAAATTTTCTTATTAATTCCAAAAATTTAATGTTTTCCAGTACTTTTAATAAAAATCCCTTACTTTTCCCTGACCTGTAGCAACATTGAAATAATTCCGTTAATAGTAATTATTAATACCTACCTACAATATTTTTCTGTATAAATTAATTATATATTATTCTTAATAAAGGAAAATTCATTAATTTCATTTCGTATTCTAGAAAGTAGTGGAATTTCACTAATACTGATTTAGAGATCATGAAATTAAATTTTTCGAAAAATTTAATTTTTGAAAAACGCTTAAATTTTTATTTATTTGAATTTAATAAATCCTTTTTCATTTTCTCAAAACAAATTATCAAAGATACATCTATTTTTCTACCTCTAGAGTGGTGTTACCCCTTAAAAAATATTCGAATAATTGAAATTTTAAAAAAATTCAAATTTTAATAATTACAATTTTTTACTGTAGTTGAACTTTCACTTTTGGTTTAATAAATATACCTTGAAAGTTTTTTTTAAATTTAATAAAAATAGTTGATTTTGAGAGGATATCATGTTACAAATTCCAAAAAAGTAATTAAATTCATATCTTTAAAGTAAGTTTGAAGAAGCTAAAGTAGGTGCGTATCAGAATATTTTTGGGTCATGAAAAAAGTCTAATTTCTAATAAGAAATCAAATTATGTGATCTATAAATATATGAGACATCCCCTTAATAATACATAAAAGTTTAAATTTTGAAATACCTGTTACATAAGTATTAGTCAGTCTCCCAAACATTGCATAAAGGTGTGGCTGCAAGATTTTCTGCTATTGGAATTAAAAATCCTGGGCTTCTTATTTCGCTGAATGATATGAAGTGTTTCTCTTGAACTTCAATAAGGCGCTGCATGTGTGGTACTCTATAAGCATTTCCATTGCTACGTAAGAGTATGCCAATTACACCAGCAACAACATCATTTCCGTACATATATGATAGTATTTTCTCTATTATGAAGAATCTAGAGTCTTTGCTAAATACAATAAAATTACAAAACTTTGTTCTTTTATTAGTGCGAATTCTGTATTCAGTGCCGTGAATACAAGCTTTTTTAAAACTCTCTATATGTCTATCTGGAGCAATAATTTGACCTGTAGCTCTTACTAAATTGACTTCTTCCTCTGAAGGATAGCGAAATTTTCTTCTCCCCAAACCAACAAAATAGTGTCCTTGTGCCATTCCTTGAACGGGTAAATTTGGAATTTTTAAAAGACGACTAATCTCTTCTCTAGTTATATCTGCAATTTGTACTTGCCTCGATGCTACAATAACGAATTTTTTCATGAAAAATCTGCTTACTACTTGGTCTGCTTTGTGGTAGGGACTTTTTATGGAATCAGTAATTCTTCGGTTCATGGATTCAAATGGAAGGGAAGAATACACCCACAAAGGTCCCCAATTGCGAACGCAGTTGACAAGGTGAGTAAGGAGGTGAACGTTATACACCATGTTCTTTAAATTGTAGTTAGTCTGATATTCGTCAACAAAATCTGTGAGTAAATTTTGAGCTAAATCCAATTGAAGTTCACTTATTGAATCAGAATTCAGAATGTAAATGGCTTTGACAAGCTTTTCTAGATGAGTTACATATCTTGCTGGCAAAATTCCGTCCAGACATGGTAACGCGTAATATAAAAGCCAGTTTCTCCATTCTGTTGCTTTCCACATCTTATATAACAGTATACTTCGCGGTGATCTTGCTATTCTTGTTGGAGGTGTAATTGATATTAACTTGTCATTTATAGCTGCTGTTGAATCTGGATCTCCAATATACCAATCTTCATTGGCATCAGTGAACCACCGTACCACTAAACGTTTTGCAACACCAAGGTACACGTTGTGAGCACAATCTACAGGAACACCCTCTACGAGATCAAATTGTGGCAGTCTCGTTAAAGATGAAATTCCTTTCACGCCATTTACAATTTCTCCTCTTTGAAGTGCACGTAGTCCATCCTCACGTATAGATGCATTCGAACGTAATTGATAATTACCTACTCTATACACCCAAATATGATGAACTCTTTCACCTTCCGCAAGGCAATAGGTACATCCACATCTGCCGTTGTATCTCTTCATCCGTAAAGCGTCGGGCCTTGCAACTGAATCTGCTATGAAGATGGTTGTAATAAATCGACTAATTACCTCGACGTCTCCATCTGGTCTCCAAGAAATTCCATTTTCGTAGAGATCTCTAAGTTCATCGCATATTGGACGTAGTAAACTGTTCATTGATGGATGTGAGTTTGATACCCATAATCCTGCTAAAAACATATTGTGTTTTCTTGCATGAGGCGAAAGTTCGTTTAGTTGTAATATCACAGGATATGATGTTGCAGGAGAAGACTTAGTCAGTTTCACACCATCGGTCCAAAGAGATAAAGAGAAATTATTATCATTGGATAAAAAGTTTCCAGGATTTCTTAAGTGCTTATATTGTTCACCATCAAAAATGTCTTCAATGTTATTGTTGTTTACTTTGACTCTGGTGTTACGGTACCTTAAGGATGCTGCAATATTTGGGGTTTTTAAAAGATCTTCTAATTGAGGAGCTAGACGTATGCGTACGAAGGTTGCAATGTGGGATTTATCGAGTTCAGGACCACAAGCTCCACAACGACATACTCTTTCAACGACATTCTCTATTCCTATCTGATCTTTACATTTCGAACAGAATAGTTCGTAAGATAAATTTTCGGTATTTCGACCTAGAGTCTTCCACAAAGCTGGTTTATTTGTAGGTAAATTAATAAATCTGTATGACTTCTTTAACCACGTTAATTCATCCAACACCTGCTCATAAGTATTGCAGTGTCGTATGGTCCGACTTAGCAGGACTAAAAGTTGATCAATAGCTCTTATATCGTCGTTACAATGCAGTGGTACACGCAAACCTTCAGTGTCTATACCTTTGAATAGAGTTTCCTGACGACCTTCCCTTTCTTGTCCTTCATTTTCATTAATTGCTGCATCGTTATCAATTTGCATCTCATCTTCATTTACGTCATTGACTCTTAATTCTGCATCTGCATCATCATTAATTATCTCTATATTTTCTATATAATTATCTTGTTCCTCGTTTTCATCATCACTTCTTTCTTCTTCATCATCGCCAAAAATTTCGTCATTATCATCATCATCGTCAAAATCATCCACAGAATTTTCTTCATCGTCACTATCATCAAATTCATCCATATTTTCGTCTCTTAATTCTGCCATTAAAATATTATTTACAATTTCCTTTCAGATTCTGAAATAAAATAATTCGAAATTTTAATAAAAAATGAAAAGTTAAAATTATTTTCTATATAATAATTATTTTTTATCATTATTCTTATTCTTATTTTCATATTGTTAGTATAATTATTTGCTTTTCCGATATAATGTAATATATGGTTCATACCAGTTTAAAAACTTCAAAAAACTGAATTTTTTCTAGAAAGATTTCGAAAATAAAACATCTCAAAAATTTTGTTTAAAAATTTTAGAAAGATCAGAGCACTCTATATTTTTTATGTTATGTTAGCTCATACATAAGCATTGTAACTGCACAACAAAAACTTTAAAGGCATATTTCTTTAAACAACTTATTTCGTACTGTGAAAAATTCTTCTTAGCAACTATTGAACCGTTTCTAATAAAATGTTTTAATTTTAACTATTTTTTTAAATCAAAAATCTGTTTCAAAAAAATTCCTATTTTCTAGCACCTTCATTTAAAGAAGATCAATTGAACTCTCATTTTATTATTTTTTCATAAAAATAATGAGTGGTTTTAAATAGAACGATAACTGCAGTCTTACTCAATCTAAAGCTTATTGATTTTAGTGATTCTAGTTTTTCAAATCTAAAAATAGCTGTAACGTCACTGCAAGATTACAGTGTAAACTTGCCTCAACCTTACAGTAATATTACAGTGTAAGCTCACTGTGATTTTATTGTAAGATTACTGTGAGCTAATTGCAAGCTTACAAGTAACCTTACTGTTTTATTTAAAATAAAATAATTTTTTAACAAATTGATTTTTATTATGGCAAAAAGTTATAGCTAGTATATACAGATTAAAGATTAGGGAAATAGTGTAGATCCCCTGGGGCAAGCTGATATTTTTCAATTTTTGAAAGCCTATTAGCCTCACCTTTTAGACAAATAGGTTAATACATTGTCAATGACATATATCTATAATTCAGTAAAACTGCCATGACAACACTCGTCATTAAAAAAATTTTATTGGAAAAAATAAAGATTTCATAGTTTGGATGTAAGAAGTTGTCAAAAGCTTTCACGGCCTAAATAAAGCATATTTAATATTGATACACTGCTATTTTTTCAATTTAGTCTCATTTTCCAATAATTCGGGTAAAATGATCCCACGGATCATATTAACCATATCATGGGAATCATCTTGGACATCCCGGTGTCCAAAATGATCCTTTTGTTAAGGTTTCAGAAAAATTAATATATTGATTTTCTTTTTGAATAATTTTTCTTTCTTTTAGGGGAATCGAGATGATTCCGTACACCTTTACGCTAAGTTTAAAAAAAAGTATTACGCATTGGTAAAAGTTAAAAAATTCTACTGCGGCAAGGAAAAAAATTTCGCGATGCGAAAAACTTTCAAATAGTTGTAATTTGAAACATACGATTAAAAAAATTAATAATACGCATTTCAGGGTTGAAAGACAACAAGTCTTTTAAATAAAATGAATATCGCGACTCTGGCGATATTGCCAATATCGCAATATTTTTCCATGAGACAAATTCATGTCAGTTGATCATAAGATGGAAGCTCACGGTGATTCTACTACGCAACCTTACCATGATGCGGACATATCACGATTGCTCTAAGTTTACCTTGAATTTACTGACGAAGTTCACGAATATCGCTAGAAACCTCAAAAAAAGCTTACAGCAAGATAATGTGTTCTGTTGGTTAAGACATTTGAATAATATTTAACATACATTTGTTTGTATTGTTTATTTATGCTGTTTTCTTTGATAAGTTATTTAAATTATACAATCGAGGATGAAAGTGGTATGGTAATGTGCTTTATTCTTTCAAGTAAAATTTATTTTGAGTCTTTCGTTCTATAAAATTGTTAAACCATTTCTTTCATCAACTTGTCATACATATGGGTAAATCTAAAAAACCGTCAAATTTTATGTGATTTTGCTTCATTTCCTTGTGTGAGCCATACGTCAACCTCGTTTCTTCTGGATGAAATTCAGTTTTCAGTACTTGAGCCATAAAAAAGGTAGGAGTGGTTAATTGAATGTATGTATTTATTATATGCGACTTAGGAGTTAGTGAATAATTGAAAAAATTAAATGGGTGATTTTTAGGAGATGAAAAATTGAACTAAACATAACTTTTGAAGCAATTTATGTATCAGTATATTTTGTGTATTATCAGTTTCTATAAATATACATTTCAAATATACTAGGTAAAAAAAGTGTGCGGTAAAGAATAGCAAAACGGTGAGTACTTAAAAAGGTGTGACTGTACGTTCCACTATCATGAAATTTTTAGGTTTTTTGTATGCAGTTTTTAAAGCATTTCATTTTTAAACAGTATTCGAAAAACTATTATGGATAATTTGGTATGTTAGCAAAAGGTGTGCCTTTAGAATAAGTTGTGTTTAGTATTTTACATCGTAGGTTATTCATTGCATACTAAAAACTTATGTTTCGTCTTACTTTTAAATCAATTGATGAAAATTAATTAAATTAATATTTTCTGACTCGATGAATGACTTTGAGTAAAATAATGTGAGCAATGAATGAGTGCTCACAAATATAAAATTTTTTCTTCTTTTGTTAAGTATGGTCAGGTTTTTTTAATTTGCCCATATATTATACTTTTCGGATAGAAGATATAGAAGCTAGGATATTACAATGGACATAGTTTACAATAAGAGCAATAATAAATTGTTCAGTCTTGTCTTTTATTATTCTTTTAAGTAATTGTTAAATATTTTAAATATATTAATGAATGTTAAATAATTAGTACACGAAATATTAAATATAAGGTTTACGTAGTCAAACAAACATACAGATAAAAGAATAGACATAGAATAAATACATAAAATAAAGCATAATTGAAATTAATGTACCTTTCATACCCTAATTTATAAACTGGTAAATTCTTTACAGATAAAGAAAAAATGGAAAGAATGAAATTCACGCGTTAAAACTTAAATGTGAAGGGATTAGTTTAGAAAAAGAGTACAAAAATTACGAAGATGATAAGTAATAGAAACAAACAGAAACGCTTTTACCAAAAGTCAACTCCATATTTTAAAAAAGAAAACAAATTATGTTCAGATAAATCAGTACAAATGACATTTGAGATTTCTGTCACATAAAGGAACAAGATTTAAATTTTTGTCAAGAAACAAACAATGATAAATGTTGAAAAATTAAAAATTTAGGACGTAAAATATGAAAGCAATTAAAAAAAAGAAAACATCAATGTGTTTCTAAACTAAAAAGAAGGCTTCATGGTACAACTATAAAATCGAAGTAATCTATTATTGCTCTTGTGACACCATTTCCTCAGCTACTTCTTTTGCATGTTGTATGTTTATTGATGCACTGTTTCTGAAAAAACATTATTACAGTTATTTATATTAGAATTAGAATTTATTTATTTTCTCCAAGGAGACCATGAGGACAATAAATTAAATTACATTAGATATATAACCATAGGGTAAGTCCAAGGGAGATGACTATCACTTTTTTTAAGGATTGTAAAAATTATAAAAAAGCTTTTTTTTATTAACTTTTATTGATAATTAAACATTGAACACTTAACTTTAAAATGACGAAAAATAAAACAAAATATTTCCATATAAACAATTTCAAAATTTACATTTATAAAAAGTGCATTCTGTAAAATATTTAAATTATCTATTTCTCCTGTATGGCCATCTCCCCCGAACTTACCCTATATGTTTGAATAATACTAAACATTAATACAATAATCGTATTATAATTAATAATACGATTATTATTATTATTATTATTATTATTATTATTATTATTATTATTATTATTAATATTATATGAATAATTTATTTATATTGTAATTGAAAACTATAAGATGGCGTAATGCAAAACACTTATTTTTTGCCGTTGACATGAAAAAGTGACTTTTTTGTACCAGCTTTGAGTTAATAAAGTAGCACTTTTCAAGGCAGTTTTTGATTTTTCTCTTTTCTGGTTTTATATATAATAATAAAAAATATAATTCATTTTATGTTAATATACCGCCCGTGCAGAATATTTAATAAAGTTTTTAGAATTACTTTTTGTTGTAGAAGCTATTAACAATGAAAGGCAATCATTATTTTAGTTATTTAATAATTTTTTTATTTTAGGGGTTTGACTAGAATTCCTAGCCAGAACCCCAGGTAGGGTGTTCATTAGATTTTAGATAGGGTACTGATCAGGGCCTCGACAGTTTTCCTTGTTTAAATAAAGTGTAATATAAAAATTAAATCTCTAAAATTACTTTTAATAAAAAAATGAACAATTGAAGAATACAATTAAAGGGAGTAATTATACTATCGTTTCAATAATTTTTTTATTTTGTGGGTTTGACCACCAGAATTTCTGGCCAAAACCCCAAGTGAGGTGTTCACTAGATATTAAATAGGGCTCTGATCAGGGCCTCGACAGTTTTCCTCGTTTGAATAAAGTGTAAATGAATTAAGTTTTTTAAATTAGTTCCCATAATAAAATTATAAACAATTGAAGAAATTAATTAAACGGAGTAATTATACAACATTTTTAAGAATTTTTTTATCTTATGGGTTTGACCAGAAATTCTGGCCAAAACCCTAAGTGGGGTGTTCACTAGTAATGAAATAGGGCTCTGATCCTCGTTTTCCTCGTTTTAAAAGCATGTAAATAAATTTAATTTTTTAAATTTAACTTTTTTAAAACAGTTATTTAAGTTAAAAAAGCGTGTTCTTTTAAAACACTTTATAAAATAATTATGGCAATATATTTGGTGGATTCCACGTCAGTTCAACACACTTATTTTCATGACTTGTTGGGATTTGGCTGTAATTTTGTAAATTCATTACTTTTATAGTGATAAACAACTCCACCAAATATTTTTTCAAAATTTTGAAAATTACCAAAAATATGGCATTTTCAAAATTTTTGTCTTCTTTTCTTGAAAGTGCTATAACTTTGGTTCTAATTAACCGATTTTGGATTTTAAAAAAAGGATTTCTTTGGTTTTAAGTATATTTTAAGTTAAAATTAAAATAAGAAAAAAAAATTCAAAAAAATTTTTTTTTTGAAATTTTGAAAAATTAAAAATCCGTTTTTGAAAAAACATCATCTTCGATTTTTTTCAAAATTTTACTAAATGTTAGGGCAAATGTGCTTTACATGTCCTGTAAGTTTTATCTTGGGATCTCTAAGGGATTCGGAGTAAAAAAATAAAACGTAACCACGCCCAGGTAAAAAAATGAATTTTCTCTAAACTTTGCTAAAATGTTACTATTATTAGTAGAAGTGTAAATAATTATTAATTTTTTTTTAATTTGATAAAATATTTTTTGAATTATGGAGTTTCAAAATTTTGATTTTTTTGAAAATATATTTTTTTCGATTTAATATATTTATAAGTAAAATTAATCAAATTTAAAGTATGAATAGTGGGTTTTAAAGGGGTTTTCACGGGCTATAAGCTGGTGATGAAAAAAAAAGTTGTTTTCTGTCAATTTGACCTTGAAATTCAAGGTCAAATTCTTAATTTCAATATACAGTAGAACCCGGTTAATACGATCCCGTTTAATACGATTTCCCGCTTAAGACGCTCATGTATGGTGGTCCCTGCAATTAAAGACATACTTTTTATATCCCACCTAATACTTTTTCCCGCATAAGACGCATTCTTAGTGCGGTCCCTACAGAATCGTATTAACCAAGTTCTACTGTATCTCAAAATCGGTATTTTTTATTTTTTTCTAACCTATCCCAATCGAAAGCTTACCTTTTTTCATATGAGCCACGTAAAACTCAGAATGGGACCATGGATCTTTTTGAAGAAACTAATTATAAATCATCATTTTCTATGTAAAATAATGATAAATTATTATTTTCCACAAAAATTCTCATGGTCCCACTCTGATTCTTACATGGCTCATAGAAAAAAGGTCACCAGCTTATAGCCCGTGAAAACCCCTTTAAAATCCACTATTCATACTTTAAATTTGATTAATTTTACTAATAAATATATTAAATAAAAAAAAAATATTTTTTTAAAAAAATCAAAATTTTGAAACTCCATAACTTAAAAAAATATTTTATCAAATTCAAAAAAAATTAATATTTACACTTCTACTAATAATAGTAACATTTTAGCAAAGTTTAGAGAAAATTCATTTTTTTACCTGGGCAGGTGAGGAATTTTGCCCCATTTGTTCGTAATTTGTGGTTACGTTTTATTTTTTTACTCCGAATCCCTTTGAGATCCCAAGATAAAACTTACAGGACATGTAAAGCACATTTGCCCTAACATTTAGTAGAATTTTGAAAAAAATCGAAGATGATGTTTTTTCAAAAACGGATTTTTAATTTTTCAAAATTTCAAAAAAAAAATTTTCTTGAATTTTTTTTTCTTATTTTAATTTTAACTTAAAATATACTTAAAACCAAAAAAATCCTTTTTTTAAAATCCAAAATCGGTTAATTAGGACCAAAGTTATAGCACTTTCAAAAAAAGAAGACAAAAATTTTGAAAATGCCATATTTTTGGTAATTTTCAAAATTTTGAAAAAATATTTGGTGGAGTTGTTTATCACTATAAAAGTAATGAATTTACAAAATTACAGCCAAATCCCAACAAGTCATGAAAATAAGTGTGTTGAACTGACGTGGAATCCACCATTTAAAAAACGAAAATACATATATTTTTTTTTCCTTTAAGTACAATATTATAATAAAGTTTATTTATTAATAATAACAACTAAATTATAAATAACGAATAATAATATTAATTAAATAATTAATTACTATACATTTATTTAAAAATAAAAATTATGAATTTAAAAAATAATAATTAATAAACAATTATTAATAAATTATACTTAATGAATTTTAATAATTATTAATTTATAGGATGAATTTATCATTTGGTTTGTATATATATTATATTATTTTAAAAATAATTATTATTTTATATTATATTAGCTTAAAGTGAGAAAATGATTCGGAGAGATTGTTAAATTTAACACCTTCAATATTTAATAACTATTTTTTAAACATAATTAATAAATTTGAATAAAATATTTATTCAATAAATATTCATTATTACTTATACATTTGAAAACAAAAATTATAACCTTTATAATTAATATTATAAAATTAAAGAAGCAGAAAGGAGCGACAACCTCCAAAAGAAAAATGAATTAATCATAAAACTAAGAATTATATTTTTCAAAAATTTTTAAGTTTTTCTATTCTTGAAATTATATTATTTTTATCATTTTCACTTTTAAATTAGTCAAAATGACTATAATACCTCATTATGTTAGGTATAAATATATATGTTGTATATATAATGAATATGTTCATTATGTTTCTAATATAATAATATTTTTAATTACAGTAATTTTATTGTAATTACTTTTGAATAAAATTAACCTCACAAAATAGGTCAGTTTCTCTACCCAGAGCCACACCAGAGATCGGGAAAACTGTCCAGTACCCTATCAGGCCCATATTTTAATTTCTGCACGGGCGGTCATGCCCGTCCTCGACGGGTTTTATTTTCTAAATATAGTTAATTTAGAAATTTTGTTTATAACCTTACTGAAAATCACCACATGGGAATCATCATGGGATCCTATGTCAAATCTATGTTAAATTCCGACTTTCATAAAGGAGAAATCATATGGATTCCTATCTAAAACCTTACAGGTAATTGAGACACTATTGTATGTAGGACAATACATATACATGGGAAGTTTGAAACGTTTGTCTATGCATAAAACTATATAAATCCATGCACATTTGACATTTCTCATCCCGTGTAGAAATTTCCCTACTATGGCC
Source organism: Leptopilina syphax (assembly GCA_032872505.1). Taxonomy (NCBI): domain Eukaryota; kingdom Metazoa; phylum Arthropoda; class Insecta; order Hymenoptera; family Figitidae; genus Leptopilina; species Leptopilina syphax. Next base: position 39,392,389 of record CM065468.1, on the reverse strand, counting down.
ATATTAGGGAATGAAACACACGGCCCGACCTGGGCCAGATCGGGGCGACGATCAAATGTGGATTTCCTGATCAGGGCCATGTCGGGCCGTGTGTTTCATTTCCTAATAGGGAAGGCCCGATCTGTCCCTGATCTGGACCATAGCGAAATTTCTACACGGGATGCAGAATCTAATGTGAATTACACTTACATTTCTAGAGAATAATTTTCTCATATTGTTCCTCATGTAAAATCTTTTTCCACTTTTTTAATTTTCCCATATTGAATCTTACATCAAATCCCATGTAATAGTACATTGTACAACTAGTGGTAAAATCATTCTTTCACCACGAGTTGTACATAAAGTTTTCCCTAACACCTTGCGATGAAATGCATGGTACATGTTTTTATAATTGTATCCAACAATTTGATTTTTAATAACATTTTAGGTTGCTTTGGAAATTTTATATAAGTTAATAAATAGTAAACACAATAAATAATGGGTACAAATAAGTTAGCTATTTAGTTAGTTTGTTTAGTTAGTTAATTTAGATAGTTTATTTCGTTAATTAGTTTGTTTGTAAGTTAATTTAGTTACTTAGTTCGTTAGTTTAATTAGTTTAGTTAGTCAGTCAGTTAGTTAGTTAATTTAGTTAGTTCGTTTCTTTAGCTAGATAGTTTAGTTAATTTGGTTAGTTTGTAAGTTAGCTAATTTAGTTACTTAGATCGTTAGTTTCTTTAGTTAGTTAGTTAGTTAGTAAAATTTTATTCCGTCAAAAATAATATCAGGATGGATTATTTTAATCTTTTAAAATAAAAATAACAATAACCCCAGTAGCACGTAATATTACAGCGATATTGAGACCGTCGCCTTAACTCCATATCCCTACTAAATATTCCCAGAAGGGATTTTTCACAGGATTTTATATGAGATTGAAATAGATTTTCATATAAGGTTCGACATAGAATTTCATGTGATATTTCACATAGGATTACATGACATATTTCTCATCCAGTTTTACATGGGAATCCATATGGTTTCCTTTATGAAAGTGGGATTTTACATAGTTTTTAACTTAGTATCCCCTGTATATTGTCATGTGGGGATTTTCAAAAGGAAAATTAATTTAAACTCCTGGATTGATTCATCCGTTTAGTTAAAAATTAAAATAAAAATTTTAATTCATTAATAAGAATTTGTTATTTATATTTAAAGTCAGTTCTAAAATATTTCTAGAGTTTAAAAATAAGAAAATTTTGATCCTCAAATTACAATTTGTCCTAATATAATCTTCTTTTAAAAAAATTGAAAATCGTCACGAATGCAAAGCTTCCTCATGAGGAAGCAAAATTTATTAAAGATTTGTTTGCAAAGTTTAGTGACAATTGAGTAAAGATTTAAATGTTCCACTTCAATAAATTTTTAATTAAATTTTCTTAAAAATTTCCTGAATATTTAAATTAAATTTTTGACTTCTCTCTTAAAGGCGAAAATGTAACTTAAAACTTTCCTGAAAATTTAAATTAAATTTTCGCCTATATACAGTAGGCGAGAATTTTTTTTAATTTTCAGGAAAGTTTCGGTGCTGCATGGGTTCAGACATCTATTAAATTTAATTTTTTATACTTACTGATTTATTTTGGAATTATAACGCTGGTTAGCCAAAATTTTTTGAGCATATTGCTTTATTTTTTTCAAACTCCAAGTATCCGGATTTAGTTTGGATAATGGAATATCTTTATTTTCTTTTAATTTTTTTGCCACATCTGAAATGCAGAAAAAGAGTAATAAAGAATATAATAATATATTATTAATAAGATACTAAATTGTTGAAAGCTTTAAATTTTCTTGTATTTTTTTCTCACAGTAAAATTTTAAAGACACCCAATAGGAAAAGTACAATACAACAGATATCACTGACATGACGCAGAAGTGACAATTATGTCTATTATTAAAAAAATTAGAAAATTTTTTAAAATTATTATTACTACTATTATTAATATTAATATAAGTAAAAAATAGACAATAAACTTTTATAAACTTTCTAGTTATTATTTCTTTCAAGTAGGTACATGTAATGAAAAGCAATTTTGGCAAAGAGCGTTATTAACAATTTTTCTATGCTCATTGCTCAGCCGGTACTTGACGCCGAGGCTTGCCTGAGATTTAAAGAAACAAAAATTATGTCCTGCACCAGCACTAATTCTCAAGGCTCGGCTTGACTACGACTGTGTACTAAGCCAATAGTAAGCATCGGCACTATATTTTCATTTACCATTGTGGTAGATTCAGTTTGTAATTTTAAAAAATAGTAAATTAATTATTAATTATTTATTTTGTGTTTGTGAAATAATTTAATTCTTGAAGTTGAACTCTAAGAAGGATAGATTTAAAAAAGAATTTCAATTACAATTTTATAAAATAATTGATTACTACTAAATCTGAATATGAACAATTTAATATATTAAAAGTCATAAGGCACCCTCTCGTTGAATTAGAGTATGTGCACTTATTGAATAAAGATTCATTATGTAAACATTTTTAGGTGAGTAATTAAACTTTAAAAGGTATCAAATTAAACTTTTTGTGGTCTGAATTTTGAGTAAATTTAATTTAAAACTTATAAAGAGGTAACGAAAATTCTCCTTACCCAAACTTTTTGTGTATCATAATTTTAATAAAAAAGATAACAGATTTTTCTAGTTGTTTTTACGAATTTCAAAGCCACTAAGTACTTGAAGTTTGACTCTTTGCGCCATACATTTTTTTATTAGGAATGCTGGTTACAACTCTATCAAGAAATTTTCGAAATTCAAAATGATGGATCCAATATGACGGATGGTTTTTTAAAAATTCATCGGATCTACTTAAATGCATTAATTGGGACTTTTGAGGGTCGGAGATTTTTAATGTCACTGATCACTGTAAATACTTTCAAACTAAAATATCATAGTATATATATGTAGTGGGAGGTAATGAGAGTGCCCTTTTGCGCTTCGGCTGATTTCGGTGTGTGACCAAGGTTTGTGATAAGAAAAAACGATCGTAAGAATGTCGAATGAATAAGGTAGTTGATAGCTCGCCGCTCTCGTAATAACATGTTTCTTAATTGTCTGTATATTTTAATTTGATTGACTTAACTTCGGGCACTTAAAGTGGGCGCAAAGTAACTGATTCTCGCCCGGGGCCGGGAAAGCGGGCGCAAAAGTACTTTCACGCCCGCTTGCTGTTCTTTTGCGCCCGCTTCGCTCGTGCCCTCAATGCCATACTTTTCATGCAGTTAGAACAAAAAATTATGTTCGCAACATGGGCGCAAAGGTGATTACGACTTTGGCGAGATTTTGGGACCTCGGGGACACTTTCGCACCCTCGGCTTCGCCTCGGGCGCGAAAATTTCCCCTCGGTCCCTTCATCTCGCCATCGCCGCAATCACCTATTTTGCGCCCTTGATACGATAATAACTATTATATATTTTGTCTGTACTTGCTTGTGTTTTATTGTATTTAACATCCTACAAATTGGGGGCTCGTCCGGATATTAAAAAAAACGCGAGTGTAACAGGTGCACAAACTGTAATAGTGCAGTGCTGTGAAAGATGGCAACGATTAATGAACTAAATGTGGAAATAGATTCTTTAAGTGCAGTAAAGTTGAGAGAAAAATTGGCCGAGTTAGGAGAGCCAACAGTGGGTAGTGTTGCAGTGTTAATAGAGCGGCTAAGAAAGATTGTAAACGACGCTAAAGACTAAGCTACCAACAAAAATGACGATGGGAACAAAGACGCTAACGAAGAGAACGATGAAGACGACGAAGAAGACGATGATGTCGACATCAATACATTGACGCTAAAAGAACTCAGGTTCAGATTAAAGAGGTTGGGTTTAAAGACCACAGGAAATAAATCTGAATTAAAACAACGCTTATCAAGTGCCTTGAAAGATAGCGGCGAAGAAAATGCTTTAGTAGTGATCGAAGATGAACGTGAGAAGGCAGCACGGTTGCAAAATGGTAGTAAAGATGGAACGACAAAGTTTAACGAAGGCCCACAAATTTTCGACAGAAGGCTGCAAACGAAACATGCGCAGAGAGATCTACTAAATGACGATGACTTCAGCAAACACTCAGGAAGGGATGAGCGAAGTGATTCAGTGTTTTTTGATAGAAGAAACTCCCACCCCATGATGTCATTCAGAGATGTGGAAGGTACAGTAGAAGACACCTTTAGTGGGGACGACGGAATAAGTGTGCGAAGATGGATTGATGAATTCGAGGAAATAGCCATGGTTTGCGATTGGAGTGATTCACATAGAGCTGTGTATGCAAGAAGGTTGCTGAAGGGTCCTGCGAAACTTTTTGTCAGTTTCGAAAATTGCAAACATTCTTGGATGGCTATGAAAAAAGCCTTGATTCATGAATTCAGTCCAAAAATTGACAGTCATGATGTACACCGACGATTGCAACAGAGGAAGAAGAGAAGTGATGAATCCTATCATGAATACTGCTATCGGATGCTGGAGATCGCCTCGCAGATCAACATGGAGCAGAGTTTTGAAGTGCAGTACATCGAGGAAGGTTTGGATGGCGATGAGGTTGATAAGACAAATTTGTATGAAGCTAGGGATATACGGGAATTAAAGTCGAAGCTGATAATTTATGAAAAAACAAAGGGTAAATGTAAAGCAAATAATACTAGAAAGGAGCCGTTTCAATTAAATCCAATAACATAAAAATTTAACTGTCATTTAGAATTTTGAAAACTTTGCTACTAAATCATTATAAGCAATCTAAGAAGCCCCCGAGTACAAAATTTTAACTAAATCTGATAAATTTTGAAAAAATAATACCGGATTCGTAATCAGTGACCCCAAAAACCACAGAGTAAAGAGTTTCAAGTGAAGCAGATGAATTTTTATAAATTTCGTTCCGTCATTTTGAATTTCTAAAAAATGATATCAGATTTGTAATCAGTAACTCCGAAAACCCCCAAATAATTAGTTTCGTTGAAATTGACTGAAAATTTTTTTCACAAGTTATTTTTTGCTTAAAAAGTAAAGATTTTAACATTTTTGTTATTTAACAATTAATTAAGTTTTGAATATTTTCATTTAGAAATTCTGGGGAAAATAATGGCTTGAAAGAATGTTTTTTAAATTTTTTAATTTCCCGAAAATAATAGAAAAAAACGAAGTAAAATTTTTGTTTAATTTCATTTAACAAAACAGTTTGTATAAAAAACAAATTTGAGAATACCTTAGTTTTATTATTATATTTCTATGAATTGAAAACTTTCGTAATTTATACTTACTTAAAATATGAAAACAATCTTCATAAGTGACGGGTTTGAAATCTTCAGGCTTAATCCCATCGGGTATTGTACCAGCCACACAACCGTAATCTTCCGGGTCCCAATATCCAAAATTAAGCATTTGAAACAATCTTCCAATGATTTACCATGTTGCGCTTCTTGCAAAAGAAGCTCATTTATCGAAACTTCTGCAATTTTTATCTGAGAACCAAAAAAATGAGTTATATTCAGGTGTATAAAAACATAATGATAATAGAAGACAGATCATGAGAAAAAGGTATTAATAGGTAAGAGTAAAATCAATAAAAGAAAGGTTTCATAATTCTAGAAATAAGTTGCTCATTTTATGATAATTTAGCTTCCTCATCATAATAAACAAAATTTCTTCTAAAGAAAAAATTTTCATAACACGACTAGGGGAGAGTGGGGCAAAATGGGGTACCTCTGTTTCTCCATGATAGATTCTTTTAATTTTTTTATCGTCGATATATATACCATTCAAATTCATAAGAAAATATTATTAATTATGAAGACACTACGAAAAAAAATTGTTTCTGAAAGTTATACAACTTTAAAGTTTTAAGCCTAAAAATACTAATATTACAATGAGTAATTTTCAATAGGATAGATTGTTAAATACTAAAAATACTAATATTAAAATATTACAATGAGTAATTTTCAATAGGATAGATTGTTAAATTGTTTACAACCACTTGGAAACATTACATTTTGTTGTAATATACAGTGCGTGGGTTAAAATGGGGTACCAATGTGTTTGGCCATACTTGGTGTTATACCGCTTTATTGAACTACTTAAAAACATTATATTATACATATTTAAAAACTTCCCGCAGAAGAATCGATTTTTTTTAGACATTTATAATATCGATGTTTCACTTTCAATATTTTTCATTATCGATGCTTTTTTTTGTTAAATTCTAATAAATGTTTACTTCTTTTTTCAAAATAATAAAGAACTCTACTTCTTGATTGTATTTATAATGTCATACAACAAGAATTTAACAAATTACCACCCCATTTTGCCCCACGGGTGGGGCAAAATGGGGTTTTAGCACTTTCTCAGAAAATACGATACAATTTCTTTCAACAATTTTTTTCTCCGCTATTATCATAATTTTCTCAAACCTAAGAGTACAAAGAATAATTCTGATGATTAGTTAAATCGGTTTTATTCGTTTGGTTCCTTGTAAACAGCCAATTACAAAAAGGTACCCCATTTTGCCCTACTCTCCCCTATAATTTTAAAATTGTTCTCAAATCATTGTTTGAAATTTAAACTTTATATATGTCAATTTGTTTTATTTAGAAGAATTATCTCAAAGTGTAAAAATAAGTTTTGAAAATATAAAAAATTTTAATTTTTTGTTAAAAATATAAATAGCGATTACATTGTAAAAACAAGTCTCTAAATGTAAGAAGTTTTGTCTCCACTTTTGAAACATTTGTAGGAGTTTTACCTCGAAATTATTGAGGTAAAACACCTAACAAATTGATAAATGATAAGATACATACCTTTTTATTTACGTTACGTCTTGCTTCATACTCGTTTTGAGAAGTATTCGAAATTTCAAGCAATTTATTTATACCAATCCCTATGGTTTTTAACGATTTTATTGTGCAATTTTCAAAATCACTTGTTTTCTGGGTATTTGATATTTCTTTTAATTTTAAATTTTCTTTTTCTAGTGCCTCAATTTTTTCTTTGGCTTCCATCAATTCATAATCTTCATCTGTCTATTAATTATAAAAAAGTAATAATATACATGTATAAAAAATAAATAATAAAGAATGTTTCTAAATTATACATTCTTTATTGTATATTTTTATACATGAGTAAGTAAAACTCTATATTCAATTATAGAGATTAACATCTTATGACACATATGTCAGACTTTTCTGAAAGTGCTACTATTGAAATTCAATTTTTTTTTTGAAATTATATGGTTTTTTTCTATTGAACTTACTTCATTTCATACGTAAGAATTCATGTTGCACAAAATTAATTGTTGAAAATATGAAAGTTTTTCTTCTTTGAGAGGGGTACACCAGTTGTAACCTTCGAAAAATCTATTTTTTATTTTTTGTATTTTCTAAAAGTATACAATAGGGGAGACTGGGGTAAACCCGCTCACAGGGTAAACCCGCTCACTAGCGATTTTACGCTATGAACTCAACTTAAGATGGAGATATTGGTACTGTGAATAGCACTTAACATTCAACTTATATTAACGAACTTTCGTTTAGTTTCATGAATTCAACATAGAATCAAGAGACGATCAAAATGTTTTTAGAGGTGTCAGAAAAAAAAACGTATTTTGGATTTTTAAGTTTTTTCGATCATTATTTTTGAGTCTTAATTAATCTGGCAAATTTTTTTTGTTGCTATTGGATTTTCCTTCTTTGAAGTACATGTATAGTTTTTATCTTATTTCAAAAAGATTTAATTGAATTTATTCTGAAATGTGAGGAATACACTCGGGGTAAAGCCGCTCACTTAGTTTTAAATTTAAAATTTAGAATAAAATAATTTCACTTATTATATTTCAACAATAACACAATTTATGACTTATTAAAAACCAAAATTGTAACTACATTTCACTTTCTCTTAATAAAATATAACACTATTTAAATCCATAGTTGTAATTCATGAAATCTATGTTTATTATTTATTAAACCAATTTGTTGTTTATAGAATTGTTTATAAAACTTATAAATTATCAATAATAAATCATACTTAAGACGGGAATAAAAAGAACTTTAATATTTAAAAAATAAAAACTGTTCCGTCTTGTAAAGATTAAAGTGAGCGGGTTTACCCTTGGAAAATTGTGATTTCGAAATTTGGTATATGTTTATTAAAAAGTTTCTCTAATAAAACTAAAAAAGATAAATCAAAAACTCTTTTTTATTTTTTTAGCAGAAATCATCAGCTTTTAAAATGATATAAATTAACTTGGATTTTAGAGAATAATTTCCTAGATTTTAGCCGATCTGAAAAAAGTGAGCGGGTTTACCCCAGTCTCCCCTTACAGTGGAACCTCCGATTATCCGAACTAACCTAGGTAAGGCCGGGTTCGGATAATCGAAAGTTCGGATAATTAAAGGTTTTAATGATTTTCATAATTAAAGTAAAAAAAATTGGACAGTTGAACTATATATATTTAATTTAATACATTTTTTAAAGATATATAAGTATATTGTATATGTAAATATATATTAATTTATAATAATAAATTAATAAAACAGAGAATTTATGATTTTCTAAGATTTTTTTTGAGCATTAAATTTTCGTTATATTTGCTGTTGAAAAAATGCTAAAAAGGAAAGGTCCCACGGAAAAATATGAATGATTAAAAAAATAGAGAAAAATAAATGTTAAGGATTCGGAAGTGTCAATAAAAAAGTTCGGATAACAGAAGTTCGGATAAAAAATATGATTTTTGGTTCGGATTAATCGAGGTTCCAGCTGTATTTAGAAATGAGTATTCATTTTTTTATCTATTATAATATGACTCTTTGTGATTTTGAAAAAAAGTTTTTTCTGAACAAAAAAAGTAAATTGAAATTTTAAATGCGTTTTTTCTCAAAATGACATTTTTAAAGACGGTCACTAGTGATTACTCGAAGACAATTAGACCGATTTTACTTCAAATTGAGGATTTACGTGCAATAAGGGGATACGCATGAAAGTGAAAGTCCCCGCGTATTTTTTTAACGAAAAATACCATATCATCGAAAGTTTCTAACAAAAACCATTTATTTTTTTTTTTGAAATTTTAGTTTTATACATGTACTTTTAGGTAATAAATTAGTATTTTTTTAAAAATTTTTATTGGTTTACTAGAAAAAAATTCTTGAAAAAGCTCTTTTTTAGGCCTTACAACTGGTGTACCCCCCTTAAAGAAGATTGATTTTGTTAATTCAATTGGTTAGTTTTATTTATTTCTTCCGTTTTTTTATTAAATATACACACTAATAATAATAAAAAAAATTGAATTTCAATAGTAGCAGTTTTAGAAAAAGTCTGACAATATATGTGTCATATTTACACACTATTCACGTAATTCATAATAAAATTACACTAATCGAAAAATAGTAATTTGCATATTTTAATACTAAATATATTCAGTTTGATTAAAATATAAATCTATAGTAATTCAATATTACTCATAGTTAATTGCAAATTAATTAATATATTTTTTAATGGAGCACTTCACGAATACTGTATAAGATAGTCAGTTAAAAAATATATTTCATTATTACTTGCGTGCTTTTTTCTTTAAAGATGATAATGTTTATATTTTCAATTTTCTCAATTTTTTGTAATTTGTACGCCACGGCACTCCTTATCCTACAAATTAAAAATTTATTACGACTTACAACAAAAGAAATTATATATTTTGGTAATATTATCTGCATTAAAAAAATAATACATTACATGTTCGTTCGCGTTTACAGCCGAAGACGTAAAGGAGTTTCTCGCAAACGTCAACGTAAAAATTTAGCTACTTTGACTTTGTAATACTCACAATACTTTTAATTCCAAAAACCCAAAAATAGCTATTACAGATAGAAAGACTACAGGAGACTAAGAAACATTCATACTTGCTCGACTTGAATAAAAATGGCCACCATTTCATTTGGTTAGAACAAATTAATAGTTTTACTCCCTAGAATGGTCTGCTATCCCTGGTAAAAATTTCGGACTAATTCCGGATTAAATACGGACAGATTAGTTCGGATTAGTCCGAAAATAATCCGCGCTAGTCTGATATCAATCCGAACGAAAACCTGTATCCGAAAACACTCCAGAGTAATCCTGAATGTCTACGAATTCAGTCCGTAATTAGTCCGCAACAATCCAAATTTATGAACCGGTGAAGAATTCTTCTAAAATAAGTACGGAATTATCCGATATCAATATGTAAAAGAATACGGAATCAGTCTTCAATAATCCGAGTTTAATCCAGTAAAAAAACTTAATCCGCAAAATGTCCGGAGCAATCCGAACTCTGTAAGCAGGAAATCCGGTATTAGTCCGCAACAAATTGAAATTAAGTGTGGCAAAATCCTATTCCTAAAGAAGTACGAACAATCCGAAATCTGTATGCTTAGAATCCGAAAATTGTCTGCAACACCCCGGATTTAATCCAACTAAAAAGTATAATCCGAAACAAATACGAAATAATCCGAAATCTGTACACAAAGAATTCGACAAAAAAAATTTCGGAGTAATCCGGTTATATTAGTGTGGATTAGTTCCGATAATTGTACGAAAATGATCCGCGTTAATCTAACATCAATCCGAGTGAAATTGTGAATCCTAAAAAATCAGTCTGGAGTAATCTTAAATGTCTATGAATTAAGTCCGTAATTATTACGCAACAATCCGAAATTATGTCCGTCAAAAAACTCATCTAAAATAAATACGAAATAATCCGAAATCAATATTTAAAGAATACGAATTCAGTCCGCAATAATCCGAACTTAATCCAGTTAAAAGATTTAATCCGAAACAAGTATGGAACAATCCAAAATCTGTATGCAAAAGAATCCGGTAATAGTCAGCGTCAATCCGAATAATATCCGCTCAAAAACACCCCAGTCCGAAAATAAGTCTTATTATTATAATAAATTGTAAATATAATTACCAATCCACAGACAGTTCAATACAATCCACATTCAATCCAATTCAAAGACTTAATCCGGCATGATTTTGGTATAATATTGAATTTGTATATTAAAAACCCAATTTGTATTAATAACGCAGATAAATTCAAAACTATAATTAATTATAATTTCGTATGACAAAAACCATGACCAAAACCAGATTAACTTCCGGATATTTACATAATTTCCCACATTTGCAGAGGGTGTCCGCGTATTTATCAGGAGGGCAAACTTCGGACTAATTTCGGATTCACTGGGTATACGCAACAAACCAGCATTGAGCTTGAATTTATGAGCGAACAAAAACCTGATCACATAAAGCAAGACTGTTTCGGATTAGCTGCCGGATTCACTGGTTGAAACCAACCGGAGTACTACTTCAGAATTTACTAGTCGCATATGCTCTGACTAACTGCAGACTTAAACCAGACTAATTACCGATTCAATAATAGTTATACAAAAAACGGTATTGATTTGAATACTTATTCCCATTGGTACAAAAATATTCCACTAATTTAAAACCGTTACTGTTACGGACAAAATTTCCGGGATTAGTCCGAAATCGGTCTCCCAGCTTTTTTATCAGGGTAATTGACTTATTGTAAATTAATATTTAATTCAGCAAGTCCAATTTTGTTTTTACAAATTACTAGTTTTATTAGTTTTAATCTATGTTTCAATTATTAAAAATGTAACACTGATGTGTTAGTTTTTCTTTTGTAATTTCTTTTCGTAGGCACTTCCACAAATTCTATTATGAATTTGTACTCCTATGCGAGGTGGTATAGTTGGGTTAGTGTATTCGAATTCGGTGCGATATAATTGTTTAGATAGGTTGAATGGTGGAGTTCGAATCCCAAGCCGTTAGAAAATTTAAAGTTAATTGGTAAATAAAATTGCGAATATAGGCTAAATGGAAAAAAATATGTTGAATGTACCATAAAGTAATAATAAATTAATATGTGTAACTTGGTATAATTATTTTTTTTATTCACATGCACTACATTGTGTAGACTATATTTTGACTGTTTCGGGACTAATTCCGGATTCACTAGTTAAAATTTAACTGATTAATTTCGGACTTCATCGGACCAACTCCGTTTTTCACTTGTTGTTCACAATCGTTATAGAGTTCGGATTTTTCCGGATTAATTTCGGGTGACAAAAACCTGACCACCATACCCGCATTGTTGCGGACAAATTTCGGATTAGTCCGAAATCTGTCCGGTTTTTTATCCATGGGATCTAAGTCGCGACATTTTATAAGTTTGTAGATTAATGAAACTATGTTCTTAAATAAAAAGTAAACAATTATTATTTGATTGCTATTTAATATTATAAATTTATATTCTTTTAAAAAATTTATGGAAATTTTTCCTGACTTGTCTTTGTACCTAATTAAATCTTTTTCTTTAAATTTTTTGTTAACCAATTTAAACATATTTTCAAAAACAATGTGAGTTAAAGTTCGAATTATCTCAGTGCTTAAATGGGATACTCTGTTTTGTAAATATCAGTATAAATTATATTTAATACTTTCTTTGGCGTACTTAGCAGTCCTGTTTTATTTCGTTGATAACTTCATATTTTGTGTGAGACAGTATTTATCAAATTCAACTCCGCATTGTCTGTTTGTATGGCTAGTATCTGTAAAATAATAAAAGTCAAATCCTCTTAAAAAAGTTGAATAACTATGCTGAGCAAATCCATAACAACATTTTTTATGTAGTTGGCTAAATCCTCAGAACCGTGTGTACTCTTTAATTTAAACTGAATGGCAACAATATCCAAACTGTGTTTATACTCTCATTTTTCAGAAACAGAAACTTTTAATGAGCTTATTCCTAATGAAAAAACTAATGGAGACCATAATTGAATTGTGTGCCTTTAAAGCCTTTGATAATTTAACAATTATTATATCTGCAAAGCGTGAATGACTTTCAATTTATATACAGATTAAAAAAATTATCTCTATAATTCTTTCGTGATATTATTAGTGTTATTATTTGTGATCGCTTAATGTGTACTTCAACAAAAGTATGTAATACATGTAATTAATTTATTTTATTTATTTTTATTTAAAAAAAATTTTAATTATAAAAATTTGTCTAAACTTTATTCATAAAAAATTCAAGTTTATAGATATGAATACCGTTTTTTATTAATTAAAATTAATTATTTTATAATATTTAAATTAAAAACCGCAAAATCAGTTTTCATTTGTTGTATTTTCTGTATCCTTGTTTACATTCACAAGTGTCAATTTCAAGTAAAAATGGATAGAAAATATTTACTTTATAATGGGTTCTATAAAAAATTTAAGGGGTCTACCCACTTTAGACGCGCTAAAAAAGGCTATTTTTGAAAAAAAATTTCAGATTTAAATTGTAAATAATAACATGTAAGGTTTTACACATAAATAAATACACTCTCGAAGTGCAAGAAAAAAACAGTTTACATTTTTTTTAATATGTTTTTTTATTTAAAAATAATCGTTGAAAAATTTTAAAAAAGTGCGCCGTTGATGAAATTTTTGGCATGGATGGTCTAAAACAAAAAATCCAAACGGTATTAGATTCAGCATGTTGATAACTATAGCGCAAATCAAGGGATTTTAAAAATTTTGATTTTAAATATATTTTTGTGGCCCAAAATGATGAAAAAGACAACATTTTTTTACATGTTTTTCGAAAAATGTCCACCATTTTGTCAATTTTGCAAATAACAAAAATCGTATGATATGCGCTATAACTATTAACATGATGTATCTAATACCGTTTGGATTTGTTGTTTTAGATCATCCATGTCAAAAATTTCATCAACGGCAAATTTTTTTGAAAACTTTTAATTATAATTATTATTTTTAAATAAAAA